>CAWUFW010000198.1:3965681-4666362 GCA_963921515.1 Calotriton arnoldi
GCCTCCCCTCTCTCTAGCTTTCGAAAACAAAGAGTTAGTCTTGCTAACGAGACATGTGTCCTTGCACCTGCAACGAAAGATACTGTCAACAGAAACCTTCTACTGTGCAAATTAAATCTACCGTTTGTGCCCAGAGAGCCTTACCAAGAGAAACTTTTCTCGGCCTACAATATAAGCTAACATAAGAATATACCAGGCCTTCCCTAAGCATATATGTAGTCAGGCCTTTACATATAACTTTTAATCACACATCTTATGTTTCCCTATAAGCATTTTCATTATGATTCATATGCAAACACTGAATTACATGTGCAACTTTAATGTAGTGCACGTTTAAACTACTGCAATTACATTACACACACGAACTAATTTCCCTATGCATTAGGTTCACACAATTCAATAAGCATTACATTACATCAATATCCTAACACCATTATGCTGCTGATTCGCTTTGTCTCAGCAAACTATTCATTCTTTACTAAACATACATGAATATGAAACTGAATATACGAATATATGTCTAACTACAAGTGGGTGCGGACTATCAGTGATTATGATGCACCCCTACAATTCACAAGAACATTTCGCTCTATCACTAACATTAGCACAATGGCGTTAATGAAACCAGCGATAGTGGGTGGAATCCAGCAATAAGCCCTTAGCGATAGAAAAAGGCATGCTAACCCGCAAGTTTGGACTTAGCGTATCTGTCCACCTCCAATATAAAAGATGCACACAAAAAAAGGAAAAATGCAGATTTGAGCAGCCAGGGCATAGTGCAGCACACATCAATAACCCCCTCAAGCCACCCAACATCCTGGTTGACCAGGATGAGATCCTGGTTCCCACGCAGGACCTGCGTCTGGTTCCTGGATCCCTTGCTGGACCTGCATCTGGTTCCTGGATCCCTCGCTGGAGCTGCATCTGGTTCCTGGATCCCTCGTTGGAGCTGCGTCTGGTTCCTGGATCCCTTGCTGGAGCTGCGTCTGGTTCCTGGATCCCTCGCTGGAGCTGCGTCTGGTTCCTGGATCCCTCGCTGGAGCTGCGTCTGGTTCCTGGATCCCTCGCTGGACCTGCGTCTGGTTCCTGGTTCCCTCGCTGGACCTGCGTCTGGTTCCTGGACAGTAGCGGCTCGTGGTGGGAGTGCTGCGGGCGGTGGGGCGGGGCGGGGGAGGAGCAGGGTGGGGGGTAGTAAACTACGGCATACAGCCGAACAGAGGTAAGTAAACAAATAAATAAATAAAACGAATTTCGTTGTGCGCGCTGCATCGCATTTGGCAATGCAGCTCGCGCAATGACATTTGTTTTATTTATTTATTTGTTTACTTACCTCTGTTCGGCCGTATGCCGTAGTTTACTACCCCCCACCCTGCTCCTCCCCGCACCGCCCCGCAGCACTCCCACCACGAGCCGCTACCTGCGTCTGGTTCCTGGATCCCTCGCTGGACCGGCGTCTGGTTCCTGGATCCCTCGCTGGACCTGCGTCTGTGGCCTGGAGTGGGATGTGGAGTAGCTGTGGAGTCGATGAGCCGTGGCGGGAGACATTGATGTGCGACGATCGCCCGTACCTGGTGGTGAAGTCTGGCAGGCCGCATGGAGACACGTTGCTGACCTGTGTGAGAAGCCCGCCTTGCGCACCTTGGTGCAGTCAATGGTAGAGGTGATCCTGCGCACCAACATAGTGAGGTCCGCTTCACATACTATGATCCACCACTACACCGGGGTGCACGGAGGGGATTACCAACGGTGGGTGCCATCTCCCTGCATCGCAGGACGGATGATGTTGGGCTGGCCGGACGCTCTAAAGGGTGAGGCCCCTGTGCTACGCCGAACTTGGGTGGACTGAGCGCTGCAACTACACGCCTAAGGGAGCCCTGCTGCATCAACTGCATCGGGTGGTCCACCAGCGGGACTACGCGGTGACTGCTGTACCCAGCCCAGTGAAAGCACACCTGGCTCAGGCTCCTGCTGGCTGAGTCACAGATTTGGAGAGAGTGCAGTGGATTGCGCCACGGGGACAATGTCCAGGTAAGGAGAAGGTGGGACGCGTAGTGCAGGAGGGCCGGGGGGGAGTCGCTCATGCCTATCACACGTAGATGACGCACCCCCAGTGGCAGCTCTACCGCTATGTTGGAAGTGCGTTGCCCCACCACCTCAAGCAGTGCAGAAGAGGAACAATCATCACATGATGATAACTCAATCAATCAATCACTCAGGGGAATTGTAAGCACGCCACTCACCCGTGAGGGTCGCAAGGCACGGAGGGGTGGGGGGCCGCAGATCTGTTAGCCGAAGAGCCAGGTCTTGAGGGTCTTCCTGAAGGTGTTCAGGGAGGGGGCACCTTTGATGTCTGCCCGTAGCTCGTTCCAGGTATTGGATGCAATGTGGGAGAAGGATCTTCCGCCTGCTCTGGCTCTGTGGATGCGCTGGCTTTCGGACAGTGCGAGGTTGGAAGATCGGATGTCTCATTTGTCTACGTGGAAGTTGATTCTGTCGTTGAGGTATTTGGTTACGTTGTTGTGTAGGCATTTGTAGGCGTGAGTGATGATTTTGAAGGTGACTCTTTTCACCATGGGGAGACAGTGGAGTCTACGTAGGTGTTGGCTGATGTGTTAGTGCCGGGGGATGCCGAGGACGAGTCTGGCGGCGGTGTACTGTAATGTTGGCAGTTTGCGGAGTAGGGACTTGTAAATGGTGGAGTAGAGTGCGTTTCCATAGTCCATGGGTGACTGTCTTCCTTGACTCTGGGGGTATCCATTTGAAGGTCTTGCGGAGGATGCGGAGGGTGTTGAAGCAGCTGGAGGTGACAGCGTAGACCTGTCTGTTCATGGTGAGGGATGGGTCGAGTACGATGCCGAGCTTTCTGGCATGGTCCGAGGGGGTAGGTGGGCTTCTGAGGGCAGAGGCCAACAGGTGTTGTCCCATGCTGAAGGTGTGGTTCCAAGGACTACTGTCTTCTCGGCGTTGAGCTTCAGGCAGCTGTTGGTCATCCAGACTGCGACGTCCTGCATTCCTTTCTGGAAGTTGAGTCTGGCAGTGGTGGGGTCTTTGGTGAGGGAGAGGATGAGCTGGGTGTCATCAGCGTAGGATACGATGTTGAGGCCGTGTTGTCGGACGGTGGCGTCGAGGGTGCCATGTGGATGTTGAAGACGGTCGGGCTCAGAGATGAACCCTCTGGGACTCCGCAGGTGATTTACGTGGGATTGGAGAGGAAGGTTGGCAGTCTGATCCTTTGGCTTCTTCCGGGGAGGAATGATCGGATCCAGTCGAGGCCTGTTCCTTGTATTCCGGTGTCGTGTAGTCTGGCGACTAGTGTGTGGTGGGAGACGATGTCGAAGGCCGCTGAAATGATGAGTATGATGAGGGCTGCGGAGTGGCCTTGGTCCAGGAGTGTGCGGATGTCGTCTGTGGCGGCAAGTAGGTTGGTTTGCAATCCGTATTGGGACGGGTCGAGGATGGCATTGTCATCAATGAATCGTGTCAGTTCCCTGTTGACTGTTTACTCTGCAACTTTGGCCGTGAAGGGGAGGAGCGAGATGGACCAGTAGTTCTTGAGGTCGGTGGGGTCAGCTGTGGTCTTTTTGAGAAGGGGTCAGACTTCTGCACGCTTACAGTCGTCTGCGTAGGTGCCTGTTTTGAAGGTGGTGTTGATGGTGCATTGCAGTTCGTGTGTGATGGCGGCCGCGGCTCTGTGGTAGATGTGGGAGGGCATGGGTTGGTGGGGGCCCACGAGTGGATGCCTTTCATGGTTGAGGCTGTGTCTTTGGCTGTGACTGGCGTCCAGGTGGAGATGGTGGGCTGGCTGGTGTGTCCGGGGCCCGGGGTGTCTGTAGACGAGGGTTCCTTGGAGTGTGGAGTTGTGGCTGGTCTGGATCTGGAAGTGCAGGTGTTCGGCGGAGGGGAAGGTTTCGCTGGAGGTGGTGAGGCGGAGGGTGCTCTTGTGGGCAATGGCGAGGCACCCTCCCGGGTGGTTGGTGCGGTCCTTCCTCTGGATCTTGTATCCGTCCGGGATGGCGGTGTTGATGTCGGAGACGGAGGAGGCGTTGTTCCAGGTCTCCGTGAAGAAGGCGATGTTGGGCGAGAGAGAGCCGAATAGGTTCCAGATTTCCACGGCGTGTTTGTGCATGGAGCGCCCGTTGAGGAGGATGCATCCTAGGGTGTCGCCGGTGCTGGCATCGGCTGTGTTGGAGTCCAGGGTGGTGGTTAAGCTCTGGCAGCAGTGGAGGCAGGAGAACTGGCCGTGGGTCATGTTTGCCGAGGCCTATTGTCAGCCTCTGACTTTCCCGGGGTTGAGTGCGTGGAGGGTGGCTGTGCTGTAGCATTGGGTGGCCCGTGATCCAGGCTTCCTGGCGCTGGTCGCGGTTGGGTTGCAGACGTGCGCAGACGGGCTTGTCTTAGGTGCGCCTTCTGCGCGCCAGCGGCACGTGTCCGCTGCGCAATCGCGCAGCGTCCGCCATTAAGTAGGGGAGGGTGGAGGAACGATCAGCTGGGAGGTGTGAATGTGCGAGGACAGGGGTGCGGGCCGCTGGGGCAGCAGCGGCGGGAAGCGGGTAGTGCGGGCTCAGAGAAGCCAATAAAACAGTTAAAAAGGGAAAAACAAGGGATAAATAACTCACGTAATCATGCTATGTATCCTCAGGGGGTGGGCGGGTGACTAGGACTGCTCCAAACACGGAGGAGGGAATGTGCGGATTGGCATGCACACTCAAGTGCGCATGACTGTTTGGTCGGCCCACTCAGGCCGCCCAATGCAGACATGCGCACTTCTCTGTTCGCAACGCAGGCTGCATTACAGCCTGCATGGGGAACATGCCCACCCCTCCGGCCCCTGCCTGCATGACTTGTCCCGTTGCCAATTAACAATCCCACCGTCACATCGCAGCCTTGTGATTGACTCAGGGGAGGAAGCCTGGCTGCCTACTTCCTTTTCCTGGAAGCAGACGCAGGAGAGCAGGAGCTACGAAGACACGGGACACGGCTTAGAGGTAAAACTTCCCTCAATAACTTTTTAACAACACATGCTCACACACACACATCCCCGCGCCCACGCACCATCCAGTGTTCTTTACGGGATTTACCACCTCACAGCTGTCCAGACACCCCCCCACACTTCTCAATGGTGGCCGCTGTGCACCCATGCACAGCGGGCGTACCACTCGCGTGCCAAAGGCACATACGTAATTGTGATGCATGCCATAACATCGCATTCCATTCTGATACATACTAATACTAGGCACATTGCAACAGTAGAGTAGGTGTTGCATAGCGGAGACATGAAGATCACTGTTCCCACTACAGTGAGTGCGACCCAAAAATAACCTTTGCACAAAAAACCCAACCGTGAACCCTGGAATTCCTTTCTGAACCCCCCAAAAACACCAAAAAGATCACATTTGAGACAAATGCACCCCCCAAATTTCTCTTTATTTTGGCACAAAACACACCCAAGATTTAGAAATTTGACCCCAAAAAACCACCCAAAAATTCCAAAATTTAGCCCAAAAAACACCCCATTTTTCATATTTAACCCCAAAAAACACCAAATTTTTCATATTTTACCCCAAAACACCACATTTTTTATATTTTCATATTTTACCCCAGAAAACACCACATTTTTCATATTTTACCCCAAAAACACCCCATTTTTCATATTTTGCCCCAAGACATATTCCAATTTTCATTTTTTACATCCAAAACCCATGCACACCTGAAAAAGTTTAAATTACCCCATTACTGACCTCACAATGCGTTGTAATCAAATGCGATGTTAAGGGACCTGCGTTGTCGGAGTTGCGTTGTTAACGATGTACTGCCTGCGTTGTAAGGGTCGTCTCCAGTGACAAAGGCAACACGTAAGCTACGCCGTTTGCATCCGTCTGCCCCTGGACCGTGCTCAGCACCAAGGTGTATTCCTCTTGGACACTCCACCGCTACGACGCCAGCACCCTCCTCGCCATCAACCCTGGATGCCACCTCGCCTGCCAGGACAAACCTCTGCTCCGTAACAGACATCGCCTTCGCCATCACTGACGGATGCAGTATCACGCACAAGGAGCACCCCGACCATCAAGGAGGAGGCATTGCCGTCACCTACAGAGGCACACTCCGAGTGACCATGCACTCTAATGTGCCAAGGTTGATCATGGACCACGTCAACTCCCAGATCCGGACCAAGCCCAAGAACATCCTCTGTGGCACCCTCATGTGCAGGCCCCCTGGGACATGGCCCCCCATTCTACAATCCCATTGTAGACATCATTGCACCCCAGGGTCTCCCATCCCCCGACGACATCCAACTCGGTGAACTCAAGTTCCACCTGGGCAACCCCAGTGAACAGAGCACCACCCCCTCCTGTCACCGACATCAGACGCAAGCAGCAAGTCACCTCAACAGGCCACATAGCAGGACACACGGTCGAGCACGTCACCTCTGCCAGCGGGTACTTCAACTACAGCCACAACACCATTTCTCTGTCTTCTACGGGACTTAAGGGTAATTATCTTTCTAGTATTTCCCTGACTGGCCCAATGTTTATTGTCTCTTATTAGTCCTACTCTTTTTGAAATTCACTTTCTTTGCGACACACCACTTTAAGATATACCATATTTTTCACTTCATGTTTGGAGTTTGCCTTCTGCCTCTTGCTAACGCCTTAAAATAATTGGAAGCTGGGGTACTAGCAATCAACCGCCCTTCTGCCTCTCGAACACTCCTAAATGGGGATTATCTACATTCATAATTTACACTCAACTGGTTTTCATCCCACTCCCTAGGTGATCTGGCATACTGAAAACGAGAGGGTAAGTCCAGAAACCAGCAGTAGGACCTGGGGAAATTATGTGCTAGGTCTGCCCCTAACCAATCCATGGCCTTCACCCATTTTTAACTACTACGAAACTCCAAGTTACTCTTGGATTTTTTTTTTGAATAACCAAATTGTAATAAACCTGCTCAAAAGTGTAAATTACTCAAAAGTGTATAGCTCCCATTCCCCCAGGCCCTTTAATTTAGTGGGGACATGTAAGTTACACTTTTGAAGTAAATTTACTGTTGGATTTTGTGCGTTGCCAAAAAGTAGTAAACTTACTCAAAATTGTATTACTCAAAAGTGTAAGTTACCTTGGTGAATCAGCCCCTAATGCTTAAATCTCATAAAGATGAGCAAGAAATGTTAGTAATGAACAGCCATATCTTGTAGCCCTACACCTCTGTCATGCATCTCAGTGCATTTAGGGCCACATGTACAAACCTTTTTTCAGGTCGCAAATGGATCGATTCACGGAATCGCCCCGTTTGCGAATGCAAAAAGGCTATTTGGCATGTACAAAGCCCAAATAGCGATTCAGTAACTTGTTACCAAATCGCAATTTGGGTTTTGTGATTCGGTATTAGGAAGGGGCGTGTTAAGGGTGTCCCTTCCTAATAGCGACTCGCTATGGCATGTACGAATGTTTTGCGACCAAAATGCTGTTGCAAAACATTCACTTTTTACCATCAAATTCAATTTGGTGGTAACCCATTCACAATCAGAAAGGGGTCCCCAAGGCACCCCTTCCCCTTTGTGAGTGCATGCAAAAACGTTTTTTAAGAGCAGGCAGTGGTCCCATGAACCACTGCCTACTCTTAAAAATTTGAAACTGAAACGTTTCATTTTTCTTTTGGAAACGCATCCTGTTTTCCTGTAAGGAAAACGGGCTGCATTTTTTTTTTAAAAACGCTGCTTTATATAAAAGCAAACCCTGACATGGTGGTCTGCTGTCCCTAGCAGACCACCATCCCTATGTTTTTAGCAATTCCCAATGCGCCGCAAACCACGACCTACCTGAGGATATTAATGAGGTAGGTCTATTTGCAAACCAGTGGGAAATTCAAATGAAATTCAATAGAGTTTCGTATATTTGAAATTGCGATTTCCTTATTGTGATTTGCATGGAATCGCAATTAGAAATTCACAGTTTCTAACGTACATGCATTTGGCCCTTAGTGCCCTAACTATGGCCATTTTAAAATACAGCAATGCCTATATCGCATGTAACATTATGGAAACACATACTAAAAGTCATGTCATATCTAACCCCATCTTGCGCAAAATTGTAATGTTTGACATTTTTAGCCCTGCCTTGTATGCAGATTAATCATTAACAATATAATATTAGTATCCCCTAAGCTAAATGTAATCTGAGGACTTGACTCTATCCATTTGGCTTTCAGAGTGTAAGATGCAATTCACCCAGTACCTTGGACCAATTATTCTTCTTCATGTTATTTTTTAGTGAATTGTTGAGTGCTCAATTGTGTTATGGATGCAGGCTTGAATGTATTTTCACTCTTTAGAATTAAAACTCACAATAGAAATGCTCATGTTCTGTTTATGGTTTTGTTCATTTAAATGTCAGTAAAGGTAATCCGTTGGGGTCAAAATCCAAAAAACGTTCTTCTACATTTCTTTGTTTCCCATTTGCACACACTTTCAGCATATTGGGCACAAAAATTACTTTTTTTCTTTTTGTGTCTTTATAAACAATATCACAATTAATATTACTTCATCTACTAGAAGTATCTGAACCAATCCTGATGTGCATTTAAATTCACTTAATAAATGTTAGACCTGACACCCTTGGGTGGTAGAACCCCAAACCTTTTTCCCCCGTCCCTCATGTTTTATTAGATTAGGATTCTGTGCACTTTACCACTGCTAACCAGTACTAAAGTGCTTGTGCTCGTTCCCTAAAACATGATGAAATTGGCCTACAACTGATTAGCGCATTTAATTTACTAATATGTCCCTAGTATATTGTACTACATGTACCCAGGGCCTGTAAAATAAATGCTACCAGAGGACCCGCAGCACTTATTGTGCCTCCTCCTAAGGTATCTCTATAAAACATGTCTGAGGATTGTCATTGCAGCCTGTAGTGCAGTTCTAAACTGTTATTCCGACCGGACAAAATAAACCTTTTTGGAGGCCTAAACCTTCCTTTTTAATCCTTACAAGTCACCCCTAACGTAGGCCTAATCACCCCTCAGGGTATGATGCATTGTATTTAAAAATTAGGGCATGTGTTTTTATATTACTCATGTCCTGGTAGTGAAAAAACCCAAAATTAATGTTTCACTACTGCAAGGCTTACCTCTCCCATAGGATAACACTGGGTGACTTATTACATCTAAAAGTGCTAATGTTTGATTGGGAACAGGTAGGAATGTCATATTTGGTCTCAAATTCATTGTAATTTAAAATCCTCTTAAAAGGTGAAGTCAGACTTTAAGTCACAATTCTGAAAATGCCACCTTTATAAAGAAAACACAAGGAGATGATGGACGGGGCGCTGAAACATTTCAGTCACTCACCCCCAGTCACAGATCTAGGTTGAATCCATCATCATTCTTTAGCTCACTTGCCGTACAAATTCAGACCCAGCCATATGCAAATCAGTCTTGACCCTGTGCCTCATGGGAACAGTCCAGACCGAACTGCCAAGCCAGGTCTTCCCTGGACTGGAAAAAAGCATCCTGGGACCGGTTTCAGGGTAACACCCCTCATCAGCCAGGCTAGCTTGAATCCAGTGGCAAAGTGAGCAAGGGACCCACGTCTGGGCATACCCTGCCAACTTAGGGTGAACAAAGCAGACACACGGGTATGCCCAGACGTGGGTCTCGGGCTCACTGTGTCATTCGGATTTCTCATAAACAATGTAGAGAGTCTGGAATTTGGCAGTGGAAATATACAGAATCATTTCACAGTCTAGATTACCACCTAGATTCTTTTTTAATAGAACAGCTTCCGAATCACAGATTATTTATTTAGAGTGAAATGGCCCAATGTCCTTTCCATGTGATACTGGGCTTTTCAAAGGATGCAAGAATGAATACAATAAGATTAAAAAAGACAACTATGCTGTTGATAAGTTTGCATGGTACCTTGTGAATTTTCACTACTTGCAGAGATGATCGTAATGAAAATATTACTGTCCCTGTTACTTTTTAAGTAATTTCTAATATTTCTTTCACAACTTTAAATGCTGATAATATCAGTTATGAAACTGGATATATTATCTTTTTCAGCATTCTATGATCACTGTCTTTTATTCTGAGTGTGCCATTAAAGCTTTCAATATCAACCATCAACCTCCCTGGTACACCTGGCTGCTTCTTTCAAAGAATATGGTGATTTTCCCACAAAAGCCATAACCTCTGGTGTTATTTGATCTCTTTTGGATCGCCACACATTTTGGGTGCCTGTAAGAAAAACATTCATGCTGATGTTCTCATTAAACAATTCAATGTATTGTGTGACCACTGTCAAAGCATGATCAGTAGTCCATTTTGATAAAGTTTTCCATCACCACAGGTTATGACATGAATATTACCAAACCTAGGCTCCATCTGGTTAGCAAGTGGATAAGCAAATCCTTTGTCAGATTCTCTGTGATGTTCATTTTGTAACTGCTTATCATTCTAGTGGGCTTCGAATTAGAAAAGTGTGAAAAATGTTGTTGTAATATTGCAACTATAAATTCTCTAATATCAGAAAAGCTTAAACAGGCTAGTATCATTCAAAACCCTTTAAAATAATAACATGCTGGAAACAGTATGTCTGGTCGTTGGATCTGATTTCACTCTTGCTATGTAATGTGGCAGATATGTTCAACTGAAATGTAAAATTTCCTTCAACACTTGTAATTTTTGGAATGTTTGGAGGTTCAAGTGCAATCCTGTTCCCTCAGTGAATTACCTGTATCCTCGAAAGATCCCATAAAAAGAATCCAGCACATTTTTGATATTTGAGGTTTTTTTGTATTTTTCATCTGTAAGTATAGTGACTATTCTATCTATATATTGGAGCTCCTCTTCTAAATTGTCATCTGTAATGCATAACGTCAGCCATTTAGGACACTACACATATCTTTTACTCCAATAATTCAATGATACAGGCTGATAAAGCCCCTCAGTTATTTTTATATCCGTGATAATGGAGTAAATCCATACTGTGTCCTCTCGATTGTGAATCTAGTTAGATAATATTATTCAGGAGCTATACTTTGAGTAAATATTCCATTTGCTATGTTTACTGTTCTTTTATATTTTGTGAAAGTGGTGGAGCGGTGCACTACCAAAGAGTTTTTTTCAATAAATCCAAATGTTCAATTTGTTAAGTGGTAATCAATCCTTTATTTTCAATATCAAAATAAACAGATTCCAGCCAACGCGTTTCGTTCATACATAAAATGAACTTCTTCAGGGCAAATGGTGATGTGAAGGAGACGCAGGAACACAGAGGCAATGAAGAGCCTTTGTTCTGGGATCATTGGAAAAGGCGTTCGGACGTGAGGGCATGCATTTGGCCCAATAACGTACGTCTATGTTCCAAGTTCCTGCTGTCAACGCACAAGTGTTATGCTTTGAAGGCTACCATGATAAGTACCTGATGGTTGTGTCTCTGGGGACACAGTCCTATTAGTATCGTCTGGTCGGCAGTCAATTGACTTCAAAGCATAACACTTGTGCATCGACAGCAGGAACTTGGAACATAGACGTACGTTATTGGGCCAAATGCATGCCCTCACGTCCGAACGCCTTTCCAATGATCCCAGACCAAAGGCTCTTCATTGCCTCTGTGTTCCTGCGTCTCCTTCACATCACCATTTGCCCTGAAGAAGTTCATTTTATGTATGAACGAAACGCGTTGGCTGGAATCTGTATATTTTGATATTGAAAATAAAGGATTGATTACCACTTAACAAATTGAACATTTGGATTTATTGAAAAACTCTTTGGTAGTGCACCGCTCCACCACTTTCACAGTTTTTTCTCTGCCTGGCAGCTGGCATCCAACAACGGCAGGTGCAGGAGCTGTATGTGCACACCCAAGCATACTACCCGCTACAGTTTCATATACAAGAAAAGGAATAAAGCAGGGAGGTGCGGTTACTCAGATCCGCCGTTGCTCATCCATTCCCCATTGTTCTTTTATATTTTGTATGTGTGACTTGTTTATTGCAATTCATCTAAATTTGTTTGAAATCCATTTTCACCTCTGACTTCACAGAAGGTTGTAACTGAACCTGTGGTTCCTAACATAATGAAATTTCATGCACAACTGCATTTTTGTACCAACCAGCTTGGTTCTTATACAGTGAGCCATTTGTAATGCCATTTAGCATCATACCGGTCATTAAGTGGCCGGGGAACTAGAATATACTAACTTCTTCAATCGGAGCATCTATAACAATCTGTAGGGTAAGTCCTTATCTACTGGTATTAAGTAATAGGAATCCGTTAGTTGAGCCCAAAAGATCATTGAGTCTGCTCAAAGTCCCCTCAATCCAGATCCAAGTTTTATATATCTAATCCTATATACTTAATTTCCTCCTTGGTCTTTCAACCTGAGTAAAATCATAAATCCCTCTGTTCAGGAGGAGTGTGAGGGTCAGGTGGGCTATTACTATTTCCGCTGTACTATCTAGGATGGCTGTTGCACATTCTCCACTCTTCAACAAGTCCCTCTTACTATCAAGCATCCTGCCTCTTTATAGTGACTGCATTCTTCTTTTGGATGTGCTTCTGTTGCCCTGATCCTTTTTCCTCCCTCTCCCTTGCCGATGCATATGTGTTGGAGATTTTTTAATGTATTTTCTTAAAGCATAGGAAAATATATTATAGATGGCTCCATGTATGTTCTCATAAGAAGGGTGGGTATCTAGGAGAAAAAAACATTGGTAAACCCAGTAGGTTTCATAAGCGAGACATGTTGGCTTTTTCAATGAAAGTCTTACAGCAGCCAGAGTGAACCCTGTGATATGCATCTCTGCCCCATCAATATGCTGTTGGATCTTCTGTTTACTTTATAAGACCTATCTACTGTATTTTCTTCCTCAGTTTGGTACTTCAGGGTATGAAAGAATGATGCTTTAAAAAACAATTTATTCTGCTCTACCTTCATCTGATTCCTTGTTTTACATTTCTTTCGTTAAGGTATTCAGCTTTTCTTTCTCATTGTTACAAGCTGTCCAATATTGCTGCCTACTCGTCAACCACACCTTAGTCAGATTTCTTGGCCTTCGTTATTTATCTGTCAAAAGTCAAAACATATTTTGACACAACTGTTAATTTTATAACTACATCTCCACTCGAAATTGTTCTTGTATATTTGATTTTTGCTTTACTCATTTTAGGACTTACCTTTAAAGACAGTGATAGGTGTATCACAAGACTATTGATTTTTTTTTTTAAGTGTAATAATATAGTTTTTTTTTATCAGCAGTCTTTGTTCATTGATCTGTTAAACTGACAATCACACTTTGATTCTGCCCAAAGCAGCATAAACCATAGGACAATGGGTCAACCCTGCATGGCCAGTGACACCGCTTTGTGTGGGTGACGTCATTCTCCCAATGCATAACATGGTCATCCACACAGAAAGTTGCTCAAACTGCTGTTGTTTTAATTTATTTTTTTGGCTTGTGAAGGCCGTTAGCATGCTACACAATGCTGCTGGCCCACTTTCTTGTGCTTGTATGTGCTGCACTGCATGTACACTTTATTTTTAGAAACTCTATTACACCATCCCAAGATGGCTTCCCTTGAGTGACCATGTCTATGCATGTATGGACCTCCATCTTTGATATACTTTTTTATAAAATAGCATTCCAAGGTGGCTTCCTATGCATTAGCAAATATACATCTATCTATCTATCTATCTATCTATCTATCTATCTATATATCTATCTATCCATCTATCTATCTATCTTCCATTTCCCACCTTTATATCTTCCAGCAACCTTCTATATTTTCTCTATATTCTGTCTTCTATCATGTATCTATCTCTACTCATTTTCTCTCTATCTTGTATATTCTTTCATGTTCTATCTTCCATCATCTTCTAACTTCTACCCTTTTCCATCTTCTATTAGCCCCTTATCTTAATTCCTCTATCAATCTGTCTTTTATCATTTCTTTATCTAATACGATATTTTTTAAAGTTCAAACATTTACCTTAAAAAAAGATCTGTAGGCGCCAAGGTGAGTGAACCTGGATCATAGATTATAACCCTTGATGGGTTTACCTGTCAAAAAGCAGTGTTTTTGTTTTTTCTGAATGTTGGGAGATTAGAACCTGTTTTGAACTGAAAAGGCAGCAAGTTTCATTATTAGGCCACTAGCACTCTAAATTAACCCCTCCCTTCCCCCCCCTAAGTCGCAGGTCTGTATTTAAGCACTGATAGAAGCATCACAGAAGCTGAACGAATGATTGGTGGGCAGCAAGTATTTTGAGAATTTGTTCTTCAGAAAGTCAACCAGTAAATTAACTTCCAATGCACAAATTACCAATGCCACCCAGTTGTAATGCACCATGTCCCCATCCAGAAGATTGTAGTGAGTGCCAAAGTAAAGTGGTGGGGTATGACTCAATCCCACTCCCAAAATAACTAACCATCTCTCATAATTAGGTTAAATTAATTCTTCCAAGTGAACTGTTGTAGATGAATCCAACAATGCTGTGATAGCACACTTATGGCAATAGAGCGCTATACAAAGCTGTGTTAACATAGCACAAATGGAGGAGATGGGGAAAGGAGCTCTTCCCATATGTGTTTATCTACATCACCCACTAATGAAGCGAGCATCATTCTGTGAACAGGAGCAAGACTTTAGAATTTATTGTGATGAATCATGTGTTGACTGATCTATTATTTTGAATTTCTTCTAGGCTTCCTGCCCATTCTTTTCAAACCCATTAAACCTGTTTGAAAGGTCTTCCTAAGTAACTGACCCCTACAAAAGCTAGGAGACGTTCAGTTAGGATTTGTGGACAGAGACTGCTGCATAAAGAAATCTACTATTTGAATTACATTGCAGGCCTTTTATAAAGTACTGTTGCCTTGTGTTAAGTTGCAAGTGTTTCCAATTACACATTATTTTGGTTGTATGTTGGAATATCATTAGCAAAACCGTTGTCTGATATAAATATTGTGCTCTAAATATCGTTGACAAAAGTTTCTCTCACAGGGTGCAGTTTTTCTATTATTAACTCCAAAGGGACTATATCTTTGCAAACAATATTTATGTAATGATATTTCTGGCAGAGGATATTTTACTTACAATATTCTAGCAGGGCCCTCTTTATTTCTGAAGTTATTGGACAAATTGCCTTGATACGGTAGGGTATGCTGTTTTGCTAACTATGCCAATGTTGATATTATGTGGTCTTTGGCAATACAAGTAAGATCCTGCCATTTTGTCATACATTGCCTATATATGAGCAAATTAAGTTTAGAATACTGCACATTAAAATCAGCCTCGAACACTCTTGAAGCAAGCAACTGAAACTGCATTTACCATAATGCCAGGGGCGAACCTTGCTGGGAGGTGAAGCGGTGTGCTCCCACCCCTGTTCCTGTTTAATAGTACTCCCGTGAGTCATTGAGCTGACGAGCTCGTGGATGAAGCACCCGCATGCCTGTGAGAGGTACCTGACCTGAGAAAGATGTTGGCAGCCTACTCAGCAAACCCCAAATTTGAAAGACTGTAATCTCTACTGATGACGGTTAAAGAACCAGAAACACGTGTCTAGAGATCAGCACTATCTGCGCCCACTGTTGCGAAACACTCGAACACTCTTGAAGCAAGCAAGTAACTGAAACTGCATTTACCATAATGCCAGGGGCGAACCTTGCTGGGAGGTGAAGCGGTGTGCTCCCACCCCTGTTCCTGTTTAATAGTACTCCCGTGAGTCATTGAGCTGACGAGCTCGTGGATGAAGCACCCGCATGCCTGTGAGAGGTACCTGACCTGAGAAAGATGTTGGCAGCCTACTCAGCAAACCCCAAATTTGAAAGACTGTAATCTCTACTGATGACGGTTAAAGAACCAGAAACACGTGTCTAGAGATCAGCACTATCTGCGCCCACTGTGGCGAAACACTCGAACACTCTTGAAGCAAGCAAGTAACTGAAACTGCATTTACCATAATGCCAGGGGCGAACCTTGCTGGGAGGTGAAGCGGTGTGCTCCCACCCCTGTTCCTGTTTAATAGTACTCCCGTGAGTCATTGAGCTGACGAGCTCGTGGATGAAGCACCCGCATGCCTGTGAGAGGTACCTGACCTGAGAAAGATGTTGGCAGCCTACTCAGCAAACCCCAAATTTGAAAGACTGTAATCTCTACTGATGACGGTTAAAGAACCATAAACACGTGTCTAGAGATCAGCACTATCTGCGCCCACTGTGGCGAAACACTCGAACACTCTTGAAGCAAGCAAGTAACTGAAACTGCATTTACCATAATGCCAGGGGCGAACCTTGCTGGGAGGTGAAGCGGTGTGCTCCCACCCCTGTTCCTGTTTAATAGTACTCCCGTGAGTCATTGAGCTGACGAGCTCGTGGATGAAGCACCCGCATGCCTGTGAGAGGTACCTGACCTGAGAAAGATGTTGGCAGCCTACTCAGCAAACCCCAAATTTGAAAGACTGTAATCTCTACTGATGACGGTTAAAGAACCATAAACACGTGTCTAGAGATCAGCACTATCTGCGCCCACTGTGGCGAAACACTCGAACACTCTTGAAGCAAGCAAGTAACTGAAACTGCATTTACCATAATGCCAGGGGCGAACCTTGCTGGGAGGTGAAGCGGTGTGCTCCCACCCCTGTTCCTGTTTAATTTCGGTTATTGCTATTACATTGATTTAAATAACAAACAAGTTTTAAGGAACAGATCTTGACTGCATAATTAAAATCAATTTTTTCTTCAAAATAAGCAGAATTGTTAGGATATACCTAATGGCCAAATGACTGAACATCTGGCACAAATTGAGCAGCTAACAACCAGTGATGCATTTTGAGGGCCAAAATAGCACTTCCATGTATCCAAGCAAGAAGCTTTGGTTGAGAAAATTGATGTGTGCTGATGGTGATCACAACCACTGTATGACAGGACTGTGCACACCACAGGCCTGAGAGTATCTAGGTATACAATTAGGTGTGTAGTAATAAGGCTGGCTTCCTTAAATGTGCACCTCCGATCTGTTGGGCACTAATTCATATAAACCCAGCAGCAGGTGATGTTCTCCTCAACAGAAATGTATGCCTTGCTGAAGAGTTAAAAAAAAGTGTCAAAGGGTATAGAGCACCAGCTCATCAAGACTAAAGTGACAACAAACTGTGATTATGGACTACCTTATACTGCATGTACCAACAATGCACTGCGGGGAGGACTGGAGCAGACTTGTGAACAGTCTGCAACTCCACCTATTGATGTTAGTGAGTTTGTTCATGGACAATCGTGGTGATAGGCCTGCAGGCCTCATTCAATGAATTATGGGCTGCCCAGAAGCTACCCAACACAAGCAAACAATTCCTGAAATTCTCAAAACGAACCATGCCGCTCCATTTTGATTCTCTATTTATACTTTATAAGAAACAATCACTTAAAAAGAGACACCTACTTCCCATAATATTATTATGCAGACGTGACATTTTGTGCAGCTCTAACATCTTTTAAATGTGCTATTTTATGTTTAAAAGCACAGCAAAAACACTTTTGTACCTGCAGACCGTGATGTACAATGCACAAAAAGATGTAAAAATCTGTCACGTTTAGTCTATTGTACCATTAAGACACGTAAATAAATCCTTAAAAGGTGTTGGAATATATGGATGTCCGGGGCTTCAATATTATAAGATATTTGATATAAGATATTTGCTTTATGCCTGGCACACTAGAATTAAGACCTTAGCCATTACCAAGTAGTACGGAATTAATACGACTGCCTTTATAAATGTTATTATAAATAGAGTTTAATATAATATATTTTACATGGTAGGTTAAACAATGATGTGATATAGTTTTAATCCTATGGATGCATTATGAGTATGTTTACAAGAAGTAAGATATATAATTGGATGAACTAGGATAAGAACTTGCATGTTTTAGGAATTTTTTAATAAGGCTAATACGCTTTTAGGATCTAATGGGACTGTTTTTATAGTTGCTCTTATATTAGATTAAGTCTGACATGTTTTTATGAATGCTTATTTTATATTATTGTATAATGCTTTCATGGAAAGTACATTTGTGTATGTATTTTTTTTTGTTTTTTTGTTTTTTAGTTTAAGAGAGAATTTTATTTATAATAAAAATAACACAATGCAATACATATAGGATAAAGTCCTTATATAAGGAATATTATATTGCTACATGAAGAATAAAAAGAGAGATAGAAAATAAAAAATGACATCCTAAACATTTAATTTGCTTCTAACCACTATATAGCTATACTTAAATAACAGAGAGAAGGAGGAAAAGGAGAGTTCATTGTTAAATATCTTAAAAAACCATACAGAACACAATTCATGGAGGTTTAGGGACTTCCTCAATCCGGGGAGTATGAAGACCTGTTTTGCTTGCAGACATATCTAAAAAATTAGTAATGGGTAGCCATAAAAAATCGCGTTTGTTAGCAAGGGATATTGGAGTAACACATGCTCTGCCAAGTCTGTGATTGTAGCAGAAACCATACCACCAGGCCTGAAAGGATACTTTAGTAACATCTTTCCATGCCTTAGTAATCTGCTAGAAAGCAACCGCTAGAAGTAAATCAATTATGTGAAAATTATTAGATTGTGTATCCCAGTCCTCAGAAACACTGCCAAGGAATACATTAATAAAATGAAAAGGGACTTGTGTGTGGAAAATATTATTAATTTGTTGCCAAACCTGCAACCAAAAGTTATAGGCATGAGAACATTCGAATAGCAGGTGTTTCAAGTCAGCTGAATGAGCATTGTATGTCCAACAGGAAGAGGAGATAGTATAGTTTATTTGGTGTAAAGAAAGAGGAGTGTACATGAGTCTATTATAAATGAAAAACAAAGATTGAGTAGTATTAGCTGCTCTAGAGGTTTTCCTAATTTTAGCCCAGATTTTATTCCAAACAGAAATAGAAAAGGAGGTTTGAAAATCGGATTCCCAAGAGAGTTCTACGTCTTTTTTAGGTCAACTTTCTGGAGGGGAAGTTATCTGTTTATATAGTTGAGATGCAGATGGAGAGCTAGCTAGAAGAGAACAAATCTTAAGATTGAGAGATATAGAAGTAGGGACCAACACAAGTTGCTCGTAGGTTGATTGAATTAGAGAGGTTACAGAAGTATAATGAGATTGATAAGAGTCAGGTAATGCAAAGCGTGCTTGAGCAGATTGGAAAGAAATACATTTATTTTCATGAAAAAGTTGATAAACCCAACGAAGACCTTTAGCATGGCACGTTTTCCAAAAGATACACCTGTTATTAATCTTAAGATATTTATTGTACCAAAGAGAAGAGTGTAAAAATTGTTCTTTATGGTCTTGATATGAAGTAAAAATAGGTAGTAGAATTCTACAAGTGTTATTAAAGATAGGAAGAGATAAGGATGGTGGTCTATGTGTAAGAGTTATAAATTACTTAAAAGGAAATGCATAAAAGAAGAACTTTTCAATCTTTGTCCATAAGGGTAGATTGAATGTGTCATCTTCCTGTAATAACAAAGAAGATTGTCTAAGGGAAAAAGCTGTGTGATAGGAAAGGAAATCCGGGAAATTCACTCCCCCTAAGTATTTGGGTCTTTTGAGTTTATAAACAGACATACGAGCTTTTTTATTATTAAGAGGAATTTAGACAAGATTGAGTAAAGTCTTTTATATTGAGAATTAGGAATGTTTACCGGGATATTAGAGACATAAAAAAGTATTATGGGTGCCAACATCATCTTTATAGTATCTAGGCGACCCCACCAAGACAAAAATAGGGGATTCTAACGGGAAGTAAGTGAATTCAAGGTCGTATGTAATTCCTTAGAGTTGAGTGAAACAGTCTCTTTAATAGATGAATTAAACCATAAACCAAGATATTTAATTTCTGCTGAATTCCAATGAAATTGAGAAGAGATGAAATCCGCATGAAAGCATAATTTGTTTAATGGAAGAATTTCACATTCGTCTGGATTTAACCTATAGCCCGAGACTGATGCAAAACGTTCTACCTCTGATAAGAAGGCTGGTAGCGTAGTTTGTGGATGAGACATAAATAATAAAATGTCATTGGCAAAGGCAGAAAGTTTTAGCTGATTATTACCATAATGAAAACCTTTAATTTGGGAATTTGAACGAATCTTAATCAAAAAGGGTTCAAGAGCAAGAAGAAAAAGAAGAGGAGAGAGAGAGGGCAACCTTGTCGAACTCCTCGATAGAGGGAAAAAGAATTAGAGAGAAGACCATTTACTAAAATAGCAGATGTAGGGGAGGAATATTTGCAAAGAAACATAATTAATAAAAGTAGATCCAAAACCAAACCAAAACAAAGTGTAGAAAATAAAAGGCCAGCTAGCTCGGTCAAAAGCCTTTTCTGCATCTAAAGAGATAGCGGCTAGCGGATATTTACAAAAAGTAGATTTGCTAAGTACATTAAAAAATAAACGAGTGTTATCAGAAATATGTCTTCCCTTTATAAACCCACATTGCTCATGACCATTAAAATGGGGTAATAAGGGTTCTAAACGAAGAGCTAGAATTTTGGCAAATATTTTATAGTCTATGTTAATTAAGGAGATGGGCCTAAAATTTTACATAATGTATGGTCTTTATTTTCTTTGGGAATAAGACATATGAGAGCATCTTGAAATGAACCACTAGACTTGTGAGAAGAGATAAAGAAGAGAAAAAGCTGATGTAATTTGGGAAGAAGTTTGGAGAAATGTGAGTAAAATTCTATAGTAAATCCATCAGGGCCTGGTGCTTTACCGCGTTTAATAATACGCATGGCAAAACGTCCTGAAGTTGAATATCCTCACCTAATGCTGCAAAATCTAAATTGGAGTGAGAAGGAGGAGTAATTGAAGATAAAAACTGAAGAATATCTCTTTGACAAGTGGGGGATTCCAGGGTATAAAGATTCTGAAAAAATTGAGTAAATTCTTTTAAAATTTCTTCATTTTTAAAAACCAAATTAATAGAAGAATTGAGAATAGACTCAATCTTAGTACGATCTTTTTTAACTTTAAGATAATTCGCTAGCAGTTTCCCAGCTTTATTTTGACACTGAAATATTTAGCGGAGGATCTAAGTAAAAATGAATTTGCATTTTCCGTGGATAACTTATTAAAGGTGAATTTGGATTTAACAAGCTCTTCTAGACAAGTTTTAGAATTACTTTGTAAATACGTTTTTTCTAATTGCTTGATACGAACTGTAAGCGATTTCAATTGATTAAAAGATGCTTTACTTTTACGAGATACAAAAGAGATGATGAAATCTCTAGAGGCAGCTTTGAAAGTGTCCCAAATGATTTGAGGAGAAATTGTTGGGTTCTCATTTTCAAGAAAGAAGGTATTAGCAAAAGATTCAAAGCTTTGAGTGAAGTTGTGATCCAATAAGAGGGAGTTATTAAATCTCCATCTTCTGGTCCCATGAGACGTGGCAAAAGATCCAAATCCAGGGTGACTGGCGCGTGATCCGAGATTAATATGGATCCTATACTAGAGTTAATAATGTGTTGCGAAAGAGATTTGGGAAGGAACAGATAGTCTAGGCGAGATTGGGAAAGATGTACAGGTGAGAAAAACTTGTATTCTAGAAGTGTAGGGTTACACAATCTCCAAGCATCTACTAAAGACCTCTGTTTGATAGCAGATGTAAATTGAGAATGCATGCGGGAAGGAATGAATTTTGATTTAGAGTTTTGGTCAATGATGGGATCAAAGACCATATTGCAATCCCCACGAACTACTAAATAGTCATCTTTGTAAGACATCAAAGTTGATTGGATGTCAGGCCAAAAGGTGTTGTCTGGGGAAGTGGGAGCATAAAGATCAAAAATTGTTAAGGGAACTTTATCGATTAGTAAAGAAGTAGATACCCATCTACCCATCGTATCAGTATCTTGAGTGATCACTTGTACATTCAACCGTTTATGACACAGGATGGCAACACCATTACGTTTTCCATTGCCAGGGGAAGCAAAAACATGGCTAACCCATTTCGTTTAAGTTTAGGTATTTCTTTGTCCAGAATGTGAATTTCATGCAGCAAAGCGATATCGCATTTTAAATGAGAAAGATGCGTTAAAACTCCCTGACGTTATATAGGAGAGCCCTAACCTTTAACATTCCATGAAATAAATCTTAAAGCCATCTATAATATAGTAGTACGAAATATACCTGTGAAATAAAACAACAATAGTGGTTGATATACATCTAAATCGTATATGTTATGTTATGTTAAAATGTTTCTAAAGCGCTTGAATACCCATGGGTGTCTTGGCGCTGGTTGGATAGCAGTAAGGTGAGAGTATTGGGTGACTAGAGGTTAAAAAGCCAGGTTTTTGTTAGCTTCCTAAAAATCAATAGTGTGGGGGCTGCTTTAATGATCATAGGTAGGCTGTTCCATAGAACCGGGGCTTCAGAGGTGAAACAACTGCCTCCCCATTTAAGTCTCTTAAAACTGGGGCATGATACCGTCAGGGAATTTTTAGAGCGTAGATCTCTGTTTGGTATGTACCATGAAAGGGATTGTTTAAGGTAGCTAGGACCTAGATCATGCAAGGCTTTATAGGTGAGGCATAATGCCTTGAATTTAATGCGATTATTTACCGTAAGCCCGTGGAGTTCCTTTATGGCGGCTGAAACTGGGTGGAGCTTGGGCAGGTCGAAAATAAGCCTGGCTGCCGCATTCTGTACGCTTTGAAGTTTCTTCATATGTTGTTTTTGGAGCTTAATAAAGAGACCATTACAGTAATCTAGCTTTGCTAGAATTAGTAAGGAAACAACTGTTTTTCTGGTGGCTAGAGGAATAAAAGGAAGAATCTTTTTGATGATTCTCAAAGTGTTGAAACTGGTGGAGACAACTGATCTAATATGTTTATTAAAATTCAGTTTCTCATCTATTTTTATACCTAAGTTTTTTGCTATTTGGACTGGGGTTGTATGTAATACCAAATATCGAAAGGATATTAACAATAGACCAACTAAATTGAATGATGTATAAAAAGCGACATATGAAGAAGAATATAAAAAGAAAGAAGAGCAAAAATAAGAATAAGCATAGAGAGGAAAAACATGTAAGAAATACAAAAGAAGCTAAACCGATAGAATAATAAATATAGATTGTCAGTGAAAGAAAGAAAAAAGAAAGGAGAAAAGAGGAAGATAAAGATAAAACAGAGAGTGTGAAGAAGAAGGACCATATAAATAAAAAAAATATTGACATACCAGAAAAGACAGGGATGGAATGGGGGTGGTGACACCGCATAAGGAAGACGATACAACCGATCAGAGGAACCCATGACGGATCAGGAGGGAAGGGTACACCAGCGACAAGATGTAAACTAGGATGATCAAACACGAAGACTACACCTAACAAGAAAAAAGATAAATGAGCAACAGTGAACGACCACAGCTACAGTAAAAGCTTATAACAAACCAATAGGTAGTAATCAACAATATCAAACAACAACAGAATCTAGACATTTGAAAGCCTGGATATATCCTTTTCTTCTTCCCTGCAAGTGACCAAAAACTGTTGTAACATCGAAGGATCCTCAAAAGTAGTAGTTTTGTTTTTATAAGTCACTTTAAACAAACAGGGATGAAAGAAGCCAAAACGAGCATTCAGGTGCGAAGAGCTGGTCTCATGTCCAAAAACTTCTTCCTCATATCTGCTGTTTCTTTAGCATAATCTTGGGAGAAGAAAAGAGTGGAGCCTTGCCAAAAGACTCGATCTTTAAGTTTGGCTGCTTGAATAACTTTCAATAGGTCAGTATATTCCAAAAAGTAGATGATGACTCCTCTCGGTTTGGAAGGTGAAGATGAGGTGTGTGGTTCACGACCCAAACATTGAGCTCTTTGAATGTTCAGAATTGGAGAGGCCGGTAGATCAAGAATCTTTGGAAGACAAGATTTGAAGAATGCAATAGGATACGGACCCTCCAACCCTTCTACCAAACCATAAATACGCAAGTTGTTACGTCTGTTGCGATTTTCAAGATTTTCTATTTGCTTCTTGAGATGTGTAGTTTCCAATTGCATAGGAGGAACCTTAATCGCTACTGCTTGGAAGGAGTCCATACGTTGTTTCATTTGCATCATTTTATTTTCCAGGCATACCCACTTATCCTCTACATTTTGAAGACGCTTATTAGTTTCTTCCATATATGGTCAAGCGCTCGGATCTCCTCAAGGAGTAAATCCATAGAGTTAGGTGGAGGAGAAGTGACTGGTAAAGGAGGATCTTTTTTAACACGTTTGCAAGCCATAAGTGAAGAGGAAGTATTCACTTTGGATGTAGGTTTGGTGGTTGCAACTGGAATATTTGATGTTGGTAGCATAGTTCCTATAGAGGGAGGAATAGTATTGCAGTCAGTGTCCTCCATGTCTGAGCAAAGGATATTAAAGGGGTTACAATCCTCTAACGGCACTGGTGAAGAAGTAGCAATGCACAGACTTTGTTGTCCCCATAAAAGTAAAGTTGACCTCAGTTAGAACACAGTTAGAACATCCAGGGAAGGTGAAACAATCCAAAGCTCATGAACAGTAAGGCAACATAGCCATTACGTTCTTTCTATCCTTTGTTTGAACGATTTGTTAAAACCAGCAGAGTTGTGAAGAAATGGTTCCTGCGGGCTCTGAGAAGGGAATGACCTTCACTGTGGAGGAGAGCAATGAATGGGATGATATAACTATGTTGGTGTTGACCAGGTGATAGCTATGGTCTACATCTTGGTTGCAACATTGCTAGTAATGCAGAGTCAACATGATATTCAGTGGATGAGTGGTAGTTCCTCTGTTAAGTGGCACACAGCATATTTCAAGGGATAAGAGTATGGCACCGAGAACCGTGAAGGACCTTGAATTAACCGCACACTCATGAGGTTAGGGAAGTGCCATGACTTCTTATTACTATGCTACCACTTTATAAAGAATTCGTTTCTTGACTTGCCACTTCACAGCATCAGCAACCTCTGCCCCCTTCTTGGGTTACTTCATGCAAGTATCAGGTGCTGGCACTTAATAATATACTTAATGAACGGATTCCATTGTTTGCCGCTTCACAGCATCAGCAACCTCTGCCCCCTTCTTGGGTTACTTTATGCAAGTATCAGGTGCTGGCACTTAATAATATTCTTAGTGAATGAATTCCATTGTTGGAAACAGTAACTAAAAGCTGTCACAGTTATTATTCAGGAATTAAATTCATTAGAGGCGAATTGGCTGCATTAGGAGGTGCACGGGAGACCAATAAAACGCTGCTCCGTGTGACAAGAAAAACGGAGCGGCAGTTGAACAAAATGGCGGGCGCGAGTTCAAAGGAAGAAACGCGCCCGCCGCAACAGTAATTACCCGCGTCCTCTTTGAAAACAAAGGTTGTTCCCAGTGCCGCACGACTTCATGGCTCCACAGACCCCGGAAGAAAGTGAAGTGCAGTACGGGTGCCGCCGGGGAATCCACGACCCCCCTAAGCCGCAACGGAGCTCCGCTAACAGGCGACCATCCTCAACGGCGCCTAAGCCACGCCCCGTGCAGTGCCCCATTTGTGTATGTCTATATTGTGAATGATCATTAATTGGTCAAATAAATTACTACTACTACTACTTTTTCACGCTTAATCTGGCATGAAGTAGCAGTATGAAGAAAGTGAATGTTCCTTACAGTTCGACTTGAAGATACCTCTTGTTTTCTTCCTAGTTACTTTACCCTGGTGAAGCTGCAGTGCACTGGCGAGCTGTTGAAACATGCAGCTCTTACTTGTTCATTTCTAGATACCCTGCATGCATTCCGTCCCATTTATTTTACAATAAATCCTAACATGCAGCAGAAAGCAATGTTGGTGATCCTTTGTAATAAGGTCCGATTGTTCTATTGAACTAATCCCTCCGCTCTTAAAATGAAATCTTTTCCCGGCTTGCTATCTTTTTTGCACGCTCACTGCTTGACTGTGCACTAACATTAAACACATTTTGAAAGAAAAATTGTCCAAATGAATCTTGCCAAAATCATAGCTGTGTAAGACATTTAATCTTGCTGATAGTGTCTCGGCACAGGTTTTCTCATTAAATCAAAAAGCCATGCATCCTTACCATTGAAGCTTGGAGGAAGGAATGCTACCTTGCATTTTATTTCATTAGCGCAGCTAACATATTTTGACTTGTTTTGACTGTAAATTTGGCACATGCCTTATATTTTTCTTCTTTATATATCTGAGAACATTACTGTGCAGAGGAGTTTTTACATGATATTTTGAAGTGAAAGAGATGATGTTAAAATAAATAACTCATGTCACCCACTTAAATGTTACCTTTCAGAACAGGCAGCATTTTGCAAACTCTGTAATTTAGGGTGGTTTATAATGCACCTGCACCACTAACATCCGGTCAGCACAATTTAAAAATAAGAGTTTCACACAATGTGTTTCTTGTTCTCATCAGCACATAAACCATGGCTCCGGGATTGTGAGGGCTAAGGGTATGATCAGACATGGGTACCTTGGTTGCTGCGCCACTGGATTAAAGCTAGCCTGGTTGATAAGGGTGATACCCCAAAACCGGTCCCAGGATGCTTGTTTCTGGTCTAGGGAGGATCTGGCTTGGCAGTTCGGGCTGGACTGGTCCTATGGGGAGCAGGGTCAAGACTGATTTGCATATGGCTGGGTCCAAACTGGGGTGATGTGGCAAGCAAAATAACTATGGATTAAAGCCAGATCTGTGACTGGGGGTGAGTGAAAAGTTTCAACACTCCATCCATCATTTTATTTTGTGATGTTGCAGCCTCACTGCAGGCCAAATAGGAATGGCTTTGTGAGTCATGCTGAGGGAGGAGAGTGGATGGCTGGGTGGATTTAGTTTGAATTACTGTACTATTATTCATAAGAAGGATTCTTGGCACTAAAGAATGCCACTCTGTGAGCAAGAGAATACCACACACGCCAGTATACAGAGAATCAGCATGTTAACAGAAGCAAATGTCTGAATAGCTTTCCAAAGGTTGATAAGAACTAGCAGATAAGTACTACAGCAATTGGTTCCTAAACCTGGGCCCCATTATACTGAGTGACCTCTGAAAGCATGCTCCCATATAGCCCTTGGAGTCCTGGGGAGCAACTTTTACTGGAACAGTGGGAGTGCTCTAGAGTGTTGTAGAAGAAGAGAGCAGGGCCGTAGCGGGCATCGGTCATTTCCCCAGGAGGCTGGAAGGGTGGGGGCTGGTTTTGCAGCAGTGGGGGCCATTTCTTTGTCACTGTTTTTATTTTGGGTTTTGCAGGTGTGCAGCAATATTGGCCCCAGTAACAATTGTGTGTCTTTTGCTTTCTCGCCCTAAGTGCGCTGAGTATGCCCAGACATGGGTCCCGGGCTCACTGTGCCACTGGATTCAAGCTATCCTGGCTGAAGAGGGGTGAAACCCCGAAACCGGTCCTAGGATGCTTGTTTCCGGTCTAGGGAGGACCTAACTTGGCAGTTCGGGCTGGACTGTTCCCATGAGGCACAGAGTCAAGACTGATTTGCATATGACCAGGTCTAAACTGGGGTGGCATGGTGAGCAAAAGAATGATGGATTTAACCCAGATCTCTTGACTGGGGGTGAATGTTTTGATTTGTTCTGCATTCTGTCCATCAATTGTGTGTCTTTTCCAGTAACAAAAGCAGCAGTGCTTTACTCTTGCATCCCCCCTGGCCTGGCCCGGCCCTGGGGGGGGGGAGGGGGGGGGCTGGTCCTGCAAAATTGCCAGGGCGCTTTATGTTCTCTGTCCTGCCCTGGAAGAGAGTCTGAACAGTGTTGGCTGGGGCTGAAAATAAAAAAGGCTCATAGGAGTAAATCAAAAAGTTAAAAACATGGCCCATGTTTGCAAATTGGGGCAGTTTTGAACTTGTAAAGACATGTTGTATGAGTGCTGTGCAAGGTATGGAAGACTGCATGGATTTGAGCATATTGCAATCAGTGTTTTTTTTTTTTTTAAATCAGTGAGATTAACAGTAAACATCGACTCAGCTTACTATAAAACAGGCCCATACACAGACAAAAAACTATTCACTCAATGACCTGTCAGACCAGCTGTTCAGGCACTGCCTGATTGCCCTATAGGCCAGTCCGACCCTAAGTATGAATCCCCATTAATGGAAAAAAAGGCTTTTGAATTTACTTCTTTGTTTGACCAGTAGCCACGAAGGATCCCTGCAAAGGAAGAAACATAATCACTCTTTTTCAAGTGATATATCAGTTTTTCTTGAGCATTCTCTACTCTCTGTAATGTTTCCAAGGCATAGACTGGCAGGTCCACATATATAGATAAGTTGCATACACAAATGCTGTTTATCACATTAAAGCATTCAATACTGGCTTTGGTGAGACTAGGACAAATTAACAGACAAGGATTGCTTACTGTAGAGAATGTATATAGGAGATACATAAAGGAATGTGACAAACAACATGATGATTGAGTATCCTTCTCAGAGTAAAGAGTCCCTCATGCATTCCCATGAAAGCACATCCTGGCAGGTGGCATGTACACCAAATAACCAATAGCAGGAGCTGAGAGAGTAATACTACTCTAGGTGGAACCAAAGCATATGTGTTAAATAATTGGTAACAATACGTCATGAAGATATGCCCAGTAAAGCCAAACCTAAAGAGAGGTGCTGCAAACAGCATTAACATGTGGGTTCATGGAGAGCTCCTGATTAGGCAAAACACTCAAGAGTTTTCCTTTGAGAGTAAGGTGGGACATCTTGCATACAGGCTAAAAGGAACCCTTGCAGAATTCTATGGTTGTAAGAAAGTATGCACCATCCCTTGTGGTATGGCCACTTGCAGTAATGGAGTCTGGCCAAGAGGTCAGCTCCTGATTATTGAAGCAGATATTGATCTGATTATTGTCTGCATAGGAGGGTGATTTGCATCTAAATTTTCTGATGATACTGAACAAGGGACAAACATTATCAGTATCAGATATGGCTACTGGAGAAACAATCTAATTACAAAGTGGGACATCAGACAGTAATGGACCCATTTCATAATTGAAGTGAGCGGCCCCATACCCACTACGTCCTGACTCTCTGATGTGGCAGATAATTTTATGGTCATTGGGACTATTCATTGCAAGATCAAGCATAATGAACCCTCCCAGAATGGTGCCAGCCAGAATGTCCTAAATTAGATAGGTCAGCATATATGATATCTCCCACTAAGGCCTGACTAAGGATCTGAAGTTGAGTAAAGTTCATAGAAATTCAGATTTCGCAGGAGCAGAAAGTTTGGCAAGCATAAGATTTCTGAGAACAATTGCTATTTTATGTGATACAAGGACTTGCTCAGCAAAGCAACATAGATATACTTAGTGCCTCATTCCGACCATTACACTAATCCCCAATCAGGCGCCAATACGGGTTTGCACTTAATTTAGGATTTCACATTTTGCGGCAAACACCAGAAATCATATTGTTTTTCTGTAAATATTTCTCCAGGGAACATGGACCAAACGTTTTGCAGGAAACCAGTGATCAATCTGAGTATGTGCAGCTTGGAAAGGGAGAAAACACATTCTGTTAACAAATGTTCCCTATGTCAATGTGTGCAAACTGGAATGGTGGTATTGCACTTAGGCACCAGTTTTTGCACAGGATGTAGAAAAAGACCTATGTGGATGGTTTCCAAGCTATTTTGACTCTGGAGAGAGGAGGCGTGCACCATCTTGGGAGGTCCTTCGCGGCGGAAAGCAGATGCCGCTCACCGGTGGGGTTGGGCCAGGCAATGAGTATCGGTTGTGGTCTGCGCTCTGCCCAGGGGTCCCTCGTGGATCGTCGATGATAGCGGTACCTAAGGGTGGGACGGCCAGATGCCACGGTCGGTTGCTGAAGCCCTGCATCTCCAGACCTTGATGACCCTCAATGGAGAGCAGCGGCAGGGGGACCCTGAAAGCCTGTTCATGCTGATGCGGTGAGTGAAGAGCAGGCGGACTGAGTCTCTTTAAGGGCCCGCTGAGGAGAAAGAACAAACTAACAACTGTCTGGTGTGCCACAGGTGGTGCAGGGATTTTGCTCGGAAACAGAACTATGCTTGGGACCAAAGGACATTGGTAGGTAGGGACTGAGTCAGCATACCACCTCAGTATCTATGGGCCCAAGGCTGACTAGCTATATTGCCTCACTTGCCCTCCTAACCTTACCAGCGAGGCAAGTGACTTGGCACCCCAGAACTCAACACTCTCGACCCTCTCAGGAATCACGGTAGCAGGACACACCCTTTAGTTCTTTCACTCGTACTTGTAATAAACAAGATACACAAAAGAAGTTTAGAATGTTTGTTTAAACTATCGTGCTCTAAGATGCAGTATTTGCGCCACAATTAGAAAACAAATGCACATCAAAATTATTATTGCTAGCATGGGCACCAAACCGGAACCATAAACAGACTTGTCATGTTATAAAACAGATTAGCCTAAACCCTCCCCCTTCCTACTAAAGCTAAATAATTATAAATCAAAGATCTCTGGGATTAGTGGCAGACCCTGTACCTTAACATACATAGATGGATGTTGTACATCTCAACTGATGCAGTAATCTTGTCTCTGGGTCTTCGTTCCCAGTCTGTCTGTAAATAACCTGTTCTCAGTTATATAACAAGACATGTGTGTTCACAAACAGCAGCTGCATTCTCATGTTATGTGTAGGTGCTAGTGTCGGGCCAGAGAGAATAACAAGGGGCATTGTTGTTTGAACTTGCCTATCGTGCTCAGACTAAAACCCAGGAAAAGAACAGAACATGAAAACATAAGCAGGTTCTCTGTGAAACTACAGTGTGACACAAAAGCAAACGTGTTTATATAGTAACATGTGCAAAGGAAAAACGGCCTGCAACGTGCACAAGTAGATCTAACGTAGGGAAAATACAATGGGCCTTGCGGGAAACACACAACACCCTCCCTTTGGTCAGGATACTAGCACAAAGATAAACACACTCAGAGCATAGTTCAGATATAGGATTTATATATATATTTATTTGGATTAGGAGCAAATAGTCAATTTGGAAAAATCATCCAATTACTCTGTTTCGGAGGAATCCATGATGTCACTAGCCAAATCAAAGACCAAGGACTCAATGAAGGAGTCCGATTCCTCGTATGATGATTGGTCAACTTCGCAAGCAACGAGCTCCAAAGAACAGATATGATCTCTGGTCTCAGCCGATGCTGAGACAGTTACCAGGCAACCTGGATCCGTGTTAGTAGAGCCTGTGTCCTGCCATCCAGGTGCCAACGCACATGTTACTTTGAAGGCCAGTGGCTCAAACTTCGCGTTGTGAAGAAGTTGCAAGCCCAAAGGACAGTTCTGAAAGTGGGTCGCTGAGGGACTCATTAGCAGTCCAATGTCCAAGGTAGCATGTGTCTGCGAAGCCAGGCAAACATCCAATGCCCATTCAAAGGGGCACCAGATACAGTGGAACACAGGTTGTACGCAGGTAAACCAGGAAGGTTGAAATGTCAAGGACCAATCAAGATCCAGATCCTGCAGGAGAAGCATCCCAAATATTTGAAAGCATACGTTCATGGTAGTGCTGGAGCGGCTCCAGAAGGTCTGCAAAAGGAGCATCCATTGCATAGAAAAATTAACAGGATGAGAATGCCACAAATGAGTAATAACAGCAACAGGAATCCTCCGAACACACTAGAAAAATTGGAGTGAATAAAAGCCTGGATTACTCCAAAGGGGGTTTGAAACGAACTAACTAGGCCAGAGCCTGCAACCTTAAAAAAGTGGGCGAGGCCGGCCATATTAGTGGCATTGAAGTTTTGATACACCAATTCTCCGAAATGGAGGGAAAGATTTGTATTTAACAATGACTATATTTCACTGGAAGTTCTAGCCACTTGCAATTTGAAGGTCCCAAGGGCAGATGTGAGAGCTACTTCTCGTTGGAACAATAATGCTTTGAGTCAGCTTAGCTTGTTGAAATCTGCCTTCAAATTTGGACTGGAAGGCCACAGCGAGCTAAATACAATCCTATGCGAGGGGAACAAGACATTGTTGCAGCAGGTGACTAACTGGGAAAAGGACAAAATATATGGGACTTTTCCTTGCATTCTGCAACAATCTTGATGACTAAGTATTAGATGCTTCCCATTATAGAGTACTATAATGAAGGGGATAATTGGGGGAACCAGAATTCCTTTTATAAAGCAAACTAAATTAGGTGCCGAAGTATTGCAAATGCTGTGGATTTTAACATATCTACAAACAAGGAAATGTCCGACAGTAGAATCGCATTCTTCTCTAGTAATAAAAACGTCCTTATCAGTGCGTTCACAATGATATGTAAAGGGAGTGACCATAATTCATGAATAAAGCTGCTTCCAAGGGGTTCATATCTACCTACAGGAAAATGTTTCATGTAAGCTGTAAACTGAAAAGTCGAGATTTGTAGGAAATAACATCATATATTAACCACACCGCCGAAGGAGTTTCAGCTACAGTAAACAGAGAATGTTCTAACTTTTCTAAATGTAGCATTGTGTATGTTGTGCCTTTCATGGCCATCCATTGTTGTTTGCGTGTTAAATTAAAAGCCAAATCTGTGCAGTTCAAATAATGCAATTTTTGATGGTCTGAAGCGTCCAGCTAAACCTCATAATAGATCTAGGCTGACTCTGCCCATAATACAACGTAGGCATGTCACTCTGCACAATATCAATAACAGCCGACACAATGTTGTTTAAATTGTAAATACGAGATGACAACGTAATAATACTATTATCAACAACAGCAAGCACTTTATCCAAATGATCTTGGTCAATTTGTCTCAAGTGTGCAGCAGTTTCCAGCTGGGATAATTTCTAAATTTCATTCTAAGTTGCATTTATAAATCTATTAGAATGTGGGGATTTAGGACCTCAAAGAAAATCTGACCAATGTATGTCTTCAGTCAGGAGAGAAAGATGTTGTTTCACTGCAGACTGTGTGGAATGTTCCAACCATTGCTGACATAACTTTCCCACTGAATAGGTGGTAACAATACCAGAATGTTGTGATTGAGAGTATCGGGGAACGGGTCTGCTTTATTTGAAACCAGGAGTGGAATTTAAAAAACAAGCATGACAAACATTTGTGTCGACTGGCCATAACAACCACCCGCCAGGACTCGAAAAGGAAGAACTAAATGTACCATTCTGCACCATATTACTTAATTGCTCTTCAGTATAATTTGCCAGATTTTGCCAGATGTCGAAATGGGCAACTGAGGGTATGGTCGGGTCATTCATTTCTTTGATTTTTGCCAATCCCAGACAGGTAGTCTGCTGGATTGTTTCATTCAAGAAGATCATTTTGGTGGGAATTAAACAGGCTTGAAATAAGGTTACAAAAGGATTGGTGGCTGGAAAGAACGGGTACACACTACCACTGTGTATTCAATATCAATTCAAAAAAACGAAAACAACAAAAATATAAAAGTCCGGTGCTCGGGAGGAGGAAGAGGAAAAGCCACCAATTCTTCCTCAATATGAAAGTCCAAAATTTCAATACATTCTCCGAGCTCTCAGCAAATCACTCTTGATATTGTGGTATCAGTAGTTTTGTTCTTTTATTTTCAGTTCTTGATTTTCATGCACTGTATATGATGCCCTTGCCAACACGTGTTTCGTCCATGCTGAACTATTGCAGCTGACTTCTTCAGGGCTTGTTCAGAGTTACTAAAGTCTATACAACGTCCTAGTCATCATCCAAACTTTTTCCAACAAGGGAACATTCTCGAATATACGGTCCGTATAAATCCAGTCCGACCAGTATAAAAGACCATGCCCGTCTTCGCTTGTTATCAACAGGAAGAGGCTGGGCTGGGCCCCCCCCTCTTGGTTTTTGTCAGTCTGAAGATAGGACTTCTGCGTTGGCCTCTTACACCTGTCACTGAGCTCTCAATTTCCTGAGACTGATTTATTTGGAGATCATGGACAAAAGAAAAGCTCAGGTGTCCAGCAGAGTAAAGAGCTCCACAACCTCTCTTACCCCCTCAATCACCAATTACCTGACTTCAGTAATGGGAGCCATTGACTCTTAAATAGGTCTGGTGGAGGAGAGAATTGATGTAGGTCAGCGACTTAATATCACATCATTCTCTACCATCCGAGTACTGGGTGGCATCAGTAGTTCACTGACTGCGGGAAATGAAGTACCTGATACTATGACTATTCCAAACAAGAACTTGTCTTGCAAGTCGAATGGGGAGGGAACCCTGAATCAAGGCATTAGTCAAGTAGACCTCACTGGTGCAGATTCCCACACTTCAAGGGAGGCAGTGGGAGATACTGTAGAACCCCCCTCTCAACCAAACTCACCACCCTTTAAGAGATGTAGAAGGAGCAAGCAGGTGGCTTCAAAAAGTAAAACAGCGGTTAACCCAGCTGCGCGTGTGAGGTCTGGTTGTTCCACTCCTATTGCTTTGCATCACGATGAAAGTCTGAATCCTGCCCTCATTGCTCATAGAAATTCGATCATGAAAGAGCACTGTGATGGTTTGCTCATCAGGCTGGAACTCATTTTAAAGAACTTAAGAGAGGATCTACTTAATAAATTTGAGCAGGAGGTGGGGAATATTTTGCCATCCTCTGGCCAAGGTCAGACCAAGCTGGCTGTGGGGGATCTACCGAAGGCTAACCAACCCACTACAAACCCAAAATCTGATGCAAGGCCCAACGCCCTTTCTTGTCACCCGCCTTTCCTCCAGCTACTAATTCAGCTTGTAACAATCGCTCCATAAGTTCTGTAGCCCCATCACCTTTCAGGTCGGTATTGCCATTCAATCATTGGCAATTCCCATTGTATGAGAGTGGTTCTCAGGAGCCTGCCGCTCCACAACAGCCGCATCTACTTCTCATGCCGGAGTCTGCACCTTTTGTCATCATCCTTGACCACGTTCCTCTTTTAAATCCAGCACAAAAGGGAATCTTGGTTGGATTTAAAACACAAAGTTATGCATTGGATTAGAGCTAACACAGGTTAGGTAGGTGATCTCTCATCTGCGATCCTAACACCCAGAAGAGTGTCAGGATTAGGTCCAAAATTACATTTCTCGCAAGGGGATTGTGTAGTCGTGAATTTAAGCAACCTATGGTTAGTGGGGAAGCTACTTGCCACTCTGCAACATCTGACCGATTCCTATGGCCATCTCAGAGCCCTCCTCACTGGCTTTTTTTATAAGCAGGGTAGGGATGAAGAAGGTTTTTGGCAGGGTAAGGTTACGTTTGCTGTCGTAGACCCACAGGCCTCACAGATTTTTTTATGCAACCACTTTTCCCCCCTTAGCAAATAGTGAGAAATCGATTGATGCCCAACTCCACCTGCTTTATGCCCTCCTATTCCCGTGGCCTAGTCTCTGATCTTTCTATGAGCATGGTTGCGAATTCAGCTCCAAAAGCTAATGTTAGCCCAAGTCTTCCTTTAAGTTCAATCTGTGCTGATTCCACCTTCAACTTATTATTGTGGAACATTGCAGGCGTCCGCTTCATGCTAGAGAATGATGATTGGCTGCGATATATTAAAGAGTTTGACTTAATCTATCTTCAAGAGACCTGGGCTGTGGATGAGTTCTACATAGATGATGTCCTTTCATATTGTAACCCTGCACCACCATCAGTTTGTGGGCAGGGGAGGGGCGGTCTGGTTATCTTAATTTCTATCAAGATCCAGGCCTAAAAGTCAGCTGTGTTAGATCTTCTCCCTAGTTCCAACAATTACTGATGACTGGGCAGGGTACAGCTGACCTATTAGTTGTAAATTTTTATCACAACCTTTCTGACGATCGCTGTTTTAACATTGTGGCTATGCTTGATGACATGATTACAAATGTGAATTTTAAAAATCAGCTGTATTACATACTCTGGGTGAAGGATTTTAATTGTACTGTCTGTGAATTCATTGACTCGTAAGTGTGCGGGCTGGAAAACATAGAAGGCCAAGTGATGACACATTTTGGGCACTCTAATTATGGGGATGCATTGAACAATATTATATACTCTAGGAATGTAGTGTTTGTGAACGATTGTGCCCTGCGTATCTCAAGGCCTCATCCAACTTTCACTAGAGGAAACAGTTCTAGCACTATTGATTTTATATTAATTTCACATGAATTTAATTCTTTAATTCCCGATTGTAAAGTTTCTCCAAATTGTGTCAACGACCCTAACCCTTTAGTAGCATCTTTTAAAGTGGGCAAAGTGGCAAAAGAACCTAAGCTGGTAGTGGGTCATCTTGCTTTCAGCTCTAACAAAGATCTTAGAATTAGATGGGAGCATGTTGACCTGAAAAGGTTTGTGTGAAATGTGGTTTCTGAAACCTTTGATGTAGTGCATAAATGTCTGTTACCTGATAGTGTCCCTTCCTCGATAATAGAAGGCTTTGGCATGGTCTGTGGGGCATTTGCCCAAACGTTTACTGTGAAACGCATCTCATCCGATGATTTAATGCAGCCTGCTCGAAATCACATATGTTACTGAAGGCCAACTAAATACCACACCCAAGAATAGGGAAACCATTATTGTAGCACATAAAATATATAATAGGATACCACCATTATAGATATGGATTTGTCCCTTCAGTTCAGTCATTCCACCACTGTAAAAGACTTTGCTGCAGCCATCAAGGACAGTCAGTGTTGGAAGGCACCAGGGCCTGATAGTGTCCCTGTAGACCTATTTAGAGATAACATTGATCTCTGGGCTCTTTTGCTCACAATTGTCTTTAGAGCTGCGATTATAGGTCCCATGCCCCCCATTTGGAAAGAAGCCATCATCGTTCCGATCTTTAAAAAGGATGACAGGAATAACCCTGTTTGTTACAGTCCTATATCGCTATTGGACTCTACAGTAAAGATCTTGGGAAAGGTTCTTTTAGCAAGATTGGAGGGTTGGGACAATTTTAACAATATTCTTTCAGAGGTGCAATATGACTTTAGGCAAGGGTTTGGAATGGTTGACCAGTGTCTGAATCTTTCTTTGATAATTGGTAAGTACACTAAGATCATGAAGGGCTCATTACCTCTTGTTTTCAAGGATTGTCGAGTGCTTTTGATACTGTTAACTGATCCAAACTATGCGCTATCTTGGGAAACTTGGGGGTGGAAAAACCTTTCATCACCTTAGTCAAGATACGCTTTGGCACTAGGGGGGAATGCACGCCATCTATTCAGTGTAATCAGGGAGTCCGCCAGGGCTGTATTTTAGCCCCATTTTTGTTTCTCATATACATTAATGGTCTGGAAGGCCATTTGCTGCAGAAGAAACTGGACTTCCCAGGGGCAGGCAAGAGATGATATTAAAATAAATAACTCATGTCACCCAATAAAATGAATGAATGAATGAAAAAAAATGTTGTTCAGTTAAGAAAAACTTACAATATAACACATTTATACACATTTCATACATATTACCATTATTAAAAACATTTTTTTTTTTAAAACACATTAAAATAAGGGTTAGTCCCACAGTAAGAACACTCAATTCATCTAAATAAAATGTGTAAAAAACCTACACATAAAGTGCATTTACTGATGACACAATCCGCCTACTATTTCCTCTTACCTACGGTACCCCGTTTATTCTGTTCATTACTAACTTGCTACACACTATGAGTAGATCTAACCATTCATAATTTGTAGCATACAGGGTCCTAGTCGGTTTATTATTGACACCTAGTGTGACCGAGCGAACCTACCACGAGCAAAGCTTTAAGGTACAAAGTGCCTATTTTAAAAAATCCTTGCAAGGATTGCCAATGCTAAGCCCTAATTATTTCACGGTGTTCCAATTACTCGTCTATTAAAAACTGCTCTCCACTCGTTTAAGATTTACCTGCCCTTCTAGGTAATTTATTTATCTGCCCTTCTAGGTGTTTTTTCATGAATTAATAGAATAATTACGATAAGAGCCCTTTACTGGCACTATCAACCAGTTTCCTCTCTGCTATATCTACGAACTTTAAAAATTCCAGTAAATTGTAAAGCTTCTCTCTGCAAGCAGGCTATTACTGTTTGGCAGCATGTTCGTAAAGCTTGACGATTAAAGTCCTGCTTTAACAGACTTCTGCGTTCAGCTGATAAAGCTGGGCAACTACAAACAATATGGCAAATATCTTCTCTCTTGTAGTTGCAGAAGCGGCATGACGTTTCACTACTCAGCTTTTTCCAAGCTGCTGCGTCACTGCAAAATTGAAAATCGCCAAGCCGGAGTGTCATAAGCTTCAGCTTTGCATTTAGACCGGTCAGGTCCCCTAGATAATTCTGAGGGTGTAACCTGCCATATGTTGCAATTACCATCCATACGTGGGATCTTTTCGCCAACGCCTCTCTATCCAATAGTGATGACATTTATTTACTGCACCCATTAATAACTCTGTTAAATGCAGCCTGAGAGAGGGGTAAGGCCCATAGTTGTTCTGCCTTGAACGTAGATAAAGCCAAATTAAAATATTCATGGGCCTGCGTGTGTTTGCAATCCCTTATTGCCTCCCAAACAACTGTCATAAGTGTGGAATTATTATCATTTCTAAGTTTGTGGCAGAATTTCAAATATGCCCCTAAACTGTTTAAGTACTGTCTTCTAAGTCCAAACTCTAATCGAATTTGTGCTGGCGATGCCTGCTGGGGGAGATTGAACAGTTGACGATACGTTCCTGTCACAAGCTTATCTATAATGTTATCAGCCTTCCCTCTTAAAATCTCCACGCCGTATGTCAAAGATCGAACATGTTTAGCTAACATAACTTGTAATAGTGGCTTGAGGGACAGCCCTTTTAAACTATTCCGGAGGGAAGCAAATGCTACAGTTAAAGAATTATTCCTTCTTTGTAGTGCAGCACACTGGTTCTTAAATGAGCCCCTCGCATCTAGTATGACACCCAAATATTTATACTCTAGAACCGACTCCAGCGCGGACCCTTCTATCCTGAGTATAGGGCGAGCTAATATACCCATTGACACCAACATGGTTTTTGTCTTGTTTAAGTTGACCTTTAACCCGTGGGACAAAGCATACAAAGCAGTTTCACTAATTAACTGCTGCAGCCCCGCCTTTGTGTAGATCAGCAGAACAATACCGTCGGCGTACAATAGATGGGAGACCTTGAAACCAGCCACCAATGGAGAGTGTGAGTTAATGCCATTCAAACTTGAAGAAATGTCGGCAAGATACAAATTAAACAGGATTGGGGCCAAGACACAACCTTGTTTTAAGCCATTCGTTATTAATATTTTTTTTTAAATGGTTGTGCCTTGGCCCAACCTTACTCTTATCTACGTTTTTGTGTACAGCAATTGAATCGCTCGCAAGAGTTTAGATGGAATTCCCAGTTTTGATAACTTTTCCCAGAGAATATTCCTCTGCGCCGTATCAAAAGCAGAACGAAAATCAATAAAACACAAATGGAGATTCAGTGAGCGACGCCTCGCCAATTCAATTGTGAGTGCTAGCATTTGAATATTAATAGTGGTACCCAGGCCTTTAATAAACCCAGTCTGATTTATTGGCAACAGGTTTTTAGAAGCCACCCAGGACGTTAAGTCAGCCAGCAAACATTTGGCGAAAAACTTTGCCTCACAGTCCATTAGGGCTATCAGGTGATAATTGGCGGGGTCCATGGTTTGCACAGCTTTATAAATCGGAGCCAGGATTGAGCCCCACCAATTATCTGGAATTTCTTCACTCACAAGAGTATGGTTAAATAAAGTTGTCAGTTTTTTTGCCCAATATTGTGGATTCTTCTTGTAAAGTGCTTGGGGGAGACCGTTCGGCCCCGGTGCACTATCCCGGCGGCTGTTGCTAATAATTGTCTCCACGATTTTAGGGTAGATTTCAATAGGCGAGTGTTCCCTTGTAAAATTACAAGTGGCTGTTTCTGATAAGCCGGTTGCTGAATTTATACCCCCTGACATAATGCCCAGGTGTTTTTCCCACGCTACTTGGGATATATTTGATGTTAATTGTTAAAGTTTCCTACTGGTGGATTGATTTACCAATCTCCGAAATTCTCTTGCTTTTTACGTTTAGCGGCATAGTGGATTTTACACCAGTACTGATCAAGCTCGGTTTTTGTTTGGACCCAAACTGCTTTTTTGTAGAGCATTCTTAGTTTAGGTAAAGTCTCACACCGGACTCTAGTGGACGGATTATTTCTTAGGATCCTCAGAGCGTGATTCAATTTCTTTTTAGCTGTTATGAGTTGCGCAGAAATTTTCTTGGGAAGTGAAATAGCTGTTGTTACTCTGACTGTGTGCTGAACTACGTTTTTCTCTACTAGGCACTTTGAAAATTGGTCCCAGTGGATCAGAGGATTTTGATCTACGTCATATAAGTGTTCCGACAACTCTCTTGCTTGGTGTTCAACTTTCTCTATACAGGCTACCGACCACTGTAGCTTTTTATAATTTTGACCCAGAGCCGATTGGTCGTGTGAGGTGATGCATAAGTTAAAACTGATCATTTGCGGTTGGTGCTTTCCAGCCTATTACCCAAACTATAGCTCATGACCATATGATATAGTGGTAGTGATACTAAGGAGTAGTCTATAACTGCTTGTGGTTTTGCCGAGTGATGAGACAGCTGTGCCGGAATGTCCAGAGGCGTCCGGCCGTTCAATACTCGTAAGACTTGGTGCTCCAAGTTCCTCTTTGCATCCTTCCCCATTCTATCAGATCATTGTTTAAATGCTTCGGTCGCCGGAATATGCCAAATGTGGTCAATGCTATTCATTATTTGATCCCTAGGCGTCACCTGAAAAAGATTCATATTAAAGTCTCCCGACAGGAGGATCAAGTGAACTGGATTTGTTACACATTGAGTTGATATGAGACTCAGTATAATTTCAATAGATTCTTGTTTCCTACTTCAGAGCGGGTGAATGTAAGCATTTATTATCAACAGGGAGGAACATGTTAGCTGGGAGGAGGGCCCGAACCTTAATCACTTGTATGTTCGGGTGGTCAATTCCGATGTCTTCAATTTTGATATCAAGATCCATGTAACATACAATGCCAAGCCCCCTGTAGCACGCCCCATTGATTTTGTTTTAATTGCTGGTTTGCAGTAGCATAGGTATGCTGGAAGATCAATTTCCTCTTGTGCCCATGTCTCTTTGAAGAGCACTATCTGATATCTTCTAATGAAGGTTAGGAATTCCTTATCATCTATCTTTGCAGACAATCCTTCGATATTCCATGAGCAGACTTGTTCAAATTATGCATAACAAGTAAGCCATTTTTCTGTCAAATACTTGGTTCTTTGTGTGTACTGGAAAACAGGGCTCCCGGGAGCCAAGACCAATCTGAATTTTGATGTAGGACTCGCTATGTCTTTTTCATAACGATTAACTACCTGGGGGCTGTAGTGGCACTGTGTGATGAAATTGAACAACTCCTTGCCCCTTTTAAAATCGAAGTTACTGCTTGTTCTTACACTTTAATGGGCTTTTTGTAGGCTTTTGACATCTTTTTACCTTTCCTTGGCGACCCTTACCATCCCCCCTCTCCTTCCACCTTAAGGCGAGCTTCACAACTGACCGGATGGAGAAACTGTGGCTAGGCTTCCTCCTGTTCCCTCATCATGTCTATTCCCCATTTTTCAAATGTCTCCCTTTCTGCCCATACTTGATCTGCTAAGGCAGGTGTAGCCCACCTGATCATAGTTGGTTCTTCACCTCCTCAGGCTGGGATGTTTACAATTGTGACTGAATATATATCTGAAGACGCAATGTGGTTTAACGCTGGTATTTCTTTGGCCATACGTATCACAGTTCCTCTATTTATTCTGTCAAAATGCCCCCTGGACTTGTATTTTGGAAAAAATGTCACTTTACAGCGATTGCCAGGCGGACTAGGGTGAGTCAACGATTCTCTTTGGCCTTGCTGTATGGTGCGAACTATTACCTGCTTAGTATTATGACCTTGCTCTAATATATGCAAACTTTGTTGTAGATCTATAGGGTCTTGTTCCAGGTTCCGTTTTTGCATGTTTTCTTTTCCAACCACCTGAGGATTAGACTGTTCCTTGGAGGTTTGTATGTTTCCTTCTTTTGAAGTCAAGTTGCATGTTTCACTGACTCTTATTATGTTATGTTGCACTGAATCGACCGATATCTTCAGTCCGAGGGAGTGGCTATCTTGTTTGGTTCCTATAGTGTCTGGCTCCTTTTTTCCCAAACAGGGTGGACTGGCAGCTATTGGATCTGGTCCACTTGTCGGTCCCTTGTCTTCCTCGTTAGTTGTTCTTTGGCTTGAGTAAAGGTCAATTTAACCTCCTTATCTTCAGTGCCTTCCTCTGCTACAAGGTCTTCTTGCTTTCTTCCAGGGGCACCGCTTATTTAACTGCTTTTGATTGAAATGTTTGCTCCTTTTTTTTCCCGAAAAGCATTGGGCTGGCAACAATTGGATCTGGTCCACTTGTCGGTCCTTTTCCTTCCTCGTTAGTTGTTCTTTAACTTGAGTAAAGGTCAATTTAACCTCCTTTCCTTCAATGCCTTTCTCCACTATAGAGTCTTCTTGCTTTCTTTCTGGGGGCACCGCTGACTTAACTACTTTTGGTAGGAAAATTGGGTACACCTCCCCTGGGTGTCGAATGTGACAATCCGCTAAGATTGTATTAACTTTTTTATTGTGACTTTTCCTAAGTCTTTTGCGCTGACGCTTCCAAAGCTTAGGTGGCTTGGCTGGTTCGCCTTGTGAGGCTCTTCTTCGTACAACCTGCGCCGCTGAGCCACACCTTCCCAGCAGTCTAGAATCTAATTGATGGAATGAGTAACTTAACCTGGGATCAGAGTTTATGACCAAGCTGCTTTGTAGTGACACTTCAGCTTCCTTCCCCTGCTGTGTGCTCTCCACGCTAGTAGTCTCCCCCAAGGCCTCCCCTGCTTCAGATGACTTTCTCGGGCATGTTTTATTTCCTACCCCTCTCCTCTTGTTTTTAATTTGCCCTGAAGGGGTCATCGCAGCCATGGTATGGTGGGCATGGTGGGCAGTTTTTAACTGCCCCTTAATCTCTACCAAAACCAATTCGAGGATCCCAGGGAGCGAGGACAGTTTGGCCAAAACTGGGTTACAGGCACAGGTAGAAGTAAACTGTGCCTCGGACTGTTCCCTTTGTACAAGCAAATTTAGTGCTCCAATCTTAGCGTCAATTGCAGTAATGTATAACACCATTGTATTTAAAAGGTCCACTTGAATATCTGACTTGCTAGATTGATATGTCAGGGCGTTAACAACCGATTGAAATGAATTAAGCAAAATCTCCCAGGAACTGCTTTCCGGACCTTGTTCCCTGGTGGGTTTACTGCTTGGAATATCGGCTTGTGTACAAATGGCAGGGGAGCCCCATTGGGGGTACCTACTATGGCAGGATGTAAGCCTTACAAATGTACTTCCTCAGCCTGAAACTCCCCCTGGGGTAGTGAGTAGTTGTTATCTGATTGTGCCTCTTTCTCCGGGGATGATGTGTTGATGGGATTGTCCTACTAAAAAGTTTGTCGAGTCAATTTCCAGGTCTGACCCCCGCATAGAGGTTATTCCATCTAGGTCTTCCATATTGAACTTGGGTCCGACTGTACTGTATCCAGTATGGTGGTGCACCTCGGCCATGACCTGAATATCCTTACCTAAGCTAGGGGGATTAGTTGACTCCTTACCCCTGTTAGGTATTTCCGTGGCCAGTGCAGATATGTTATTAGGACCTGCTTCCTGAATTATTGGCACCACCATTTCCAAGGCCCCTATATCACGGCTTTCCTTCTTCTCTCATATCTGGCTACTATTTGTAGCCCAGGTTTTCCATTTAAAAGGGCTCTTTTTTGTTTTCAGACCCACCAGGGAGACAGATGCGTTTAATTCCTCCTTTTCATTGAGAGCCACATTAAGATCCGATTTGGAATTTTCCAACAATTGTGGCTGTATCAGGCTTTGTAAACCACTGATATGAATATCTTTACGATATGTGAGTAAGGCATCCACTGGATTCTTTAGAAAGTCAGATTTCCTGCGCACCTTATTTTGTTGTTGTATATAGTTTGGTGTTAGGACTTTGGCAGGAAATAATACTGACCCTTCCCCTTGTAGTACGGTGCCTGATTCCTCCTCAATGCCCCCATGAGAAACATTATTTAAGATTAGACCATTAGGCTGCTTCTGTCTCCGCCGTGCTTCCAATGGCGCACCTCTTGTTCTTCCTGAGCGCATAGCGAAAACTTATCAGAGTGGAAGCTTTGGAATCTTTGGGAGCTTTGGGAGCTTTTGTCAACTTTGGGGCTGCTAAGAGCGGGCTAGGTGGTATTTGAATGTTGGACACAAAACCTTTAGATGAAAAAATATATACCGGTGGCCTTCTTACCTCTCTTCTTTATCTCCCCGCTCAACAAGGTGCTTAGTGGTGTAGTCGTATGCCATATGTCCTGAAGTAGAGCGCTTTACTTAGGTGTAGGCGGTGTTGGAGAGGAGTAGCAGTTGAGATAGGTTGACCTTGGGCTGCTCTGGAGCTGTCCTTCCTTACTCCTCCTCCACAGTTAATGTTGCTATTAGTGCTGCTAGCTCCTCCTCGGCTGGAGCTTTACTCCTCCTTGCCTCCTTGCCTCCGTTACCTCCTTTTAACAATTTCGCCGACTTACTCCACTTGGCTCCGGGCCGACACCCAAGCATGAACGAGTGGGGACTCCTCCAATCTGTTTGTTCTTTTCCACTCCTTGCCTCACCTTCTGGGCAAGTGGTGGTCCCCCAGGCAGCCGCAGACCGCACCCGTCCCTGGTCGGGTCATCTCCGCAGCCCGCCTGAAGGCCTCACTCCGTGGCTGCCAACTATCGGCAGATGCACTCGCCGTAAGTTGCCTTAATTGCCATAATTGCCCCCAATAAAAGGGAAGGAGACAGGCGGCAAAAACGGCGGCAGAAACGGAACAGAGCCCCAACAAAGCCCCAAACGGCCAAGATCTTACAAAGGGGGGCCAAGAAGCGGGAAGTGGGAGGCTCCCCAAGTTCACCCTCACTGCAGCTCGACTCAGCTCAACGGTCTCAACAAGGCAGAATAGCAGCAGGGCAGTCTCAGCTGCCGTATAGCAGCAGGCGGCTGTAGCTGCTGTAGCGTTAAAGCAAGAGTGGCTGGGAGCAAACACAGAAGGCAGCCAAATTGCAGTTCCTCCCCTCCAATTAAATGTTACCTATCAGAACAGGCAGCATTCTGCACACTGTAATGTCGGGTGGTTTACAATGTACCTGCACCACTAACATCTGGTACAATGCTGCATAAAGCAAAGACAATTTAAAAATACGAGTTTCACGCAATGTGTTTCTTGTTCCCATCAGCACAGAAACCGTGACTCCGGGATGGTGAGGCGCATGCCTCTCGCACCCACTAAGGCCCAGATTCACCAATCTGTGCTGGTGCATGTTGGAGCAATTGCATTTTGCCATGCACTAATTAAGAGGACGTGTGCACAGGTGCACAATACAGTGTATGTGCGCAAATAGTATTGCACACGTGCATCTTCCATTGATACACAATCTGTGCTTGGTGACGAGCTGGGTGTGGCACGTGCAGATCTCATTATTCACAGCAGAGTGCACTGAATCTGTACTTGCTGCATCTGATGTTTCCCTAGGGCAGTCCTGAACTAACATAGGCCTTCTGCAGGAGAATGTGCAATTCAGGCAGGCGGCAGAAAGGGCACCTGTCTATATTGCAGACCGCATAATCTACTGCTCATAAAATGCTTGAGCATTAGGATATAGAATTTAAATTATTTCGTTTTTTTATGTCCCACACAAGTCAACGCGCTTCCATTGATGATGTGGGTGCATTGGCACTCATAGGCCCTGTAAGTTCACAGATATAAGGCTTACTGGAACTCAGGCATAAAAGTGCAAGAGGCACTAATCTGAGCCTTCATTATGCAAGGGGTGCCGGCCACAGTCATGAATGCAGCACCCATATGCACAACTTGGCCTCCCCACTAGGCCGCGTTTGTGACGTGGATCAGAAAATGAGCGGCCACATATTTACGAGGGAGATTTTGCTATCTGAAAATCTGAGGCTACATCTGTGAAGCTGATTTAAGAGCAGTTTTTCGTGACCAGCACTTGCACATTTTGCATGAGGTAATTATCGAATAGAATTCGCTAAATGTGCTGCCTGTTCGCGAACTGCTTGGTGTACAGACATCTGACAAAGGCGCAATCCTGACACTTGGGGGTATTCCAGCATTGGTGGAAAGCTCTTCAGTTGAACCTTCATTCACAGGGGGATGCGTTAACATCTGCATATGGCACAGTTCCTATGTCCCTGTAGTCGTCCACAGCAAGGTGGACGTTAGTAGCAATGGAAGGCGCAATGCATGCAGAGAACGACAGTGCCACTAGTCGACATTGCAGATCCCCACGAACCGACCCTTATAAAATGAATGCGTGTTAGAGTACAGAATAACATTTCTCTCCCAAACCTAGGAGTAGAAAAGTAGTTGTGTACATTGACCTCTGGAGACTGTTTAATGTGAGCACGTGTCATTGCACCCCCGTAGATGCAAGGGGAAAGGATAGGGTGAAAAGACGTCCCGGTTCTCCCCAGACTATCCCAGTTTTTGGAGCAGTGTCCCGGTGTCCCGACAGGAAACAGCGTTTACAACACATGCTTTAGATCGCATGCCATTACAACACGGTTGTTACAACGACAACGTTGTTACAACGCGAACCATTACATCGCAAGTCGTTACAATGACTTGCTGTAGGGGGCAGAAGGTGTTGGATTTACAATCCAACACCTTCCCTGCTGTAGCACAAACTGGAGTAGGAATAGTAAATTATACTATTCCTAAGTCCAGCGTGCCCCCTACGGCAAATCGTTGTAACGACTTGCGATGTAATTGTTCGCGTAGTAACAACGCGGTCGTTGTAATGGCATGCGATCTAAAGCATGTGTTGTAATGACATATATTCGTCCCGACACTTTGCTCCAAATTAAAGAAATGTCCTGGTTTTAGTGCAGTGCCCGGGTTAAACAGAGAAATGTCCCGGTTTTTAAATATTGTCTCGGTGCGCATGCTTACTTCGCACAGGTGCTGAGATGGGTGTCTATTGGGCTCTCCATTTTTGCCCTCAGGGTGAAAAAAAATCTTACCTCATTCCAGAACTGAAGCATTTTCAATGTTATGTACAACGAAGCCTAAGCTGTTGCTTATTTAGCTATGCAGCTAACAATTGACAAAGCCAATAGTCCTGGCTTGTTATAGGTGTATTGTTACTTGTATTATTTATCTGGACACAATGACAGAAGCAGCAATTTTTTCAGGCGGGACAATATGCTAAGCACAGATTTTTTAGCTTATGTGTTTTAAGCCATGCCCTTAATTACATCGGCCATGCCCCTTTGAGAGACCCCCCAGTTTTTTCATCCCACTTATAGCCTGGGTACTTTTGTCATGTCACCTGGTCGTTGTAGAGCGCTGTATGGGACTTCAGCACGCTGCCTTGTTTGGGAGTGCTGGGAGGGCCTGGGTGCATGAGTGGTTGAAGGGAGTGTGGGGGGGAAGCATTGGGTGTCATGTGCGAGTGGTGATGTGGTCAAGTTACTGCAGCCTCCAAGGATGCTCGGGTAGTATTTCTACTACATCTGAAGGCATTGTGTGGCGTCTGCAGGTGCAGTTGTCTCATGGGACATGGTTGGGAAAGATACACAGGGTCAGAGGCAAGCTTTGCTTGCTGTGACCTACAACACATCCATGCTATAGAACCCTTCTCCACACTACTCAGACCGCCTACCTGGGAGGAAGCTAGGCACTCGACGGTTCTACCAGACAACCAGAAATGCTGCCTCCTGAAGAAAGGCACTCCCCAAAATGCACTTGGGGAAATGTTTTTAAGCACTATGATGTCATGGGTTATATCACAGCAAAGAATGGATGCATACACAGTGTCTAGAGGTGTTTTTAAAGCTGCTCAACAGGAGACCCTTATGTACGACAGCAGCGTGCACAGAGCGGACAGCACCAGTAACATACTGCATCTATTTTAGAATTATCCTCATACCTGAGAAATGCCACTGTCCCCCTCCCTCATATCAGAGGCACAGACAGGCCTATAGTCACAGCCCATCCCAACCTCAGAGGCACAGACAGGCCTTCTCTCAGCCCTCCTCACATCTCTGAGGCACAGGCAGGCCATCTCTCATCCTTCCCCTCATCTTAGAGACACAGACAGGCCTACCTCCTCAGCCCTTCCTGCATCATAGTGCCTTTTGTCTCCCTTTCTCTTCCTCTTTCCTCTTCCCCTTCTCGTCTTCTGGCATGGGGCAAGCTTTTTAGCCATTTTTGCAAGTTAGTAGTTTTGAGGCCGTTTTTGGCATTGTTAAAAGCGAAAACCCCACATCCTATAATGCACATGCTGTTAGCTTAAAAATCCATTGCGGTCTGTGTCACACATCTGATTTGTCATCTGTAATTCTTCATCTGTGTCTGTGAAGGCGGCTGTAATTGTAGTCTTTTTTCTATGTCTATGACAGCTGTCAAATAGTCCTACTTTTATGTTGACGGTTACTGGAAACTGTAGTCCTACTTCTATGTCTATGACCTGTCCCTAGTTTTTTGTTTTGAAAATCCTGGTCACCCTAGGATAGGAGCACAAATCAGGTGACATCAGTAGGACCCCCTCCCTCAGAGGAGCTATTTCATAACAGAGCAGTGTGCCAGGTGCACTGCTATGCATTCAGGGCTACCCCAGACCTCTGACCCTAGAACTGTCCTCGTGACCTGACCCTCCCTTTTTCCGTAGATTAGTTGCTAATCTGCCTGTAGCCAAATAAACACTTCCGCATATTTGTGAGATGCTTTTTGCCCCTCCAAATGTGGTCCATATATGTGAATTGGTCTTTAATGCTGAATTCAGACATTCACAGAAAAGGCCTGCATTTTTAAACAGCAATCAGTGATTCATTTTATTTATTAATCTGGGGTTTTGTATCTTGCTCCTATGTAACTGGCTGGCAGCCTCACTGCAGGCCAAATAAAAATGGCTTCTGAATCATGCTGCGGGAGGAGAGCGGATGGCAGGTTTGATTTAGTTTGAATTATTGTATTATTACTTCTAGGAAGGCTTCTTGGCACTAAAGAATGCCACTCTGTGAGCGAGAGAATACCACACACGTCAGTATACAGAGAAGCAGCATGTCAACAGAATGTCTGAATAGCTTTGCAAAGGTTGAATAAGAAGTGGCAGATAAGTACCACAGCAATTGGCTCCTAAACCTGGGCCCCAGTACCCTGAGTGACCTTTACAAGCATGCTCCCATATAGCCCTCCGAGTTCTGAGGAGCAGCTTTTACCTGAACAGTGGGAGGGCTCTAGGGTGTTGGATCTGAGCATAATGCAGTCAGTGTTTGCTTTAAATCAGTGAAATTAACAACAGTAAAAACCGACTCAGCTTACCATAAAACAGGCCCACAAACAGCCAAAAAACTATTTACTCACTGACCTGCCACACCAGCCGTTGAGGCACTGCCTGATTGCCCTATAGGCCAGTCCGACCCTAAGTATGAAACCCCATTAATGGAGAAAAGGCTTTTGAATTTACTTCTTTGTCTGACCAGTCACCACGACGGATCCCTGCTAATGATGAAACATAATCACTCATTTTCAAGTGATATGTCAGTTTCTCCTGAGCATTCTCTACTCTCTGTAATGTTTCCAAGGCATAGGCTGGCAGGTCCACATTTATAGATGAGTTGCATACGCAAATGCTGTTTATCACATTAAAGCATTCCATGTTGGCTTTGCTGAGACTGAAAAAGTAACTGAAAAGGATTGCTTTCTGTAGAGAATATAGGAGATACATAAATGAATGTGACAGACAGCATGATGATGGAGTATCTTTCTCAGATTTAAGAGTTCCTCTGAAAGTACGTCCTGGGAGGTGGCATGCTACTCCAAATAGCCAATAGCAGGAGGTGAGGGAGTAATAATCATCTAGATGAAGCCAAAGCCCACTCTAGATATATGATAAATATTTGTCACAATACGTCATGAAGATATGCCCTATAAAGCCAGACCTAAAAACAGGTGCTGCAAACAGCATTAACATGTGAGTTCATAGTGAGCTCCTGATTAGGCAAAACACTCAAGAGTTTTCCTGTGGGAGCAAGGTGGGACATATCCCATACAGGATAAAGGGAACCCTCACAGCATTCTGTGGCTGTGAGAAATTATGCACCATCCCTTGTGGTTTGGCCACTTGCTGTAACGGAGGCTAGACAAGAGGTCAGCACCTTATTATCGAAGCAGATACTGATATGATTATCATCTGCATAGGAGGGTGATTTGCATCTAAATCATCTGATGATGCCTGACAAGGGACAAACATAGATGCCAAACAGCTTGGGAGATAAGGGGGGCCCTTGTGGACTTCGAAGGGTACTAGGCATCTTTTAGATTTATAACTGCCCAGCGTTACAGATGGTGAAAGGCTTTAAACAAACAAAACCACTGGTGAACAGAACATTCAATGGTATCTTTTCTCTGGTGCTGCAGTAAGATTTAGTGGTCTTTCATTCTGAATGTGGTGGAGAGGTCCAAAATAGTCACCCCAGGTGCATGTCTTTCGTTTGTGATACCTCTTAGCTATTTCCCTCACTCTTCCTGGATGAAAGTCAAGTTGCCACCTGTCTAGAGCATCTGTTCTTCCAAAAAAGGATTGCTGCTTTGTTCCACTTTTCTCCAATAATTTTGCTGAAGCCAAGAGTAGGTTCTTTAAGTACAGAAGATACAATTCCAGCTTTCTAGCATTCAGGTACTACATCTTTTGGCTGTGATTTGTTAAATAGAGCCATGGCTGTATCCAGAATAGTTGTTTAGGAGACTTTCCAGAGAGTTGCTGAGCAGAACTCATCTGGGCATCCCTAACCAACTTGTGTAGACTTTCCGATTTTTTCCCGAATACAGTTGAAAATTCTGATCAAATAGAATTTTGCCTTTCTTTGGGAAGCATGTGAAGAACCTGGTATAAATGAACTTTGTGACTTATTTTCCTCAGAGATTCAAAAGAAAGAAAGAGTCTAGCGCGTCTCAAAAAGTCCTGTAATAGCTGTACCAGACCCTCAATTTGGTGAGGGCGAAGTAACAATTTCAATACAGAAAACGGCTTCTGCATTGGCGATGCTCGAGCTAAGGTAACTGTATTTGCCTTCGTAATTGCTGCCTTATTAATCATTAATTTACTTTTGTTGTCTCACTATGTCCTAATCGATATGCCACTTATTCTCCAATTGTCTGGTTCAGAGTTTCTCTCCACTAAGTGAGTCATTGAACCTTGCACTAAAAGGGAGCAATGGCCTTATCCCTAAGGGTTTTATATTAACAGGTTAATCAAGTACCTCCAATAACTTACAATTAGGATGATTTAAAGCCTGATTCAGGTCGTGATCAGTAGGTTCAAAATCTAAACAGTCAACACTCTCTGACCTAGGTCCTCATCAAGTGTATTCCAAAGCCGGAATAGAACTTTATCTGTTTTCAACCCTCATTTCTTGTTGACACATCATTGATATAGAACCGTACAAAGAAATGATCATCTAGCCCAATGGGAAAATTCCAGTAACAAGGGCCAAATCACATGGGGCAAGAACAAGATCCAACTTGTGGCCCATAGGACATCGGCAGGTAGGGACAGAGTCACCATGCTACCTCAGTATCTATGGGCCCTAGTCTGACTAGCTATAGTGCCTCACTTGCCCTCCTAACCTTACCAGAGAGGCAAGTGACTTGGTACCCCAGAACACAACATTCTCGACCCTTTCAGGGATTGTGGTAGCAGGACACATCCTTTCGTTCTTTCACTCATACTTGTCGACAATAAGATAAACAAGAGAGACGAAGAAAGCTTAGAATGTTTATTTAAACTATCGTGCTCTAAGATGTAGTATTTGCACCATAATTAGAAAACAAATGCATATCAAAAATATTGCTAGCATGGTTACCAAACTGTATACCATAAAAAGACCTGTCATGTTATAAAACACATTAGCCAAAACCCCACCAGAAGCTAAATGATTATATATCAAAGATCTCTGGGATTAATGGCAGACCCTGTCCCTAAGCATACATAGATGGTTGTTCTACATCTCAGCTGATGCAGCAATCCGGTCTTTGGGTCTTCGTTCTCAGTCTACCTACTTAAAAAACCTGTTCTCAGTTATATGACAAGACATGTGCTCACAAACAGCAGCTGCATTCTCATGTTATGTCTAGGTGCTAGTGTCTGGCCAGAGAGAATAACATGGGTGTTAGACCTGGCATCCTTGGCGTGGGTCTCCCTTCCATTTTTGTTATGATGCCTCCTATGTTATTGATCTGTTTTTGCTGGTGTTAGATGCTTTGGGCACTGTGCCACTGCTATTCAGTGCCACAGTGCAAGTGCTCCCTATGATAAATTGTGTGATGGATTAGTGACTCCAGGATTGGATGATTGGTTTACTTGTCAGTCCCTAGTACTGTGCACTGAGTGTGCCCAGGGCTTGTAAATCCAATGCCGCTGGTGGGCTTGCAGCACTGGTTGTACCACCCACAGAAGCGGCTTGTAAAATGTGCCTCAGGCCTGCCATTGCAGAGCCTGTGTGCAGCCTAGGGCTGCCATGTCGACTTGGTGAGTACACCCACTTACCAGTCCCTAAACCTTCCCTTTACTGCATGTTGGTCACCCCTAAAGTAGGCCCTAGGGCAGGGTGCATTGTAAGTACAAGGTAGGACATGCCCTGGTGTGTGTGGCATGTCCTAATAGTGAATTACAGCCATTTTCGTTTTTCACTATTGAAAGGCTACCTGCTCCCCATAGGCCAGAATGGGCAGACTGACTATTACACCTTCTAGTCAGAACTGACCCAGGGAACATGGTAGAAAAACGAATTTAGTATGCCTGAACTCAGAATGATAAAATACATCTTTTAGTGAAGTTGGTTTTAACATTCTGTGTTTGAAAATACCACTGTTAGAAAGTGGGTATTTTCTTGCCTAAACTTCCAAGCCTGCCTCTGCTAGGTTGTGTATTCCTTGTCTGGAGATTGAGTGACAGGGGCTGGGGGTGGCTACAGGAGACAGGGTGAGTCAGCGCAGGGCTGAATAGAAAGATCTGCATCCAGAGTGGAGGGAGGAGTTGCACCTGGGTCTGAATAGGGCTGTGCCTGCCTTCCACAATGCTGGCTCCACCTCCTGCCGGGCGGCTGAGCACTCTGCCCCACATTCTGAAAGGAAAGAAGGAGTCAGAAAAACAAAGTGCTCCAGGACTGACCAGAACTGGTTTTGGGCTAGGCAGAGGCCTCTCTGCCTTCAGAGAACAAAGAGAAACTGTGTATAAAAGGGGACCCAGACCCCTAGGAAATTAGATCACTTTGGGAAACAAGAAGAAACCTTTGCTGAGGAGAGGAACCAGAAGGAACTGAGGAGAGACTATCCCTAAGCTGAAGTGCTGCTTGGGGGATTGGCCTGCAGTGGTTGCCTGACTGCCAAAGAAAGGAGAAAAGGACTTTGTGTGCACTTTTATTCAACTTGTGAAGGATCTCCAAGGGCTTGAGAAAAGAGCTTGCCTCCTGCTGAAGTCTCAGGGACAACAGACTTCAACCCCCAGCTCCCCAAGAGTTCTTTGGAAGTGCCTGCTGCTGTTTTGGGCCTTCTGAGGGACTGCGTGTCGCAAGGAGCTGGAAGCGCGACTCTAGAGGGAGAAGCGTGTCGCCGTCTCAGCCGCTGCCGTCGCTTCGTGGATGTCGCCGCTGTAGCTGTCGCATTGCACCGCATCTCAAGAAACGTCCCGCAACCCCGAAGAAGCGTGTCGCCGTCGCAGCCGCTGCCGTCGCATCGTAGATGTCGCCGCTGTAGCTGTCGCATTGCACCGCATCAAGAGAAGCGTCTCGCCACGAGGAAGAACCGTGTCGCCGTCGCAGCCGCTGCTGTCGCATCGTAGATGTCACCGCTGTAGCTGTCGCATTGCACCGCATCAAGAGAAGCGCCTCGCATCCACGGAGAAGCGTGCCGCAGTCGGAGCTGCTGCCGTCGCATCACGGAACAAGGGTGTCGCCGCTGCAGTTGTCGCATCGAGCGGAAGCGTCTCGCAACGTCGGAGAAGAGTGTCGCCGCCAAAGCCGCTGTCGTCGCATCACGGAACAAGGGTGTCGCCGCTGCAGCTGACGCATCGAGCCGAGACTTCTCGCAACATCGGAGAAGCGTGCCGCATCAGGAAGAACTTGACGTCTTTATTTCTTTGCACCGGATCTTTGCCGCATCTCCATCTCTGCAACACTTTTGTTGTAGAAGCGTGACGCATCGTAAGGTACATTGACTCAAAGTGTCGCATTTTAAGAACTGAAGAGAACTAAGCTAAACCTACCATTTTAAGTACAGTATTGTGGATTTTTGTTGTTTATGGTCTTGTGTTAAATCTATATAAAGAATACTTATTTTTGATATAAAACTTGTGTGGTGTCCATCTGTTGTGTTGTCACTGGATTACTGTGTGTGTTCACAAATGCTTAACACACTGCCTCTGAGATAAGCCTGTCTGCTCGTGCCAAACTACCAAGGGGGTGAGCAGGGGTTATTTTAGGAGTGTACCCCCCTACCCTGACTAGAGGCGAGGATCCCTATTTGTCACAAGTACCTACCTGTGCCAACTAGAGACCCCCAAATCTAACAATGGGGCATTGTTGTTTGACCTTGCCTATGGTGCTCAGATGAAATCCCAGAAAATGAACAGAACACTTAAACACAGACTGGTTCTGTGTGAAAATACAGTGTGGCACAAAAGCAAACATGTTTCTATAGTACCGTGTGCAAAGGTAAAACGTCTTACAATGTTCACAATTAGGCTAACCTAGGGAAACTACAATGGGCCTTGTGGGAAACACGCTACACAGGTTCCGGGCTGGCAGTCCCAGGGCTGCATCGGTCTCGCCCCTGCATGTATCTGTGTGCTCTTGGGGGGCCCTGGGCCCACCGGTGATGTGCTTTGTGGACTGAACCTGAGCTCCTTTCTATCTGAATGGTTAAGAGAGTACCCTGATTTTAACTATATCCTAATTGCCTCTTCTTAGACTTGGGAAGAGCCATGCCAATTGAGTATGCAGTATCTGCCCGCATTTGTTTGGTGACTGCCGCTGGCGTGGGACTTCATCCCCCAGTGTGAACTGAGCCCAGGAGGAGGGGGAAGAGTGATAACAATGTGCCTTTGAGCGCCTCAGAACCCCTGTGTAACGGGATGCGTTAACTGCCCACATTTGTTTGGTGACTGGCACTGGGGAGGGACTTCATTCCCCAGTGTGTGCGTGCCTGGGAAATGACCGGGAAAGACTGGGCCCATCTTCGCCCGTCATCGACAGGAAGAGGCTTTAGTCCGTATGAAGGTAGGACAGCTGCGTTGGTCTCTTACACCTATCACTGAGCTTCCAGTTTCCTGAGACTGATTTATTTTGGGCAAAAGAAAAGCTCAGGTGTCCAGCAGAGTGAAGGGTCCCACAACGCCCTCGATCACCAATTACCTGACTTCAGGAGTGGGAGCGATTGACTCTGAAGTAGGTCTGGTGGAGGAGAGAATTAATGCATTTCGACAGCTTTCTATCACGTCGTTCTCTACCATCCCAGTACTGGGTGGCACAAGAAGTTCATTGAGTGTGGAAATGAAGTGCCCAACACTGTGGCCATTCCAAACAAGAACATGTCTAGCAAGTCGAAAGGGGAGGGAACCCCGAATCAAGGCATTAGTCAAGTAGACCTCACTAGTGCAGATGTCCACATCTCAAGGGAGGCGGTGGAAGATGCTGTAGAAACCTCCTCTCAACTGAACTCACCACCCTTTAAGAGATGTAGAAGGAGCAAACAGGTAGCTTCAAAAAGGAAAACAGCGGTTAATCCAGCTGCGAGTGTGAGGTCTGGTTGTTCTACCTCTATTGCTTTGCATCAAGATGAAAGTCTTAATCCTGCTCTAGTTGCTCGTATAAATTTGATCATGAAAGAGCACTGTGATGGTTTGCTCATCAGTTTGGAACTAATTTTAAAGAACTTAAGAGAGGATCTACTTAATAAATTTGAGCAGGAGGTGGGGAATATTTTGGCACCCTCTGGCCCAGGTCAGACCAAGCTGGCTGTAGGGGATTTACTGAGGGCTAACCAACCCACTCCAAGCCTAAAATCTGATTTGAGGCTCAACGCCCTTCCTTGTCACTACGCCTTGCCTCCTGCTACTAATTCAGCTAGTAACAATCGCTCCACAATTTATGTAGCCCCATCACCTTTCAGGTCGGTAGTGCCATCCGATCATGGGCAATTCCCATTGTATGAGAGTGGTCCTCAGGCACAAGCCACTCCACAACAGCTGTATCTACATCTCCCCCCGGAGTCTACTCCTTTAGTCATCATCCTTGACCGAGTTTCTCTTTTAAATGCAGCAAAAAAGGGAATCTTGGATGGATTTAAAACAAAAATTTGCACTGGATTAGAGCTAAATCAGGTTAGGAAGGTGATCTCTCATCTGAAATCCTAACAGCCAGAAGACTGTCAGGATTAGGTCCAAAACTAATTTCCTCACAATGGGATTATTTAATCTTGAATTTAGGCAAGCTATGGTTAGTGGGGAAGCTATTTGCCAGTCTGCAACATCTGACTGATTCCTATGGCCGTATCAGAGCCCTCCCCCTGGGCTTTTTTTTTAAACACCCACTGCCTCTGGGTAGGGAGGAGGAAGGTTTTCGACAGGGCAAGGTTAAGTTTACTTGTCATAGTTCAGGACCCACAGGGCTTACAGATTTTTTTATGAAATGGCTTTCCCCCCCATTATCAAATAGCGAGAAATCGATTGACCCCTCAACTCCACCTGCTTTGTGTACCCCTATTCTCGTGGCCTAGATCTTTCTATAAGCATGGTTGCGAATTCAGCTCCAAAGGCTGTTAGCCCAAGCCCAAGTCTTCCTTTAAGTTCAATCTGTGCTTATTCCACCTTCAACCGATTATCTTGGAACATTTCAGGTATCCGCTCCAAGCTAGTGAACGAAGATTGGCTGGGATATATTAAAGTTTGACTAAATCTATCTTCAAGAGACTTGGGCTGTGGACAACTTCTACATAGATGATTTCCTTTCACATTGTAACCCTGTACTAGCATTGGTTTGTGGGCAGGTGAGGGGAGGTCTGGTTATCTTAATTTCTATCAAGATCTCGGCCTAAAAGTTAACTGTGTTGGAACTTCTCCCTGGATCCACCTAATACTGCTGACTGGGCTGGGTACAGCAGACCTATTAGTTGTACATTTTTATCACAACCTTTTTGACCATCACTGCTCTAACATTTGGGCCAAGCTTGATGACATGATTACAAATGTGAGTTTTAAAAATCAGCCATATTGCATACTCTGTGTGAGGAATTTAAATGTTACTGTCTGTGAATTCAGTGACTCACGGGTATTTGGACTGGAAAACATAGACGGTCAAGGGATGACACATTTCAGGCACTCCAATTATGAGGATGCATTGAACAATATTATATACTCTAGGAATGTAGTGATTGTGAACGATTGTGCACTGGGAACCTCAAGGCCTCATCCAGCTTTCACTTGAGGTAACAGTTCTAGCACCATTGCTTTTAATTTCACATGAATTTGATTCTTTAATTCTCAGTTTTAAAGTTTCTCCAAATTGTGCCAGTGACCCTAACCCTTTAGTAGCATCTTTTAAAGTGGCCAAAGTGTCAAAAGAACCTAAGCTGGTAGTGGCTTCTTTCACTTTCAGCTCTAACAAAGATCTTAGAATTAGATAGGAGCATGTTGACCTGAAAAGGTTTGTGGAAAATGTGATTTCTAAAAACTTTGATGTAGTGGATAAGTGTCTGTAACCTGATAGTGCCCTTTCCTCCATAATAGAAGGCTTTGGCATAGTCTGTGGGGCAATTGCCCAAGCGTTGACTGCGAAACGCATCTCATCCACTCCCCTTGCCATCGATGGTTCAACACAGCCTGCTCAAAACCACCTATCTTAATGAAGGCAGCCATAAATACCATACCCAAGAATAGGGAAACCATTATTGCTGTTATAAGTATATAAAGACACTTTGAAGGCCAGGAAGGCAGAACTTAGAACTGAGGCACGGTCTAATCTATTACCAGCAGGGAATTTGAGGGATACCAGGTAATATTGGGAGTTCATTATTCGACCTGTATTTAAAGAAGGGCCTCTCTCTAACATAGAATGTCTGATCCAGACAAAGTCCTGGGTAGCACACTATATGCAAATATGTAATCCCCCTGGCCTGCCTTGCACTCAACAGGATAATAGAATACTCCCTATTATAGATATGGATCTGTCCCTTCAGTTCAGTCATTCCACCACTGTAAAAGACATTGCTGCAGCCATCAAGGACAATCAGTGTTGGAAGGCACCAGGGCCTGATGGTGTCCCTGTAGACCTATTTAGCGATAACATTGATTTCTCGGCTCCTTTGCTCACAAATGTATTTAGAGCTGTGATTATAGGTCCCATGCCCCCCACATGGAAAGAAGCCACTATTGTTCAAATCTTGAAAAAGGATGACAGGAATGACCCTGCCTGTTAATGTCCTATATCGCTATTGGACTCTCCAGGAAAGATCTTAGAAAGTGTTCTTTTAGCAAAATTGGAGGGTTGGGACAATTCTAACAATATTCTTTCAGAGGTACAATATGGCTTTAGGCAAGGGTTTGGAATGGTTTAACAGTGTCTGAATCTTTCTTTGATTATTGGTAAGTACACCAAGGTCATGAAGGGCTCATTACATCTTGCTTTCATGGACATGTCAAGTGCTTTTGATATTGTTAACTGATCCAAACTATGGGCTATCTTGGCTGTGGCGTAGCTAGGCACTCTGACGCCCGTGGCGGTCCCTGCCTTTTGCCGCCGCCGAGCGCCTAAGAGCGGGGGGGGGGGGTGCTAGCGATAAATTTACCTGCCGCCCCCAAATCTCGTGCCGCCCGGGGCGTACCGCCCCCTCCGCCCCCCCCTTGCTACGCCAGTGTATCTTGGTAAATTTGGGGGTGGAGGAACCTCTGATCACCTCGGTGAAGATACGCTTTGGCACTGGGGGGAATGCACACCATTTATTCAGTGTAATCAGTGAGTCCGCCAGGGCAGTATTTTAGCCCCATTTTTGTTTCTCATATACATTAATGGTCTGGAAGGCCATTTGATACAGAAGAAACTGGACTTCCCGAGGGCAGCTAACAGATGATATTAAAATAAATTACGTATGCCACCCAATTAAATGTTACCTATCAGAACAGGCAGCATTCTGCACACTCTGTAATTTCGGGTGATTTATAATGTACCTGCACCACTAATATCTGGTACAATGGTGCATAAAGCAAAGACTTCTGTTCCGGGCAGCACAATTTAAAAATATGAGTTTCACACAATGTGTGTTTCTTGTTCCTATCAGCACAGAAACCGTGACTCCGGGATGGTGTGGGGCATGCCTATGGCACCCACCAAGGCCCAGATTCACCAATCTGTGCTGGTGCGTGTTGGAGAAAATGTATTTTGCCATGGACTAATTAAGAAGGCGTGTGCACAGGTGCACAATACAGTGTATGTGCGCAAGTTATGTTGCACTCATGCATCTTCCATTGATACTTGGGGACGTGCTGGGTGTGGCGCGTGCAGATCTCATTATTCACAGCAGAGTGCACTGAATCTGTACTTGCTGCATCTGATGTTTCCCTAGGGCAGTCCTGAACTAACATAGGCCTTCTGCAGGAGAATGTGCAATTCAGGCAGGCGGCAGAAAGGGCACCTGTCTATATTGCAGACCGCATAATCTACTGCTCATAAAATGCTTGAGCATTAGGGTATAGAATTTAATTTATTCTATTTTTTATGTCCCACACAAGTCAACGAGCGTCCATGGATGATGTGGGTGCATTGGCACCCACAGGACCTGTTACTTCTCACATATAAGGTTCATTGGAATTTGGAACTGAGGCATAAAAGTGTTTGAGGCACAAATCTGAGCCTTCATTATGCAAGGAGTGCCGGCCACAACCCTGAGTGCATCACCCATACTCACAACTTGGCCTCCCCACTAGGCCCGCATTAGTGACGTGGATCAGAAATGAGCAGTCACATATTTACGAGGGACATTTTACCATCTGATAATCTGAGGCTACATCTGTGAATCGCCCCCTTGAAGCTGATTTAAGAACAGTTTTTCGTGACCTGCACTCGCACATTTTGCATGCGGTAATTATCAAATAGAATTCACAAAATGTGCTGCCTGTGCGCGAGCTGCTTGGTGCACAGACATCTGACTAATGTGCAGACCTGACACTTGGGGGTATCCCAGTATTGGTGGAAAGCTGTTCAACTGAACCTTCCTTCATTCACAGAGGGATGCGTTAAAATCTGCATATGGCTAAGTTCCCATGTCCCTATAATCGTCCACAGCAAGGTGAATGTCAGTAGCAATGGAAGGCGCAATGCATGCAGGGAACGAAAGTGCCACTGGTCGACATTGCAGATGCAGACCCCCACGAACCGACCCTTATAAAATGAATGCGTGTTAGAGTACAGAATAACATTTCTCTCCCTAACCTAGGGGTAGTAATGTAGTTATGCACATTGCTCTCTGGAGACCGTTTAATGTGAGCACGTGTCAATGCACTCCCGTAGATGCAAGGGGACAGGAGCACAAATCAGCTGACATCAGTAGGACCCCGTCCCCCAGAGGAGCTATTTCATAACAGAGCAGTGTGCCCGGGGCATTGCTATGCATTCAGGGCTACCTCAGACCTCTGACTCTAGAGCTGTCTCGTGGCCTGGCCCTCCCTTCTTCCGAAGTCTAGTTACAAATCTGGCTTGAAGCCAAATAAACACTTCTGCATGTTTGGGAGATGCAGACTGCCCCTCCAAATGTGGCCCCTATATATAAATTGGCCTTTAGTGCTGAATTCAGACATTCACAGAAAAGGCCTGCATTTTTAAACACCAACCAGTGATTCGTTTTATTTATTAATTCGGTGTTTTGTATCTTGCTCGTATGTAACTGGCTGGCAGCCTCACTGCAGGCCAAATAAAAATGGCTTCGTGAGTCATGCTGCGGCAGGAGAGCGGATGGCAGGTTTGATTTAGTTTGAATGAGTGTACTATTACTTCTAGGAAGGCTTCTTGGCACTAAAGAATGCCACTCTGTGAGCGAAAGAATACCACACACGTCAGTATACAGAGAAGCAGCATGTCAACAGAATGTCTGAATAGCTTTGCAAAGGTTGAATAAGAAGTGGCAGATAAATACCACAGCAATTGGCTCCTAAACCTGGGCCCCAGTACCCTGAGTGACCTCTACAAGCATGCTCCCATATAGCCCTTCGAGTTCTGAGGAACAGCTTTTACCTGAACAATCAATCAGGGGTTGGTAAAGCACAACTACTCCCCAGTGAGGGTCTCAAGGCGCTGGGGGGGCGGGGGGGGAAGTTGGGCAGCTCCGTTCAGTACTGGGGTCATCTGAAAAGCCAGGTCTTGAGGTCCTTCCTGAACTGGCGGAAGTGTTAGAGATTGCCGGATGTGGAGGGGAGGGTGTTCCCGGCTTTGGCTGCGAGGTAACAGTGGGATGGCTCTAGGGCACGGGTACTCATAGTACGGCCCGCGGGCCGGCGGCGGCCCGGCAAGCCTTCCTTGGCGGCCCGCGGACCTTGCAGATACCTACCTGTGTTTTTTTTTTTAAGTGCCAGCAAACACCGCCGGTTGCAGCAGCGCTCTATGGGGGCCAGGCGATTCTTTAAAAAACCATTCACTTGTTAATGAGGCTTTGTTGTATTTCACCTCTTTTTAGCGCCCCTGCATCTCCATGCAGGGGCGCTAAGAAGAGGTGAAATACAACAAAGCCTCATTAACAAGTGAATGGTCTTTTAAAGAAGTGAGGCTGTGAAGTACTCGGTGCGGCTGTGTGTGCGCCCGGGAAGCTGTCTCAGCCCGGGCTGACACACACGCGGGGTGACGTGACAGAGCAGGGAGACAGACAGACAGAGGAAGGGAGACAGAGAGAGGGAGACAGACAAGAGGGAGGGAGACAGAGAGAGGGAGACAGAGGGAGACACAGAGAGAGGGAGACAGAGTGAGGCAGAGGGAGGGAGTCAGGGGGAGACAGAGGGAGTGAGAGGGAGACAGACAGAGGGAGACAGACAGGGGGAGACAGAGAGAGGGAGACAGAGAGAGAGAGAGGGAAACAGAGGGAGACAGAGGGAGACAGACAGAGGGAGACAGACAGAGGGAGATAGAGGGAGGGAGACAGACAGAGAGGGAGGGAGACAGAGCTAGAGGGAGGGAGACAGAGAGAGAGGGAGGGAGACAGAGCTAGAGGGAGGGAGACAGAGAGAGAGGGAGGGAGAGAGGGAGGGAGGGAGGGAGAGAGAGGGAGGGAGACAGAGGGAGGGAGACAGAGGGAGGGAGACAGAGAGGGAGACAGAGAGGGGGAGACAGAGAGGGGGAGACAGAGGGAGGGAGACAGAGGGAGAGAGAGAGAGAGGGAGACAGAGGGAGGGAGACACAGAGGGAGACACAGAGGGAGGGAGACAGAGGGAAGGAGACAGAGAGAGGGAGACAGAGAGGGAGACAGAGAGAGGGAGACAGAGAGGGGGAGACAGAGGGAGGGAGAGAGAGACAGAGGGAGGGAGACAGAGGGAGGGAGACAGAGAGGGAAACAGAGGGAGACAGAGGGAGGAAGACAGAGGGAGGAAGACAGAGGGAGGGAGACAGACAGAGGGAGACAGACAGAGGGAGACAGACAGAGGGAGACAGAGGGAGAGGGAGACAGAGGGAGGGAGTCAGGGGGAGGGAGAGGGAGACAGACAGAGGGAGACAGACAGAGGGAGACAGACAGAGGGAGACAGACGGAGGGCGATAGAGGGAGACAGACAGAGGGAGACAGACAGAGGGAGATAGACAGAGGGAGATAGAGGGAGGGAGACAGACAGAGAGAGAGGGAGGGAGACAGAGCTAGAGGGAGGGAGACAGAGAGAGAGGGAGGGAGACAGAGGGAGGGAGACAGAGGGAGGGAGACAGAGGGAGGGAGACAGACAGAGGGAGGGAGAGAGAGAGGGAGACAGAGAGAGAGAGAGGGAGACAGAGAGAGAGGGAGACAGAGAGAGAGGGAGACAGAGGGAGGGAGACAGAGAGAGGGAGGAGGGTGACAGAGGGAGACAGACAGGGAGGAGGGCGACAGACAGAGGGAGGGAGACAGATAGAGGGAGACAGAGGGAGGGAGACAGACAGAGGGATACAGAGGGAGAGAGAGAGAGGGAGGGAGAGAGAGAGAGGGAGGGGGAGAGAGAGAGGGAGGGAGACAGAGAGAGGGAGGGAGACAGAGAGAGGGAGACAGAGAGAGAGAGAGGGAGACAAACAGAGTGAGTGAGACAGAGAGAGGGAGGGAGGGAGAGAGAGGGAGGGAGAGAGAGGGAGAGAGAGAGGGAGAGAGAGAGAGATAGAGAGAGGGAGGGAGAGAGAGAGAGGGAGGGAGACGGAGAGAGAGGGAGGGAGACGGAGAGAGAGAGAGGGAGGGCGAGATAGAGAGAGGGAAGGAGACAGAGCGAGAGAGAGATAGATAGAGAGAGAGAGATGTGTGTATGCCGGGTCTGGTGGCTCAGTGGACGAAGGCGTCCGCTGCAGGGGCCTGTGTTCAACCTCATGGTCATAGTTATTTTTTTTGCTCTAGCCCCGCCCCTCCCCCACTGACCCCGCCCCCACCAATGCGGCCCTCGGCCACAAACCACACTGTAAATTTGGCCCCCGAGAGAAAGTTTGTGAGTACCCATGCTCTAGGGTGTTGGAGCAGAAGAGAGTCTGAACATTCTCGGACTGGGACAGAAAATAAAAGTGGTTCATGGGAGTAAATCAAAAAGTTAAAAACGTGGCCCATGCTTGCAAATTGGGGTACTTTTTAACTTGTAAAGACACGTTGTATGAGTGCTGCAGTGGTGTAGCCAGGGGGGCAGAGGGGGTGATCGCCCCCAGGCGGCACGAGTTTTGGGGGCGCTCTTACCTGCGGCTGTCACCGGCGGCCTCAGCAGGAATCGCCAGCACCCCTCCGCTCTATCATATGGCCACTGTGGGGCGGCAAACGTAGGGGCTGCCATGGGCGGGCGAAGGTCTAGCTACGCCACTAGAGTGCTGTGCAAGGTATGGAAGACTGCATGGATCTGAGCATAATGCAGTCAGTGTTTGCTTTAAATCAGTGAATTTAACAGTAAAAATCGACCCAGCAGACATAAAACAGGCACACAAACAGTCAAAAACGGTTCACTCAGTGACCTGTCAGACCAACCGTTCGGGCACTGCCTGATTGCCCTATAGGCCAGTCCGACCCTAAGTATGAAGCCCCATTAATGCATGCTGATAAAAGGCTAAACAGAGGAGAAAAAAAGGCGTTTGAATTTACTTCTTTGTCTGACCAGTCACCACGAAGGATCCCTGCTAATGATGAAACATAATCACTCTTTTTCAAGTGATATGTCAGTTTCTCCTGAGCATTCTCTACTCTCTGCAATGTTTCCAAGGCATAGGCTGGCAGGTCCACATACACAAATGCTGTTTATCACATTAAAGCATTCCATATTGGCGTTGCTGAGACTGTGAAAAAGTAACAGAAAAGGATTGCTTTCTATGGAGAATGTATATAGGAGATAAATGAATGAATGTGACAGACAGCATGATGATGGAGTATCTTTCTCAGATTTAAGGGTTTATCTGAAAGTACGTCCTGGGCGGTAGCATTCTACTCCAAATTGCAAATAGCAGGGGGTGAGGGAGTAATACTCCTCTAGGTGGAGCCAAAGTCCACTCTATGTATGTGTTAAATATTTGTAACAATACGTCATGAAGATATGCCCTGTAAAGCCAGACCTAAAAACAGGTGCTGCAAACAGCATTAACTAGTTAGCTCATACTGAGCTCCTGATCAGGCAAAACACTCAAGAGTTTTCCTTTGAGAGTATGGTGGTAAATCTCCCATACAGGATAAAGGGAACCCTCAGAGCATTCTATGGTTGTAAGAATGTATGCACCATCCCTTGTGGTATAGCCACTTGATGTAACAGAGTCTGTCCAAGAGGTCAGCTCCTGATTATTGAAGCAGATACCGATCTGATTATCGTCTGCATAGGAGAGTGATTTGCATCTAAATCATCTGATGGTACCTGACAAGGGACAAACATAGATGTCAAACAGCTGGGGAGATAAGGGGGGCCCTTGTGGACTCCGAAGGGTACTAGGCATCTTTTAGATTTATAACTGTCCATCCTTACAGATGGTGAAAGGCCTCAAACAATCAATGAAAACCACTGGTGAACAGAACCTTCGATGGTATCTTTTCTCTGGTGCTGCAGTAAGATACAGTGGTCTTCAGTTCTGAAAGTGGTGGAGAGGACCAAAATAGTCACTACAGGTGCATGTTTTTTGTTTGTGATACCTCTTAGCTATTTTCCTCACTCTTCCGAGATGAATATCCAGTTGTCTAGAGCATCTGTTCTTCCAAAAAAGGATTTCGGCTTTGTTACACTTTTCTCCAATAATTTTGCTGAAGCCAAGAGTAGGTTCTTTAAGTACAGGAGATACAATTCCAGCTTTCTAGCATTCAGGGACTACATCTTTTGGCTGTGATTTGTTAACTAGAGCCATGGCTGTATCAAGAATAGTTGTTTAGGAGACTTTCCAGAGAGCTGCTGGGCAGTGATCATCTGGGGATCCCTAAATACCTTGTGTAGACTTTCTGATTTTTGCCTGAATGCAAGTGAAAATTCGTATCAAATAGAACTGTGCCTTCCTTTGGTGAGCATGTAAAGAACCTGGTATAAATTAACTCTGTGACTTACTTTTCTCAGAGATTAAAAAAAAGAAAGAGTCTAGCTCGTCACAAAAAGTCCTATAATAGTTGTACCAGACCCTCAAGATGGTGAGGGCGAAGGAACAATTTCAAATTTGAAAACAGATTCTGCATTGGCGATGCTCGAGCTAAGGTAACTGTATTTGTCTTCGTAATTGCTGCCTTATTAATCATTAATTTATTTTTGTTGTCTCACTATGTCCTAATCGATATGCCACTTATTCTCCATTTGTCTGGTTCAAAGTTTCTCTCCACTAAGTGAGTCATTGAACCTTGCACTAAAAGGAGCAATGGCCTTATCCCTAAGGGCTTTGTATTAACAGGTTAATCAAGCACCTCCAATAACTTACAAATAAGATGATTTAAAGCCTGGTTCAGGTCGTTATCACTAGGTTCAAAATCTAAACAAATAGCCAACACTCTCTGACCTAGGTCCTCATCAAGTGTATTCCTAAGCTTGTAATCTGTTTTCAGCCCTCATTTCTTGTTGACACATCATTGATATAGAACTGCACTAAGAAGTGATCATCTAGTCCGATGGGAAAATTCCAGTAAAAAGGGCCGGATCGCATGGGGCAAGAACAGGATCCAACTTGAGGTCAACTGCAAAAAAAACATCAACTTGATATTGCACAAAAAAAACCTGGACTTGATATTAGCAGGCTTGTTCACATGAAGATTAAAATCTTCCACAAACAGCAACTCCTTATAGCAGAGGATATCATGGATGGCATAAAGGAGTTCTACTGAAGTACTAGAGGGAAACAAACCATACTAAATGTATTTGAGGCTACTAGAGAAACAATCTAATTACAAAGTAGGACATCAGATAGTAGATGGTCCCATTTCATAATTCAAGTGATAGACCCCCTCCTCCCACTACGTCCTGACTCTCTGATGTGGCAGATAAGTTTATGGTCATTGGTCATCAGGGCTATCCATTGCAATATCAGGTATAATGAACCATCTCAGAATGGGACCAGGCAGAATGTCCTACTTCAGGTAGGTGAGGATATTAGATATCGCCCACTAAGGCCTGACTAAGGATCTGAAGTTGAGTAAATTTCATGAAAATTCAGATTTCGCAGGATCAGAAGGTTTGGCAAGCATAAGATTCCTGGGAACGATTGCTATTTTTCGTGATACAAGGACTTGTTCAGCAAAGCAACATAGATGTACTTAGTGTCTCATTCCGACCATTGCACTAATCTCCAATCAGGCACCAATACGAGTTTGCACTTAATTCACGATTACACATTTTGTGGCAAACACCAAAATACATATTGTTTGACTGTAAACATTTCTCCAGGGAACACGAACCAAACGTTTTGCAGGGAACCAGTGATCAATCTGAGTTTGTGCAGCTTGGAAAGGTGTGAAAACATGTTCAGTTAACACATTTTCCCCATTGCAAGGTGTGCAAACGGAATGGTGGTACTGCTAAATGTGTGCACACTTACCCACTAGTTTTTGCATGGGACGTTGAAAAAGCCCTATGTGGATGGTTTCCAAGGTATTTTGACTCTGGGGGGAGGAGGCGTATACCATCTTGGGAGGTTCTGTATGGCGCAGAGTGGATGCCGCTTGTCGGAGGGGACGGGTGGAATTGGGCCAGACGGCGAGCATCGGCTGTGGGGTCTGCGCTCCGCCCAGAAGGTCCCTCTTGGATCAAGGATCATTGATGGCTCGGTTGCTGCAGCCCTGCATCTCCAGACCTTGATGACCCTCAGTGGAGAGCAGCGTCAGGGGGACATGCTGACTCCCCGAAAGTCCGGTGATGTTGGTGCAGTGAGTGACGAGCGGGTGGACTCAGACTCTTTAGGGGCTTTCTGAGGGGAAGGAATGAACTAACAACTGCATGACGAGCCTCGGGTGCGGGGCCGGTAGCCCTGGGGCTGCATCGGTCTCGCCCCTGCATTTAACTATGTGCTCTTGCCTCTTGGGGGGCCCAGGGCCCACTGGTGATGTGCTTTGTGGACTGCGTCTGAGCTCCTTTCTATCTGAAGAGTTAAGAGAATACCCTGATCTTAACTATATCCTAATTGCCTCTTCTAGACTGGGGAAGAAACTCGTTTGGTGACTGTCGCTGGGGTGGGACTTCATCCCTTAGTGTGCATTGATCCCAGGAGGAGGGACAGAGCGATGACAAACTACCGTTGCGGGTTGCAGTATCTGCCCACATTTGTTTGGTTACTGGCGCTGGGGTGGGACTTCATTCCCAAGTTTGCTCATACCTGGGCAAAGACCGGGCCAAGACCAGGCCTGCCTTAGCCCATCATCGACAGGAAGAGGCTGGGCTAGGCCACCCCCCTTGGTTTTAGTCAATCTGAACCTCTCTTATCCCCTTGATCACCAATTACCTGACTTCAGTAATGGGAGCGATTGCCTCTGAAATAGGTCTGGCGGAGGAGAGAATTGATGCAGTTCGGCAGCTTTCTATCACGTCGTTATCTACCATCCCAGTACTGGGTGGTACCAGTAGTTCATTGAGTGTGGGAAATGAAGTGCCAGACACTGTGGCTATTCCAAATAAGAACCTGTCTAGCAAGTCGAATGGAGCGGGAACCCTGAATCAAGGCAATAGTCAAGTAGACCTCACTAGTGCAGATGTTCTCACTTCAAGGGAGACAGTGTGAGATACTGTAGAACCCTCCTCTCAACCGAACTCACCACCCTTTAAAAGATGTGGAAGGAGCAAGCAGGTGACTTTAAAAAGGAAAACAGAGGTTAATCCAGCTGCAAGTGTGAGGTCTGGTGGATTCCACCCCTATTGCTTTGCATCAAGATGAAAGTCTTAATTCTGCCCTTGTTGCTTGTATAAATTCGATCATGAAAGAGCACTGTGATAAATTGCTCATCAGGCTGGAACTCATTTTAAAGTACTTAAAAGTGGATCTACTTAATAAATTTGAGCAGAAGGTGGGGAATATTTTGGCACCCTCCGGCCGAGGTCAGACCGAGCTGGCTGTAGGGGATCTACTGAGGGCTAACCAATCCACTCCAACCCCAAATTCTGATTTGAGGCCCAACACCCTTCCTTGTCACCCCGCCTTGCCTCCAGCTACTAATTCAGCTAGTAACTCCTCAATTTCTGTCGTCCCATCACCCTTCAGGTTGGTATTGCCATCCAATCATGGGCAATTTCTGCTGTATGAAAGTGGTTCTCAGGCACATGCCGATTCACAACAGCCACATCTACATCTCCCCCCCCCCGAAGACTACCCATTTTGTCATTTTCCTTGACCATGTTCCTCTTTTAAATTCAGCCAAAAAGGGAATCTTGGTTGGATTTAAAACACAAAGTTATGCACAAGATTAGAGCTAACTCAGGTTAGGTAGGTGATCTCACATCTGAGATCTTAACAGCCAGAAGAGTGTCAGGGGTAGGTCGAAAACTAAATTTCTCGCTTGGGTATTGTGTAGTGGTGAATTTCAGAAACCCATGGATGGTGTGGAAGCTACTTGCCACTCTGCAACATCTGACCGATTCCTTCGGCTGTATCAGAGACCTCTGCCTGGGCTTTTTTTTATAAACCCCCACAGCCTCCGGGTAGGGAGGAGGAAGGTTTTCATCAGGGTAAGGCTGTTTGCTGTTGTAGTTCAAGACCCACAGGCCTCACAGATTTTTGTCATGCAACCGCTTCTCCCCCCTTACCAAATAGCAAGAAATCGATTGACGAGCAACTTCACCTGCTTTGTGTCCCCCTGTTCCCCATGGTCTAGCCTCTGATTTTTCTATAAGCATAGTTGCAAATTCAGTTCCAAAAGCTAATGTTAGCTCAAGCCTATGTCTTCCTTTAAGTTCAATCTGTGCTGATTCCCCGTCAACTTATTATCTTGCAACATTGCTGGCGTCCGCTCCAATCTAGTGAATGAAGATTGGTTGCGATACATTAAAGAGTTTGACTTAATCTGTCTTCAAGAGACTTGGGCTGCGTACAACTTCTACATAGATGGTTTCCTTTCATATTGTAACCCTGCGCCACCATAAATTTGCGGGCAGGCGAGGGGAGGTCTGTTTATCTAAATTTTATCAAGAGCTCAGCCTAAAAGTCAACTGTGTTGGATCTTCTCCCTGGTTTCAACTATTACTGCTGACTGGGCTGGGTACAGCAGACCTATTAGTTGTAAATTTTTATCACAACCTTTTTGACCATCACTGTTCTAACTTTGTGACCATGCTTGATGACATGATTACAAATGTGAGTCTTATAAATCAGTCATATTGCATACTCTGGCGGGGGATTATAATTGTACTGTCTGTGAATTCAGTGACTCACAGGTCTGTGGGCTGGAAAACATAGACGGCCAAGTGATGACACATTTCAGGCACTCTAATTATGGGGATCCATGAAACAATATTATATACTCTAGGAATTTAGGGGCATATTAGCAAAACGGGCGATAAAATTATCGCCGTTTTAGCGGCAGGAAACTGCCGCTAAAACGGCGATAATGGAGCTTGCTAATATGCGTTATAGAATTCCAATAGAAGCCCAGGTTAGATGTGCAGGACATCTAACCTGGGCTTCTATTGGAATTCTATAACGCATATTAGCAAGCCCATTATCGCCGTTTTAGCGGCAGTTTCCTGCCGCTAAAACGGCGATAATTTTAACGTGGGTCTTGCTAATATGCCCCTTAGTGTTTGTGAACGATTGTGCCCTGGGTATCTCAAGGCCTCATCCAACTTTCACTAGAGGAAACAGTTCTAGCACCATTGATTTTATTTTAATTTCAGATGAATTAAATTCTTTAATTCACGATTTCAAAGTTTCTCCAAATTGTGTCAGCGACCCTAACCCTTTAGTAGCATCTTTTAAAGTGGGCAAAGTGTCAAAAGAACCTAAGCTGGTAGCAGCTCCTCTTGCTTTCAGTTCTAACAAAGATCTTAGAATTGGATGTGAGCATGTTGACCTAAAAAGGTTTGTAGCAAATGTGGTTTCTGAAAACTTTGATGTAGTGCATAAATGTCTGTTACCTGATAGTGCCCCTTCCTACATAATAGAAGGCTTTGGCATAGTCTGTGGGGCAATTTCCCAAGAATTAACTGCAAAACGCATCTCATCCACTCCCCTTTGCCATAGATGGTTCAATGCAGCCTGATCAAAATCACACATCTTACTGAAGACAGTCATAAATACCATACCCAAGAATTGGGAAACCATTAGTGTGGCGCATAAAATATATAAAGACACTATGAAGGCCAGGAAGGCAGAACTTAGAATTGAGGCATGGTCTAACCTATTAGCAGCTGGGAACTTGAGGGACGCCAGGCAATAATGGGAGTTCATTAATCGACCTGTATTTAAAGAAGGGCCTCTCTCTAACATAAAATGTCTGATCCTGGCAGGGTCCTGGGTAGCACACTATATGCAAATATTTAATCCCCCTGGCCTGTCTTGCACTCAACAGGATAAAAAGATGCCCCCTATTATAGATATGGATTTGTCTCTTCAGTTCAGTCATTCCACCACTCTAAAAGACATTTCTGCAGCCATCAAGCACAGTCAGTGTTGGAAGGATCCAGGGCCTGATGGCGTCCCTGTAGACCTATTTAGAGATAACATTGGTCTCTGGACTACTTTGTTCACAAATGTCTTTAGAGCTGCGATTATAGGTCCCATGCCCCCCACATGGAAAAAAGCCATTATCGTTCAAATCTTCAAAAAGGATGACAGGAATGACCCCGTCTGTTACCATCCTATATCGCTATTGGACTCTACAGTAAAGATTTGGGACGGGTTCTTTTAGCAAGATTGGAAGGTTTGGACAATGCTAACAATACTCTTCCAAAAGTCCAATATGGCTTTAGACAAGGGTTTGGAATGGTTGAAGAGTGTCTGAATCTCATTTTTGATTATTGGCAAGTACACCAATCAATCAATCAATCAATCAGGAGTTTGTTAAAGCGCGACTACTCACCCGTAAGGGTCTCAAGGCGCTAGGGGTGGGGGGGGGTGCAGGTTCCATTCCATCAAGGAGGGGTCTGTCAAAGAGCCAGGTTTTGAGGTTTCTTGCGAAGATGGGGAGCGATGTTGTCTGTCTGAGGTGGAGCGGAAGGGCGTTCCATGCTTTGGCCACGAGGAAGGAGAAGGAGCGGCCTCCCGATCTGGTCTTTCTGGTGCGGGGGACCACGGCGTAGGAGAGCTGGGCTGATCGTAGGGTCCTTTGGGGTGCGTGAAATTTGAGTCGGCTGTTCAGGTATGCTGGTCCGGTGCTGTGGAGGGCCTTGTGTGCGTGGGTGAGCATCTTAAAGGTGATTCTTGCCTCGACGGGGAGCCAGTGGAGTGTGCGCAGGTGCTGGGAGATGTGGCAGTGTTTTGGCAGGTTGAGGACCAGTCTTGCGGCGGCGTTCTGGATGTTCTGTAGCTTGCGGATGAGGTTTTTGTTTATTCCGGCGTAGAGTGCGTTGCCGTAGTCGAGTCTGCTGGTGACCAGGGCGTGAGTGACTGTCTTTCGGTGTTCGAGGGGGATCCATTTGAAGGTCTTACGAAGGAGGCGGAGGGTGTGGAAGCAGGAAGACGAGACAGAGTTGATCTGGCGGTCCATTTTGAGCTCGGAGTCCAGGATGATTCCCAGGTTGCGTGCGTGGTCTGTGGGGGTTGGCGGGTTTCCGAGGGCGGGGAGCCACCAGGTGTCGCTCCAGGCGTCGGGGTTTGGGCCCATGATGAGTACTTCTGTTTTGTTGGTGTTTAGTTGTAGGCAGCTGTTTTTCATCCATTTGGCGACGGCTTCCATGCCTTCTCGAAAGTTACGTCTGGCGGTGTTGGGCTCGTTGGATAGGGAGAGGATGAGCTGGGTGTCGTCTGCGTATGACACGATGTTGAGTCCGTAGGTTCTGACGATGGGGGCAAGTGGAGCCATGTAGACGTTGAAGAGCGTCGGGCTGAGGGAGGAGCCCTGGGGGACTCCGCAGGTGGTAGGTGTGGGGTCCGAGAGGAAAGGGGGAGTCTGACCCGCTGCGTCCTGCCGGAGAGGAAGGAGCAGATCCAGTCGAGGGCCTTGTCCTGGATTCCTGCGTCGTAGAGTCTGCGTATTAGGGTGCGGTGGGAGACTGTGTCGAACGCCGCTGATAGGTCGAGGAGGATGAGGGCTACTGTTTCTCCTTTGTCCAGTAGGGTGCGGATGTCGTCTGTTGCGGTGAGGAGGGCGGTTTCCGTACTGTGGTTTTTTCTGAAGCCGGATTGGGAGGAGTCGAGGATGTTGTGTTCTTCAATGAATGTGGCGAGTTGGCTGTTGATGGCTTTCTCGATGACTTTCGCTGGGAACGGGAGCAGGGAGATGGGTCTGTAGTTTTTGAGGTCGGTGGGGTCCGCTGAGGGTTTCTTTAGGAGTGGGTTGACCTCGGCGTGTTTCCAGTCGTCGGGGAACGAGGCGGTCGCCAGGGAGCGGTTGATGGTGTGGCGGAGCATGGGTGCGATGGTGTGGGCGGCTCTGTTGAAGATGTGGTGGGGCAGGGGTCCGTGGGGGCCCCTGAGTGGATTGACTTCATTGTCTTCAGTGTGTCTTCGGTGGTGAGGGCTGTCCAGTCATCAATCGCTGGTTTCCGGGTGTCGGGGGTGGTTGGTGAGGGTTCAGTGTGTTGGTTGTCTTCGTGGAAGTTGACGTAGATGCTCTTGATTTTGTGGTGGAAAAAGGTGCTGAGTTTGTCGCGAGAGGTCTTGTGAGGGAGGGATGTCGGTAGACTCGCTGGTGGGTTAGGCGAACTCCTTGATGATGCTGAAGAGTTCCTTGCTGTTGTGCGCGTGGGTGGAGATTCTGTCTTCAATCGCTTTTTTCCTCGTTTCTCTGATGAGTTGATGGTGGGAGTTGGTGGCGGCTCTGAAGTAGTTGTGGGCTTCTGTGGATTTGGTGTTCCTCCAGGCCTTTTCGAGGCGGCGGCATGTGCGCCTGGACTCTCGAAGTTCGGTGGTAAACCATCTGGCTTTCTTGGCGCGGGTATTGTTGTTTTTCTTGAGGGGGGCTATGGTGTTGGTGCTGTCTGAGATCCATCTATGCAGGGTTCGGGCTGCGGTTTTGGGGTCGTCGTTTTCCGCGATGGTTGGGGTGGAGTTGTTGAGTGAGGAGGTGAGCTGGTCGTCGGTGATTTTGGTCCAGGTGCTGGTGTCTGTGGATGGTGGGTGTTCTGAAGGTGAAGTGGACGCAACGATGGTCGGTCCATGGGAGTTCGGTGGTGTGGCTGAAGGTGATGGAGTTTCCTGTAGAGAAAGAGGGGGTCGAGGGTGTGTCCTGCTGAGTGCGTGGGCTCGGTCACGATCTGGCGGAGTCCAATGTTGTGGAGGTTGTCCAGGAGGGATGTGGTGTTGGGGTCCAGTTGGTTGTCGAGGTGGAAGTTGAGGTCTCCCAGCAGGGTGTAGTTGGTGGATGCGATGGCCTGCGGGGAGATAATGTCCGTGATGGAGTTGGCGAAGGGTCCGCGGGGTCCAGGGGGTCGGTAGATGAGGGTTCCTCGGAGGGTGGCGGTGGGGCTGGCCAGTATCTTGAAGTGAAGGTGTTCCATCAGTTCTGTGGGCTCGTCAGGGAGTGTGCTCAGGCGGAGGCTGGATTTGTGGACGATGGCGATTCCTCCTCCTGGGCGGGTGGGGCGGTCCTTCCTGGAGATCTTGTATCCTTGGGGGATGGCGATGGCGATGTCCGGTCCCGAGGTGGTGTTGGTCCAGGTTTCGGTGAAGAACGCTACGTCCGGGGTGGTGCTGTCGAGGAGGTCCCAGATTTCTGTGGCGTGTTTGTGGAGGGATCGGACGTTGAGGAGGATGCATTGCAGGGTCTTCGGTTCGGTTGTGTTCTTGTGGGCAGGTTGTGCTGGATCCGTGTTCTTGGCGGTGCTGCTGGTGTGCCAGCAGCGGTGACAGCTGAAGGGTCCGTGGGTGTCAGCTGTTGATGCTAGCTTGCAGTTGTTGTTGCAGCCTGGGTTGAGTGCGTGGAGTGCTGCTGGGTCGTAGCATTGGCGGGGCTGAGGTCCAGGGTTCCTGGCGCTGGTCGCGGACGGGTCGCAGACGGGCGCAGACGGGCTTGCCTTTGACGCGCCTTCGGTGCACCAGCGGCGCGCCAGCTGCCCGCGGCCGCGCACTGCCCACCATTAAGTAGGGGTCGGGGAGGGCTGGACAGCTGGGAGGCGGGAGCGGGGAGGGGAGCTGGATTGGGCCGGTCGCGCTGGGGGAGGAGGGGCCGCGGGGGCAGCAGCGGCGTGGAAAGGTAAAGGGAGGAAAGAAGGGATAAAGAAAAAAGGGAAAATAAGCAGAAATAAGGGACAAAAGAGCAGAGATGCAGAAAAGTGCAGAAAGGTGAAAGATAAAAGAGGGTAGAAAAACGAGTGAAAACGAGTGAAAGAGCAGAGCGAGAGAAAGGGAAAATGAGCAGAAATAAGGCACAAAAGAGCAGAGATGCAGAAAAGTGCAGAAAGGTGAAAGTTAGAAAGGGTAGAAAAACGAGTGAAAACGAGTGAAGGAGCAGAGTGAGAGGAAGGAGACAGAGGTCCACTGGACCACCAGGGATGAGGCGCAGGGAAACCTGCGGGTGGAGGAGGGCCTCGATCACCGACACTTAAGAGTGCAGGGACAGGGGCACCTCACTTAATGGTGGAGCTGCGAGGGTGCGAGAGCAATTTCACTGACAATGAGTCAGTGGTCTTGCTCGCCTGTCCCCGCAGTGGCCGCCATTAAGTAGGGGTCGGGGAGGGCTGGACAGCTGGGAGGCGGGAGCGGGGAGGGGAGCTGGATTGGGCCGGTCGCGCTGGGGGGGGGAGGGGCCGCGGGGGCAGCAGCGGCGGGGAAAGGTAAAGGGAGGAAAGAAGGGATAAAGAAAAAAGGGAAAATAAGCAGAAATAAGGCACAAAAGAGCAGAGATGCAGAAAAGTGCAGAAAGGTAAAAGATAAAAGAGGGTAGAAAAACGAGTGAAAACGAGTGAAAGAGCAGAGCGAGAGAAAGGGAAAATGAGCAGAAATAAGGCACAAAAGAGCAGAGATGCAGAAAAGTGCAGAAAGGTGAAAGATAGAAAGGGTAGAAAAACGAGTGAAAACGAGTGAAGGAGCAGAGTGAGAGGAAGGAGACAGAGGTCCACTGGACCACCAGGGATGAGGCGCAGGGAAACCTGCGGGTGAAGGAGGGCCTCGATCACCAACACTTAAGAGTGCAGGGGCAGGGGCACCTCACTTAATGGTGGAGCTGCGAGGGTGCGAGAGCAATTTCACTGACAATGAGTCAGTGGTCTTGCTCGCCTGTCCCCGCAGTGGCCGCCATTAAGTAGGGGTCGGGGAGGGCTGGACAGCTGGGAGGCGGGAGCGGGGAGGGGAGCTGGATTGGGCCGGTCGCGCTGGGGGGAGGGGCCGCGGGGCAGCAGCGGCGGGGAAAGGTAAAGGGAGGAAAGAAGGGATAAAGAAAAAGGGAAAATAAGCAGAAATAAGGCACAAAAGAGCAGAGATGCAGAAAAGTGCAGAAAGGTGAAAGATAAAAGAGGGTAGAAAAACGAGTGAAAACGAGTGAAAGAGCAGAGCGAGAGAAAGGGAAAATGAGCAGAAATAAGGCACAAAAGAGCAGAGATGCAGAAAAGTGCAGAAAGGTGAAAGATAGAAAGGGTAGAAAAACGAGTGAAGGAGCAGAGTGAGAGGAAGGAGACAGAGGTCCACTGGACCACCAGGGATGAGGCGCAGGGAAACCTGCGGGTGGAGGAGGGCCTCGATCACCAACACTTAAGAGTGCAGGGGCACCTCACATAATGGTGGAGCTGCGAGGGTGGGAGAGCAATTTCACTGACAATGAGTCAGTGGTCTTGCTCGCCTGTCCCCGCAGTGGACGCCATTAAGTAGGGGTCGAGGAGGGCTGGACAGCTGGGAGGCGGGAGCGGGGAGGGAGCTGGATTGGGCCGGTCGCGCTGGGGGAGGGGCCGCGGGGGCAGCAGCGGCGGGGAAAGGTAAAGCGAGGAAAGAAGGGATAAAGAAAAAAGGGAAAATAAGCAGAAATAAGGCACAAAAGAGCAGAGATGCAGAAAAGTGCAGAAAGGTGAAAGATAGAAAGGGTAGAAAAACGAGTGAAGGAGCAGAGTGAGAGGAAGGAGACAGAGGTCCACTGGACCACCAGGGATGAGGCACAGGGAAACCTGTGGGTGGAGGAGGGCCTCTATCACCCAACAGCAGGGGCACCTCACTTAATGGTGGAGCTGCGAGAGCAATTTCACTGACAATGAGGTCATGAAGGACTCATTACACCTTGCTTTCATGGATTTGACGAGTACTTTTGATGCTGTTAACTGATCCAAACAAAGGGCTATCTTGGGAAACTTGAGGGTGGAAGAACCTCTCATCCCCTCGGTCAAGATACACTATACGCTTTAGCGCTAGGGGGAATTTTTGTTTCTCATATACATTAATGGACTGGCAGACTATTTGATGCAGAAGAAACTGGACCTCCCGAGGGCGGATACTCACTTTATCCCAACCCTCGTGTATACGGTTGATGCTGCCCTCATAGCCAGGACAGCAGCCAGCATACAGAGAGGGCTGGACGCTTTTTCCCGATTCATTTCTTTAAATCTGACGATTAATCAGAGAAAGTCCTCTGTTATGGTCTACGGGCCAAAGAGAACCAAATCAAAGACTTATCTTGTAGCGGGTTCCCCCATCATCAGGGTAGAGAGTTTTAGCTATTTAGGGATGCCAGTTGATTCACATCTGAAATGGGAATCTCTGTTAGCGCTGAGGGCACAACAAATGAACAGATCTGCTAAAGCGATCTTTTGCTTTGCTTCTAAATTAGGTCATAGACTGTTATATGGCCATTAGGGTCATTGTCGACATTGCTAAGTTAGCATGAGCTCTGCTGCCATGATGCTGCTTTTGCGCACGTTGCTACATGACTTTGTTTTGCAAGACTCTGTTTGTGCCTTTCACATGAGAACTGTCTGCTTTCTGCGTTCTCTGCCTGTTCCTGGCATTTAGTCTGAACACGATGTGCAAGGTCGATAAACAATGCCCCTTGTTATTCTGTTCTGGTCAGTCCCTAGCATCTAGACAAAACATGTTAACACAGCTGCGCTACTGGAAAATAATGCTTTGATATTACAGGGATGCATGTTGTTCTGACACACACTTGGAGAGGGTCCTTTCCAGGGAGAAGAGCTATGCTGTTCCTATGATGTAAAGCTTCCATCTAGGCACTAAGGTATGGGGTCTGGTGACAAAGCCCAGAGATCTTCCTTTATATAATAAACTTCACCTTACCAAGGGGAGGGTGGTTAGGCCTAATAGTCCTTTTTCCACTGTCTGTATATGATGACATCCCCCTTTATATTCTATGGAATTGTAACAATGCTAATTGTTCTAGGTTTATGCATTTTGCTGCTGGTAGTGGCTCGTATACTGCATTATAGAGCACAATAGTTAAAATAAACATTTTGAACTATAACAGTGACTCTGACCATTCTTATTGTGGACAAGTACGAGTGAGTAAGTGAAAGGGTGTGTCTTGCTACCGCGATTCCTGAGAGAGTCGGGAGTGTTGTGTTCTGGGTTGTCTAATCATTTGTATCTTCATGATTATGTAGGAGAACAAATGAGACTCTATAGCTAGTCGATTTTGGGTACTAAGGTGGTAGGAAGGTTCAGCCCCTATACACCTGTTGTCCTGCGCAGAGTTCTGTGTATGTGCATACTCCCCGCAACATGGTGCCGCCAATGTTTGGTCTGGTACTTAACTGCGAGACTCATGAGTAGTGCTTGTCCACAATCCCCTCACATCTGTTTCCGGAGACAGTTGTGACGGTGTAGCCTCCTATATTGATATTTTATAGGTTTTTCAGGCTTGAATTTTAAAAGGTCTTTCTGTTTCTTTTTAACCCGTTATTGCGCTGCCAGACGTACGTTGTTATTCTTTTCTGTTAATTATGGCGGTTGTCATAGCACCTCCTAACCGCGCACCAGTCATGACATATTTGACTCAATATTGGGTCCCTGTTGCTGGCGTTGTGCTTATTTTTGTAGTCGAAGCGGATGCAGCTTACCGCTTTGAGGTATTTTAGTCTTGGGTCACCTTTCCGGCAGTCGATGGGACAGATCAATTGTTTCACGAATATACTGCCACTGCCCTTTCGCAGAATTATCGACCTGATAGATCTCTTGAAGTTCCGCTAACGGCTTGGCAACATGCAATATGGTTTAATGGCGCCCTTCCTCACCCAATGAAACCGGTCCGTTTAGGCCCCTTATCGATCGATGGGGCCACGTGGCCCGTTTTGGCTTGGTATACCCCGCACCCGAACTATCTTACAGCTACTGTCGCAGAACTACGCTTATTGCATACTTCTTTGATACGTGTGCATAGAGCTGTTATTTAGTTCATGTCGCGCAACTTCCAGGTGGGACCACCTGGCATTGCTGCACAACCACCTGGACCTGGTTGTGTAACCATCAGTCCTGTCATGGTTAATTCAGTGATGGGCAAGCGTCCGCAAAACAAGGATGAATTTCCTTATTGGCTTGCTGAAAAATTTGGACAACTCGAAGCTGTTTTTCCAAATACCACGCCTATGGAGAAACACAGGATCCTGACCATGAGTTTACCTAAAGGCCTAGTTCCCGAATTAGCTGATTGTAACACTTGGGGTAGAGTGTTTGCAGCGGTATATTCAATGTGTTTTGGCACCCCCTCAATGACCGTACTCCCTTCTGTGATAAAACGTGTTCAGGACGAAGATAGGGCTGAGGCGGCTCTGGAGTTAGGGATGAGACTGGTGGGGGTGTTCGACATTGTTTCCGATATGATCCTTGCTAATGTTAAGGGTGATGCTGTAAGCTTGCAAATGGCGTAATGCTTGGAGGCTGTGGCAGACGCAAACAAACAGCGCAAATTGCCAAAGATTATTGCTAAAGCTTATAAAACCTTAGGGCGCAATAGTCTGGGAATTAAGCCTTTTACTCAAACGCAAACTCAATCTCAAACTCAAAAAAAAGCCCAGGCTGATAAGGATGGGTGCCTGTTCTTTCCTAAAAAGAACTGGAGAAATAAAAAACAGGGGCAGCAACAACAGAAGCAGGGTTCGTGTGCTCGTTCACCGACACCTGAGTTTTCTGAGCATACTTATGACTTGCGCGACCGCGCAAAAATTAAGACTCCTGACAGATTTCAAGTCCCTGATCAGCACTCTCCTCGGTCTTTACAGGACACATCGGACTCTCAAGTCGGTGGTGGAGAACGCCAGGAACGTGGCAAAGGTCCAGCCACACAGCAGGGACGGGATCACCCTCGACAGTTTGACGTTAAAGCCAAACAAGAGGAACTGCCTCGTTTTCGACCCCCGTATCAGAAGAAAAAGGTTGCCACTTTAACAGCGAAGTATGCCTCAGATGGTGAGAATGCAGCTCCTAGACTGGACATGGGCAGTGACTCTGCTCGACAGCGCAGCGGAGGTTACCATAGTGCGGGAGGCACTGCGCCGTGTCTGGAGGCGAGAGCAACTGATACATATTACAGTAGAAACAGCAGATACCCGGGTTGCCTCCCCTGGATAGACTCTATGAGATTGTCTTCCAAATTGAAGGTGATATACAGCGTACAATCACGGCGGTTTTGTGGGAAAATCTCACCTCTCATGCAACATTTTATTGGCGGAGGCAGATTGGCCTCCACCATTTGTGCTAGCCGCTTCTAGAGGGGAGGACGTTTTACTTCCGAGTTTTTCGCGTTACGTCCCTGAGGAACATGCAAAGGCTTACGCAGCTGAGTGGGCTTTGGCCCTTGCCCCAGCAGTGTACCATAATCAGGTGGGCAGGGATATTGATTCACCGGCACATGAGATACCATTACGATCTATGCCACAACCACAACCGCAGTATCCAATCAGATGAGAGGCTAAGGCTCCCGTTTGTGACATTCTAACTCAGTTGGAGTATCAAGGAGTGATTGAATCCCGTGTATCACCGATGAATAATCCTCTTTTTCCGGTATCAAAACCTGACGGTTCATATCACATTGCATTGGATTATCGAAATTTGAGTAGTCATTATCGTACATTTGCGGTGCAGAACACACACAGCTCTGCGCTGGGTAACAACCTTGTTCGTAAAAACTACAAAACTACAGTGGACATATCCAATGGTTTCTACAGTCATAATCTGGCAACTGAGAGCTGTGACTTGATAGCATTCACTGCCGTCGGAAATCTGAAAAAATGTACGCGCTTGCCTATGGGGTATAAGAACAGCCCGAGGCTTTTGCTGCGCGTGTTGTGTCTTTATTGCACAGCATAGATCCAGACGCGTTCCCGTACATAGATGATATTTATCTGACGGACTACGAACTAATGATGCATCTTGTCCGAGTTGACCGCATCATTTTATCGTTTGCTGACTACGGATACAAATTCAATTTTGCTAAATCACACATCGCTCATTTTGCGGTGCTCTTTTTGGGCTATGAGCTCAATAATGAAGGTAGGGGGTTACCCCCCCACACTTTCTGGAGAAATGTGCACAATTGCAACCTCCCTCTACGCTGAAAAAACTTCAGTCTTTGCTGGGATTTTTAAATTTCGGAAGGACATACATCCCCGATTATGCCCAGCGTATCAAACCGCTTTATGCGTTGATACAATCAACACATTCTTCTGCCAGCTGGCTTCCGGAACATATCACTATTCTACAATCTTTGCAATCAGATATGCTTGCGACTAACTACTTGTTGACGCGTGATAATACCACGAATCTGGTGATACGTATAGTACCGGGGACGGTGGGTTTCACTTACTTGACGTTCAATGAGGGAGACACAGTACCAATTGCATACAAATCACATTAGTACACATCAGCAGAAATGCGTTTTTCGAATGTTGATAAAGTTTTGATGGCAGTCTAAATGGCGATTCTGAAAGAACGCTCGCTGGCGCAAGGAAAACGCATTCTTATGGTCACGCCTTTCCCTGCTTTAGAAGCAGTGACTAAAGCAAGTGTACCCAACTCTAAGGCACTACATCCCCGTTGGATACAATGGGCTACTTCTTTGACATCGGCTGATGTCACGTTTATCTTTGATCCTGCTCTTCAGACACAGGAGTTTTTACAGTATGAACACGTTCATCCTCCTCCATTGTCGTTGCTTCCTTTAGATGAGTACAAATGTGTCATTTATACCGATGGCTCGGCTCAACCGGCCACCGGTTCCAAACACGCTTATTCAGCGGCTTGCGCTATTGTGGCTGGTTAAATTGTAAATGGAGAATTCAAGTCTTCTATAGTGCATACTCAGGCCCTTGTAGACTGTACAGCACGATTGGCGGAGCTGCGTGCTCTTGTTCTAGCTCTTGAGTTTGCTGATCCTAATGTGAATACTCTTATTGTATGCGATTCTTACTACTGTGTTCAGTCTTTTAATGACAACTTATTCTTTTGGTCTCAAAATGACTATCGAGACTCTAAAGGCAGCGCAATCAAGCATAAAATGCTTTGGGTTCGAGTGGCAGAACTTAAAAGACGTCTGCCCCTCACACAAGTTATACATACTCTTGGCCATCAGCGTGTTGAGCACATGCTCTTGGTAATTCATTGGCTGACGAGGCGGCCAAATCTGCAGTAGCCATGTGTTCCGTTGCAGCAGTTACAAGGTCCATGACTAAGATAGATAATGACATTCTGGCAGCTGTAGCTGCTACGAGGGATGGGACTGCTTATCCGCAGGGCTTCCCTTCGAAGTATTCGTATCATTTATCTCCCAAACAAGTTCCTTATGCTAAAATTCCATCAGTTGGGGATCGGCTGATTCCCAACATGGCCCGCAGACTTGCTTTGATCATAGCCGCACACGAGGGCATGGCTTCTGCACATGCCGGGGTGTCTGCGACTGTCTCTATTTTACAGCAACGTTATTGGTGGCGTGGTTTATATAAACAAACCCGTAATTATGTACTTTCTTGTGACATTTGTCAACAAATCCAACCGTCTATGGTCTCACGCCCACCACAAACACAGCTATGTATTTCTAATCAGCCATTTGGCTGTGTATATCTTGATCACTGCAGTCCATTGTCTTCTGATACTGCATATAAATACATCTTTGTTGCAGTTGAATTGTGCACTAGAATCCTTTGGGTTTGGCCATAACGCAGTGCTGACGCTCGAAATGTCATTAGAGATTTGCATGTCTTCGTCGGGATGTTTGCCTGTGGCACTTTCCATTCTGACCAAGGTCCGGCGTTCGCCTCTAAGGCGTACAAGGATGCGATGAAGTCGATGGGGGTGCTGGTGCAGTTTTTGTCTCCATACAGGCCTGAGGGCAATTCCATAGTGGAGCGGATGAACTGTGACTTAAAGCAATTTTTGACAGCTAGGGTCTTAGGTACTGGCAGGAACTGGCTGGCTTATTTGTATGGAGTTCAACGTGCACTCAATAATCTCCCTAGAAAATATCTGGGCGGGCGGACCCCATATAAAATGCTCTTTGGCATTAAAATGTTTGTGCCAGACCTTGATGGTCTAGACGTTGTGGCGGCTGCCGCAACCTTTGACGTAGATAATCATTCTACTACGCAACTGAACATTTGCCCTCTTCCAATGACACAGCAATGCTGATTCCGGTCGCTGGCTGGCTTCCTAAGATTGGAGATCTGGTACGAGAAAAGCTGGAGAACAAGAAGGAATTTGGTCCCTCTTATCGTGCACCGGTCCCAGTTCTTGGATTGAAGGGTACACGTACAGTGATTCTACCAACTTTGCCTGGTCGCAAAGACAACAGATACATTTCAGTGGACAATGTCAAGCTACACCGTCTGGCCGATTCTGAATAGTGTAACTCCTGCAGTTTCATGCAACGCTATCTCTATGAATCTGGTGCATTCAACCTCTTCGACTCATCCTCGTATCGCTGAGGGTGAGATGGAAACTACTTTTGACCTTTTGACTTGTCCTGACTCCAACCTCTGCCAACGCAGAAATCGAGTTTACTTATCCTGCGGAAGAATCCCACAGTGAAGTGCCAAACAGTCCTCGACAACATCAAGATGATGCCGCCCTACCGCCTTTGATGAATATGGGAGCAAGCGGTTATTTTGGGGACCGGGCGAGCTTCTCTTATGACTCTTCCTCCTCGTCTTCCACTTTGGCAGTTCCACTGACGAAAACATGTATTTTCATCTCTTGGTTCAAAAAAACTTACCTGGTCCCGCCTTGGACGTACATCTGGTTGATACTTATACTGATTTTCCTTTTTATGTCGATTGGATTTTCTTGCTCATCAATGGTCATTATTTGCCAGAACGCTCTGCTGTAAACCTGGTCGATGGAATTCTGGCCCCTCATACATCGTCCCATATAATGAAACGTGATCAAGCCCTCATGAACATTTCAGCTTTCCCAGTTGCAGATGGTATCGTTTGGGATAAAGTAGCATTCGAAATCCATGGTCCGACGGAGGTCCTCCAGATACCATAGGTGTTTCGCGTGTCCCTAGGAGATGTGGTAACACCGGACATACATTCCGATGATTGGGATGTCCAAGTAGTACATTCATTGTTTTCAGATTTAAAGTATTATGCTACTTTTGATGCTGAAGATTTATATTTAAATTTTGCCATTTATGCTGATTTATTCTGTTATCAACACTATTGCCATCATTTCTTACACAAGACAAACTCGTTAAGATCTGTGTTTAACCCCTTCGCTGCTAGGCCTTTTCCCCCCCTGTGCGAAGCCTTTTTTTGGCTATATGGGGTAGTGCGCGCTTAGGCCCCTGTAACTTTTTGACCACATAAGGTATCCACGCCAAATTTGCGTCCTTTTTTTCTAACATCATGGGGATTGTAAAGGTACCCAGGGTTTGTGGATTCCCCTGGAGGGGACCCAGAAATTAGCCAAAATACAGCAAAAGTTTTTTTGGGGGGAAAAATGCGAAAAAGGGCTACAGATGAAAGCGTCTTGTTTTTTCCCTGCAAATGGCATCAAAAAGGGGTTGTGGTGCTGAAATCACCATCTTCCCAGCTTTCAGGGACAAGCAGACTTTTGTCAGAAAACCAACTTTTTTACACAGTTTTGGCATTTTTCTGGGACATAGCCTATTTTTGCTATTTTTGTGCTTTCAACCTCCTTCCAGTTAATGGTAGAAATGGGTATGAAAGCAATAATGGATCCTAGAAAGCCATACATTTCTGAAAAGTAGACAAAATTCTGAATTTAGCAAGGGGTCATTTGTGTAGATCCTTAAAGTTTTCCTTATAGAAACTAACAGTTAAATAAAGGAAAAATTGAAAATTAGTTGAAAAAAACAGCCATTTGTGTCAACGTTTTCACCTGTAACTTCTTCTAATTATGACAGATATTTGAAAGCAATATACCGTTATATCCGCTGGACCTTTCTGGTTGTGGGGATATATAGGACTTGTAGGTTCACCAAGAACCCGACGAACCCAGAGCCAATAACTGAGCAGCATCTTGCAATGGTTTTTTATTATGTACCGGGTATATAGCAATTATTTTGGGAAAATGTATACATGGAAAAATTGTTATGAAAGACACCTATGTATTTATGAAATGGGAACAAAATGTAGATTTTAGAAACAGTAGATATTTGCACATTTCCGAAATTGGGAGTACCCATACTAGCATGAGAATTATAGGTCATTTTTCAAAATGACTTATTTTTTACACATTGTCTTTCATTTGGAAGGCAGAAATGCATCGAAAGTCAATAGGTAATAACATTTGCTCTACAATTCTGTGTTACCCTAAGTCTCCCGATAAAAATGGTACCTCACTTGTGTGGGTAGGCCTTGTGTCCACAACAGGAAATGGCTTAAAATGCAACATGGACGTACCACATTTTCCTCCCTGGAATCCCCCGGGTGTTTACTTTTCAGAAATGTGTGGGTTTGGTAGGTTTCCCTAGGTGGCCGCCGAGCCCCGGGCCAAAACATCATGGGACCCCCCTTGCAAAACGAGGTCGTTTTGTGATAGGCCATTTTGAGGTCGCCTCAATACGTTGTGGGCCCTTGCCTGTCGCGGGTACTTGGGCCTCCCACCCGAGTGAGGCACCATTTTTATCGGGAGACCTGTGGGAACGCTGGGTGGTAGGAAATTTGTGTCAGCCCCGTGATGCCACAACTTTACCACACAAAAAGTGTGAAAAAGTGATTTTTCAGCCAAATTTCAGGTTTGCAGGGGATTCTGGGTAAGAAAACATTGGGGGATCCACGCAAGCCATACCTCCCTGGAATCCCCCGGGTGTCTACTTTTCAGAAATGCGTGGGTTTGGTAGGTTTCCCTAGGTGGCCGCCGAGCCCCGGGCCAAAACGTCATGGGACCCCCCTTGCAAAACCAGGTTGTTTTGTGATAGGCCATTTTGAGGTAGCCTCAATACATTGTGGGCCCTTGCCTGTCGCGGGTACTGGGGCCTCCCACCCGAGTGAGGCACCATTTTTATCGGGAGACCTGGGGGAACGCTGGGTGGTAGGAAATTTGTGTCAGCTCCGTGATGCCACAACTTTACCACACAAAAATGTGTGAAAAAAGTTATTTTTTCAGCCAAATTTCAGGTTTGCAGGGGATTCTGGGTGAGAAAACTTTGGGGCATCCACGCAAGCCATACCTCCCTGGAATCCCCTGGGTGTCTACTTTTCAGAAATGTGTGGGTTTGGTAGGTTTCCCTAGGTGGCCGACGAGCCCCGGGCTAAAACGTCATGGGACCCCCCTTGCAAAACCAGGTCGTTTTGTTATAGGCCATTTTGAGGTCGCCTCAATACGTTGTGGGCCCTTGCCTGTCGCGGGTACTTGGGCCTCCCACCCGAGTGAGGCACCATTTTTATCGGGAGACGTGGGGGAACGCTGGGTGGTAGGAAATTTGTGTCAGTCCCGTGATGCCACAACTTTACCACACAAAAATGTGTGAAAAAAGTGATTTTTTAAGCCAAATTTCAGGTTTGCAAGGGATTCTGGGTAAGAAAACGTTGGGGGATCCACGCAAGCCAGACCTCCCTGAAATTCCCCGGGTGTCTACTTTTCAGAAATGTGTGGGTTTGGTAGGTTTCCCTAGGTGGCCGCCGAACCCCGGGCTAAAACGTCATGGGACCCCCCTTGCAAAACCAGGTCGTTTTGTGATAGGCCATTTTAAGGTCGCCTCAATACGTTGTGGGCCCTTGCCTGTCGCGGGTACTTGGGCCTCCCACCCGAGTGAGGCACCATTTTTATCGGGAGACCTGGGGGAACGCTGGGTGGTAGGAAATTTGTTTTAGCCCCGTGATGCCACAACTTTACCACACAAAAATGTGTGAAAAAAGTGATTTTTTCAGCCAAATTTCAGGTTTGCAGGGGATTCTGGGTAAGAAAACATTGGTGGATCCACGCAAGCCATACCTCGCTGAACTCCCCCGGGTGTCTGCTTTTCAGAAATGTGTGGGTTTGGTAGGTTTCCTAAGATGGTCGCCGAGCCCAGGGCCAAAAACCTCACTGGTGTGGGTTCAAGTACCCGCAACAGGCAAGGGCCCAAAACGTATTGAGGAGACATCAAAATGATCTATCACAAAACAAGCTGGTTTTGCAAGGGGAGTCACCTGGGTTTTTGGCCCCGGGCTCGGCTGCCATCTTGGGAAACCTACCAAACCCACACATTTCTGAAAACTAGACACCCGGGGGAGTCTAGCGAGGTATGGCTTGCGTGGATCCCCCAATGTTTTCCTACCCAGAATGCCCTGCAAACCTCAAATGTAGCTAAAAGAAAATCACTTTTTTCTCAAATTTCTGTGTGGAAAAGTTGTGGAATCTACGTGGATCCACAAATTTCCTACCACACAGTGTTCCCCCATGTCTCCTGATAAAAATGATACCTCACTCGCGTGGGTGGGTCTAGTACCCGCGACAGAAAGGGCCCAAAACCTATTGAGCGACATCAAAATTACCTATCACAAAACAACCTCGTTTTGCAAGGGGGTCCCATGAGTTTTGGCCCTGGGCTCGGTGGCCATCTAGGGAAACCTACCAAACCCACACTTTCTGAAAACTAGACACCCGGGGAGTCCAGCGAGGTATGGCTTGCGTGGGTCCCCTAACGTTTTCCTACCCAGAATCCCCTGCAAACCTCAAATTTAGCTGAAAAAATCACTTTTTCTCAAATTTCTGTGTGGGAAAGTTCTGGAATCTACGTGGATCCACAAATTTCCTCCCACCCAGCGTTCCCCAGGTCTCCTGATAAAATGATATCTCACTCGCGTGGGTGGGTCAAGTACCCACGACAGAAAAGGGCCCAAAACCTCTTGAGGCGACATCAAAATTACCTATCACAAAACAACCTGGTTTTGCAAGAGGGGTCACCTGGGTTTTTGTCCCTGGCTCGGCGGCCATCTTGGGAAACTACCAAACCCAAACATTTTTGAAAGCTAGACACCCGGGGAGTCCAGCGAGGTATGGCTTGCGTGGGTCCCACAACGTTTTCCTACCCAGAATCCCCTGCAAACCTCAAATTTAGCTGAAAAAATCACTTTTTCCATACATTTTTGCGTGGGATCACCGTGCCGGCACAAATGTCCTACCACCCAGCGTTCCCCTTGTTCTCCCGAGTAAAATGATACCTCACTTGTGTGGGTGGGCCAAAGGCCTGTGACTGGGAAGAGCCCAAAACATAGGGATTTAGGGTATAGCACCGAGAATTCTAAGCGCTACATTTTTTTAAAAATACGTTTTTAGCCAGTTCTGCTTTGGACACCCACACAAGTGAGGTATCATTTTACTCAGGGGAACAAGGGCAATGCTGGGTGGTAGGACATTTGTGCCAGCACGGTGATTCCACGCACATATATGTGGAAAATGTTTTTTTCAGCTAAATTTGAGGGTTGCAGGGGATTCTGGGTAGGGAAACGTTGGGGGATCCACGCAAGCCATACCTCATTGGACTCCCCAGGGTGTCTAGTTTTCAGAAACGTGTGGGATTGGTAGGTTTCCCTAGATGGCGGCGAGCCCGGGGCCAAAAACTAGGTGCCCCCCAAAACCAGTTAGTTTTGTTATAGGTAATTTTGAAGTCTCCACAATACGATTTGGGCCATTTCCTGTTTCAGCCACTATGCCTACCCACACAAGTGAGGTACCATTTTTATCGGGAGCCCTGGGGGAACGAAGGGTGGTAGGAAATTTGTGGATCCACGCAGATTCCAGAACTTTCCCACACAGAAATTTGAGTAAAAAGTGATTTTTTCTGCTAAATTTGAGGTTTGCAGGGCATTCTGGGTAGGAAAACGTTTGGGGACCCATGCAAGCCATACCTCGCTGGACTCCCCCGGGTGTATAGTTTTCAGAAATGTGCGGGTTTGGTAGGTTCCCAAGATGGCCGCTGAGCCCGGGGCCAAAACCCAGGTGACCCCCTTGCAAAACCAGGTTGTTTTGTGATAGGTAATTTTGATGTCTCCTCATTACGTTTTGGGCCCTTGCCTGTTGCGGGTACTTGACCCACCCACGCGAGTGAGGTATCATTTTTATCGGGAGACCTGGGGAAAGCTGGGTGGTAGGAAATTTGTGGATCCACGTAGATTCCAGAACTTTCCCACACAGAAATTTGAGAAAAACGTGATTTTTTTCAGCTAAATTTGAGGTTTGCAGGGATTCTGGGTAAGAACATTTTGGAGGACCCACGCAAGCCATACCTCGCTGGACTCCTCCGGGTGTCTAGTTTTCAGAAATGTGTGGGTTAGGTAGGTTTCCTAGATGGCCGTCGAGCCCGGGGCCAAAACTCATGGGACCCCCCTTGCAAAACCAGGTTGGTTTGTGATAGGTAATTTTGATGTCGCCTCAATAGGTTTTGGGCCCTTGCCTGTCGCGGGTACTTGACCCATCCACACAAGTGAGGTACCATTTTTCACGGAAGACTTTGGGGGATGCGGGGTGGGTGGAATTTTGTACATCCATGCAGATTCCAGAACTTTCCACCACAGAAATGTGAGGCAAATATGTTTTTTTGGACATATTTTTAGGTTTGCAAGGGATTCTGGGTAACAGATCCTGGTGAGAGCCAGTCAAGTCACCCCATCCTGGATTCCCCTGGGTGTCTAGTTTTCAAAAATGTATAGGTTTGCTAGGTTTCCCTAGGTGCTGGCAGTGTTAGGGTTCAAAATCTACAGCTAGGCACTTTGCAAAAAAAGGGTCCGTTTTCACTGTAAAAATGTGGTGTGTTCACGTTGCGTTTGGGCCGTTTCCTGTCACGGGCACTAGGCCTACCCACACATGTGAGGTGCCATTTTTCTCTGAAGACTTTGGGGAATGTGGGATGGGTGGAAATTTGTGGATCCACGCAGATTCCAGAACTTTCCACCACAGAAATGTGAGGAAAATGTGTTTTTTTGGACAAATTTTTAGGTTTGCAAGGGATTCTGGGTAACAGAACCTGGTGAGAGCCAGTCAAGGTAGCCCATCCTGAATTCCCCTGGGTGTCTAGTTTAAAAAAATGTATAGGTTTGCTAGGTTTCCCTAGGTGCCGGCAGAGCTAGGAACCAAATTCAACAGGTAGGCACATTCCAAAAAAAGTCAGTGCCTAGTGGGCTTTCTGCCGCCCTGGGGAGGGGAAATCAGGGGCTATTGCCCGATATGCCCCAGAGGGGGCAGAAAGACTGTGGCTATTCTTTTGGGGGGTCGGGGGCATTGGGATGCCCATTCTGGTCAGCCCCCACCCCTGCGTATAAAAAAGCCAGCATAATCGCTGGCACATAGTGGGCTTTCTGCCCCCCGGGGGGCAGATCAGGAGCTACTGCCCCCATCTGCCTCCTGGGAGGGACAGAAAGACAGTGGCATCTTTTTTGGGGTGGGTGGGGGCATTGGCATGTCCATTCTTGGCAGCCCCCACCCCGAACGTTGTAAAAAAAAAATCCCTGGTGGCTAGTGGACTTTCTGCCCCCCCAGGGGGTGCAGATAAGGTGCTATTGCCCCATCTGCCTCCCAGGGGCGGGGCAGAAAGACTGTAGCATTTTTTTTGGGGTGGGGGCATTGACATGCCCATTCTGGGCAGCCCCCACCCCTACCTATATAAAAAAAAAATCCCTGGCGCTTAGTGGGCTTTCTGCTTCCTGGGGGGGCAGAAAGTCTTTTTTTTTCTTTGGGGGGTAGGGTGGGGGCATTTGCATGCCCATTCTGGGCAGCCCCCACCCCGGGCCCATAAAAAAAATAATCCCTGGCATCTAGGGTGTTTCTGAACCCCCGGGGGGGGCAGATAGACTGGAATTTCGTGGGGGGAGGGGTGGGGGCATTGGCATGCCCATCTTGGGCAACCCCCACCCCTAAATTTATCGAGGGGAAAAAAAACCCTGGTGTCTAGTGGGCTTTCTGCCCCCTGGGGGGGCAGATTGGGGGCTACTGCCCCCATCTGCCCCCCAGGAGGGGCAGAAAGACTGTACCTTTGCGTCGGGGGATGGGGCATTGGCATGCCCATATTGAGCAGCCCCTACCCCAAATTATAATTAAAAAAAAAAAACCTGGTATCTAGTGGGCTTTCTGCCCCCCCGGGGGAGGCAGATTGGGGGCTGCTGCCCCCATCTGCCCCCCAGGAGGGGCAGAAAGACTACCTTTGCGGCGGGGGTGGTGGGGGCATTGGCATGCCCATATTGGGCAGCCCCGACCCCTAACTATAATCTTTTTTTAAATCCCTGGTATCTAGTGGGCATTCTGCCCCCCCGGGGGGGCAGAAAGACTAATTTTGTGGCCGGGGGGGTGGGGGCATCGGCATGCCCGTTTTGGGCAGCCCCCACCCCTAATAAATATCCCATAAAAAATCCCTGGTGTCTAGTGGGCTTTCTACCCCCCCGGGGGGGGCAGAAAGACTAATCATGCCAACATTTTTATGGGGGGAGCAAAGGCCCTTGCCCAAGGGGCCGCTCCCCCCTCCCTGGTGCCTAGTGGGTGGATCCCTGCTTGGGTTCTCCCCTTTCCAACGATACCTCTCCTGAGTTTCTACGTGTTCAGGGGGCTGAGATAGCCCCCTGAGCACGTAGAAACTGAAACTGAAATGAGCCTCTTGGCTCATTTCAGTTTCAGTTTCACTGAAATGACATCAGCGCGATGTGCGCGCCGATCGTCATTTCAGGGAAACCAGGGGGGGGGGGGCCTCGGGACCTGGGGAAGCTCTTCCCCAGCTCCCGAGGCTTTAGGGGAGAAAAGGGAATCCCTCTCGTGCCCGCACCAGAGGGATTTCCGATGCTGAGTGTCATGACGAGCTGGACTCGTCATGAGCACACGACCACTGTGTGCCATGACGAGTCCAGCTCGTCATGAGCATGGAAGGGGTTAATTACACGCAATGGGAACATTGTCCAACTCCTTTACAGGGGAGTTCTAAAACACTCAGGGATAAGTTCACCTATTTCACAGATTATGACACGTCCAATCCTGAATCCTATTTCTTTAAATTAAAATCGTCGTTGCAATCCAAATTTATTCTAACCCACACTAAATGAATCTATTCCAATTCTTTTAGATCTGAATTGGCCACACAGGGTTATGATCACTGGAGTCATACCGTTGATTTGAAAACAATTTGGGGCACTAAGGCTTGGCAGGTTCAGGGAACTGAAGCTTTACATCGTGCCTGCCTAATACCAGCACAAATGTTATTTTTAAATGATACAGTATACCAAACTACTTGCTTTGGCCTGGCAACTGCGAAAGATTTAAATATCCCGTCCATTCCATCAATGGCAGAGTATGATAATTGGCGCATACACACAAATTATTCAATCGATGTTTTGCAAACTCTGTTTCGAAATGACACTTTCAATATCTCTGATGTTGACCCTAGTGGTTGGTTGTTGTGGCAAACCAGTTCAAATTCATGCCAACTGTGTTTTTATAATATAACGCCTGGTTTCACACAGACTAGACCAGATCAACGTTTTTCGCATTCACATTCAGTCACCACATATTCGGTGGGTAAATTATGCCAACAATGGTTGGAACACCCAACTTTATTGTCAGTTAAACAACACTTGTCACTCTTGTCGAGTGACATCAATTTCGCTGATTTTCTTCTAGGTCCTAGGACCCCTAGAACAAAAAGATTTATCTATGCAGCTTACAATGAAGTATGGAAACTTTCACAGATTGAGGCAGCGCTTCGTCTTCGCCAAATTGACAAAGCAAATTTAGAAAAAGTCCTTGCAGTAGTCGACAATAGCATTAATACACTGTCTTCACACATTTATACCTTGGATAATATTGTTTCATCTGTTATTGATATTGTTCAGAATGATGTATCTGTGTTATATCATGGTCAAAATCAACTGCGATCAGTAATGCAGTTTGCATGGACGTTACAGACTCTTAAAATGGGAAAAGTGCCTTGGGATTATTTGAATGCTTCCGCTTTGTTTTTCCATTTAATCTAACCGATAAACAAAGATTTATGTCCATGAAAGACGCTACATACACACTATTACACATTGAACAATTAGAACACTTGCCATTCTCTGTGGCGGAGACAGATTCAGCTGTATGGTTAATTCATGGGGTTATCTCTCTCCCTTTTTCACTGTTTCAATTTAAATCATGCATGAAACATTTCTCAATTGGCCGCTTTGAACCCCTGGGAAGTACGTTTTTTCATGAATTGTGGTCCCTACCTTTCACTTACAGATGTCATAGGGAGGATAAGGAAGTTTTCCTAACAGGGGAGGACTGCGATTCCACAGTGGGACATTCCGTAGTTTGTAAACACGTTAAGTTGCACGGCGCTTGTAATGTTTCTGCACCTAATCTTGCTTGTTTTTTAAAAGGCAGTCCCACCCCAGCAATAATTCCCGCTTTCATGTTGCTTACTAACGGCAGTTATCTTATTTTGAATAACCACGACTGCTGTGGTTTACGGGCAGGAATCCCGTATATAGTAACAGTTTCACAACGTGTTACTTGTTGTAGCAATGTGCTTTTTCTGCCCCTGCATGAGAAAGTAGATAGTTCTATTTGGCCTTCTATTCCGACTTTGAAAACAGATTTCAACTAATTAAGCAGACTCAAATCGCTATTGTTTCAACAAGAAGTGGCTTTCACTTCATCTCGAGAGACCTTCGAATTGCAGGTGGCAAGAACTTCTAGCGAAATTCAGTCACTTCTGAACACGAACCTCCCACTTCACTTTGGGGAGCTTATACATCAAATATTTAATGCGTCTGACACCCAAGGCCTTGCTCATTTTTTTAAACTTGTGGGATCCGGCCTTGTGACTTCTTTTCAGACGATATTTGGAGTAATACCGGCCTTTATTCATTCTATTTTTTCCAGCGTCTTCGGAGGATTCCCATTAATACTGGCGCTAGCTGGTGGAATCCTGCTGCTTCTGTTCCTGCTACGCAATGGCTGCTCATCTTGTGGTAATGCACAGGCCAGGCCAATTGCAACTGTACCGTGACCGAATGCAACAACTTTTTGGATGCTTGCCATTAGCGACGCTTAGCGTGAGTTATGGACTAACTTTTTGCTTTGCCTACTTCACTTGCGTGCAACCTAGGTTCTACTGTCAGCGGTGCACCTTCTACTGAGCTTTGGATTTATGCCTCTCCAATACGTCATGTTCGGACCCGGATTATGACCAGTTAATGGGTCCCTTAGTGGCCAATGCGCAGGCCTGTTCTAGGGATGGACGTATGGCGCGTACGGCTGCACTTGGAGTCTTGGCTGAATGGAATATCTGTGCGGCTGCGCAGAACCTATTGCAACAGAGCTTCATTGATATGCTCTTGGAAGCATCGGATTACGAGGAGCACGCCTGTTCCTTCGGCCTACTTGATTGGATGGCATCCCTTTTTTCTACTAACTATAGGGATGACCTTTTGGAACGAATTGCATTGTTAGGTTCACGTACTTTGATGGATTCACCACCTCCATATTAGTCACGTTTTCCGTGCAACGAAAAATTTTAAACAACATAAAAATTATTATTTATTTCTTTTTTTGAATTTTTTCGAATCTGTTTTTTTCGTGCGTATTTGAACTCTGCTTACCCCTGAAATCTGTTTTGGTCTTTTGTCTATATACTATGACCTTACCAAGGGGAGGGTGTTATATGGCCATTAGGGTCATTGCCGACATTGCTAAGTTAGCATGAGCTCTGCTGCCATGATGCTGATTTTGCGCACATTGCTACATGACTTTGTTTTGCAAGACGCTGTTTGTGCCTTTCACATGAGAACTGTCTGTTTTCTGCGTTCTCTGCCTGTTCCTGGAGTTTAGTCTGAACACGATGTGCAAGATCGATAAACAATGCCCCTTGTTTTTTCTGTTCTGGTCAGTCCCTAGCATCTAGACAAAACATGCTAACACAGCTGCGCTACTGAAAAATCGTGCTTTGATATTACGGGGATGCATGTTGTTCTGACACACACTTGGAGAGGGTCCTTTCCAGGGAGAAGAGCTATGCTGTTCCTATGATGTAAAGCTTCCATCTAGGCACTAAGGTATGGGGTCTGCTGACAAAGCCCAGAGATCTTCCTTTATATAATAAACTTCACCTTACCAAGGGGAGGGTGGTTAGGCTTTATAGTCCTTTTTCCACTGTCTGTATATGATGACATCCCCCTTTATATTCTATGGAATTGTAACAATGCTAATTGTTCTAGGTTTATGCATTTCGCTGCTGGTAGTGGCTCGTATACTGCATTATAGAGCATGATAGTAAAAATAAACATTTTGAACTATAACAGTGACTCTGACCATTCTTACTGTGAACAAGTACGAGTGAGTAAGCGAAAGGGTGTTTCTTGCTACCACGATTCCTGAGAGAGTCTGGAGTGTTGTGTTCTGGGTTGTCTAATCATTTGTATCTTCATGATTATGTAGGAGAACGAATGAGACACTATAGCTAGTCGGTTTTGGGATTTTAGGTACTAAGGTGGTAGGAAGGTTCAGCCCTATACACCGAGGTCCTGTTTTCCTACGCATAGTTCTGTGTATGTGCAGAATCCCCGCAACAAGACCAGTGAGGGAGATGATAACCCTGTACAAAGCAAAGAGTCATTTGATCACCACCTATAGCTCGGTAGTGTGAGGATATCATGACTGCTCCAGACTCCAAAGAGTAGAAAACATCTTTTTGCAAAGATTACTTATGGCGCCACAAGGCGAGCCCACTTTCTTCTACCATTCGGAAGGTGGCCTTAATTATCTGGAAGATGCCCTCGGGCTCTCACAGTTGCTACTGTGGTTGAAAATCTGGCAAACTCCTGAGCTTGGGCTCTCTAAATGTTTCCTTTTGGATTGCTTAGCTCTGGATTATTCAGCCTCTATCCCTTGGCTGGTGTAACTGAAGAGCTCTTTTAGTAGACTGGGAGTACCAGAATTTTTTAATAACACCGACCGAATCCCCTGTTCTGCAAGAGCTCAGATAAAAACAGCTTGTTATGATGATGTACAGCTTGGCACAGGTTCAAGGCACACCAACTTTCTACCTGGGTCGATTATCATGTTTTATTCCTCAGTCACAAGCTGGAATTTTACCTAACATACATAGAAAATGCCCATTTCAGATTTTACTTGACCAGGTTACGTATGGGATCTCTGCACTTTCTTTTAGCATTCCTTCAGCAAGGTAAATGGTTTGTTAATCCGCCGTCCTGCCCATGGGACAGTTTCTCAAAGCAAAGGGCACTGCACTTTATGCTTTGTGTGCACTTTATAAATCAGTGAGAACCTGATTCATAGTGCCTACCTTGCGTTCATTACACCCTAACTCCTATAAGATCGGTTTTAGATTTTTACACTGTCTTGATTTTCCCGGGATTTCCTATGCCGTGATCAGTTTTATTATAGGGTCCAAAATATCAAGTAAAAATAAGGTTGATTGCCCTTGATAGAACTGTTCTTATAATTGTTTTTAGGCATTTACGTTATTTTATTGAATTCTTTCTTTTTTAGTCCGAACAAATTTTTACAGTTTTTATATCGAATTGTCCCTTGTTATGTAATTTGCTAATTTTATTAAATGAAGTGTGTGTGCAAACTATATTTATGCTGATCTTTTATGGCTTTTTTTTGCCAAATAAACTTTATGATAGAGTGACTCTGGAGAGAGGAGTTTTTTTTAAGTCTGAGGCTGTGTAGTGGTATGGTGCTGCCCAGTGCTTAATTTATAATAGAATAAGAGCAGGGGTCTCGAAGTTTTGCACAGAAGCCCATGGCCTGCTCTATTGAATGTCAGCAGGCCGAATACCAAGACTGCATATTCTTAATTCCACCTCATACCTCTTTAATTCACTACCAGACACTGCCTACCTTTTTATCTCACTCTTGCTCGTTCCTCCGTTCTCCCTTTGTGACTGTTTTTCCGTCTTTCTTTTCCTCCTTCTTTCCCCCATTTGTGCTTTTCCCTCTCTGGCAAGTCTGATTAGGAAACAAGGGCCCGTGGGCCCCACCTGTACGCATCGGTTCGAATTAAGCACTGGTGCTGCCTCCAGTTTCACAAGAGCAATATACATATACTCCATGTACATTTGTCGATTTTCCAATGCTTGAACAGATAGACAGAACATTGGCCCACAACATCTTGCGTACTAGCCAAAGAAAATGAGTTTTCTCTTTCTGAGCAGTGTTGTAAAGGATAATGTGCTTAGCAAGAAGCAGACCCCCATGAGAATACTGACAAGGTTTTGTACGGCTTACACGTCTCATTTCTGGGCTCTGGGAGGACAAGGTCTGTCAGGACAATTCCTTAAGAGGATTAAGTGTATATGTTCTTCCAGGAAACGAATATCAAACAGTTCAAATGAAAAACTCAAAGCATTGATTTAAACACAATGTAAACTACCTTTTTTGAACATCTGAGGATTTATTTTGTTTTTTCTGAATTAAAAACGTCCATAAAGAGGTAACTAGTGTGACGGTGTGTGGCAGCAGGTCAGGACAGTGCATAGGCCTCTGAGGGAACACAAATAAACATACATACACATCAGATGCTGTATGGGTACGAAGGCCACATGCGGTCTAAGACCCCTTTATTTATATCCTCTGGCTGCACCCGGATAGAGGGTGTGTGCTCCATAATATCCGGGGCATGGGTAAGCCCTTGCTGTGGCCAAGTGGCTCACCACATCCCTTTCCCACTTTTCTCTGAATCTTCTCCCTGGAAATGCAGTACAACAAAGTCCTTGAGTCTCTGACTCGGTTTGGAATGTGGCTGTAGGTCATACCGCTAACTCTGTGGTCTCTCCGAGTCACGTTCCCTGCTTCTCTCTCTCGATGGTTCTACCAGACAGCTTTCCCCGGTTGCCTGGCCCATCGATGGTTCACCACACTGTTGTTGGTCTTGGGGTCTCTCTGTCATCATAGGGTCCCCAGTCTCCAGGGATTCCCCTTCCTCTATTCTCTCCTGACTAGAGACCTCCATCCTCTTAAACCATGAGATGTTCCGGCTTACAGTCTCTTCTCCCTTCTGAGCAGTCACCATAGTGCCTTCTACCTTCACCACTTTCCATGCACCTGGCTCAAAGGGGGTCCGGAACTTCCACCCAGGCCTGTGGTCCTTGAGGAGTACGTGATCACCTAGTCCAAGCTGTCATTGGGTGGCTCTTCTCCGGATAATCGCTCTCCGTGTTCCGCACCCTCCTCTGTTGAGTCTCTTCCGGATCATATTCTGGTTGTGTACATTTTTGGTGCACCGGGATTGTGTCATGCCTGAGGCCTCTCAACATGAGGGTCCATAGAGGGCACCGAGTGGTGAAGTGAGGTGTGCTGCGGTATTCTCGAACTAAAGCAATTCAGGTTGATCTCCAGGTGTTCCCCTTCCTGCATGGCGATGCGCAAATACTTGTTAAGCGTCAGCATGAATCTCTCCACCTCCCCATTTGCCTGGGGCCACTGCGGTGTGATCCACTGAAGCCGTATTCCTAGGCGACTAAGTAGATCCTTGAACACATGTCATTGAAAATGTGGCTCATTGCCTGTTTTAATCTCTTCAGGGAGGCCGAAGAGGGCCAGTATCTTTTCTAGAGCAGGTGCTACATTTACAAATGCTGTTGAGTCAATGATCTCCACAATAGGGTATTTGGAATGGTTGTCCATAAGGACCAGGGTAGTCCTTCCATCCAGTAAGCTGACTTTCTTCCATGGTGTGTTGCAAGGCTCCTCAGTTATGATTGGCGCAGACAATGGTGACTTGGCAGGTGGCACACTTCCTTACTAGTTCGTCCACTAGTGCCTCAAGCCCAGGAACAACACCTTTCCTCGTAGACAGGCCTGTGTCTGTGCTGTTCTCTGGTGCTCCCTATGGGCAGGTACAGCCACTTACTTTGTTAGGCTCTATGGAAGGACAAACCTGTGGCCTCTCAGGATGAGACTCTCTTGTGATGCACTGAGCTTGTGTCACATGCTCCAAAGCTGTGTGAGCCGCTCTTTCTCTGGGCCTCTCCAGCAATTCGTATCCTGCAGAAATGACTGCAAGCTCCCTTGTCACAGAGTCTCCAATACTTTCACGAGCACTATGTCCCACATGGTTGCCTCGCTTACCTCAACTAGACTCAGTGTTTACCAGGCGAACGTACTCTTCAGTGTGTCCAACTTTCTGCTCCATCTTGTCCTTTATTTGGGATGGGTGTTTCATTAGAAAGTCAACAAGGTTTTTAGCCCTTGGCCTGTACACCACTTTGAACTGGTAGTTCTGGAGTTGGATGGCCCATTTCTCAACCAGGGGTGGGGGATGAGGCACTGTCCACCTGAATAGTGGTACCAGTGGTTGGTGGTCAGTGATCACACAGAATAATCATCCACTCAGGTACAGGTGAAAGTGTCCACATGCCCACTCTATGGCGAGTGGCTTGCTTCTGTTGGGGTCAATGCTTTGCTTGCGAATGCCATGGACACCCATCTTCCTGGCCCAACTTTTTGTGTCAGCACTGCCCCAGTCCGACTGGGCTTGCATCTACCACCAATTCTGTCCTCTTCTTCGTATCGAAGTAAGCCATTGTTGCCTTGCTTAGAAGTGCTGCTTTCACCTTCTGGAGTGTCTCTTCCTTGCCTGGACCCCACTCTCAGCATGTGTCCACTTTTGTCAGTGCCTTCATGGGTTCCACAATAGTTGCCAGACCAGGGATGAATCGGCCACAATATGTGGCCATCCCTAGGTAGCTGCACACTTCTGAGGCTATGCACATTGCAGGAGCCTGTCTGATGGCATTCGAGTTCCTTGGGTCCACTTGTACACCCTCCTGAGTAAAGACGTAACAGAAGAACTCTATGATGGTTTAGAAAAAACAAGCATTTCTACAGGTGGAACATAATTCCATGTTTACACAGGTGCTTCACGTGGCTTTTAGATGCTGGTGATGTTCTTCTGAAGTGGGCGAGTACACCGCTATCATCACTCACATTCATGACACCTTGCAGTCTGGACAGTACCTCCACCGCTGCTGATATTCCAAAGCTTAGTCGTTTGTATCAACGTAGGCCCAGGTGCATGGAGAATGTGGTTATATATCTGCTTCCTTCGACCAGCTGGAGTTGGTGATAACCAGCGTTGAGGTCCAGTTTTGAGACCCCCCTGACTCCGTTTAGGTCAGCTATTATGTCATCCATTGTTGGGTGATGTGCCTGTCTCTCTTGATGGCTTAATTTGGGAGACTCATGCCGATGCCCAGGTGCACCTTGCCAGGCGGTTTCGACTTTTCTGCAATCACTATTTGCGATACCCAGGGTGTATCATCTCAATCACCCCCAAGGTCAGCCAATTTTTCCAATTCCAGCTCCACCAGATGCTGCAAGTGGACTGGCATGTACGTTAATGGAGTGCCAAAGGTTTGACAGATTTATCAATATGTAAATTGATGGGAGGGGCTCGCAGGCATCTCAGCCCTTTGAACAGGCTAGGGAATTGGTGCAACCGCTCGCCCACTTGGAACATTCCTCACAAACAATACCAGGCCCAGATCTTCTGCAGTGTGCACCCCAGTAGCCTGTCTGCTACCTTGTCAATAAAGTGGAATGCCACAGTGATTTCCTGGTCATTCAACCGAACACACACTTTTATTAGCCCTTTCGGTGGGAGCAGTGTGTTTCCACTATACGTGTATATTCTGGTGCTTGACAGGGGCAGAGCTGGCCTCAGACGGAGGCATTGATATCGCTGTATGCCCATCACATTTATCGAAGCTCCTGTTCGATTAGGGCTTTCACAGCTGTTCCAGCCACTTCCACTATGCAGGTTGGTTGGGGCTCCTGTGCCGTTTGAGGTGTTCAGTGAACGCCATGAGGAATACTTTCTTCTCTTCCTCTAAGAATGACTCCTCCTGTTGGTGTACGACCCACATGTGGCACTTGGCAGCTCCTTGGAGCTCAGGGTCATCCAGCGAGAGCTGACGGATAGCTTTGGTTGGGGTTTATCTCCACCTGGCCTCCTCTGCTTCTTGGTCCTCCCCTGCACACTTTGGTGAAGTGGTTTGGCTTACCACAGTTCGAGCAGGTTCTCCCCTGAGCCGGACAGTTCTCCGCAGGGCGTTCAGCATGATCACAGTTCCTGCAGTGGGCGCTCACAAGCCCATATGTTGCCACCAGGGGTGTGGAGGTTTTCATTCTTGTAGAGATGGCTTCTGCATGCTTTAGTTTCACACTTGGTGGCTTGCTTGGCATTTGTGTTATTGCAATGTCCATTTCTGTGGCCATTGCAGCCGATAGGTCATGTGACCTGGCCATGATGAGGATGTGATCCAGACTAATATTGGGCTGTCTGAGTATCAGGCCCCTTAATGTCTTGTTTTCCAACAAACCTGGACGATTTGTGCCCTTGAGTTGATCACCTGCCGAGCCGGTGCTAGCTAGCTCCCGGAGTCTGGCGCAGATGCTATTAATGGATTCACCCTCATGCTGGCGGTCCTGCCAGAGCTTGAAACTCTCAAAATCGGAATTGATCTGTGGGTCAAAATGAGTGCTGAGGGCTCTCACCGCTGTATTGGAGTCATCCACTGTTCCTGTGTTGGGAAGATGTTCAAATAGTTTATAGGTTTCTTCCCCCACATAGTGGAGTAGCAGGGAGCGCTTGACAGCCCCATCATTCTCACGAGTGGCTATGAAGAAGTTGTTCAGGCTCCCCACCCACATTTTCCACCTGGATGCAGCCGTGGCAGGATCAACGAGCTAGCAGAACAGTTGAAGAACACCTACCAGCATGTGTGATCGGGGAATTGGTTGCAGCATTGTCCTTGTGTCTGCACTGCATTGGGGTCATCTGCCATGGTCCGCGTCACACAGCTGTGCTCTGATCACCACTCGGTTGTGTAATCACTGTTTGTCACAGCCTGATGGGCAATGTGGGCTGTTAGTGGTGTCTTGCTGCACTTTTGATATGGGTCTTTATTATGTTTTTTTTTTTTGCACGTGATATAACTAACCCCGGGCGGGTAACTCCGCTCCGTCAACGGAGCTTGCAAATTTTTGCCTACTTCGCGCTCCGTTCCAAATGAGGAGTTTAGGCAAAAACTCCCCTCCATGGCGGAGCGGAGTTAGGCAGCCCCTCCACCCTCCCAAATTAATAAAAAATAAAAAAGAAGGCACTTACCTGCGTGGCTGCCTACTCCTCTGTCTGGCCGCTCTCCTTCCTGCTCCTCGCCGTCCTTCTCCTATGAAAAAACACTACGTTGTGCGTCTTGCGCCAAATATCGGTTGCCTCTCACACTTCCCCCTGTCCTGAAGAAGACCCGCTAGTGGAGGTTTTAAGTTACCCTCTCTGAAATAAGCTGGGTCGAAATGTCGACACGTACCCCCAATCCTGGGCCTGTACTACATTATATGACCCCGTCCTATCACCAGATGATGCATTTCTGTGCTTACGAAAATCGTATATAAAAAAATGACGATCTAGGATTGCTTTGTAGACAGGCCAAACCACACTGGTGTACGCTTCATTAATAGCCGGTGTTGATTGTAAATTGTTGAAACTACTTTCTTTAAATTGCCTTTACTTTGAAGCCTTTCTTCCTCATTTACACACGAGCACCTTTTCTTTGCACCCTTTCCCTCGAGCAACCTCTCACTTTAATATACTGTTATATATGGTAATGTCTTTACCACTTTGTTGTTATGAGAATATATAAAACAAAGTTTTCTATTGAAAATATAGTGGTTGTTTCTTCTTTCTCCCTGGTGCATACTTAATAGTATTTATTTCTCTCATGTATTAATTACCTTGTGCTGAATATTTAAGCAACCAAGCATAATTAATTAGAGAAGTAACTTTTTTCCTTGGCTTGTCCGGGAAAAACGTTTGGGACCATTTTTTATTCTTATTACTCTATACCCAGGTCCTTGGACGTTGATTGGGTTACCCCATTAGTCTGTAATGATTTTGGTGTATGTAGTCCTCTATATATAAAAGGAAATAAAACAACATGTAAGAGATCATCCAGGACCAGATAAATCACTCACTCTAGACATGCAGATCAATGCTCATGCTGCGTCTCACTTGCAGTGGAAGTTCAGGGCCATGTTGTGAAAGGTCTATGTAGAAGCTTCTTCTGCATGATGAAGACATGAGATGGTGAAGTAACATGAGTATTTATTTAAGCTGTATTAATGAGCCCATCCTCCAGCATCCCTCCAGATTCCTTCTGGAACCAGTCAGGGCATAAACCTGCACGAGAACGTCTACCCCTCAACAACATAAAGGGAGATACACCTGTGGCACTATGTGTTGTGTTTGTGATGTGTCCACACTTTATTCTGCGTCGTCCATCCAGTAACTGACCATAAGCCGACTCGCACACAGAGCTTGGAATGACACTTGAAAGATGCACATGATAACATGCAATAACGTTTACAGAAAGGAATGCGACAGAACAATGTGTAAAGCAACAACCTAGAATAAAGAATAACAAGGAATCTAGACTACTACAGTCTATATGCAGTTGGTTGTAAGGAGGTACTTTATTAATTATGAACGCAGCAGATGCACTTAAGCTGTTGTGTTTGTATCATGAGAATTGGCTCTTAATCTCGGTTTTTCTACTTGACCAAATTGTGTTATCCTTGGCAGATCACTGTATTTCTCTGTGCTTCAGTTCCCTGCTCTGCCAGCATTGGAGGAACTGCATATAGGAAATATGTCACATTCCATACTGTTTATTATGAAACTAAACTTTTTTACCTTATACTACACATTTAGAGTGGCTGATTCTAGATTTAGTCTGATGTTTCAGAATTTGAAACAACTTGCAGTGCTTAATTTGAGCTGATAGTGGCAGGTGAGGCACACCGGCAGTAATTTTTGGAGACTGGAACTCATTTTTCCTTAAGAGACTTTAATCAACATCATTAGAGAGAAAAACACAAAAGGGAGAAAGAGTGAGAAAGAGAAAGATGGAAACACAGTGTCAAAGGGGAAAAGCAGGGGTTGAAAAAGAGCCCGCAAGAGTGAAATAAAGATGCAGTTTTTGGTGTTAAATTAAAGAGGCATGAGGTGGTATCAAGACAAAGCAGACTCATTGGAGCTGGAACAATTTTCAGAGTGGGGTTGCTGTCATCAATATTACATCACTGAAGTCATAGGGATTTGTGAAAAATCCAAGCATCGCCCAAGGAACACATGTAGCAAATGTACCACACCCATTCAGCAGGATAATGTTACGGGTGTAGTATGAAGCCAATGGCGCATTTTGGAGCACACTGTTTTAAATATATTACTAAAGCACAGCGTGATAGCACATTATCATTTATAGACAGCACATTTTCCATTGTAATGACCACGAAATTTGCACAGACCTGCATTTTTACTGATAAAACTATACAGCGTGCAAACAATGTGTGGAAAGTGGTTTTAGTGGCGATTTATCATTTTTGCATCACCAAGTAAAATGTCTTGATTTGTTTTAATCCTAATAAAACCTGTGTTTCCATCACACTTCAGAATTACCCAAAATGTACATAATTTGTGCTTTCTTAACTGCTGATATATTCTGAAATATTTGCACAGTTCGTTTACAAATATTTACATTTCTGTGTGTTAAAATATTGACACCCTACAGCCTTCCTTTCACACTTCCGGTGTCCCAGCTTAGTTCATGTTACGAAATCCTCTCAATTTGCAGTCAGAGATAGAAAAGTAAACAGCAATATCCATGCTAAAAGAATAAGTTTGTCACAATATATACCCTGACATTTGACCTCTGTCTTTGAAGGCACACCAAATGTGAAAAGATAAAAACAAATTTTAAAGGCATCTTTATTACTCATTCGCCTTTTGAATTCGAGCATGCTTTTTTGGGGAGTTCTGTAGCACTCCACGCCCCACTACTTCTAGCGCCTGTGTGCAGACTTGATATTCAATACCGTGACATTCAATCAGGGGCGGCTCCTCCATTTGAGTGGAGGAGCATCGCCCCACAAGCCCCAGAACTGAAAAAAACTGTAATAAGGTTAATTTATTACTGTTTTATTGTTCAGCAACGTGTCCTGAACTAGTTGTCAAGACGGGGTGGGGCCAGCGCTGCCGAGTGGCAGCATCAGAGAGCTATGCACTTTATAATGTAAGTGTCTCTTTGGCCGGCCATCTTGGGCCGACCACCCAGACATGCACATTTTAAAGTTCTCTAACCTAGCTGTCTTAGACAGCTAGGTTAGAGAAAGCATAGTGCTCTTAGGAACACTGGGAGAGGCCGCTCTATCCAATCCTGGCACATCTTTCATTCTGTGAAAGCAGCGCCAGGATTGGGTAGTGCAGTTTCCTGCATCAGGAGCTTCCATGAGGAGAAAAGACACCCGAGGGAGGAGGACGTTGCGCTGCAAGATAAAAGGTAAGTCTATTTAAATTATTATTATTTTTTTCTGCCCCCTCGCCTCACCACCCTTGGTACGAGCCAGCTGCCACTGCATTCAATAGCGCCGACTGCATGTTTCTGAACAAAACTTGGGGGCAGATTTACAAGAAACTGGCGCATCTGTATGGATGCGTTAGTTTCCCTGCGCCTGCGTGAAAAACCCTTGCACCACCATAGATGCGCCGTATTTACAATACGACGCACTATGGTACAAGGATTGACAGATGCGTCAGAAATTCTGACGCATCTGTTGGCGAAAAAGTCACACATTGCTGGAGTCGTGTAGCAAGCACGACGCAACTCCAGCAATGCGTGTTGCGGCCTATTGCCAATACACTGCGTCACTCCTTACGCCTGCTCCAAGCAGGCGTAAGGTTTTGACGCAGTGGCGTCCTAAAAGTCACGCAGTGAAATCTTGTAGATTTTACAGCGTCACTTTTACGAGGCTTTCCTGCGTGGGAACGCCTACCCTGCATACATTATACCTGACGCAGGTATAATGTCACGCAGGGCTTTACAGCGTGACGCATCTCCCTAGATGCGTCACGTTGTAAATTTGCCGCATTTTTTACGCCGCCATTGCGTCACAAAAGTGACGCAACGGCAGCGTAAAAGTGACGCAAGGGGCTTGTAAATCTGCCCCATTGTGTTCCAGTCTTATTCTTTTACAAATTAAGCACTGGAAACAAGTATTCGTGCAGGTTCTCGATTACCCGTGCCGAGACACATACTGAAGCATACGATGCCTAGCTTCTGTGAATGAAGTCCTCCCCCACAAACACGGAGCTGCCTAAACATAAGCCTCTTCTCTCACAGAGAGATGCGTTTGTGTGGCAATCTTCTCTCAGCCCCTAGAATAATACCATTAATAGGGGGCCCAATACTTGCACAAACTCACACATTTTTATTTTCATGTTTTATGTTATCTGACTGCCCATGCATCTCCTCAGCCTGCCCGTGCCACCCTGCAAACCAAAACACAAGCCGAAAATCAATTAAAAAATAAATATGTACCAAATAAATCTTTACGTTATGTCCACAGGTGCATTTTAATATTTTTCAAAGATTCAGGCATCACTGTTTGATTTGTGAAATTCGTGACAAAAGCGTCTTTTCAAATTAGCCAAATTAGAAATACTGTCTTTCTTTCCCTTTGATTGCTTCTTTCTGAGTTTGAAATCTGATATTATTTGCCTCATTTGTTCTGAGAAAGGGGTATTAAAAAGATATATTTAATTCTTGCCCGTACAAGTTTCTTCCACAGAGGTTGAGGTGTAGCGGGAGTGACCTAATCTAAATGTTCAGCTGCTAATGACCTTTTGACCCAGATGATCTTAGACAAAGTGCTGTCACGTGACCTTTTAGATATTGGCATTATGGTAGTGACACCGCTGAACTAAAAAAATCAACAATAAATGAAGGAGTAAACATTAAATGCAAGATTAATAAAATAATGCAGCAGGTTTCTAAAACATCTACAAATCTATTTTTGTACCACACATACATATGACATGCTATGAGTGCAGCCATTATATGCCAGGAGTGTTACCTTGATACATCAGGCTTGCAGCAGTTATCCACCCAGCCAGCATGGACACATCCCCACATGCCTATGCGCAGGAAAACATGCCAAGACACAGCTTAAGATGCTCAGGCCCAGCCAAGGGCCAAACACATCACCCAGTGCTCAGACACATCTTTCAGTTCTTCCACACAGCTTCAAATAAAAGACAGAACCATATTTCAAGCTTCCAACACGCACCAAATTGTTATTGCACGGGCAGCAGCGGAACAGAGGCTGGCACCCACATGGGTGACCATAAGTCCATGTGATGCAGGTATAACATCCCTATGGTTTGACAACAATTAAAGGGTCTTTATTAGTCTTGAAGCATTTACTGTGCATTTAAATTCCAACTGTATCATGACAGGCAACTTCCTGTAACAAAGTGATATTAATTCTTTTAAAATGGAGAGTTATGTTTCATATTCCTTAGTCTGATTGCCTATTTCAGGTAATTCGTCATTTGAACTAGTGACAATCTTGCTAGGGTACAGGTGAAAGGAGAAGGCCACAGTAGTCTCACGGGTTAGTGACACATTGGTAAAGAAAGTCATGCGCTTGATTTACAAAGTCAAGCATAAATCACTCAAAATGTGCATCATCAGCATGGAAAGTAAAATTTAAGTGAGGTGATGTTGATGGCCAGCACCCTCACTTTAGAATTGTTCCCGCACCACTGTAGAAAGCAACAATTTAATAATTTGAGTGTCTATTGGCGCTTCAGAATGTTATGTATTTGCAAAATAAACATGCTGAAGTGGGATACAAACTCAAATGAATTAAAACATCAAGTTCTGGTCAGCAACAGAAAGTAAACAGGGCTCATCCAAGGTCCATTTTCTTCTGTTCTTGCCACATTGCATTTGAGATCTCTGGGGCCAGGGTTCGCAAAGGCAAAGCCAGGGTTAGCAAGGAGCAAGCCAGGGGTTGCAGCTGCGACCCCTGGAGACCCCTAATTGAAGTTAATGGTTTCTTTTCCCTTCCCCATGGATATTTTTATCTACAAGGAGTTTGACAAGTCATTTAGTAATTTGGAGGAAATGAGCATCGTGCAATCATTTTCAAGACTACACCTTCAGAAAACTGCATTATAAACCTTGCTTTCTCACCAAATTCTTCATCCAAATTAGCTTTAAAATGTGCCATATGCCCCACTTATTAAAAAACATTCTCAAGTAGAGAAGCCCCTGAACTTCCCTTATGTCACTTGGGCCTGCTGGCTTTGTTCACTCGCTATGTGAAACTCGCCCTGAACTTTTACGCCCCACTACGTTGAAAAGTCATTAGCTGCCGCCCTTGAAGAAAAGGGACCTAGGCTTACATCTTTTGGGATGTGCTGTATAAAAAATGGATAGCATGCGAAACTGGTGGACAGTTGGATATAGTCTCAGCAAGAGACCAGGATTAAAGTTATCATTATTTTTACCAAATGCAATTCCAAATCAATCAACAAAACATTGTTTCTCACCCGGGTCATATAAAGCCTTAGTACAGCTTCTGCAAATGTCTCCCAGTGAAACGCAACAGATTAAATTTCCTTTAAATTGCAATATTGTCTTTCTGTGTTATCCCCATAGTGCTCATTGTGTAATTTACCTGAAACAACACAGTTGTTGGGGTGAAGATCTAACATAGTTTCTCAGTGTTTAGCTTTTTTGAACATATGTTACAGAAGGTAGCAAAGCTAACATTGTATTACTATCACACTGTTTAACCTGTTCTTCGAGAATTATGGCTGATAAATTAGGAGTGGGCGGAGCTCACGGAGTTTCACTACGTGGAATTCTGCAGAGTTACCGAACAACTCTGCCGAATTCTGCAAAGTTCCGAAAGCGGGCGGAGTATCTTCTTCATCTTGTTATTTCTATGGGATGCCTGCAGTTACCCATGGTCCCTGGGATCATTGTCAATGTGGCTCTATATAGACAGCCCCAGGCGCTACTCTCCTTCCCTATCTCCCCAAATAAACATTCTGTGTGCCGATCTACCAACATACTGTGCCTTCTTCTCTTCTCCTGCCGGTTGTAAGTAAGTATACGAACCCAAGAAAGTTGCCATCATGGATTCAGTACACCACTGTCACCTTCGCTGTGCCTGCGCAGACCGCCGTTATCCCATAGTGCAGCATGGGACCCAGAAATGGAAACACAAACACAGGGATGCACACAGAGCTCTAATGAATGACTAGATTGCTATTTTGGCTCTTGAATGTAACAGCACAAAGGCCATGATGCTAAACAAAAGTCACAAAACACACCTTAGAATCTAGGGAGAATCTGATTTCTTAGACGCATAAATGGTAAGCAGAGTGTCATACTATTAACTCAGGGTGGCAAGTGTTGCGGCATGCTTCTAAATGTAATTCTGTATTATTGCCAAATTTACCTAAAGTGTACAATGATGATGCTGATGGTGATTGTTCTGAGTGTCTGTGTCTGTCGCTGCGTGTTATTATGCCCCGTGTTTCTATCACCCATGCTACTTTGGTCCTCTACTCCCTGAACCCGTAGCACAAGAATTTCCTTGCCAGTAAACTATAATTGCCTTAGTTTGTATAGCGCCTCCCTACTCCTGCATGCTGTCGAAGCGCATCATTCAGCTCATGCCTAGCATATCCGTCTATTTAAAAACATGTTCAGCCGGAGCTGAACCCTGTCCCGCAGTCCCCTAACCTGAGCTGTAAGTTGGCCAGGAACTCAGGCATGGTGACCGCGTCCATCAGCACAAACTGCTTTGCCGAACTCCAAGCTCTCCTGCTCGGCCATGGTGAGGCTCATGCGTGGAGCCGGGGCAGTCTGTGAGACCAGGGGTATTCTAGGGAGTGGGAACTCTGGGACAGACGCTGACTCACTGAGCCCTGCTGGGTGCACTGGGAGAGAACCAGGAAATATAGGGTGGGCCCACTAGAGACTAGGGAGCAAATTGAGTTTGACCTGTGAGAAGGGTTGGGGCTAAACTGCACAGAGAGGGCTGCAGCCCTCCGGCCAGAGACCTCTAGGAACTACAGGGGGCGGGGGGAGAGACCGCAATGTCCCACTGACTGCTTCCACTGAGGGCCAGAGAGACTGCCACAGAGTGTAGTAGTCACCCTGCGCAGGTGTCTCCGCTTCCCTGGTGTTGCCCTTTTAAGAACACTCCTTCCCCCTCTGTCTGGCAGGGCTGGGAGGGTGTGGTGTATTGAGCTATGGCTTCATTGAGAGCTCTGCTGAGGCCAGGCCAAAGGAGCCACACATGACATATTTGCTTCCTTGAAAGCCTGCGCGTTGGTAGGATGGCAAGAGCTTATTGTTCAGAGGTTCAGCATGCAAGGGCCAAGTTACAGAGCCATCATGTGTGCAGACAAGAACCTGCAAAATGTTGTGCAGATTCACATTTGGGGTGAGCTGACCGAGTGCGCCACGAAGCGCGCTGGCAAACTCCGATCCACTCACAGTAGGCGGAGTTTTAACAAACTCTGCGCTCCAAGCGAAGCGCAGAGTGACAAAAACTCTGTGAACTCCACCAGTGGAGCAGAGTTCCCCGCTCACCCCTACTGATAATGTAATACCTGGTGCTCTTTTTGTGAGGTTATACTATTTTAACACTCAACTTAAGGACCTCTAACTACTCAATGTAAGTCCCAGTGCCAATATTCTAAGTTCAAATTACATAGCGCATCTCAAGCCTAAATATTTCCAATGTATCTTGTGTTTTATACTGGCAAGACAACCATACACAGCTGGTACTTCTGCTATTTACCTAATAAAGAGTATTAACATGTGACCCTGATACAGAGCATTAAATCATACTTAGTAATTGCAGAGTCTTCTCCTTAGACCATTGCCTAATCCATTCAGCATGTTAGATAGTTCTAGGTATCCATATTAAATAGTTAATTCTTTATTATCGACACACCAAATGCCCATCATTCTGGTTATTCCAAACATCACTGCTTGGGTCTGATCTTGCTTAATAATTGACTTATTTTCCACAGAATGTGCTTCCAATATTTTGGTTGCTCTCTACAGGCCTAATGACATAACATTACAGCATCCTGACACCCTCATTACAAGTGGCCTTTTTATTCTGATGGGGACCAGTAATACATTTTACTGGTCCCATTTGAATAATGTGCCCGCAGGAACACCACACACATCTTTACTTCTACCTGGAGACTTTAGATGCTCAAAACAAACGAAGGGCTGATTTACATCCTGGAGGTATGGATACTGCATCGCAATGGCGATGGAGAATCCATGCCACCAAGACTGTTTACATACAGGTGGACCTTTGGTTTAATCACAGCAGAGAATACTCACTCTTTGCTCTTATTAATCCCCTCCAACAGCCCGACGGAATAAAGAACGTCAGAGGTAGACCTGTGAATCCACCCACTTAATTTAGATAGGCTGAAATAGAGGTCAGCTTTTACTGCTCGTCCATGCCAAGAAAACCCTGACAGTAAGGGGCAGTGTAAACTATAAAATGCTCCCCTCGCCATTTGAGATGACTCCCATGGCAAGGGGAGCATTGTGTTTTTCATTTTCAAAAAGAAAATTCCGCTTCTGGATTTTCTTTTAGGAAATAAAACAGAAAACAGTTTGCCGCATGGCTGCGTTATGCCATGCAAATAGCATTGACATGAGCCACAGGGATGGCGGTTCCCAGCAATGCTTTAAGAAATGACTGTCTGCTTGGCAGTCATTTCATAATTTGGTGGGCGGAGGTGCAGTCAAGGTGACGGACTAAATTACTCCATCGCCCTGACTGCCAAGCCTCCGGCTGCCAAATTATAGATCAGGCCCAAAATCTCTATGTGAAAGTATGGAGGAAAATGAGATATTTTCGGAGGAATTGGACTCAGAATTATTGATTCCTCTGGTAAATCTTCAGTTTGTGATGGACTGGTTGACTTATTGAGTGGGGAAAATCTGGCCCATTTAGCGGGCAACTAAATTCAGAATGGGTGACTTGGATCACATTATTTGTTCTGCCCAATTTAATGATTTTTCTTGTTACATTGTTTCAAACATAAATGGGTGTAACATTGCCAAAAGTTAGCAAACCTAAATTACACCTTGTCAGAACCCTTTTCAGAGGGCCACGGGGCAAGCAGGAGCTCCTGGGCCCAACCAAGGGAGTTGTGTGCTTTTACTTTTGATGTCCTGGGGGCCGACATACTATGAGTAACTGTGACAAGTTCCTCAGTTTGTTATGTACTTTATTTTGCATTCTTTGCTGAGTGTTTAATTTAAAAGGCATGCTATGCGCAATTGTTTGTGTGCACTGTAAACAAGTCTGTTTAATGAAGTACAAGTGCCTGGCACTGCTGAGCAATCAATTAAAGACCTCCATTTCCTGTTGTAGTTGTTTCAATCCGTAATGTCTGGTACTTCTGTTTGTACAACAGCTGCTAAATAATTATACACTGCTGAGCACTCAAAAACCTCTGCTTCCAGCGGCCCTCGTTTCATGCCAGAGTGCCTGGTATTTTGTTTGTGTTTGTACAATGGTTGCTGACTAAATATACACTGCTGAGCAATTAAAAACGTCTGTGTCCTGCTGCCCTCATTTCCTGCAGGAGTGTATGGAATTTTGTTTTTGTTTGTACAATGGCTGCTCACTGATTCTACACTGCTTAGAAATTAAAGACCTCTGTTTCCTGCTGCCCTCATTTCTTGCCAGAATGCATGGTATTTTGTTTGTACAATGACTGCTGACTAATTAATGGACTCTGTTTCCTGCCCCTGTTTCCTGATGGAGACTGACTTCTGATTGGCATGCAGCACTCTTCATATGCAAGATGGGCTATAAATACCATCTATAAAGAGTGGCTGCCCACTTTGCTTCATCAATCAGTCTGAAGAGAGAGCTGTGTGTCGCACCAGCACCACCCGTGGGTTGCGAGCCCCACGGTATGTGACAAGAGCAACACTGTCGCCTGGAAGATGGGGGCTTTCAACCTCTATTGGACTCCTGTCCCTTCGAGACTACTTTCTACAATCTTGAACCCTGGAACCTCTCTGTCCAGTGGTGCTACTATGCCTCCCTCACCTTGACTATGACCATCATTCTCTCAGCATCACCCAAAGCTGTAACTACTGCAGTTCATTTACACGGATTTAAGGTTAGTGCATTTGCCGGCCGCTTCTCATTTTTGGTTTCTTCTTGGTTCAAGGATACCCTTACAGTTTGAATATAAATAAGGAAGCTGTAGCAGAAGAAGATAAAAGTAGACTTGATTTCTTTCTATAAATCTTGTTTGATAATTTCTCAAGCACTCGCACCCAAAAAATTCTCTAAATGAAGCTTTGAACCTTTTTTTGAAAAAGTCATTATTAGCCTAAGAATAATTTGACTTTTAGATAGTAGAAGAGTAACTCGGTGGCGATCTCCACAATTGGATTTAGGGATTGTGGAGATAAGCCACAAATAACTGAATTAGGGGGGCAAGAAAAGCATGTTCAAGCTGATTGTAAGGGATTCATGTATGGTTGCCTAAAGTGATTGTTTTCTTTTGTCACAGAATACCCCTCCTGGCAATAGGGTTGTGCCTTAACACTATAATTTAAAGGGTCCTGCTCAAAAGGATCAACACACACCCGTAATTTTTTCCATGAGAGCTCCTGGTTCACCAGAACCATTGCTATCTCTCTCTCTCTCTCTCTCCTAGCCCCTCTTCTCCCCACGGTCAGTGATTGGTGTCAGTTGTCCCTTCTGATACTAAGCATCAACCTCAAGGGGATGTGGTAGAAGATCTTCACTTCCGCAGAAGTCCTGGGAATTCAGATAAACGACCCTTAGTGTGACAACCGCGGCCTCTACCTGGCATAAGAGGGATGTGAACACTGCACTCCAGTCGATGACCCCTTCGGGTCACAACACTGCACAGGTGATAGCCTGCTTCTTGCCACAGTGCAGTACCAGGGTGACAGCCCTTATCTTAACTGTAGGGGCCACCTGGCAACAGGATTTGCAAACAGCAGCACTCGTTGGATGGCCTGATTAGGGCAACCATCCACAACGCGAACCCAGAATCTCACACTCCTCTTAATTGAATCACTCGGCAGGATCTCCACTGGACTTCGCTCCCTCCAGGTGCTCTCCTACTCCTCACAGGGCCTTCCAGTCTTGGGAGGCAGGCAGGCGATGGAGCTCCAGGGCGAGTGATATTGATTTTCCTGAGCGATGTCCCCTCACTCAGCTGAGATACTGGCAGACCTCAAGTTCCAGTCCTTGTTACAACAGGCAGAAGTCATACTAAGCTTCTCCATTGCTTTTGTACAGCTCAAGTTTGATGATTTTGGGAAGCGCAACCTCCCCTTTTTATAATAAATTTCCAGACACATAAGTGATTTAGGGCCCGATTTATAATTTGGCAGACAGAGGTTTGGCAGTCAGTGCAATGAAATAATTTAATCCATCTCATTGACTGCACCTCCTCCAGCCAAATTATGAAATGACCATCAAGCTGGGGATCATTCTTAAAGCATTGCCAGGAACAACCGTAAAATTGGTTCCTGTCAATGCTTTTTGCAGTTTGATATACAGCTCCATCAAGCATGATGGAGCTGTATGGCAAACTGTTTTCTTTTTTCTTTTCTGAAAAGGAAATCCCGAAGCTGGATGTTCTTTTTAAAAATAAAAAAGTGATCTCCCATGACGAAGGAAGCATTTTGTAGTTTTCACAGCCCCTTGCTGCCAGGATTTTCCTGGCCATGACGGGAAGTGAAAACTGACCTTTAATTCCACCCATTTAAATTAGGTGGGTGGAATTAGAGGTCTACGTCCGACGGCCATTATAATTTCAGGCCGTTGGAGGGGTTTAATCATGGCAGTGTCACTGTAGTCTCCGCCGTGATTAAACCAAAGGTCCGCCCGCATTTAAATCGGGTGGGTGGACCACAGTCTTGGCGGCATGGATACTCTGTCGCAGATGTGATGGAGTATCCATACCACCAAGATATAAATCAGGCCCTTAATATCTGGGTCTTTGAAGTTCATGATGGTGGGGTTGTCCCCTTTGAAGTGCCCACTCCACTGTCCTGCCCTTTGTCCTTCCTGATATGTTCCCAGGCCCAAATGTCAAGTCACCTTTACAGAAGCAAAGAACCATTTTGAAGTGCACAAGAGAGCCTGGCTCCACTTTCCTGCAGTGCCCCGACCAGCTCTCAGGAATGCAGGCAATCCACAAAAATGTCTGGGATGCCTCTTACACCTCTACTTGCCTCTCTGAGGACCTGACCTTCCAATATAGAACCCACAGGCCTACATGTACCTCTGACATACACAAGCATGCATGCATCACATCATGCACATGCAATCACACATGTGCTGCAGATGCTACAAACTAACATAAGGTAGGCTAAGGGCGAGTTAGGTACACAGCAGTGGAATATTCCATGAGTGGGCCAGTAGGCCTCACTCCAGTGACATGGGTAAAAAGGCCTGTTCACTTTATTTGACACTGTCAGAAAAATGGTATGCTGCCTCCATTGTGCTCCTACTACTTGACTCTAGGTAAGGGCAGTAGCCATTTACCACTGCCAGGGTCATGGCGTACAAGCATGATCCGTGTTCACTCACGACCGAAACAGTAAAAAAATGATCCAGATATTGCTTGCTACACCTGGTGCACTCGGCCAGGAGTGCACCTCCATTACCATGCAGGGGACGTTTTCGTCCCAACACACCTTTTGGGATTGAAAGTGACAGGACAACTGTGCATGCCTTGACCAACCTAAGTGGTGATGCAAAAAACCTGATAAAACATGGTAAAATGCTGACTTTAAAATAAATATGGTATTTTTAGCTATCTTTGAAGTGGTGTAACAAACATGGGAAAATGGCAAATACATTTTGGGGGAGTTTTCATTACAGACAGCACATGCTCTGTTGGAAAACCCTCATTTAAAACAGGATAAACAGTAGTTATTACAATGGGCTCTTAAAACTCAATGCAAATTCATCTCGAAAAGGTCTTGTAACAGAATACCACAGACTTAATATCATCTGACGAAAATATTGGGCTCTATTCACAAAGGTAAATTTAGTCATTCACGTAAGTTTGGATGAAATTTACCTTACCGTCTAAGAATTCACAAAGGGATTCCTGGCAGGCATAAGCTCATTTATGCACATGGAGCACTGTGCCACAACTGTGAAGTTCTTCACCTGTAAATCCCACTCAATAGGAGAGAAACTGGGAGTACTAAGGCCTTGAACGTTTGTGAATTCCTACAAACATATACGTTCAATGTTGACATGAACCTCTTTCCATAGTGGGAGGGTTTTCAGAGTTGGGAGCGGTGTAGGGAAATAGTCATCCCCAAGGGGAAAAATATTTTCCCTGTGGATGAACTTAACTCTCTGAAAAAAATGTGCATTTTGACCGGGGATCCTATTCCTCCTGTGTGGAGTTCTCTACTATTGGAGTTGCCTGCACAGCGGGAATAGGATCCCTCTGTGAATGTCACCTGAGCTCCCCAGCAGTACACCTGGAAAACTGCACCTGGAAAGTGTCCAATTTGATGGCAGGAATTACACCATCTGAAATGGACATGGGCGGGTTTTCTGCAGTAGGTTTCCCCACCTGTGTTGGATGACGCTTCTGTCATTTTGACAGAGAAAGCTCTGGCAGAGCACTGAAAAATAGGGTGGATTTTCTGCTTTGTCGTAAGAGGAAAATTCATCAAAACAGCAGATGAAAAATTCACCATCAAAACTCTAAGGGCCTCATTAATGAAAACTGTTGCATCGCTGCATGAAAACAGCGATGCAACAGTTTTCACTGTGCCCTCCTTGCGACAGGATGGATGCGCCATATTTAATGTGCGGCGCTCCATGTCGCAAGGAGTTACAGATACGTCAGTATTTCTGACGTATCTGTAGGCGCAAAAGTGGCACATTGCTGGGATGTGTCTCACAACAGACGCAACTCCAGCAATGTGTCCTTTCACATGGGGCAAGCCCCATGTGAAAGGACCTGCGTCAGTCTTACCCCTGCTGTGAGGCAGGCGTAAGATTTTGATGCATTGGCGTCCTAGAAATGGTGCGTTGAAATCTTATAGATTTCAATGCGCCACTTTTACAAGGCTTTTTGCAGGGGAACGCCCATCCTGCATACATAATACCTGATGCAGGTATAATGTTGCGCAGGGGTTTACAAAGTGACGCATCTGCCTAGATGCGTCACTTTGTAAATAGGGCGCAACATGGCGCATTTTTTACGCCGCCAGTGCGTCACAAAAAGTGACGCAGCAGTGGCTCAAAAGTGTCACAACGCCTCATAAATAAGACCCTAAATCAGGTCCTAAATTCTTAAGGCTGTTGTTCCATTTTGATTGGCATGCGCAATATGGTCTATTAGGTGACATTTCAATGAGTAATACGCTTCTCTCTACATAAGTTCTTACATTTAATCAAGCATCTGCTTCGTAGGTAATCTGCCACAAGCAGGGCATGATATGCCAGAAAAATCTATTATTTACAGGAGGAGGATGAGTCAGTGCTTCTTTTCGTTGGGACTCGTGAATAGTCTTCAAATGCACTTTAAAGGAGAAGTACAATCCAATGTTTTTAATCCGATTTCAAATATACTCGTGTACAAAGCAGCATTAACCTATTTTCAGATTTTGGATTGTGAGGCAGCCTGTGATAGAATCATGGTTGACAAGTGTATTTATTAAGGCTGCAATAAGCATTTAAAAATATTCATAACAAGGAAACATAAATACAAAACACATTTTGTGAGTCACATAATGGGAAAAACACATTAAGCTCTCTTGTACCGTGGAAGCTAGTGATGTTTTACTGCCTTCGTTGAAGATTGTTAAAAGTTTCATAATGAGAGCTGTAGGTAACACTAATAAGATTGTGAAACTCGCAGTGCAATAATGGGCTGTGAAAATGTGAATGTCAGTGGGATTCCGATCACCCTTGACCATGCAGTCAATGAAAAGAAAATGTGTAAAAGCAAACTAAGCAGTCAAATGTATTGCATTTGCAACTGTATCGCTGCTTTTAATATTCTGAAGTTGCGACGTATCAGCACTTATAAATGTTGGGAGACCTGTCTTTAAAATATTCTTGCGTTTCAGGAGAACAGGTGATCACGTGGACTTTGCCTGCAGCAGAGCCTCTCTCCTTAAAAGTGAGTGCCATTACCTTTTCATATAATGCAGTAGCTAAAAAGCTGCAGCTATTGTTTAGGAAACAGATATTCTTGGCTAGATTGTGCACTGTGACGGAATGAATGAGGAATTGAAGAAAAGCGCATGGAGTGCAGAACGAGTATGCAGCATCATTTACGTAGGTGGACAGAGGCTCATCAAGGACAGACTTCGGGAAAGAAGGAAGCAGATGGGTGCACAGTGACAATAAGTTAACCATTAACTGTTAATGTGTCTGTATCTTACATGTATTCTACTTTCTGTGAACTTGAAGTGCTCTGCTTCTTGAGTTGGCGAATATGGAACTAAGGGGCATATTATCAAGAACGGCGTTAAAAATTATCGCCGGTTTATCGGCAGAAAACTGCCGCTAAAGCGGCGATAATGGGCTTGATAATATGCCCTTGAGAATTCCAATAGAAGTCCATGTTCTGGTGTGAACATGGGCTTCTATTGGAATTCTCCAGGGCATATTATCATTCCCATTATCGCAGCTTTAGCGGCAGTTTTCTGCCGCTAAACCGGTGATAATTTTAACGCCGTTCTTGATAATATGCCCCTGAGTTACACATGGTACTGTAGGACAATGAAGGGATGTTGCAGTGTCAATCACAAGTAGTGGATATAACACTAAGGGGCATATTATCAAGGATTAGCGATATTTATCGCTAACCGCGCTTAGCGCGTTGTTTGTTAACGCCGCCTATCGCTGGAAATTATCGCTGAGATAACACCCTATTAGTAAGGTTTATCTCCATAGCGATAATATTTCCAGCGATAGCGGCAAAAAGCGAGAATATCGCTGGAAAACCAGCGATATTCTCGCATTAACGATAAGGTGGATTCAGCATTAGAATCCACCTCCTATACTTTAAACAGGTAAGTCGTCCTCACTAGCAGGTGTTAATATCTAGCGATAAACGCGCATAACGCAAATTATTATATCGCTTCGCCTGCCTTGCTAATAGGGGGTAGTGGGATTAGCGACTGTTTTCAGTCGCTTTTAGTAGGGAACGCCTTCCTTGCATGTCATTAGCGATAATTATCGCTGACATGCAAGGCGATGGGAAACGCGGCCTCTAACGCCTGAAAGCTGTCGCTAACGCCTGTTAGCGACAGCTTGCTAATAGGGCGATAAAATTATCGCCACTTTAGCGGCAAAAAGTGCCGCTAAAGCGGCGATAAAGCCCTTGATAATATGCCCCTAATATTTCTAACTTTGAAGGGCGTTGGAGTGGGCACTATAGTGTCTCACAGGTCACCATGCACCATTTCCTACCTCGCTTGGTGGCCACAAGGCAGATGGACTATTGGGCCCCAGTGCTTAATTTGTAAAAGAAAGTGTGCCATTGCCTGAAGTGCTGCTCAGTCAGAAGACAGCGGCGGTGCAATTAAGCCTCTTTGCACCAAATATCGAGGCTGCATAGTCTTTAATTCACCTCATGCATCATTAATCCACTACTAGACAATCCCTGCCCCTTTATCTCACTCATGTTCCTGCTTTCTTCCTTTGTGAAGATTTTTCCGTATTTCTCTTTTCTGTCTTTCTGCTTTATGTTTTTCCCTCTCTCACTCTTGGTTAATGTCTGATGCTAAAATCTGATGCTGAAAAATGAGTGTTGATTCCCAAAAATGAGTGGCGGTGGCCCCCAGTGGCAACCACTTGATCAAAGTAAGCACTGCTGCGCTCCAACCGTGGTGGTTGAGGTCATTTGCCACTGGTGTCCTGGGGTCCGTCCTACTGTGGTTCTGCAAACTAGCCCAAGCACAACCCTTTCTGCACTTGAATCTCAGGGTAGTGAGAATAAGCAGCCAAAGCCACTTTGGGATATGTTATGGGGGACAAGTGATCAGAATTTAACATTATACCAACAGCCACAGTCAATTAATGCCCAGTCCACAGCTTGTCTTTGTGTAAAGCAAATACGTTAAAAATGCAGCAGTCCTAAATACTACACATTTCATTTACATTAGTGAATACAGGGTTGTATCACTGGTTAAATCTCAGTAAGTGCTCTACCCTCCCTGTCTAGTATTCTCTCTCAATGAGGGTGACCATAGTAGCTACCGCCCCATGTATTCTGTGGCAGAGGCAGTGGTCAGATCCATTGTACTCAAGTAAAGAGCAGCACCCAGTCAGTCCACTAGATCATTAGCACTGGGAATTGGGTGTGCATCAGTCTTGGTCCCCTCATTGAGAGCCTGGTAGTTCACAAAAAATCGCAATTCCGTGGACCGTTGTTTGGGCATCAGTTCTATCGACTGGCCCAAAGACTAAGGAAATGCGCGAGCACTCTCAGGTTTAACATCTTTGCAACATCTGCCTTGATTTGATGCACTCTTGGACAGGTTCAGACATTCAATACACCTTGCCCTCCACTGGCAAACTATCTCCTGTGTCTATGTCATGTACACAGACCAGTCAGAAAAAAGGTGAAAATCATCCCAGCACCTCTGTAAACTTTTACTGCTGCTCAGGCGTCAACTCATGGGTAAGTTGTATGCCATCCACTGAACCATCCTTCACATAACAACGTAGTATGTCAGGAAGTGGCTTGCTGTCTTCGTCAACCTCCTCTGCCATTGACATGATGCTCACTGTGAAGTCTGTCTGGAGGTATGGCATAAGTCAGTTCAACACACGGTTTGGCTCCCTTGCGGCATCTGTGTCCACCAAGTATACTATTTTACCTCAGAAACCTTCTACACTACCTTGTATGGTCCACACCACTTATCCTACAAAGCGCTTGGCGAGTTACTTCACCCCTAACACCCCCTGATTCTCCCAGTACCTAATCAGCATCGCTTTCTGGTAATACCACTTCTTCATCAGCTCTTGGCTTGTCTGAAGGTTTTTGCCTAACTCATGCATTGCCCCATCAACTACTTGAGGCCAATCACACCGAGCTTCACATCATTTTGAGATGACTCTGAAGTTCCTTCCCATCCTTCTTTGACTAAGGTGAATGAGCCATGCAGTTGGTGCCCAAACAGAAGTTCGAAGGGACTGAAACAAACTCCTTGATGCCGAATTTCTACATAGGTGAATAAGAGACATGGTAGGAAAAGATCCAAATTCCTCCTGCAGTTCATTGGCGGAGTCCTCATCAAGCTCATAAAGTTCAGGTTAAACCTTTCCGCCAACCCATTCATTTTCGGATGTATATTGTGGGGAAGTGGTAGGTCACACTAGCTTGCTCTTACATCGTACTCACATATGAGGAGCTTCTTCCATGGTCGAGAGTAACTCTTTTAGGAAATCCAACCCTCGAAAAGATACCTAGGAGTGCTCTAGCTTGTACCTTCGCTATCTTGCTCCTCAGATGTATGTATGTATATAGTATTTCTATAGCGGAAACCTAGCCAAAAGGCAATGGGGTGCTGTAAATTGTCAAAGGCAAGCTTAAAGTTGAGGGAGGGTCAAATGGACCAACAATGTCAGTTACTAGCCACTCAAATGGAACACCTAGTTATAGCAAAGGCAATAACAGTACCTTGGTCTTCCCTCCTGATTTACAGCTCAAAGGGTAAGTAGGACAGGTTATACAGAATCTCTCTATGTGTCTGCGTATTCCTGCCCAGTAAAACAAAGAGTCCCACTATCCTAGGTTTTTCTTATGCCTAAGTGTCTGTCTTAGGGAGGTTCATGGGCCAATGGCAACAGGAAATTTCAGTGTACTAAGGAAACCACAAATATATTGCTAGCTCATGGCTCAGAATTCACAGACTTGCTGTAAAGTACTCCATCCTCCCAGACAACATAATGTTCTCTGAACACTCCTTTGCTGTCCCACAAGCATAGAGCTAAAGCACCTAACTTTTGCCTTTTTAGAATTCCTGCTGGGAAGGCCCTCCAGCAGCTAACATCCCCTGCACCTCTAGCAGTATCCAGTCTCCAAACCTGGTCCTCTTCAGGTGTCTCATCCTTCCCTCAGTCTGGAGCAAGGGTGATGAACAGCAAGACCTTCTCAGAGTCCTGCCTACAACCTTTTCCTTGTCTACACAAATCTGGGATGGTCCCAGTCTCTTCCTCAAACTGACATGCAGCTTGTCCCTGGTCAACCCAGTTCATGCGATCCAATCAATGTAGGATTCTGGTCCTGCTACTATACCAGGTGCAATCAAATCATATCTTAAGAGGCATCCAGCACCTTGTTTCTCTGACACTCCTACATCAACTATGGTTGCCTTCCCATTCATTTTCACCTCAACTCGAGTAATTGAGGACTCTATGTCTTCCCCATTGGCTACAAAACCTGTGCCATTGGCACCAGGGAAAACGTCCTCGGATCTGAGATATTTCCTCTCAATCATAGTCCTGTAAGCACCTGTATCTCCCAGGGTGGGAGCCTTCCTCCCACTGATACTAGCTTTAAACACAAATCTCATTACTTTTGGGTGTATGTGCTTCTGTGGATTGAGGTCCCTTTCCCAAATGTCCAAAGCCTCTAGCTTGAGTGCAACAGGGCCCTTTTGGGTCCTTTCAGCACATTGTCTACACACTCACTACCATGGGTGTAGCTGGCACAGGGTCTTACACCTGACAGTCTGTTGTGTTACACCATTAACAAGAAATCTTTAGCTTGGAAGAACCGTCCTGTCTTCTCTTCTCTTTGTTTTGTTTCTGACTAGGAACCCAATTCCATTTCTCTTTGTGTCCTCCCGTGGGATCTTAGGAATACCCCTGGCCCTTACCATCTGGTTTGGAACCAGTCTATAGAGAGTTCCTCTCTCCCTTTGGCTTAGAGCCATCTGCTCCAGTTCTTTGTTAATCCTGTTAGCCAACTACTTTTCAGCTAACAATGAAAGTTTCTCTGGACCCTTTTCTGTCTGTTCTGACAGGTTTTACCTCAGTGGGAGAGAGAACTCTTCATTGTGTCAGTCTCTTAGCATCAACTGGTTAAGAACATGAAAATCCTTGGACTCGATAATACTCAATCATTCCAATCACTAAACACACCATGAATACATGTATAAAATGGAACACTATCTGCTCTCTTGCTTTCTAGAAACCTCACTCTGTTGCTTTCTTTAAACCGCTGAAGGACCTGAGCTGGCTTCAGCCCAAACCATTGGATCAGAAATTCCTTCATTCATTTGTAATTCATCTACTCAGCCACAGGCATGCCCCACAGTGACTGCCATACCTTCTAAGGGCTAGCAACCCAATAAAGTGGCTGCCTAAGACATATCATTCAAAGTGTGTGCTCTACAATTGATCTCAAAGTTAACCAACCAATTCCAAAATATCCTAGCCTCCCATATAAATACGCACAATATCTTTTGAAACCTTTGAAGGTAGACCTGCAGAGTTCTAGGTGGAATCACATTTCCCAGATGTGACTGTCACTGCTGCCATCCAGACAATTTTCTTGTGTAAGGCTATCCTTTCCCTCTTCAATTCCCTCTTTCTCCTGCCTTTCATTGTCCATTTTCCTTTCTTCCCTGGTCCATTCCTCTTGTCTTTCCCACACCTTTTCCTCTTATTCATGGTGAGCTAATCTCAACTTCTTACTCTCAAACTCCTTGGTCTTCTCCTTTTCCTCAGCCTTAGCTTTCTGGAGTGACAACTGCAGGTTCAGAGTCTCAGTCACAGTTAACCCACCCAAGGACAACTGAAGAAATTGATATATAGTTATTTTAGAGGAGGGTTTTGGGCTAGATTACTACAGGTATATAAAGTTAAAGTAGATGATGACTCAAGGAACACAAAGAATATAATGCCAAAGAAGGACAATGATGAATAGCAAGAAACAAGGTAAAATATAACCAGAATATTTCTGAATAACAAAAGGTCTCAATTTGAGTACAGGAAGCCTTGCATGATGGAACACCTTGTGGTGATGTAGTTGGCCTTGGGGCTAAGGAATAGTTCCATGTGGAACAGAGAATGCGGAATGTGCTTTGTGGGTGTTCTACTGTGAGTTGTTGCCCTGATGCTGCTGGGGTTGTGGTTTTACTATTAAAACACTCCTTCTTTTATTGGAGTCTTTGAGTTATTTATTGCCACACACCTGTAAAAATCAAGTGAATGCAGGGGTACTAGGGTGAAAAGTAAAATGCAAGTATGGGAGATGATGAAGAGGCAAATGTGCTGGCGATACAGAACAAGGAAATTAAGTTACCCCTCTCAGGATAGTAAATCCATTTAGAGAAGACAGAATATGTTTAATGGAATTTCACCTCTTGCAGTACTGACATGGGTGACAGGGTTTTTTTTACCAGTGCTGTAACTAGGAGTAAAAATAACCAGCGGAATTACAGGACCAAATGTAGCCAAAAGAGCAGAACATGACGTGATTAAAGATATAAAGGGTCCGAGATGTGTCTCCATGTATGCCTCCTCATAAATATTAGTTCAACAAAAAACATGATTGGCACCGCCTCTGGCAATTAATGGAAAAGAACAGAAGATGAAAAAGGCAGATCATTTATAAAAAGTTGAGAAACACAATATAGATCAGGAGGCGGAAACATGGAGTAAAATTGAGTTGTAGGGGGAAGTATGGAAGGAGACAGTGGAACAAGTGGACAACAAATAGAGGAGTTGGCCTAACAGCTAGGGCGGTCGACCTCAAATCTGGGGAAACGGAATCGAGTCTCGGCAAAGACACCAGCGTCCTGTGATTCTGGGCAAATCCCTTTAATCTCCCCGTGCCTAACAAAAAAAAAAAATGAATGTGTCCTCATGTAACGCAACTGGTGCTCGTGTAAAGCACTCTGATACCTAATACCTTCGGGTCAAGTTCACGCTATATAAAACTAAGTAAAAAAAAAATAGAGGGTGGCTGCAAATAAGAGGGGAACTTTATGATAGTGCAGAGACAAAAAAATGTATCAGCATGAGTGAGAAAGACACAGACATAAAATAGGGTCCGCCGTGAAGGGTCTTGTAAAAACACAATGGGTATGAAAATTGGGGCTGGACCCAGCTTAGGCGAATGGGGATGGAGTATCTCTATCATAGCAAATAGCGAAGAAACCATCATTCACCATCAATTAGACAAGTATTTTTCAATTGCAGACATGCAGAACTTTTTCATCATGCCTTATCTATTTACTTTTAATAAAATCTCTTTCTGATTCTTTTTCTCATGCTTTTCAATTAACCAGGCATTATTGTTCGCTTCCACAGTACACTAATCACTTTGACCGCTTTTTTATAGACTCAAAATGACACATTTGTCATCAGAATGATGTAAACAGAAAAAGTGCCTAATAAATAACAAAGAAGCAGAAAGTGCAAATCAATAACCCAAAAAGTGACAGAACACAGCCAAAAAATGCCCACAAAGGGAGGCCCAGGTATCTTTCCTTCATAGATCAAGACAATTAAACACGACTTGTCATTTTACTAAAAGTCAACAAATTTCCTAGCATGGAAATTAAAGCGTTCCATTGCGTGGGTGCTAGTTGGTGTCCTGTGTCCCAATAGTGGTAAATGAATCCCTTTAGTGTATCGCACCAGAGAACCCCAATGCAGAACTTACAGTTTTTGACCTCTGTATCCATGAGGAAGATCAGTGAGATCTTCCTCGGGGCCATAAAATTCTTTAAATAATAGCCGGGTACTTGGACAAAGTCATTTAGCTATGCGTTTTTCTTACAGGATGTTAGCCTAGTGTGGTCTTCCCCCAAACATTTTGCCTTCTCCCCTCCTGTTTTGCTTAATTCGTTTTTGTTGACCATAGGACTCTGTGTACTTTATCACTGCTAACCAGTGCTAAAATGCTTGTGGTCACGCCCTAAAACATGGTAAAGTTGGCTTACACCTGAGTGGCATAATTTGTTTACTTATAAGTCACTAGTAAGGTGGTATACCATATGCCTTGGGCTGGTAAATAAAATGCTACTAGTAGGCCCGCAGCACATATTGTGTCATCAACCTAAGTAGCTCCATAAAACATGTCTCAGGCCTGCCATTGCAGCCTGTGTGCAGTTTTAAACTGCCAATTTGACTTGGCAAAATAAACCTTTTCCCAAGCCTAAACCTCCCCTTTTAATACATATAGGCTACCCCTAGAGTGGCCTTAAACATCCCATATGGTCAGGGTGCAATGTATTTAAAATGTTGAACATGTACTTTTAAGTTTTACACATCCTGATAGTGGAAACCTTAGGATAACATTGGGTTACCTTATTACATTTAATAAGTAATAAAGTTTGTTTGGGAGGAGGTAGAAATGCCATGTTTGGTGCCTAAGGAATTGTAATTTAAAATACTCTTTAATGGTAAAGTTGGATTTAAGTCACAATTTTAAAAATGCCACTTTTAGAAAGTTGGCCTTTTCTTGTCCTAACCATTTGGTGCATGCAGCCTGTTTCCTGGGTCACATGACTTGGTGTTGTTGGCCTTTGTGTATTCCTTTCAGACAGCCACACTATACAGGGCATCCTGGCAGGATGGGGGGCAGCGCTATGCACATTCCCACTTGTACTTCAAAGCAGCTGACTCAGCCCACACACAAATAACTTCACACTAGCCTTTTGTACCCCAGACATCCTGGGACCAGGGCAGGGAGGCATGAAATTCCAGACACTTTCGTGGGGGTAAAACTTCAGAAGTTTCTTCCACTTCAAACCTGGCAACAGGTATAAAATTAGGACTAGCAAAAGCATTGTTCAGTTCACTTCTGGACCTGTGGAGGACTCTCCAATGACTGCCTTGCTGCCTGTGACCTGCTGTGTACTTCAGAGGACTACCATGCTGTACTAAGTGGACTGCCCTGCTACCTGAAGCCTGCTCTGTTCCCTCACAGGACTTCCATCTTTTTGAGACCTGCTTTTCTGCTTGAACCCAGGACTTCCAGAGTTACTCCAACGGTTATTTGGCTGGCCTCCGGATCAGAGCCTCAGGGACAGAAAAGGCTCCAACTATCTTGACGCCGCACCTGTGTGGAAATGTACCCCCATGAGGGCACACTGGTGCAGGGTCACCCTCTCGTCCACGGGTCCGAAGACTAACAAAAGAGAGATCGGCACTGGAGTGAAGTAAAACAAACCAAGTTTATTAAACACTCATGAGCGGGACCGCGTCCGAACAACACCCTAAAGTGTTGTGGGAGGAAGTACATTGAATGCAAAAACCATCACCCTTATATACTGTTTGTTGCAGTGTAATCGCATGGGAAGGAAAACTGGAAGAAACAAGTTTAAGCACGGAAATAGCTATAGGCAAACAAGAGCAGAGGGTGACCAGGTGGTCAGGAGATGAGGAGGGGGAGTAAGAATGTTTATGGCGGCAATAAGCAATCATTTGATAACATCTGAGACCAGGTGCACCGGCAGCTGCAGCCCCCCAGCACGTACACCAGATTGACCATGTAAGAGAGGTCAGCTAAAATTGAGGACACAGGCTGGGTGAAAAGGCGAGCATCAGAGAATAAAATGAATACGACGGAAATTAAATGGACGCAACAGTAAAAATGGCTGCCGCTTATGCTAACATAGAATTTACACTTTTCCACAGACGACCCATTTAGCATAAGCTAAGACAGTTTTTGTCCCTTCCAAGGGGTATAGCATATATCCTCAACATCTATTGTCATTAGTCCATATATTTCTCGTTCCACTGCTAAACGGGCATTTACGTTCTTGACATTCTCTTTAGACGAGATGCAGGCAGTACAGGCAGAAGTACAGAGAGAACAGAGCATTGGTCCACAATGAGCACACAAACAACAAGATAAGATAATAGCTCTTAATATGAACAGGACTGATAATACTTTCAAACCCCAAACTGAAAGTAAGTCCCAAAACCACCCAGTCCAAGTCCATGTTCCTGGGTCTTGATGTATTTCGGTGGCTATCTTGTGTAGTTTGGAGATGGCCGCATAGACAGATGGTGAATTGTCCGGTATGAAAACACAGCAGATGGATCCGATGACACGGCATGCTCCACCTCGGTCAGCTAGAACAACATCTAAAACAAGTCTATTCTGTAAAGCGACCATGCGGATTGATGCTTGTTCTTCTGTCAAGTTTCCTAAGGCCGCAGTTGTCTAATTAATCACTGCCTCCATTGTACGGGTGAGGCGACGGACCAGCTTGCTGTTTTGTACTGGGCCAACGAAGAAGAAAAATCCTCTATTAAAGTCTGTATATTGCTCCCATGTGGTCTCTGTCTGATCGACTACAGAGACATCGATGGCACGTTTTCCCCTACTACCAACGTGGTGATTGAACAATTGCAAATCTTGGTGGTATGTTGGGGGAGCTAGAAACACAGGTGGTAGAAGAAAAGCTATGTAACAGGTACCAGACCAGCCTGAAGATAGGAAGTAGTATGCCTTAGCTCCACAAACAAAATAAGTATGACGTGATGCGAGGAAGCTGCTTCGGCCCCTCGTGGACATTTGCAACACTGTAGTACAGTTACTGTGACCCATTAGCACATTGCCTGTGCTCTGTACACAGAGAGGGCCAGTAGTCAGAACAACAGAGATAACAGGTGGCCCATTGCCTTTAGCCGATCTAGAGTTTGGATACACATATTTTGTTGCTGTATTTCCTCTACTATATTCTTCCATCTCCAAGATGGTCCCCTTTGCTTGTGGGTCCCCATCTTCGTTGGGATAGCATACTTTATTCAGTTTGGCGTTGAGGTCGCACACATCCCATGTTTCTGAGAGGTTAAATTTGTAAGAAGCATATAGTAGCTCAAACCAAGCTTGGCATGAGCCATTGTGAGAAAATGGCAGAGGTGGCAACGGGATTCCTCTTATGTTCTGATGAGGAGGAATCTTGCCGCAAACCCAACAGTTAGTAGCATTGCTTAGCTGGTGTGTCTGATGCAACATTTGAAAAAATGAATTGTTTCTCAGATTTTGCCGATACCCCTGTTCATGTTACGGCAAATCGAAATGATGGTGTTCCTTTGTATTAGGCGATGTAGCAGTAATGTTGAGCAAGGAAGCCCCAGGCATTACTTCCTCCACTACCCACATTACAGTAGCAATAAGAGCAGCAATCAAAGTCAAACCAAGGATGCAAAGTGTACAGCCATTACACATTGTCGCAGCAATCCCCTTCTTCTCCTTAGTGGGGATCATCTTTCGGCAAATGACAAAAAAAAGGTAGCGCCCTAAGAGTCCTGAGTGGACGTTGGTTTCTTCACTGACATTGAGATGAGTAGCCACTAATAGGCAGACCCCCCTTTGTAGTCAGACTTAACCACTCAGGTCAATGACTTCCCTTGTCTTGTTTTGCACTGGAGAGCCTTTCTTCCTGGATCGGAGTAGGTATCTGGATGTACCGGGGATAGTATGATCCGGAAAAACTTCCTCAGTTCTTTCAGGTGATGCAGCTCGCCCCGTCTCTGTGACCAAGATGTCGCGGTGATCCTTCAACGCAGTAGGATCCACTAAGGCGAGTGGAACCTTCTTGCAGTGGGTGGCATGCGTCCAATTTTTCCTGTTGGTCACTCGGACCGCAGTTCGGGTGGCGCGGAGGACCTGCTCGGGGCCCCTCAAGCGAGGTTCCAGACAATTTGTTCGTTGGAAGACCTTGATCATTACGAAGTCTCCCGGACGCAAGTCATGTCCGTCACCTTGCGACCTGTCCGGGAGAGCTTCCCGAACCTGCTGATGAATAGAAAGTAAAATGTCAGTCAACTGAGACAGATAATCACTCATTAATGTGTGAGGCACATCGTGTATAGGGCGAAGCTTAGGAACCCCCAAATATTCATGGGCCTGCCAAACACGACCTCATATGAGGTAAGCCCAGAGCGTGTATGAGGTATTGATCTGATGGAAAGCAGTGCTAAGGGCAATGCATCAGGCCACTTCAAGGAAGTGGAAGCCTGTATTTTTGCCAATTTCAGTTTCAATGTAGAGTTATAACGTTCCACCAGGCCTGCTGATTGTGGGTGAACAGCAGCATGGAACTTCTGCTTGACCCCTAGCACTTTTATAACATACTCTACAACCTGTCCAATGAAATGAGGCCCATTATCACTCCATAAAACTCGACAAGCACTGACTCGAGGGAAGAATTCCTTCAGGAGTATTTTCGCAGTCGTGAGGGCTGTATTGTCTTTCGTAGCATATGCCTCCACCCATTTGCTGAAGGTGCAAACTATTACTAAGACATATTTAAGATTATTGCAGCGCTCAAACTGGACGTAGTCCGTCTGAAGGACCTCAAAGGGTGCAGATGGTATCGCAAAACCCCCTGCTGGAGTTTGCGTTCCCTTCCCAGGATTGTATTGGAGGCAAACCAGGCAAGACTGGACTATCTTTTTAGCGGTAGCAGCAATATCAGGATGGTCCCAGACTTGCATAAGCTGTTTCGCTACTGAAGATGCACCAACATGGGCTGGACCATGTGCCATATGAATCAGAGGGTATAGGTATGCAGTGGGCAACTTCCATTTAGTCATATCTTTGCTCCTCCAACAGCCCTCATCGTCCAATGCTCCCTCCTTAGACCATTGGTCTAATTGATCGAAGGAGGCAGATTGTTGCATACCCAACACTTCCTGTCTAGCATCATACCAACGTTCAGCTTGCGACTTAACCACATACATAGATGTGGTGCTTCGCTGCGTTGCAGTCTCACGGGCTGTACAATCTGCAAAGACATTACCTGCTCCTATTATGTCTGTCACCTTCTTGTGTGCGCTACACTTGACAATAGCTATTTTCTTAGGATAGGTTAAGGCAGTAAGGAGATTGTGCACTAGTTCTCCATGCACTATCTGTGTTCCATGTGAAGTGAGAAAACTGCGTTCTTTCCACAGGCGGCCAAAATTATGCGCTACCCCGAATGCATACTGACTATCAGTGTAGACATTGACAATCAGGTCTGTACTAAGCTCACATTCTCTGGTTAGAGCGATCAGTTCAGCTGCCAGGAAATTTCAAACATGACCCATCATCCCATAACTCCCCATCTGTAATGGAGAAGGGAGTGTCTTGCAGGTCAACTCAACCTTTTGTTTGTTCTTCAGTGAGAAATATTCAATCATGTGACTCTTGTGACTGAGGCTGAGTGGATGGAAATGGCAGTAATGTGGCAGGATTTAATGTCAAACATCTTTTTAGCGTAACATGGGGGGGCCAAAAGTGTCAATTCATATCCTGTCAGACGAGCACTAGTCAAATGCTGCGTCTTTGTTTGGTTTAGCAACGCATCAACTGAATGGGGCCCTAACACAAGCAATTTGTGTGATAGAACTATTCCTTCACTCTGGCATATGGATACAGCCGTTGCTGCCACTGCTTGGAAACATCCAGGCAGCGTGCGAGCGACTGGGTCAAGGACAGCTGAAAAATATGCACACGGGCGTTGTTTATCACCGTGCATCTGTGCTAAGACCGAGAGGGCACAACCTTCCCTTTCATGTACATAGAGTGTGAAAGATTTAGTGTAATCCGAGGTACCTAATACTGGTGCAGAGCAAAGGGCTTGACGTAACTGTTGGAAGGCGCTCTGGCATTCAGCAGTCCATGGGAGGGGCATCGGGGTGTCTTTGGTCAAAAGGGCTAACAGAGGTTTGATAATAATCGAAAAACAGGGGATCCACTGCCTACAAAAGGAAGTAAGGCCAATCAATGCACGGACATCTTTTTGAGTACGGGGTACAGGAGTGTCTAGAATGGTCCTGAGGAAAAGTGTTCTTCTGATCGGTATCATTTGTACCAGGACTCCATTGTTTTTTCATTGCCATTTCGTGTCAAACACTTCCACACGACCCACCTGGTCGTTTCTGCTGATGCCTGAGGAAATTCTAACTAACACGACAAAAACCATCTTGCAGCCTGCATTTCTGCCCAGGAACTGTCGCACACCCAACCCCCTGTTCTTTGCAGTTCGACAGAAAACCATGAGACACTCACGCCCTGTGTAAATGATTTGTTTCCCATCTCCTGCTCCCTGCCTGGTAAACATCCTTGACACCGTGATCAGGTTATCTGGACAATGGTCTGACTGCTGAGCCTTGATCAGGGTGATTGGACAATGGTTTGAATGACCGAGCTTTGATCAAGCTGATCGAACAATGACCTGAATGACCGTGCTTTGATCAAGCTGAGTGAACAATAATTTGAGTACCAAGCCTTGATCAGGTCACCAACTACAAACACCGTCTGGATCTGGTTATCAACTGCAAACACTGCCCTGATTGAACAATGGACTAACAGCCAAAAGACTGGAATGAAAAAGTATAAAAGGCTTGTAAGCTGCGGAGTAAAGCAGCAGCCTCCTCTGTCTTGTTTCTAATGAGCTTGGGACTCTGTTCCATAGCCCGGGCTATTTGAATAAATCTGGGTTCCTCCTGCAGACGAAGGCTCCTGTGTCTCCTTTTACTACGTATGAAGGGTATGGAAGACTTGGGCAATTCCCCCGCCGCCGAGACCCAGTGAGTGGGTTATTCTGGTTCTTCAAATGGCGCCCGAATAGGGACTCCACGAGTACGAAGGTCAGGCCAGGTGGATGTGAGGAGGTGCACGGAGAGACTCCGACGGAGGCGCCCTACCCGAGGGATTCTTGCAATCCGGTAAGCCGAACGACTCGCCCGCTCTTCCTCCCCACCCGGTCTGGGCCACATGACCGCGTCCTCGCTGGAGTCCCCTAGCAAATAATTTCTGGAGCAGGACACAGCCCTACGTCTGCAGAAGAGAACTACCCCTGTAAGGTAAGGGTGGACTGATCACCCACCAAGTCTGTATGATTCTGCTGTTATTGACCTTTGCAAAAGCCAAGCAGGCGAGGTGAATTTTAAAACCCGCCGGTGTCTGTTACCTATTTACAAGCATGCCAGTCAGTAGTAAGTTCAAGAAATTACGTTGTTGTATGTGTACGCAGGACTCCCAGCTGGAGGCGGCTTGTCCGCTTCCTCCAGAAGGGACTCCTGGCCATACGATGTATGTTAAACATGGCCCTTCTGCCATAATGTTTTCCTCATTCTGGGTAAAATATACGAAACAAAGTAACGCGGAATTACAGTGGCCACTTTATGGCTCCTTTAATTCCCAAGTTCTCGCCAACTTAGAGGAACAATTAATGAAAAGAAAAACGCGCCCGTCTATGTTTGAATCTGTCCGATTTTGGAGGAAAGAGATAGAGCAGAGAGCTAGAAAGCAGAAGGCTCAAGAAAGAAAACAGGAACGCATGTCAATGGCCGACCACGCCAGAGTAAATTTACAAAATCAAATGACAAAATCGGTAGAAATAGCCAACAGGGAGCATGGGGCCCGGGTACAAAAATGCTATCCAGCTCGTGAGGAGAAAAGAAAGGGCCATATGGATGGGGGAGAAGAAGGTGATTCCTTGCTTGATACCATGCTAGAAAGCCCTCCTGCATATGCCCCAATGTACCCTGCCCTGACGCCTCACACCCCACATGTCCCCCCGCCACCGCCCACTCCTGCCCCCACTGCCCCTCCTACTGTTCTTCCTGTCACACCAACCCTCCCGATTTTTCCTATGACACCGACCACGCCCGCTAACCCTGTCCTCACTGCGGGAATGACAACAAGTCTCCATCCGCCCAACCCCTGCGGCTTTACCCCTACCCGCCCTTTTCCTACTTCCCCGTGGTCTACAGTTAAGCAGGATTTATATAAAATGTTCAATTCCCCCGACTGGCCTCCTTGCGCTCTGCAGTCAGCTTTTCGTCCCTTCGAGAAAATGACCTACAGAAGTAACAGTGTGAATGTTGGATAAAGAACGGGAATATTTATGCCTTTAAAGACATATGGTCCACCTTTTCCCAGTGGACGATTATGGAACAGACCACCTGGGCTGAATACATGTGTACGCTGGTCATGCAAAAATTTGAGAATGCGCTTATGCAGATACCCACTGGATTAATGGACCTTAGGTCACAAATAAGAAGAGGCGATGTTCAAGGAGAGGGGATGTTTGGTGCTGTGTCTGCTTTAATGGCTTACCGTGATATGACCGCTTTTTCCAACACCCCTCTAGAGACAGCTATGCCAATGAGAGAGGCGGCCCCTGTCTTTGTTAACGCACTTACCGATGCCCAAAATAATGGCCGAGGGGCTGTTGAGGCACACTGGCGCAGGCTTTGGGTTCATGTTCCTTGGAAAAGGTCAGAAGTAATGCAGTTAAAAGAACAATTACCAGATCCCCGGAAGAATCCGGCTGCCTTTTACAGAGAATTAGGTCAGATTATATCTGCAGGTACTCTCGTTCTTGAGGATATAGATTTACTTTTTGGTACGGTTGTTCCCACTGAAATTTGGGACAAGATTCGACATACTGATCATGAAGTGGCGTTGGGAGGTAAATGGGCTGACCTAGAGGCTATGGAAGAAGCAAGGGTAGGAGGGACTAAACCAGAAGCTGCCATCCTGACTTTGCCCGGTAAAATAATAACGTTTATGAAAACACTTTTGCCGGAAACTGTCATTAACTGGGATAAAATAAACGCCTGTAGGCAGCGAAAAGATGAGAATGTGGCGGACTTCTTTACCCGTTTTGAGACAGAATACAAGGGACATAGTGGTTTGGATCCCCGGACCCCAGGTTCTGGCCCAGTGTTTGTCGATAAGTTTGTCAGCAACTTGCTTCCTGAGATTTCCACCAGGCTTAAGAAAGTTGAAAGTACGTGGTCTGCCCAAACTATCACTGGTATCTTGGCTATGGCACAATATCATGAGAATAGGGAGAATGAAGATAGAGACAAGGAAAGTAAGAAGGTTAGGGATCTTAAGACTAAGGCACTTCTGCAGCAGGCTTACCCTCCCGAGGTCCCGATGCCCGCGGGAATTTCAGACCTCAACCCCAACACCCTCCGAGGGCTCGCCAGTCTACCCCCTCCAGCCCTCAACATACGGGAGCCCTCCAAACAGATCAGTGTGCTTATTGTAAGGGGTACGGCCATTGGATAGACGAGTGTCCCGTGTTAGCTGAAAACATCCGAACAGGGAAGACTCGGCCTCGCGCTCCCAGGGAGGGAAGGCCGACTAGGGACCATGGCCCGCCCCATCCACAGGATAAAGAACGTAGGCCCAGGGATCACGTTCCCGCCCGGCCGCGCCCGGCCAATAGGTTTGATGGGTACGAAGCAACACGCACTTATTACAATGATGATTATGACGAAGTTGATGAGATAGGGTCCTACCAAGCATAGGACAGCCAGGAAAGGGGTATTACCAGAGTGCAAATTCCAGTGGATCAAAGGGGCCCGTATGTTCAAATGTCAGTTGTGGGGAACGATCAGAATTTTCTTTTGGATACTGGGGCCACCAGGTCTTCTATTGCACGTCTGTCAGTCCCGGAGGCACCCCTTTCTGGCAAAATAAATGTCTCCGTGGGTTTTGCAGGAACACCTGTGACGAGCCCTGTCTCTGAACCCCTCCCTCTCGATATTGGCCCTGCACATGTTGACGCTCCCTTGGTCCTTACTACAGGTTGCAGTGAAAACTTGTTAGGCATGGATTTACTGAAAGCTCTGTATGCTACCATATCATGTAGTCCCCAAGGTGTATCCCTAACAATTTCTCCCACCGCAGCTTCCTATATGTATCTGTCTGGTCCCCTCCCACCAGAATTGCAGTTTTTACCTTCCTCCCTCTGGGCATCATCAGACACTGATGTAGGGTGTCTCAACATATCCCCTCATGTGGTACGCATCGAGCCAGGTGCACTTCTCCCCCGCCTCCGGCAGTATCGACTACCCGCGGAAGGAGAAATGGCCCTTTTAACAATAATATCTGAATTAATGGACAAGGGCGTAGTGGAGGAAACACGTGGCAATATCTGTAACAGTCCCGTTATTCCCGTTCTTAAAAAGACCAATGGAGATGCTCTCTCCCCTAAAATATACAGATTCGTGATTGACCTGAGAGCCCTTAACAAAATAACAATCTCCCAATATCCTGTTGTCCCCGACATTACAGCCCTCTTAACGATGGTCCCTTCTGACGCAACGCACTTTTCTGTCATAGACCTGAAGAATGCTTTTTTCAGCATTCCTATCCATCCTGACAGCAGACATTTTTTGGGTTTCTCCCTTGGTGGGCGAAGCTTTAGATTCTGCTGCGCCCCTCAAGGTTTCACCGAGAGCCCCAGTATCTATAGTCAAGCCCTCAAAAGTCAACTAGATTCCTTGGAACTCCCTGATAACTCCACACTATTACAATATGTAGATGACCTCCTCATTGCTGCAAATTCTGCCCCATCATGTAAAGAAGCTACTCTCTGTTTGTTACGCCACCTTGCCCTCCATAATCACAAAGTCTCTTTAAAAAAGCTTCAGTTTTGTCAAGAGAAGGTGACCTATTTAGGTCATCTCCTCTCGAAGGAGGGAAGGCAGCTCACCGCTGATCGTGTAGCCATTATCAATGCTATGACGGCCCCACGAACACAAAAGCAGGTGCGAGCCTTCATAGGCCTAACCTCATACTGTAGACAGTGGATTTCCAACTTTTCGGCCATGGTCAAACCTCTTCTTGCCCTCACCACTAAAGACATATCAGACAGTTCCTTTCCATGGACTAGAGAGCATGCGCAGGCCTTCCAAGATTTAAAGAGGGCTCTGTGTACTGCTCCAGTCCTCGGTACTCCTGATTATAACAAGCAATTTTTTCTTTTTGTACATGAGACAGACGGCTGTGCATGCGCTGTCTTGACCCAGATGTTCGGAGGTCACCATCGGCCATGTGCCTATTTTTCAGCCACCTTAGATCCTGTTGCAAGGGCTCTCCCAGGATGCCTACGGGCGACCGCTGCGGCCGCCCTCATGGTCCGTCAGAGTGCGGGGATCGTCATGAACTCCCCCTGACTCTGATGGTCCCCCATTCTGTAGATACCCTCCTTAATAACACCAAGACACAGTACCTCACTAGCGCACGACTCACAGGATATGAACTGACACTCTTTTCCAGCCACATTAACATCAAGAGATGCACTGTACTGAACCCCGCAACATTACTCCCACTGGATACTCAGGATGCCCGCTTAGACCCACATGACTGCATATTAAGGACAGAGGAGGAGACGAAGGGACGGGTTGACTTACAGGATACCCCGATAGCAGAACCAGAAGGTACACTATATGTGGACGGATCATGTCTCAGAGGGCCAGATGGTAACACCTCAGCCGCCTATGCCCTCACGACATTAGGACAAGTAGTAGAAACAGCTCAGATTCCGCAGTGCTCTGCTCAAGCAGCAGAATTAGTGGCCCTCACTAGAGCCTGTGAGTTAAGCAAAGGGATGACGGTAAATATTTATACTGACAGCCAATATTCCTTCGGGGTGGCCCACAACTTCGGGAGGTTATGGAAAGAAAGGAATTTCCTTACTTCCCATGGGACCAAGATTCAACATGGCCCCCTAATTCACCGATTGTTAGACTCCCTGACACTCCCCAGAAAGGTGGCCATTATAAAATGTAAGGCCCATAAGAAAGTGACAGATGATGTTGGGAAAGGCAATGCCCTGGCTGACCAGACGGCCAGACAAACAGCTCTTAGAAAAAGGGAAGGAATGTATGTAGGAGGTCCCGCTAGGTGGGTGGCAGACGAGGGCATGGTTGAAAACACAGTACAGAGTGTGATCGATATTCAGTCCCATACTACTCCTGAGGAACTACGGGTGTGGAAGGAGCAATTAGCAAAGGAGGGAATTGATGGTTGCTGGGTCCGCACGACTATGGAAAGACAATGGATGTTACCTGACAGTCATGTGCTACCAGTAGTTACGATGGCCCATGGTCCTGCTCACATTAGTGCAAAAGGGATATGTAAACTGTTGGAACCTACATGGTACAACTCTAAGATACCAACATATGCTGAAAAGCTGGTTAAAACATGCATGATTTGCCTAATGTATAACCCAGGAAAAGGCACAGTTACTCCTAAGGGAGGATTCTCTCCTCCTACCTTCCCTTTTGAAGTCCTCCAAATAGATTACATCCAGATGGACCGATGTAACAATTTAAAATATGTCCTAGTGGTGGTCTGTACCTTCAGCCGATGGGTGGAGGCCTACCCCGTCAAAGACTGCACCGCTATCACTACCGCCAAAATGCTATTAAAAGAGTACCTCCCACGATTCGGTTTGCCCCGCTTGGTCTGGAGTGACAACGGGACACACTTTACGGCTCAAATTATGGAATATATCTGTACAGCATTGGGTATAAAACAAAAATTTCATGCAGCTAACCACCCCCAGTCAGCAGGTCTAGTGGAGGTGTACAATGGCATCCTAAAAACTAAAATGGCCAAAATAGTAGCCGAGACAGGTGTCACTTGGGTTGATGCTCTGCCCTTGGCCCTATTGTCTACAAGAACAACAGCCCACACCAGGATAGGGCTATCCCCCCATGAGATTGTGTTCGGGAGGCCTGCCAATGTATGGGGTGTCCCGCGGCCTAAGAAACTGTCTGATGTTGAATACCCTGTATTAACTGATTACCTGTACAGTCTAACTAATACCTTTCGTACTCTTTATCACCAGGTGCATGAGGCCGTACCTGACAAAAGCGAGGGCCCAGGACACGTTATCCAACCTGGTGATTGGGTCTTAGTGAGAAATTTTCAACGGACTAAGAGCCTTGAACCCCGCTGGACACAGCCCCATCAGGTGTTGCTGGCCACCCGCACTGCCGTGAAAGTAGAAGGTCGGAAGAATTGGGTGCATTCGTCCCACTGTAGGCGTGTGCCTCTGCCCCTCCCCTACGATCAGTGGGTGAGGGAAGGACAAGGAGACTCAGAAACAGAAACAGTCCCGACGTTTGTCCCATTCAGCGATGCCAGACTGCATTTTACATCTACGGAAGCAGAGAGTGACAGCATGCTGAAAGGAAGGGTGGAACCCTCCCTTAACTCTGCTCAACGTCCAGAACAATTGTTTCCCGACCATACTGACCCTACTTCCGACCGATATAACTTGCGCCCCCGAGGGAAGGCTTGCCTTTGACTTCGCCAAGTGCCTACAGGCTGTAGGGCTGTGATCTCCCCGACCGAGAGTAGTGCTGGTGTGTCAGACTAAGGTACGCCATAGGGCTCTTGGCACCTGCGCCCAGTGAAGCAACCACCAATCACAGACAGCCACTAGAGGTCCCTGGCTTAGCACAATGGCTGCCGTCCAAAACACTCAAATCCAGAAACAATATGTCAGTCTCCGACATAGTAAATGCTTCATGGCCACCGTGGTGACGCTGTTTGTCTCCCTCATCCTGTCTATTCTTGGTTGGCTGTTACTAATCTACCATCCTGTTACCTCACCAACCCCTACCCCAACTCCTGCAGAGCACCAGTATTACACGCTACCAGCCCACGAGTTACCCCGCCGTGAAGAATTCTTCAATAACACCTTCATCCAAATGTTGCATCATCATCAGCTGATCATGAACATTTCCAACTGCTGGGTTTGCGGACTGATGCCGCATTCCATGATACACCCTGTCCCATTCTTTCCCTACCCCTTTTCCATCTCTGGGTCTTGTCTTGCATGGTGGATGTTGATACAGGAGGCCTACACTGTCAATGGTACTGCCAATTCTGCCCTTGGAACATTTCAGGATGACTTCTGGCGGAACAGATCTGGCCATGCCAATGCTCCTTTTTGCCCGACCAGCTCATCCACATCGCTACTATCACCAGATGAACTCGGTGAGATTGTAATATTCAACTCAACCACTCGACGAACATTTTCCAGATTCCGCACAAGAAGGATACTGCCCGATGAACGAGACACTGTGAATGTCATAAATGTGCAAGGCCGTGTCTGCATCCATGGCTTAGGGACTAAGAAAGTTGGTACCAGTACTTGTAATATCACAAAATCTTTAAACTCTACATCTCCTCCGAAGCTGGTGGCAACCCCCAACACCTATTTTATCTGTGGCACTGCCGCCTACACTTGGCTCCCCCGTAACTGGTCTGGTACCTGCTATCTGGCCTTCCTCCTTCCGCCAACGTATTCTACCCATGGGAGTTACCACCTGTTGATGAAGGGCGCTCTGCGTCGCTCACGTAGGGGCGTCAAATCAGCCGAGGATACAGCAGGCCAGGAAACCGGGGACTTCCTTAAAGGTTTCCTTCCATTCTGGGGCCCCATGGCAAACAGTCGGGCTGTACGAGGACTGACCAGGGTCCTTGAAGCCACCATCACAGTAACAGCTGGTGCCCTCTCCAACATCACTGCAGAACTACAGGCGGACCGCCTTATAACACTGCAGAACCGCATGGTCCTAGACGTCCTCCTTGCTGATCGTGGTGGTGTGTGTAAATTGATCGGCTCCAGCTGCTGCGTGTACATCCCAGACAACGCACCTTCAGTGTACTATGCCATCCAACGTCTGCATCGCCTTTCTTCCGAAATTCATCTGGATAAAGGCAACTGGTCCCTCACAGGCTGGATCTGGGGCCTCCTTTCCCAGTGGGGGTGGAGGGTCCTCATCTTCCTTGCCTTGGGAATAACTGTCCTGGTCTCCTGCTGTTTGTGCTTTCAGTGCCTGCCAGTGCTCTGTACAATGTGTGTCCAGACCATCCAGCCTCCACCCTCCAACATTCACAACACCAATATGATGATGATGCTCCAACAAGAAACCGATGGCCTTATGAACATTGACATTTCTTAAAGTATTTGCCACTCAATGGCAAAAGGAGGGTCTGAGGAAAAGTGTTCTTCTGATCGGTATCATTTGTACCAGGACTCCATTGTTTTTTCATTGCCATTTCGTGTCAAACACTTCCACACGACCCACCTGGTCGTTTCTGCTGATGCCTGAGGAAATTCTAACTAACACGACAAAAACCATCTTGCAGCCTGCATTTCTGCCCAGGAACTGTCGCACACCCAACCCCCCTGTTCTTTGCAGTTCGACAGAAAACCATGAGACACTCACGCCCTGTGTAAATGATTTGTTTCCCATCTCCTGCTCCCTGCCTGGTAAACATCCTTGACACCGTGATCAGGTTATCTGGACAATGGTCTGACTGCTGGGCCTTGATCAGGGTGATTGGACAATGGTTTGAATGACCGAGCTTTGATCAAGCTGATCGAACAATGACCTGAATGACCATGCTTTGATCAAGCTGAGTGAACAATAATTTGAGTACCAAGCCTTGATCAGGTCACCAACTACAAACACCGTCTGGATCTGGTTATCAACTGCAAACACTGCCCTGATTGAACAATGGACTAACAGCCAAAAGACTGGAATGAAAAAGTATAAAAGGCTTGTAAGCTGCGGAGTAAAGCAGCAGCCTCCTCTGTCTTGTTTCTAACGAGCTTGGGACTCTGTTCCATAGCCCGGGCTATTTGAATAAATCTGGGTTCCTCCTGCAGACGAAGGCTCCTGTGTCTCCTTTTACTACGTATGAAGGGTATGGAAGACTTGGGCAATTCCCCCGCCGCCGAGACCCAGTGAGTGGGTTATTCCGGTTCTTCAGTCCGAATGCGATCTGGTGTGAGCGCACGTCCCTCCTTAGACAGGAGGTGACCTAAATAGGTAACCTTCTGTCTACAGTATTGCAATTTCTTTCTAGAGACTTTGTGATTATGTGATACAAGAAATGATAATAGTAACAATGTACCTTCTTCACATTGCTCAGGAGTGTCTGCAGCAGGCGAAATGTCATCCACATACTGAATTAGAACCACCCCTTTTGGTACAGGAAAGGAATCAAGTTGTCTCTTTAATGCTTGACTGTAAATACTGGGACTTTCTGTATAGCCCTGTGGAGCTCTACAGAACCTGAATGATCTGTTTTTCAGTGTGAATCCAAATATATAACGGCTGTCTCGGTGGATAGGTATTGAGAAGAACGCATTTTTCAAATCAATCACGGAGAATGTGGTGGCAGTGGGAGGGACCATAGTGAGGAGGGTTGTTATGTCAGAAACTACCGGATATTGGGGCAACAGTATTTTATTATCCTCAAGCAAATCAATAATGAACCTGTAAATCTTAGTATCAGTGTCTTTTTTCAAAATAGGAAGGATAGGGCTATTGCAGGTATTATAGGGAACCTCTTCCACTACACCTACTTTAATCAAATCCTGAACAATACCTGCTAGTGCTTCTTCGTCCTCTCGAGATTTCTTATATTGGGGCAAATGAGGCAACGAGGCACCCTCCCTCACTTGAATTTGTACAGGTGGAATGACCATTTGATCCACATCAGTGTCTGATCTAGCCCACAAAGTGCAAGGTAGGGACGCCAGAGCGATGTCCTCATTGATAAGGCAAGATCTATCAACTATTGGATAGTTGTCATTAAGGATAACACGTACACCTTCTGGGGAACAGCGCATCGTAGCACGAAAATATTTTAGCATATCGATACCCGCAATGTTATCTGGAGTGTTAGGGGAGAGCAAGAATGGACATGTGGCAGTGGATCTATCTAGTCCGAATTCAAGTGGCTGTGATAGTGGGCTAGGTGTAGGTGTTCCGTCGAACCCTATCGATGTTATCATGTTCCAGACAGGGGAGCCCTAGGAACCAGTCTTTTAGGCAGGGCACTACGGGTAGCCCCTGTATCAACCAGAAATCGATCAGTAGATCCCAAGACATTTGCGTCAACATAGGGACCCATTTGATCTACTGGCACCTCAATCGGTCTCACACCCCGTCCTGGGCATCCCTATGCATAATCAGAATCTGTAGGCATATCAGCAGAATAATCAGTCATTTGGTACTGGTGTCGTTTGTCAAAAGCATTAGGGTAGTTTGGTCCCTGTTCGACTGCCTCAAACCGGGGGCGAGCACTTGCACCTCCCCTGCTTCCTACGTTCCCTGGACGCCCTCTCATACTTCCCCATCCTCTCTGGTATTGTTGGCCTTGCAAAAGGGGGCACTCAGAACGCCAGTGCCCAGTCTCTTTACAATAGGCACACTGATCAGGAGACAAATTTGCCCAAAGGAGAGGGAGTACTCCGGGTGTATGCATTGCACGTCCGCCTCCTCCACCTCTCCTAAATGGTGGACCATACGCCTGAGCCATCATAACCTTTGTTTTTAAATCCTTAACCTTTTTATCTTCCCTTCCCTTCCCTTTGCTTCCTGTTCCTGTCGCTCATAATATTGTGCCATTGTCAGAAGGGAAACTGGAGAGGACGTGGTCCAAGAACTTTCACTGGCCTTGAGGCGACTAGATATTTCAGGTAACATATTAGCAACAAATTTGTCAACAAACAGGTGTTTGCCTGTCTCGTCAGCCAACGACTGGCCACTAAAATCATGAAATGTCTCCTCAAATCTTGAAAAGAAGTCAGAAACTGACTCATCCTTTTTCTGTTTGCAGGACGCTAACGTAGTCCAATCTATTTTCTTAGGGGGTATGAGGGTCTTCAATTTAGTCACAATAGCTTTAGGAAGTTCTAATATCTCCTGTTGGGGCTTCTGGGCAGGTTCCCTGTCCGCATCTATTTCTTCTAATTTTTCCCAGGTGTCACCAAATGCCACAGTGTCATTAATTTTACGTATTGTTCTCCACATATCAGGGGGCAAAATAAGCCCAAAGAACATATCTATATCCGCTAAGGTCATAGTGCAAGAGCTGATAGCTCCCTCTACCTCCTCATAGAAGGCGGCGGGGTTTTTCCGGGGGTTGGGCAAGGCAGTCTTAAGGGCCATAACATCTGCTCTACTTCAAGGAGTGTAGACCCAATTATATATGAAATATACCTTTGCATCATCGGAAGTCTTATCATCATTAGTTCCCGCACCCTTCGGGGGAACATACAGGGGTGCGGCTTCACGCATTGGTCTCATATCAACTTCACTACTACTAGGATTGTCCTCATCCACCGGAACATCTGTTTTCTCTGTCTGAGACTTTTCTGTTTCTACGACTTTACTCTTCCTAGCTAATTCTTTTTCCTTTTGCAGTTTTAATGTGTCATCCCGTAGTTTAACCGCTCGTCTAATTGTATCAGATATGTTTTTGAAAGGGTAAGTCCCATCTCCTAACTGCTTATAATCTGCATTCAAGTCTTTTGGGCCTGGTTCGTCAGAGATATGTTGCCAATTATATAATACATCCCAACAGAACTTTTCTAAAAAATATAACTGTTTTGCGTCTTCCCAAGCCTGAACTGTAGTTGTGAGCATCGTCGCTGTAGGAGCCCGACGAGATTCCTCTCTAGCACTGCCCTTCAACTTATCTTTATGTTTGCTAGACAGAGTAGAGTGAGTCTGTCGCATGGATCGCTGATCTTTGTCCATATCTTGTGAGGAGGAGATCTCATCATCAGAAGCACCACCCTCAGGGGCACTCGGAACGGGGGATTTATACGGGGGCGGGGGTCGTTCTCGTATGATACAATCATCATGAAGCGTATCAAGTATTGGATAGACAGGACGTCTAATAGGGTACTGGCCATTTACCTGCAATCGGTGTTCTCTATCTTTCTTTTCTATTCCTTCCTGTATTTCCTTGTCTCTTAATTCAACACATTGTTGATATATCGTCTTCCGCTGTTCTTTCTTTGCTATAGCTTCTGCTTTCTTCGCTCTCTCTCGCACTTCCTTATCCCACATACGCAAACAATCAAACATATCCTGCCTACTCTTTCTTTTGAACAAACACTGTTCCACGTACTGAACCTTCTGAAAATCAAATGACCCATTTACTGGCCACTGTAGGTCGGGTTCTTTCTTTGTGTATTTGTTCCACAATGAGCCATACATTATGGGACAAATACCATATTTTATATACATATCTCTATTCGGCGTCCCTTCTGGAGGAGCCGGTTGACTTTGTTCCAAAACATTTTCTGCACTGCAACAGCAGCACCACTTACGAAGTTTACTAAGAGCAGGCATGTTTTAACAAATATATGTAAAATATTACTATCCAAACAAATGTCAGAAGGAGAAAAATTCCCACAATACCTGCCTTCAGTCTTTGCAAAGAATGAATACCAAAACCAAACCAAACAATCAAGAGTGCCGCATCAGCGACCTTACCAAACAGAAGTCTTCAACTCCCACCTGCTGATCTCTGGTTGACCTAATGGTCACTGCAAATTCGCCAAAGAAGCCCCAGTCGAGACCGGCCACCACCAGGAGGGTCAAGTCAGGAAAACCGGAAAATTCACATTGGCTGCAGGACAAGGGCCTTCTCATGCAGTGCGCCCCTCAGTGATGATTTCGATCTTCCGTCAAGACCACTCCTTCAGACGGCTGCGTCTCCGATGGGGCCCCACGTGCTGGGCGCCAATTGTGGAAATGTACCCCCGTGAGGGCACACTGGTGCAGGGTCACCCTCTCGTCCACGGGTCCGAAGACTAACAAAAGAGAGATCGGCACTGGAGTGAAGTAAAACAAACCAAGTTTATTAAACACTAATGAGCGAGATCAAGCGTCCGAACAACACCCTAAAGTGTTGTGGGAGGAAGTACATTGAATGCAAAAACCATCACCCTTATATACTGTTTGTTGCAGTGTAATCGCATGGGAAGGAAAACTGGAAGAAACAAGTTTAAGCACGGAAATAGCTATAGGCAAACAAGAGCAAAGGGTGACCAGATGGTCAGGAGATGAGGAGGGGGAGTAAGAATGTTTATGGCAGCAATAAGCAATCATTTGATAACATCTGAGACCAGGTGCACCGGCAGCTGCAGCCCCCCAGCACGTACACCAGATTGACCATGTCAGAGAGGTCAGCTAAAATTGAGGACACAGGCTGGGTGAAAAGGCGAGCATCAGAGAATAAAATGAATACGACGGAAATGAAATGGACGCGACAGTAAAAATGGCTGCCGCTTATGCTAACATAGAATTTACACTTTTCCACACCTGGACCCAGCCTTAGTTAATCCTGACCCTCCAGGTGGTGACCCTCCAGTCCTGGACCCTTGGAAGCAGTGCTAAATGTGACCAGATAGCCCAAATCCCAAACTTGGGACTTGGAAAATTTTCTGCCAAAATGTGCTCTGAGAATTGAGAGGAGATCTGGACCTACCTGCTAGCTGATCCGCCTATGGTGCATCGCTGGTCGGCCTGACTTCATGGTAGCTCCTGCTACATTCTTCTCCACAGCAGCAAATACCTGCGGCACCTCACAGAAGTGGCATCCGGTGCGTGGAGCGCTCATCAGCAACAGCCTGAAGCTGCGTCCTTCTGTCGATTGTTGACTTCTAAAAGAGAGTTCGGGCATTGAAATCTTCACTGCAGCTCCCCAATGACAATGCCTCCTCCTTGTCCTCGGACACCGCTAGCTGCCTTTCCCCACTGTTTACATTCTCATACTTTTTTTACCAAATTTCTTCTAAGTCCTAAGGTAGGCGGAGGCTGGGCCCAATCCACTGCGCTCAATCGCGGTCTGCCATAACTTTTGACCTTGCCCTGGTCTCATGCAACTAGATGTCAGCGGTGTAGGCTTGATCTTTTGGGCACTATTTTTCATTTTAAATTTTAAAAATTCATTACTCTAGTTCTACGGATTTTATTTTTGGGATTTTGGTGTCAAATAATTGATTAAAATGCACTCTGTTCTTCTAAATTGGTGTGGGATTTCTTTTGGTGCTGTGTTTTGACTTCATTGATGTTTAAGTGCTGCATAAATACTTTACAGATTGCCTCTAAGCTAAGCTTGACTGCTTTTGTGCCAGGCAACCAGAGGGTTAAGCACAGGTTAATGTAGTGACTTTTGTTGTTCACCGTGATGAGGATTGTGGCTGTTGCTTGCGAAGGGCTCACACTTCCCCTCAACCAACAACCCCATTTTCTCACACAGGGGATTAAAAGCTATTTTTCTTTGGGAGTGTACTGCAAAATGCTAAAAGGAAAAACACTGGGGTAGTAAGATGAGAGGCATAGCTGAAGCAGGAATAACTGGTAAAGTCACAAGAAGGAGTTTGGGGCACCAGACATAAGTAAACTCTCATAGCTAAGTGACTTGGTCAAACTATCTGGCTTTAATGAAAGAATTTGATGGGCCAGAGGAAGATCTCACTGATTTAAGCACCTACAGAGATCAAAACGTGTTGGCACTGTGGTGGAGTGCTCTGGTGCGATACACGAACGGGATTCAGTTACCACTATTTTAATACAGGACACAAACTAGCACCCATGCATGGGAACCCTTTAATTTCCACCCTAGGAAATTCATTGACTTTAAGTAAAATGTTAAGTCGAGTCTAATTAATTTGATTAATGGAGGATAGATATCTGGACCTCCCTTTGTGGGCTTTTTTGGTTGTGTTCTGTAACTTTTTGTGTAGGCACTTTCAGTTTCTTTGTTATTGATTATGCACTTTTATGTTTATATCAATGTGAGGACAAACGTGTAATTTTGTTTCTATAAAAAAGTGGTCAAATTGATTTGTGTACTGTGGAAGCAAACAATAATGCCTGCATTAATTGAAATGCAAGAAAAGGAGATTTTATTAAAAGTAAATAAATAATGGCATGATGAAAAAGATCCGCAACCATGTAAAAACAGAAGCATAAAATATCACTGTGAAACATGCAGTAACAATAAAGGAAGACAGGACCAGACTCCTTAAATGAGATCTTCATAAATGGTTTATTGGACCCACCTAACGTTTATAGCAACACATACCCAACAGAAGACTACAAAGTGTTGCAATAGAATCTACATGTCATTCTCATTTTTTGCTCTGATTGAGGCACAGCTAGTGAGCTGTTGAAGGATGATTCAACTTGAAACCCTGAAATACTTAGAGGAGAAACAGCACATATAACCTCTGCCCTGCCAGTATATTATGAGGTGGCCAACCAATCCACAGTCGAACAGCTCACATTTTATTTTTGGAGTCTAGATTTTAAGAAACAAATGTATCTGATAGAGTGATAGTACTTCTTTAGAGTTAATGGTATGTTGAATAAAATATTTACAGCTATTTTGAGACAAACCAATGGACCCATATTCGTTATCCCCAGACCTTTACGGTGGGATTTAGTAAATCATGACTGCAAGTATTTTATTTTGGAGCATTTGTATAGATCAAAAATTGATTAGACTAAGGTCAAAGTTCTATTAATCTGGGCAAATTTAAAATACAGATGACTACGTGAATCTGGGCACTGAATGCCAGGACATGGAAAAGGCAATCAACATCAAAAGCTTGATTACAAGAAATCACTATGATTGTATCACCCACCCTATAATAAAATAGACATTGTTCTGATTGGTCCTTTGGAATATCAGTATTTCTCGGGGACAGAAAAGCAACAAATGTTGGTGGTAATTTTTTAAGCAGCATGTTGTCCTGCAGGAGAGGTTCTCCATTCCTTTACAGTCCAGACTTTGACTGATGTCTTTTTGTGGATAGTTTTGTGATTCAGAATCACTACCGAAATAGTCAGTGTTCAGTGCCAGAGCTCATAAATCAGTTGTGTCAAATATGGGGTGTCTATCTCTACACTTCAGCCACTTTAAATTATGTAAATATTGTAATTTTTTATTTTAGAGAAAGCCTAAGATATAAGCTGCTTATTATGGAAGTGGTGGAAAACCATGAACTAAGTGCCAACAGTAGACTTCCACGGGACAGCGTGTGTTGTATTTATTTTATTTACAGTATGATAGACATGGTGGGTTCCCTGGTTAATCCTAACTTCAACCCTATATTTAAATTTAAATCATTACATTTTAATTTAATTTAAACTATTTTGTATTACCCCAACCTCAAATGAGATTAAATTGAAATTATCATAAATTTTATCCTAGCCCTATAGTGAACCTAAAATTAATATAATTAAATAAATGTATTTCCAATGTAGTTGTAGTCAATTATTTTAATACAAAATATTACTGAGTATGTATATCGAGGATAAATGACAAATAAACAAATACCTAAATTCTTATTCTAACCACAACCTTAACTGTAAATGTTACTAATTTATTTTTAACTAAATGTACTTAAACTAATAACTATTGATATTCTAACACTACACCTTGGATAATTTTAAATATTTTTTTTCAAAATCCAATATGCTATTTGTAACTCAAACCCTAAATTAAACAAAAGTATACTAATACAAATCATTTATTGTCTTTCAGCGTGTTGTTTTGTATTCACTGTGATGCTTTTCAAACACTGATACCTTCTATTGATTGGTGAATTAGATTACAGAAATTGTGTTTTGGGCATTCTGATAAATCTGATAAACAGGTTCTCTGTGAAAGCAGGAAAATTCAAGCTGATGTACTTTAGCTATATAGGTTACAAAACTGTCAAAGTATACCGTGCCAACTTCAAGCTGAACTAGAGGCAATCAATTATTGATATGAGGAGCCTACTACTATTAACAGCTTATACCTGTTCTGGGATAGTTGGCTATTAGAGGAAGATTGTGACCCATTATTTTAAAATAGTGTAATAAAGAAAGATCCAAACAAATGGTCACACCTTCATATTACTAATCCACTTTTTACAGAGACCTTACTCTGCTATTCTTTAAAGTTTCCTTTGATCATTTAAATGGATGCATGTGATGTCATTGTAGGAATGGTTGTGTCACAGGTGTAGGACGTCTGTAAATTTATTATACCAAGACGCTTGTTTTTCTATTTTGGGGCAAGCTTGGTTTCATACAAATTATCATCCTAGGTTTATGAACCAAGATGTAGAGGCAGTTCATGGTTCATTTAAATGGTGGAAGATTGTTGAAGTGCAGAACTTCTCTAACATAACATTCACAATATGAAACGGAAAGAGCAACTGGAATGCAGATTGTCTGGCATTTCAGGGACGGATGGCTGTTCTTTAATTCCCTCACCCATCTGAAGTGTAACTACCAGATCAGAAAAGAGGGACATTGAGGAGAAATTAACCTTTCACGTCTGCAGAGTCATAGACAACAGACTTTACACCATGGAAGCTACTCTTGGTTCCAATGAGGCTGGTAGACTGGAGTGAGCTTAGCCCAATAACAAAATGTATGTTACTGTGGTCAGCACAAGTGAAGATAAACTGTGCATCACGTCTTAAGCATGGTTGTTCTTCACAAGGTTTTTGTACAATTAATGGTTGTCCATAAGATAGTAATGGAAACTGGCTCAGAAGGGAAGCTAGGGCCAGGTATATATCTGTAACAGCATTCCGATCCTGAACATAGATGTATGTTTACTCCGAGTGGGTTGGTGGCTGACTGAACCATTTTTCAGATGTCCTCTATTGTCCTAAAGAGCAATCTGTTTGATGAAGTATTGTGCATAAAATGCATGATTAAACAGTTGAAAAGGTGGGGTATCACAGTGGCAAGGATAATTAGAAAGAAAGGTCTACACAGAAACTTGCAAAGAACCTCCATTAACCTGATACCAAGAAAAGACTCAGGATTAATACGTGGCTGATCACAGGGTGATCAAACAAGTGTGACTTGCAAAGGTCCCACATACCTGAGTCTGGCTTTTTCGTTATACCAAAATTAGAACTACACAACATACGAATCAAATTCAGCAAAATTTTAATTTGATTAAATCAATATTGTTTTTTAGATAAATAAAAGTGTGAAACCAATTACAGCAAATAAACTAGCAAAATAACAATTAACATTTAAAATACTTATTGGCACAAAAACTCAAGCAAAGTTAATCACATCAGGTTGCAATTAATTTATAGTATAATTTACTCAGCTAATGTCCAATAAAAACTAATTACAATTCCCATTTAAAACATATTCTAAATATTTCTTTAAATCTTTGCTTGTATTCTCAAATTGTGTTCACTAACTAAATGTTTCTCTCACTGTTTTGGTGCCTGATGCATAAAGAGGGTTGTCAGAGGGTTTTACTCTGAGCAAGGAGCTGCTGATTAGTCTTCCTGAGCACTGCAATTGAGTAGATGGTAGGGCTGAGGTGTAGGACTGCAGACTTGGTTGTGAAATGAGAGGAGTCTCCAGTTGAGGCCCTCTCTTTTGAATGTCCCTGACTACTCCTTTAGTTGGGCAAATGACAGCCAGGTCCCGGAGCCTCACAACTATTTGTGCCTCAGTAATGGGGGCTCCAGGATGGAGACAGCCCCATTGCTACCTGTTTTGAAAAGTATCACTCTATCCAAAGGCTGTGTCTGTAGAACAGCCTGTGGAGGCCATTTGAAAGGAGAACGATCCCAAACTGGTTCTACAGTTGAGATCAAGAAAGGGAGTGATCTGCAGAGTACTCAGGGCCGTACTTGGGCTACCGGGTATTTTTATTTTATGACAGGGTGGGGTTCCGGTTTCACTTCAAGTGGGGGCCGTTTTCTTTGCTTGCAACTGCCCAGCTGCATTCCTGCTTTCAGCACTTGTGAATAAACAATGCAAAAAAATGGGTTTAAAGCATAATTTAGAACTTCTTTTGCATTGTTTATTTACAATCGCTGAAAGTAGGAATGCAGCTGGGAGCTTGCAAGCAACCAACACTGCCCCCACTTGGAGTGAAACCGGCGTCCAACTTTTCATAAAACAAAAATACTCTGTAGGCTGGTAGCCCAAGTATGGCTCTGAGAGTATTAAAAGGACTGCTGTGCAACCAGGGCTGGTGTCTGCCTGACAGTCAGTTTATCAGAGGTGAAGGTACATCACACGAAGTTGGGATTTACTTCTGGAGAAGCAGTGGACCTGCTCAGATGTGCCTACCTGCCTGATGAAAGAGAAAAAAGGAGTCTGTCTGGCCATGCAGAAGGAGAGACTATCCAGTAGGAGAGAGGACCAATGTGTTCCCTGTGGCTCTGGGACATCTAGGAAGAGGGTCTACTCGAGAGTGAACTAGGGAGGACTCTGGTGCCTGTGTGCCTGCCTCCCTGGGCTCTTATACCAGTTCTTGGAAGGAACTGTTGCATTGTAGACTTTGTCAGTCCAGTCAGAGTTCGATTGCCATCAGCCCAGCTGGGGCTGCAGCTTTAAGTTTGCTGCAGGTCCAGCAACTACCTGTTTGTTGTTGGACGAGGTGAGGGCTACAACTGCCTGTTTGCTGTAAGCCTATATGAAGACTATGAATGCCTGGTTGCAGTAGTGTGGATGACAGCTGCTACTGCATGAGAGACGTCAATCAGGCGTAGACTGATTGACATCTCTCACGCAGAACCCCACAATTGCCACCAGTCTACGCTGGCTGGAACTACCTGTGGTCCAATTGAGACTGCCAGAACCCAATTAGCAAGCCATATCTGTTTCGATCCAGGTGGTTCCACATCGCTGCATCAGCAGAAGAAGGCATCAGCTGGGCCCGCACCTGCTACTTCATCAGCCCCAGCGTTGCACCAACTCCAATCAAGGCTGGGCATGCATGCTGTTGTGATCAAAGCAGCCTGCGCCTGGCTCGGACTCCCCAGCAGGACTTGTCAGGTCACTGCGAGCCCATCCAGTTGTGCATGAGGGCACCCTGGAGCAAAGCAGCCAGAGAGGACTCATAAACTCTTGCCTATCCTATGGAGAGGTAAGACCACAATAAACTGAGTGCATTTTACTGTGGGCATGTAAAAAACAGCACTAGAGTTTGATTTACTATGCTCCTGAACTCACCAGAAGGGGAACCCAAAGCAAGGGGGATTCCATAGGAGCAGAGAGTGAGCGTGACATGTGTAATGTGTACAGGGGAGTTGCACACAAAGACACTAACTTATATATTCCTTGAATTGGGTATGTAACTGTGATAAAAAAAATTCTTACTTGAAAACACAAGCACTGGGCTGAACAGTAAGAATATCGTGTCTGTTGGTTGATTGTTGAGTGAGCACCCTCACTCTATCTTCCTGAGAAGCTCGTGACTGCAACTCCCGCTACCCTGAGATTTGAATGCGGAAAGGGCTGTACCTGCCCCTGTTTAAAGTGCCATAGTAGGATGGGCCCTGGGGCAACAGAGACAACCCAACCTCCATGATTGAGGCCCAGGAGCCCTTGTCTGCCCTGTGCTCCTCATAAGGGGGCCTGACAGTTCAAATTATCTCTAAGAATGGATGTGGTCAAACGTATCAAAAGATACGCAGAAAACATACATAAAGCTGCCCACATACCCGATTGAGGGGATCGGTAGGAGATGCTAGGGGGGAAACACCCGACATAGCATGTCCACACCTGGTTGAAATTTGGCCTGCACTCTAGTGAAAATGTAAGTACTCTGATGATTAAGTCTCCAATAGCACCTGAACAAATATCTTTGCCCTTGCATCAAAAAGTGAAATTAAATGGAATGATACTAGTCCTTCTTATTTCCTTTCTTGAACAGTGACCTAATATTTGATCCCAACCAATTTCTAGTGGGGAAATGAGTACATACAATATGGTCAAGTGCATTTAGCCTTGACTATAATTAAGGGTCTCAATGTTCCAAAGCAAACTTCTGCCATATGCTTACCTTATGCATGTGTCTATTCTCCAGAGATTACCCATCCCTGATATATACCTTTAGGGATATGCTGATGGATAACAAACATCTCCCTAGCTCAGCTATTGTGAGGCAAAGTTGAATGTCACTTAATAGCAGTGTCACATGTAGCTAGCGGTGGACCAAACCTCAGCAGTGCAGGTATTATACCAGTGAGATGTCCTCAACGATTGTTAGAAGGATCCTAAGCAAACAACCTCAATGGGTGAGCTGTGTCATGTGAAACCTAGCAGGCAAAGAGGTTTGTCAGATGGGCTGCCATGCACACAGTCCGAAAGCAGCATGCTCTTATAACTGGAACTCAGAAAAGGAAAACGAACACAGGTGAGAGAGACTTGAGGATTGGAATGTATGCTGCGGTACACACAATCCCAAGCAGCAACACCCTTGCTCTGCCCACAGAAAAGGGAGATCATTCATTGATATTTCCTTTGTATAGTCTCTAGTTTGTAGCACCTTTTGGCTCCTCTGTGCAAGCCTTGGCTGGTGGCAGCATATCTTTATTACTGGGGTGAATTGTTGTACCCAGGAGAGTTTCCTATTGGACTCCCCAAGTAAATTAAATCCAGAGACTGGGATGAACAGGAACCCTTTTCAGATTATCTCTATTTTAGCAAATATAATTCAAATGTAATGCAAATTAAATGTATTATTTGTGAAATTCATATGATAAATGCTTTGAGAACATTGCCAGAGTACCTGTCATTAGGATTAACCATCAGTGTTTGAGAACGGTTACTTATGTGTAAAAATGGTATTTGTTAAATGGAGGATGGAGGCTATTCTCACATTCCCACCCTCCAACTCATCTTCCCCTCCTTTTTTGTTTTTTTGCCTCTGTGGAAGGAGTCCATACAGTTTCCAGTCAGAGAAGCCTCCTTGAAAATGTACCTGCCCATCTGTACTTAGGCAGAGCAGTGTAGTGGATTTTGGGAAGACAGCCTTCTCAGACTCATCTCTGAGGAGGCATATTCTGATCGTGCTTGATTGGATGGTCATTTGAACTTGTCAGATGCAATAGATTAAAGCAGTCATTGGACTGCAGCCCACCTGTGTGTCTTTGTAAGTACATGGGCTGAAGCTGTTCTCCAGCTTACTAATCATCTCTTGGATCTAATCTGTGTGTAGCCTGGGGCTATGGTGATTATAGACTGTAAAGCTAAGTGCTGCCCACTTGACTGGGTGCAATCCTGACCAACCTGATCAACTGCTGCTATCTTGTCCTGCTACTGTCCATTCACACGTGACACCCCACTAGCCAGCCCAATGAGTTCAAGCACACTGACAAGCTTCCTTGAAGCTCTGGCTGCATCAAGAAACCTACTGCTACAAGTGCAGATTATAATGGGTTATAACTTTGCTGTTTGAGAACATTCTTTGTACCACTTTTGTTTTTAGGTCTGTGTGTTGACAGTGCAGTTGTCAAACAGACTTATTGTTTCTAAAATACTTAGAGTGTGATTTGGATCTGCCCCTTTCAGCGCCCTTTTCAGTCATTGGCTTTTTCGGTCAGCCTCTTTCAGAAATTGGCTTGAGGCTTTGTCAGCCACATCTTGGATCAACCCAAAGGAATTTTTGTCTCTCATCTGATGCTATTGGCTGTTACATAGAAGCGTTTCCATTCAACTCTATGAGGGACTATAGACCCCTTTGTCAGTTCCTTGATGCTAGCTCCAGTTCCATCCACTTTTCCCTGTTGTGTCAGCTCTTGCTGGCTCCCTCCCTGCTTCCCTTTTTCCAGTATGTGCCACTCTTCCGTTTCTCCCACCTGCCACCCCTCCTTGTTCTTCAGCCCCTCCACTCCCTCTTTACCCTGTGTGCTCCTTGTGTCCCCACCTCAAATTACCTCTCATTCCTCCCTTTTGCCAAATCCTCTTTCTTCTCTTTGGCCTCCTCATTCCCCTACCTGCCTTCCCCTCTCATTGTTCCCTGCTGTACCGCTCTCCTTCATTCCTTCTATTCATCCCTTCTTCACCACGGCATAATCATTAGTGCGGCTGGGACCATGCATTCATTTTGTTTGCCTAGAAATGAAAGGCTGTCTATAATGGAGGCTCCCTTGTCTTCAATGCATTCCTTTTTTGTTTCTATGTCAAATGAAGGCAGATTGGCAAGGAAGCCTTCATTATAGTCCATCCTTTCTTTCTGTGTCATAGGCACCAAAGAATGACTATAATTAAGGCTTCTTTGCTACTGACATTTATTTAACCTAGACACCAAAAGACTGTATTGAAGGTAAGGGTGCTTTCGATATAAACCAACTTTGATTTCTTTAATTTGTCTGGATTTAAAGTGTTTACATTGCATGTGTTAGCACATTATACTCAGAATTACTGGTTTTTGCAAAGCTTGTTTCCTGTAGTTTACCAAGAGTGATGGTCTAGCGTCCAGTTGACTAGGCAGATTGGGAAAGACCCTTAAGGACTGTGGCAAGCCTTTTGTGCTTTTGAAACTCACACTGTCAAGGCCAAATAGCATCTGCTTCCTTACCATTATGGTTGGTCCCACAGGTGAGGAGTAACTGACCCAGGTCTGTAGGGCCTGTACGTAGTGAGATATCCCCCTCCCACTAAGCCTGGATCTGGTGGCTCTGTGGACTAATCCATCCACTGTAGGGGCCTATGTTTAACCTCATAGTCACAGGTTAAAATTCCGGCGGGTCCACTGAGCTTTTCATCCTTCTGAGACTGATAAAATGAGTACCATTGGGTACCAATAAACATCTGTTATTCAGCGCCAAGATACCCTTCTGGGTGAACATGCTGTTTACAAATACACTTGTTATGTCATGTTCCTAAGTCTAAATCAGGAGGTCAGCGATTCTCCTTAGTTCCAGAAGACACATCATTGCACTTCAAGATCTTGTCACTGTCTTCCTTTTTATTTTACAGGTACTAAAGATACTTTCTGTAGATTTGCCATTGTTTTTGTCTTGTTTCTGTACTGTTTTACTTGCTCATAAAAATTAGGGTTTCATTCTAAATCTTATCAACTTGCAAGAAGTAACTAGTTTGACTGGAAGGTTGAAATCTCCATGTTTGACGCAGTAGTCATTTTGCGATCAATCATTGTTGGCAGACCTCAGTTGTCTGCAACCACAGAGACAGCTTTTTCTCTGTTCTAATGCTGGTTTTTGATTTTTATTTTAGGTGTGTTCAGATCTTTATCAGCATTAAATATTTATTCTTCTTCTCTAGTTTAACTACTGTATTGTTGCAACACTGTATTTGTCGAGTAATGTACGCCGTGTATTACATTATTTATAATGTCAACTTTTCTGTTTATTCCGTAAATATGTTCAAATGCCATTAAACGGCTGTGTTATCACACAAACCTGGCCTGGGATTTCACATCTTTAGTGCAAAGAGTGACACCTAGGTCCAGATTTAATGATGGTTTGTGTTGCCTCACATCACACAAGGTGACGCAAGGACAACGCAAGCCCTTAAGTGAGATTTACTATGCTACTCACGCATAGTAAATCTGGAACAACGCAAGGCAGAGCAAGTTGCTGCGTTGCACTACTCTGCCCTGGGAATGTGTTCCATGGGTGGAGCTTGAGTGTTCCCACACATCCACCCATGGTTTTTGGCACATACCCAGATTTATTAACACTAGTAAACCTGGGAATGCATAAAAATTCTACACCTTTCCAGGGGAGACGTAACAAGGACATATATGTTTATTTTTCCTTTCTCTTTCTACATGTGCTGCATTATGGGAATAAAGAAAAAAGCCTCAGAGAATTGTTTTTGTGCAGGGAGGTGTCCCTTCGTGCACAAAAGCAATCCTGCCTACAACGCAGCCATCCCATGGTTCAAGGGTGCCCATGATGGCGCTAAGCAGCCACTACTGCACCAACGCAAGAAGAGAGCAGGAATGCTCCATATTTTAGTAGATATGGCACCTTCCTGCCCTCTCCATTTGACGCAGTGCAGCAAGTTGTCTTGCTGCGTTGCGCTGTGTCAAATGTTAGTAAATCCGCCTCCGAGACTCATGCTTCACCACCTCCCTTGAGGTAGGCCTTGAATGCTCATCCACGTCTATCTGGAGAGTCAAGGAGGTTTACTGAGGCTAATCAGTATCTGGAGCACTGGTTGCCAGGGGCCTCTCCTCATTCTTACTTTTAGAGTGCTGTTTGTCTCTGCATCTCTGTGCTCTAGAGAACTTTTCTGACACGTAGACAGACTGCCATTCACAAAACACGAGCGCCAACAACTTGAACCCAGGAAATCAGAAGGGACATATATGGAGGTACTCCAGCCTTGACAGAGAAAATTCCAAAGACACAAACCCTAGTGACGTGTCCACTACAAATGTGGCACTATTAGAGCATAATAGCACTATTAGAGCATCCTAGCTCAAGGGCTGGCATGCATCCCCAGAGCTCTAAGAGCCAGGGCTGGTGGTCGTTCTTATAAAGTCCTGGCTGCCAGACTCTGGAACTCCCTCCCGATTGCTATTAGAGGGCTCCAAGACCACCTGGCCTTTCGGAAAGCCATAAAGACCTGGCTTTTCCCAGCATAACTTTCTTCCCTTCTCCCGAGCTGTTATTACTCACGGGCATTGTAGGGGTAGCGCTGGGATGCCCCGTTGCTGGGGCAGCTATGCGCTGTATAAATCTGCTAATAATAATAATAATATTACACCAATAATATCAGCAACACAGATTACCACATGTGGGTCCATGTCCAATATGTCTGGGCTATAATTATGTATTCAGTTTTGAACAAACGAAATAAATTATGCTAAATTGACTTTCCCTGTGTTTTTACCTCTGTGCAGAAAGTGTGACGAGTCATCTGACACAGACATGACACAATACGTTTAGCAGCTTTTAATATGAGATAATATGAGATAAATCCCTTAATTAAATGTATCATTCGCCTTTAACCCTATGCAAACCTTCTTTTGTGAAGAAACAGATGTTTACTGTTGTTATGGTCTCCACCAGTCATGTTTGTTTCTGGTCGCCCACACAGCGGGACAGATTCAGTCAGCAGAACAAAATAAATGCATTAAACGGATGCTTTCGTGCCCATGGTTTCGTTAAATATCGACCATTTGACACAAATGTGTCAGGGTTATGAAATCCCAAACTGCTACATTTAATTTCTAAACTGTTCTCTCTATATAGGCTAGTTCTGGTCTGGCTCTATTAACGATAATGTCTTATGAAACTGCGAGTTAAAAAAAGTATGTCAGCAGAGACATTTTTTTCTAGCCTCAGCACAAAAGGCTGCCTCGGTTGTTTCATCTCAAAAACAGCTGCATGCTTTCCCTGACATTTGTCGACCTTTCTTTGTGCACTCAGTCTGACCCCGGGGGTCATTTCCTGGCCTCTCTGTGGTGACCTTTCACCGAAGACGACCTTTAGCTAGAGAATGTGACATTTCGTTCTCCTCTGCCTGACATACGATGCTCTCATTATTCAAAGGTATGTGAGAATAATGACCTTCGGCGACCTCTCCGTTTCCTTTCTTTTATGCGTTGGCTTTGGGTGTGTAATCAGCATTTTGCTGTGTCTGGGTGGAAATAAACATGGTATTTTATTATATAGAGATGTCGGATTGTTTTATACATTGTTACATTTATCACTTTTATTTAGAAAAAAAGGTTAATGTTTTATAAAGGGTTACTGCTTCAGTTCCCTGTTGGTGACTTTGATGGTAAACATTTAACGCAAATCACTGAAATGTCATACTGAATAAAAGAGAACAATTGATAGCAAGTTCATGTTTAGTAGATGTAATAGTAACGATCACCCATATTCAGATGAATGATAGAATGATGTTAAAAAATGTCTTTCATTATCTCTCTACTATCGAACATTTTAAATCTTAACCCTGGAATACACAACATTATTTTTCTTCGTTTAAAAAAAAGTTTACCCCCCTAAACAGCCCTGATTGCAGTGGCGTGAAGCATTTGAGACAGTTCACTTTTGCCAAATTGGTGTTGTAGTGACAATCCTAGAAATTAAGGGGCATATTAGCAAGAACCACGTTAAAATTATCGCCGTTTTAGCGGCAGGAAACTGCCGCTAAAACGGCGATAATGGGCTTGCTAATATGCGTTATAGAATTCCAATAGAAGCCCAGGTTAGATGTGCAGGACATCTAACCTGGGCTTCTATTGAATTCCATAACGCATATTAGCAAGCCCATTATCGCCGTTTTAGCGGCAGTTTCCTGCCGCTAAAACGGCGATAATTTTAACGTGGGTCTTGCTAATATGCCCCACAGTGTGCTGTGGGACATCTAGTGAAAAAATACTGGGTGACTTGCTCTCATTGTTGACTTTTGAATAAAAGGCGGGACGTTTTGGACTGTCTAGACCGTTCCAAGAAGAACGAGGCAATGAAATCTATTGTATTGAGGTTTGCATTAACATCAGATTTGGGAAGATGGTTAGTTGATGAGACAGACTACCTCAAGTCCCGAGACACCTCAGCCCGATCTGGGGGCTCAGCGGAGTGATGGATCCACTCCAGGACTCTTTGTTTGATACAGGTGGGTCTACTCAGCCTGTCATCCTTCCTGGGTGATAAAATGAGTGCCATTAAGTTGTCTTGCAATAATCATCTGTTATTCAGTGCCAAGAAGCATCAAGGTGAGAATCTGCTCTTTACAATCAGACAAAGTACATTCATTGTGACTCAGGCCTGGTCTTAAATCTAATCTTCATCCTTAACCTGTTCCATAAATCCATACGGTCATGATATTGCAGTAGTTCCGCATGAAGATGTATGGTATAGAAATGCAATCGGTTGCTTGTCCAATTGATCGCGTGGCTGGTGTGGATGAAGTTAGTGTGCATTTGAGTTAGTTAGGGGTTAAACTACGAAATAAATGTCACTGCAGGTTGAAGCCACATACAGTGCCACTGAATGGTCATTAAGTAAAACTTGCACAGAAGAGGTTACATCTTTGTGGTGAGACAAAAACTCATTACTTTCTGGCAAGTTAAAATGTATTCCTTGCAGTTGGGAAAGACTATAACATAGATTGTTGAGTGTCTTTTCTGTCATCTCTTGCAGGTGAGTTAGAGATTTTAAGACAAGTGTGTTATTGCATTTATAATTTTGTGGCGAACATATGGCTGCTTTAATTTCTTGAAATAGACGTTGGAAAGAGACTTTTGAAAACCTTCAGCCTTTTACTCACAAAAGATGTTTTGTTATGTTACCCTACGTTATGTGCATTTGAATAGTGTTTCCATACCGGATTGACGATTTTGTAACACTTTTGGGATTTTGACACCCTACAAAATTTTAGACGTTTCATTGCCTGGAGACAAAGCCATCTGTTGACATTGTATTTATGTGTGTTTTTTTGCTGTTCAAGGGCACATCATACCGGATGGCGGCAAGAAATCTTATGTTACAGTAGTGCATTGTTTTGAGATGGATTGTATAGGATAGTGCGCTCTTGATCCTTTTACGGATTTGTGTAGCTCATCATGCGTATAGATGTGTGTGTCGATGTACTCTGTTGTTTGGTTCATTCTGCTGGGGTGCACTGTGGTCCAGTGCTCTGCTTGTGGTGTCTGTTAAGTGTGGAGGCATCTTAGCTGTTTATGTGGCTTTGACTCAGAGTGTGGGTGTGGTATAGTGGCGGGTCGCCGAGGGAGTGGTGCGGGCGGTGAGGTGGGGCGGGGGAGGGCAGGGTGGAGGGGTAGTGAACTCGGACATACGACGGACAGATCTCAGAGGGAGTTCTGTCTGTCGTAAGTCTGAGTCTACTACCCCCACACCCTGCCTCTCCCCCGCCCCGCCTCACCGCCCCGCACCACTCCCTCGGCGAGCCGCCACTGGTGTGGTATGTTTAAGTGAACGACTTTTGAACTGCTATAAGCATTGTAGAGAGGTTATAGATGAGCTGTTGTGGTGGCAAACTCTTAGCCAACTATGTGGCTTGGAGCCGTGCTACGAGCATGAAGGTACCAGCGTTTGTGTCTAATGTATATTGTTGGTATGGGCTGGAATATGTAGGTCTTGCAGTGTTGTTTATCACTGATGTCCATGTTTGTGGTTAGGTATATCTGTTGCCCTGTGGGAGAAAATCATGTGAAAAAGCAATTCAAGACTCACAGTAATACAAAGATGGACCCCACAGCAGCCATTTAGTGCGAATCAAACCAATAGTAGAAGTAAATCCTGCTAGGTGAATGGTACTTTACCTGCTCTTTCAGATGAGGAAGGGGTAAATGATTGAGGTTGGCCGAAGTCCCCTGGTAGCCTTGTCTTCTGCTGTGTAGTCTCAGTAGACATGAGTCAGGGATATGTCAGGTCATGCCTTGGAGTCATGGAAAGTGCATGGGTGATAGGTTCCGCTGTCTCGGATGAGGAAATGTTGACAATACTATTGAGGTGTCTGTTTAAAGACTTTCCGGTTGATGTACAGCATTGGGTAGACCCCAGAGCACTGTCACCACAACACTGACAATAATGCAGGCAATTCATATGCCCTGCTCCACCTGTGCTTCCTTTATTTTCCCATGCAATAGTAGGTCTTCTGGCGTTAGTATAAAGTGATAGTAAGTGGTTATATCTTCTAAAACAATTACAAGTATCACCAGGCCCACACAGTCGTCCATGCCACTGCACACATTTCACACCCAAAATGTACATGGTCTCCATCTTTCCCTTCTTTACTGATACTATATCTGGACCACACCATTTTGAATGCAATTCCTGAAGTTGGCTCCACCCTTTCTGCTGCTGCAACGTGCATTTTCTGCCCTTTCAAAACTTTATACATGAGGGAAATGGGGTACTGAAATCCTACTTTGTAAAGAATAACATTGTGCTGGGAAGGATGAGGGGAAGATGTGGAGTGAAACAAGAGGCTGAGAATTAGTAGAAACTTCTTAGTTTCTCGAGCTTCATTCAGTTCAAGCACGAGACAGGCCAGACATTTAGAAACTTTATAAAAGTACTCTAATTTCATAATAAATGCTGTCATTAATTTCGGTAAGGTCACAGGCTGGGTTCGCTGGGTCTGATCCAATGACCTGCATGTTGCACACAGATCTATGCAGCATTCACATTAACCCTCTGAGCAATATACATTTGTGAAGGGTTAACCAGGGCATATTTTTTTATCAGACTTGGTAGAGAAGCAAAGTTCTTAATTCTTCCTTTTCATCTCCTTGAGCTCTGGCACATGGCTCAAAATGTTTGGAGTAGCATGCTACCCGTCCACCAGAAGATTTGTGGAGCCTCATGAAGGGAATAAAGCTCTAGAAGATTAATGCAACTACAAATAAAATTGCAAACCTAAGAGAAAGCTGCTTATACACCAACAGAAACACCACCCCCTTGTCATAGAAGTTTTGAAGATGCTAAATTATGTCCTTTGCCCAGTCTACGGACTTTGCCTTTAATACACTGGAACTATAAATATATTTTCTTTCAATCATTGCTTCTCCATAATAATTGTGAATTGTACAGTTCACACCTGTCACGTAATGTAAACATGAACTGCATGCACTGAGCCACAGATATAGCATACAGGTGAACATGTTCAGTCACTGGCCTTTAGCGTCCCTGTAAAGATGATTATCAGCTTCAGAAATCAAATTGAAAAGAAACATGTGTTCCTCCCGGTTGGAGTCACCTTACAGTCTTGTGAAACCAATCTTCTTTTTTAGCCAACAGCCTCTAATGTTCTTAAAGCATCTGCGACTTTTAAACCTGCAAACAATCCATTGCAACCATCTCTCAGTCTAGTTCTGTTTGAAGCCTAAATTGAGACATACCACTTTGGAAAACAAGTTCTAAAATATGTAAATTTTCAAAAGAAGCTATTTAATTATTTTAATAAATAAATATATAAATGTATACAACTCGAAATCTTTAGACACCAAATCCGTGGCAAGGAGGCCTTTCTTTCAGAGGGCCTAGCCCTCCAAATGATGGGGTATGTCATACAAATGATCGCCCCTCCTTTGTGCACAGGACATGCTGCAGCTTGTCTTTGCCCAGGACGGCTTCGGTCTACAGATTTAATGACTAACCCTGAAAGCCGAGGCTTCCTGACCCAGGGGTCAGGATGAAGGTCACACTTGATGTGAAGCAGAATGCAGGCAACAGCTCCTGGAGAATGATCTGCAGACTGTTGCTGACCTGGCTCCTTCCAGTCCTGCATTTTCGTTAATTTTCTTTAACCACATGGCCGTGTGCGATTCCCACGTGAGTTTGATTCACTGATGTTGAACAATATCCGACCATTTCAAATCATTGCCCCGACCGCAGGAAGCCTGAATAAGAACATTTCTCTCACGAAATGTGTTGTTTTTTTCCTCCTTCAAAGTTGATATGTTTAATAATTTATTACAAGTGATAATGAGCTCATTTAGTGGTGTGAGGTGAACATTTTCCTCATCTTATGCTCTGAAGAATCCGAAAGCTTACAGACAGCAGATGATACAAATCCCAAAATAAATGAATACATTAATGGCATTATAAGCTACAATTAGCCTCTCTTTGATCGCTTTTAGATACACATTGAAAAGCATGCTCAGACGTCTTTAATGCAGCAAACACAATACTATTCTTCTGTAAAACAATGGCTGACTAGCTTCTTTCAATATATTTCCAACATATTGACTCCCATTCTTTCATTGAATGTTATGCATCAATTGAAAAATAATTTTTGATTTAAGATATATTTCCCATGGGCAAATGCCCATAACCAGTAGTATTGTAAATCCACAGGCAACTGTATTCTTTGAGAATAAAAATGTTTTGATATTTTTCTATAATTTTGTTTTCGTGAGCTCTGTGCACTTTGAATTATCATGTATGTATAGTAAAGAATATATTTGACTGTGAATTTACAATACTACTGCTTCTTTTCCCTGCCTCAGGAACTCTTATTTGTTACAGTGGGTCCCCTTAATTTACAATTAAATGCCCATAGCCTCCAGTATTATAATCTAAAACTGAGTGGCAAAAGTTTATCTGACATTTTGAGGCTCCACATAAATTGTCATAGTTAACTGACTTTCTGTGCATTTCTACAGAAATACCATCTGTAAAATCTAATCTAAAAAGAATTATAGGAAAGGATCAATGATGTACAAGTATGTTTCATCTTACGGTATGTATCAGACTTTTAACTCACACCACAATTAGGTAAGAAATGGATTGTGTCCTAGACCAACCAAGGTCTTAAGCTCGAATCTTAACAGTGCAGGATATAGACCATGCAAACAAAGCTAAAAAAGTACAAATAATACTAATTATTAACTTATTGCTTGTGATAGCTTTTAAACCCTTCAAACATACGGGCCCCACACTTCATATATTTGTAATTGGCCATTCAACTTATATATCACAAGTTCATATGATGCCATTAACTTGATATCTTTCCACTTCAAATTTGTCATTGGGTCTCTCGGCTTCCAGTGCCTCAGAACACAAAGTGTCATCACTGACATGGCAGAATCCATCCATCTTTATATGTGATTATTTAATCCATCAGTATCTTGCCTGTCATGCAAGTTCCAACGATGGAACTGGTTTACTGGTTTCAGATAATTGACACCTAATTGAGTCCCAGTGCGTCTGTAATGCCGGACAGGAGCTAAGAATCTGCATCATATCTCCTCCCTCATGTTGGCATCGCCTGCAATTTCAGTTTATTGTTAATTTTGCTTTGTGTAGCCTGTACAGAGATCAGTGCTAGTCATAAAGGATTTTAAAGAAGCTGAATTTCAATTGAGCTTCACAAAGACCTTTGTTTTGGGTGGCCAACAGCTCAGACCACTCAATATCAGCATACACCGTTTTGGTGTGGGGTTGACATTTATTTCAGAGGCACGTCACTGTGGGTTTGGAAAACAATTTCCCAGTCAACATATTGCAGAGGCCTGAGACCAAGTTTTTATAGTTACCCCACTAATCTAAATAGGAATGTAGGATGGAGACTGATATGGCTGGTAGCTGGTTGCCCACAGCACTACTAAGGCGACGTTTAACTTGTAATTAACATACAAATTGATTGGAACTAAGATGAAATTCCATGCAGAATTCTGTGAAAGAACTGAAGGAACCATTAGCAAGGACCTAGTTAACAGTTGTTATTCCCTTCTTAAACCAAGGTGACCAATGTAAAGGCCCCCCTGCAGTAGTGAGAGCTGCACTGTTCCAGAGGGGGCCTTGCATGTTTAAAAAGCCATTTTGTTTGAGGGATCTATGGGCCAAAATCCACAACTGTCTTGATCCCATTAAGATGGGATTCTCACTGCCTCTGATGGTAATTGGCGCATGTATATCACTTGAGGCCCTACCGCACCACTTTGCAAAGGGAAGCATCCTTTACTCCGCAGTCAGAACAACGACCTGTCTTTACAACGCAGTCACTACCCCGACTCCGACGTTACCACGCGTTCCTTTACCCCGCAAGTCATTACAACGACTTGCTTTAGGGGGTGTGTTGTTGGACTGGTGTTGGATTTTAAGTCCAACACCTTCCCTACTGTTGCGTAGACTGGAGTTGGGATAGCAATTTATACTATTCCAAAGTCCTGCGTGATAAAGTAGCGCAATGACTTGCTTTAGGGGGTGTGCTGTTGGACTGGTGTTGGATTTTAAGTCCAACACCTTCCCTACTGTTGCGTAGACTGGAGTTGGGATAGCAATTTATACTATTCCAAAGTCCTGCATGATAAAGTAGCGCACAGCAATGTTGCAATAGGGGTAGTGACTGCGTTGTAAAGGCATGCAGTGTAAATGCATGGGGGGTTCCGTTATACAACCCTTTGCAAATGGTTCTTAATAATTACCCAATCGGGGAATTGCACATAAGAGGTAAAATTGCAAGCCAGTTGTGGCAGATGTTGAGCCATATGGTTCTATCTTCAGGAGGCGACAGCCACTCTAGGCCATCACCGTATGTAATTTGAATATGGCTAGGGTTAGTGTGTCATTTTGCCCAATGTACTGTTTGATAAGTGTGTCTATTTGCCAGAGCTGGACTCGTAGTACAGGAATCGGCAACATGCCGAAGACATAATTATAATGTGGGGCCAGCACCATCTTTATCATTTGTATAAGGCCCTGTAATGATAACTGCTGTTTGCTTTACTTCACAAAGTTTCTACGCAATTGGGTCATAAGCATTGTCATGTTGTCTTTAATCATTGCATGAATATTGCTGCTAATCAGTATCCCCAGGTATTTAATCTTTATAGGCAGCCATCAAAATGGGAAGGCGATGATTAAGTGTGCTGTATTATGAGGCGTCATAGGCAGGTCAATATTGCAACAGAATAACAATGTGAGAGCCAATATAGTTGCCATTAATGCGGAAATGGATTGTTCCAGAGAAGCCAGGGTCAGGAGGATGTCATCGGCATAAAGCCTTATCTGAGGTTGCCAGCTGGTGTGTCAATACCTGTTATGCTGTTAGAACGGCATATTGCAATTGCTAGAAGTTCTAGGGCTAATAGCAAAAATAGGCACGACTGGGAGCATTCCTGTCTAGTGCCTCCTCCAATAGTAGTGCAGTTTGATAGGAAGCCATTACAGTTAACCACAACGGTGGTTAAACAATATATCCATTTTGTCACAGTAACAAACTTTGTGCCTAAGCCCCTTCTAGCCACTGTATAAGAAAGATAACCCCACAACACCGAATCAAGTGCCTTTTCAGCATCAAGGGAGAGGGCTACCTTCTCATCTTCATAACAATGTGCATTCCACAGCTGATGAAACAGAGTTTGCATATGAGTGTGGAAGGAACAGCCATGGACAAACCTCACTTGTGATTTGTGCAAGAGGGGGATATCTTTCTTCAGTCTTTGAACCAAAGCTTTGGCTAAGATTTTAATGTCACTCTTGATCAGGGATATCAGCTGGTAATTTCCACAGTACAGTGAGTCTCTTCCCTGATTGGAAATCAAGGAGAAATAGGCTTTGCTGAACTCTGCATGTAGGCCATCTAATTTCATTGCATTTCAGGACATCTTTTCCAGATGTGGGGTTGAGTGTTTGGAAGTAATCCTAAAGTATTCTGCTGGAAAGCAATCTTCTCAAGGAAATTGTTTGGTTGGCATCACTTTAATCACTTCCACAGCTTCTTAGTTTGAAATCTGAGAATCTAATTCTGTCTGTAAATCCAATGGGAGTCGCAGAATTGGGATATTATTCATGAATAACAGTTTGGCAGAGTCACCCGCTGTGGTTTCTGATCTATAGTGTGGTATAGAGAGTGGAGAGGTGTGGTGCAGCGGCCAGGGCAGCTGACTTCGGAGCACAGGGGTCACGGTTCGATCCCTGGCTCCGGCGGCAGCTCAGCTCAGCATCCTGTGACTCTGGGCAATAGCTCACTTAATTTCCACAACGGCCCCCAGCGCCTTGAGACCCGTAAGGGTGAGTAGTTCGCGCTTTACAAATACGGATTTAGATTTAGATTTATAGAGGGTAGCAAATTCCCTATTGATATCACGGGGCAAGTGGGCAGGTGCCCATGTTTGTTGCAGATTGACAGTGTTGCTGATTTGGCTTCCCTTTGTTTAAGCTGTAGTACAAGAAGTCGATTGGCTTTTCCTGCTTGCTCATAGTGTCATCCCTTTATTTGATGAAGGACGTTCTCTGCCTGGTGTGTGAGTAAGGCCTTCAGATCATACTTTTTCACAGTTAATATATGTTTGACTTAGCATCTTTGGCATGGATTCCCTTGACTTTTTGCCTCTACCTCTTGTATCTTTGATGCTGTGCTGGATTTCGTTTTTGCTGGCTTAGATGCTTTGGGCAATTTGCCACTGCTGATCAGTGTCAAAATGCAAGTGCTCCTTGTGTAAATTGTTAGTACAATTGGTTCTCCCTGATTGGCATATTTGATTTACTGGTACCGAGTGTGCCAAGGCCTGTAAAGCAAATGCTACTAGTGGGCCTGCGTTTAAGGAAACAAGGGCCACCCTACTCACATGGAACCCAAGTATCTATTATGTAACAAGGAACAGTGGTTTCTGTGGACAATGTATACAATATATAGTGATAAATAGCACAATGGCAATATTCATGGGTGAAGAGATGTCAGTGAGAGACACAAGAAACCATATACAACAAAACACTACTGAATATAAGCTGTTTATATAAATGTGTCTTCAAATTAATCAAAACAAGGGCATGGTGTCCCAAGTGAACGTAGAACCTACATATCAAATTAGTGACAGATTGTGACATAAAAATAGGTTTCAAGAATACAAAAACGACCATAACAGGAATATTAAATAAATAATTACAGCCTTCTAGTACAATGGTAGGGGCTGGGGAATGGTTCGCTTTAGGATTTTTTCGACGGTGTTTCGACCCCACCATCTTCAGGACCTAACATAGAGGGACACCTGAAAAAATGATAACCAAGGGATCAGTATAGGGCCCATGGAGGAGAATGCATGGAAAAGATCAAGTGTAGCATAATAGGCTGGTATTTGTACCTGAAATGAAGAATCCACTGTCAGAGTGTCTGGTGTACACCACAAGGAAGTGAGTTAAAAGGAGAGGTACTCACATGGGGCCCAGCCGGATAGTATGATTATGATTAACCTCATTGACAACATGCCCTTTAAAATGGAGAGGGACTGGCTTGCTACGTTAGATATATCATCATTATACACAAACATACCCCGGGAAGATAGCATTGTACTAATAGAGAAACTGTTGGACACACGAGCACAGCCGGTTCAAGTCCCCACTAGCTTTATTGTCTCCCTACTGACAATTGCCTTACAATACAAGTACTTTGTATCTGAAGGGAGGTACTACCAACAATGCTCTGGAACTTCGATGGGAGCAGTTTTCGCTTCCAATTTGGCTAACATCTACATGGACTATATTGAACAAACATACGCCCTCTCCATGCACAATGCATATCGTTCCAACATCAAGTGTTGGAAACGTTATATTGATGATATTTTTCTAATCTGGTCTGGCCCCGAATGTAACTTCCATGATTTTGTAACATATCTCAATGGTGCTCAAAAACATCTAACTTTTACATCGACTATACACAAGTCAGAAATCGCCTTCCTAGACTTAACTATCAAGCATCAGGAAGGAGTACTGTACACCAGCCTTAATAGGAAACCCACGGAAAGAACCACTCTCCTATCTTACACCAGCAACCATCCGCGTGCCTTGAGGGGTGGTTTACGTTTTGGCCAATTTCTACGTCTCCGTAGAAACTGTTCCCATAAAGAGGATTATATGAGAGAAGCAAAAATTCTAAAAGCAAAATTGGTGGCCAGGGGATATCCGAACAAAATAGTAAAAAACTCCCTAAAACGTGCATGGTTCTGTCTGAGGGAGGAATTACTCATCACTAGAAACAAAACCCCACTTGATAAATTGATTTGTGTTACCACCTCTGGCATACACACTAACAAAATTCGCAGTTTGATAAAAAAAACTGGCATCTTATTAGAAACATTGACTCTACTATAGAATCCCCTATGTTTGCGTTCAAACGTGGTAAAAATATCAAGGACCACCTAGTGCATTCCTCCACACAAGGTAGCAGAAGACAAAAATTCAGAACACTAGAATCAGCTTGGGGTCGACCAGAAGCAAAAGGTCACTTCAAATGTGGTAATTGTGTTGCCTGTACCTTTTCGTTTCGTACAGACGTCTGTGAACATGGTGACGTCAGACAAAACCTTAATTTTTTCGCCAATTGTAATACACGTAATGTTGTCTACTGCATCTGGTGCCCATGCCAATTACCATATATTGGTCAAACCTCACAACCTATCAAGACACGGATCTGCCAACATCGAAGCAGGATAAGATGTTCTGTACTGAATGCTCCCTGGTTAACTCATTACCTTGAAAAGAATCATACAGCGTATGATCTGAAATGGCAAGCCATCGACAAGCCGACCATTCCTGAAAGAGGAGGAGATCTATCTCAGATCCTACAAAGACTGGAATGCCAATGGATAGAACGTATCAACTCTATCACACAAGGACTGAATACAGCTGAGGAATGGCGTGGGTATGTGGTTACCCTATCGAATTGACTTTACAATCTACTTCTGCTCTGTAATCTCATGTAAAAAGAACAATTGATGGACAGAATGCAGAACAATGTCATACATTCACCCCAGTACAGAGATCTGGGCCTAAATCCATCGTTTTTTTGCTCACCATGCCATTCCAGTTTGGACCCAGCCATATGCAAATCAGTTTTGACCCTGCCCCCATTGGAAACAGTCCAGCCCGAACTGCCAGGCCAGGTCCTCCCTGGACTGGAAACAAGCATCCTAGGACCGGTTTCGGGCTTTCAGCCCTCATCAGCCAGGATAGCTTGACTCCAGTGGCATGGAGAGCACGGGACCCACATCTGGGTATACCCGTCCCACTCGGGGTGACAAATGCAAAAAGAGCAATTGATGGACAGAATGCAGAACAATGTCATACATTCACCCCAGTACAGAGATCTGGGCCTAAATCCATCGTTTTTTTGCTCACCATGCCATTCCAGTTTGGAGCCAGCCATATGCAAATCAGTCTTGACCTTGCCCCCAATGGGAACAGTCCAGCCCGAACTGCCAGGCCAGGTCCTCCCTGGAATGGAAACAAGCATCCTAGGACCGGTTTCGGGCTTTCAGCCCTCATCAGCCAGGATAGCTTGACTCCAGTGGCATGGAGAGCACGGGACCCACGTCTGGGCATACCCGTCCCACTCAGGGTGACAAATGCAAAAAGAACAATTGATGGACAGAATGCAGAACAATGTCATACATTCACCCCAGTACAGAGATCTGGGCCTAAATCCATCGTTTTTTTGCTCACCATGCCATTCCAGTTTGGACCCAGTAATCTCATGTAGCAACAAAAGAAGTTCATGTTCAAGTTCAAGTCTATGTTGTCAACCAATGTTTTGTTTATAATCACCAAATTGTAATCATAATCACCCATTTACATGCGTGTGTATGCCTAAAATATGGTCCCACTCTGCTTTCTCATATACATCTTGTCTACTTGTTCAATTTTTCCCCATCCATAATTGTCTTGGTGGTTATTGTTCCTTTAACTTTTAACCATGGACATAGAAAACATCTCCATGTAATCTTCGACAAACATGGTTTTAAAGTTTTTCTCTCCATCACCCTTTACCATAATTTAATGTGCAATTTCTGGTCGGCCTGTTAGTTTTCCGTCAATTGGAACCTTTTTAGTGACACAAACAAAACCTTGCCGAGCCGACATTCAATAGGCTCTCACAGCGATCACAGAGTAGCACGAGACTAATGCACTTTTCTTTGATCCCCAGCCATGCCTGCCACGCCACACTAAACATGTCCGGTAGGGCACGCTTGAACTCTATAAATCACTACCGTAGCTGCCCGTGGCTCGAAGTCATTCAACGAGCGGAGACGGACTTCGGCGGTTCTCACTCATTTCATTGTATCACTGGAATCATATGCGAGGCTGACTACGGCGGCCTCACGCACAGTATATTCCAGAGGATTCCTTTACTCTTGTGAATCGGGTAAGTCCCTTGGGACCTCTCTTTCACTTACTGCATAATGCTGCTATCTATTGGTAACAGAATACCCTTCCCTCTCTTCGTATTTATTCCTTATTATTTTTGCCATTTCTCTCCTAGACAAACATCGTTAAACACGGATTGTTGTGTTCTCCAAATTACAGATACAGCAAATAACAACCAAATAACTGTCAGTCCCCTCCCCTCACAGGGGTAAGTTTTACTAAGATTCAGGTCTGTACTAATTGCTCCTCTTAGCACCACAATGAGGCTCACTTGTCAATTTTATTTTCCTTCTCCAACTGGTGCCCGGCTAGGCCCCATGTAACTCACTTCCTTGTGGTGTACACCAGACACTCTGGGGCATATTCTCAAGGACTCATCGCCGATTTACCGGTACTTTAGCGCCGCAAAAGTGGCGATAGATTTATCGCCCTATTCTCAAGCTGGTGCAAACTGCCGATATCGCCAGTTTTCCAGCGATAGCTGCCGCAAAAACATCGCCACGGATGAGTGCGACAACTAACGCTAATGATATGCAGAGTAGGCGTTCCCGTGCAAAAACACACAAAAACACCACTTTGCGAGATTCACAACGACCAGTCAGATCTGCGATGCGAACCAAGAACAGGCGATAAGGCGCGTTAGCAGCAGGGATTTAACACCTGCCTTTTACTGGTGTTAAGCAGGACGACCAACTGCAGTAGAAAGGGAGCCCAGCCCAGAGCCACATCTGAAGACCAACAGATGCCATGGAGACACTGATCATGCAGCTCGGAGACCCAATAGGGCCACAACACCCACCGCCACCACCCCCCAGGCACCCCCCCCCCGGACCCTCCCACCAAGGTTATGAAGTCCAGTAGTCAACAGTAGTGGAAAAACAGAACTTTATTACAAATACATAAATCAACAAAACGAAAAGCTCAGCCAACGCGTTCCATTCCCAACGGGGAACTCCAACAGGGCAACGTGTCTTCAGAAACCTGTGGGAAAAATGGTGACAATGGTCAAACTTCCGTATAGTCACATGTTTATTTTTTTCTTCTGCTTTTGTAGTGATTTTTCCCGCCTGACGTGTGTGATTTGCAGGCCTGGCGCTGCTTTTTGCTGATTGTCTTATCGCGGTTGGGCCCATCGCAACTTTTTTCACGTTCAGGTTTGGATTTTCATTGCCGTCCCGGTAGTGTTATCGCGGACATTTGACGCGTTATCGGGGTACTATCGCATGTTACCGCCGTGTTGTGAATGCCACGTTAACACAGGGTTATTTTCCCGCGATAGACGGCGATATGTAAACTTGCGTTAACCTATTTTGGCGATGTTTATCGCATGTTCTTGAGAATATCCCCCTCTGACAGTGGATTCTTAATTTCAGGTACGACCACCAGCCTATTATGCTACACTTGACTTTTTTCATGCATTCTCCTCTTTGGGCCCTATACTGATCCCTTGGTTATCATTTTTTCAGGTGTCCCTCCATGTTAGGTCCTGAAGAGACCCCCTATTGATTTTGGGGTCGAAGCGCCGTTGACAAAATCCTAAAGCGAACCATTCCACAGCCCCTACCATTGTACTAGAAGGCTGTAATTAATTATTGAATATTCCTGTTACGGTCGTTTTTGTATTCTTGAAACCTATTTTTATGTCACAATCTGTCACTAATTTGATATGTAGGTTCAACGTTCACTTGGGACACCATGCACTTGTTTTGATTGATTTGAAGACGCATTTATATAAACAGCTTATATTCAGAAGTGTCTTGTTGTATATGGTTTCTTGTGTCTCTCTTTGACATCTCTTCACCCATGAATATTGCCATTGTGCTATTTATCACTAGTGGGCCTGCAGCACTGATTGTGCCACCCAGATGAGTAGCCTTGTTAGGTATCTCAGACCTGCCACTGCAGTGTTTGTGCGCAGTTTTAAACTGCCATGTCGACCTAGCAAGTGCACCCACTTGCCAGGCCCTAACCATCCCTTTTCTTACATGTAAGGCACCCCTATGGTAGGCCCAAGGTACCCCCATGGGCAGGGTTCAGTGTATGTAAAAGGTAGGACATGTACTGGTGTGTGTGACATGTCCTGATAGTGAAATAATGCCAATTTCGTTTTTCACTATTGAAAGGCTATCTGTCCCGTAGGATAGAATGGGAGGTACTTTGTAACATCTTACAAGTATAACTTTCCATTGGGACAAGATAGAGAAATAAAGGTTAGGCTCTCTGAACTCAGAATTTAATAACACATCTTTTAGTAAAGAAGGTTTTTAAATTATGTGTTTAAAAATGCCACTTTTAGAAAGTAGGCATTTTCTTGTTTAACCATTCTGTGTGCCTCTGCCTGTTTGTGGATTGACTGTCTGGTTTTGGAGTGACAGGGGCTGGGGATGTGCATTCACTGTAGACAGCCACTGGGGGGGGTGTTGAGGTGTGCCTGGCCCGTCCTGGTTGACTCAGACCTGAGCTGAATAGATCCTGGCTGCATTTAGGGTAGTGGAAGGAGTTTTCCTTTCACCTGAATAGGGCCTGTCTCCCTTGTACGATGCTGTCTCCACCCCCTGTGGTCGTACTGCACAAGTGAGGACAGAACTGGCTTGGACTGGGCTCAGAGACCCTTGCACAAAGAGAACAAAGACAAAATGAGGTATAAATAGTAGACCTTAAACCCCAGAACTTTAGATCATTTCTGGACTCAAGAGGAACCTTTGCCAAGGAGAAGAGCTGAAGAGCTGTGAGGAGGAGTACTACCCCTTTGCTGTGTGCTGTGTGCGTTGGCCTGCCGTTGCTGTTTCTGCGAAGGAAAGGACAAGGACTGGAACTTTACTGTGAACCTGCTTGAAGAAGAATCTCAAGGGACTGTGTGTGCTGGCCTCCGGTTATGAAGTCTCAGAGAAACAAAGACTTCGCCCACAGCTCCGCTGAACTCAGCTACTGAGAGTTTGACCTGCCAGGAGGTGCCTGTTCCAGTTGTGGGCCTCTGGAGGTTGTTCCTTCTGTTGGGGGCTAGAAGAAACCTGAAGAACTGAGAAAATCGACGCATCGCTCTTCTTGCGGCTGTTTTTCCCGACGCAGCATGGTTGTGCGAGAAGAATCTCCATGCATCGCTGCGACGCTGCCGAGACCATGCAGCGCCTGTCGTGGCTGCCAGAACCGACGCACCTTGGGATCGCAGCTAAAGAAACCAACGCAATGCCGCATGTCGCCGCCGCATCGATTGCCGCCACATCCCGGATTTCCACGCATCGGACCTGTGCGGCAAGTTTTCCCGACGCATCACCCGTGGACCAGAACCGTCTTGAAGTCGATGCATCACTTCCCCTTCCAGTCCGGATTCGAAGAATTACTTCTCCTGCATGCAGCAGAACTGTTGCATCGCCTCCCCAAGGACTCAGGAACTGACGCATCTCTTTGTTTCTCGACCCTTCCCCTCTCTGCGGCTGTTTGGCCTTGTGACTTTTAACGCCTCTACAGGTACTTTGTGTAGAATCACGCATCCATAGTTTTCTATGGACCCAGTTACTTGAAACCTTTGAAAAGTCATATACTTATTACATGTATGTTGGATTTTCGTCGTTTTGGTCTTGTTGAGTTTAAATAAAGATACATTATTTTTCTAAACTGGTGTGGTGTCCATTTGTGGTGTTATCACTGTATTACTGTGTGTACTTTACACATAGCCTTTGGGATAAGTCTGTCTGCTTGTGCCAAGCTACCCGGGGGGGTGAGCAGGGGTTATCTAGAATGTGCATGCCTCTTACCCTGACTACAAGCTCGGGTCCCTATTTGGACAAAGGTACCTACATCTGCCAACTAACATATTTCTAACAATATGTTACATTTCTTGACTGAGTTCAGAAATGTAGAGCCAGTGAAGATGAGGAATTTCCAATTTTAACCAAATCTTATGTTCAAGCAGTTTTTTACAAACAGTAGCAGGAAATAGCATAAGTAGCCCTCGTGTATGGGACTTTCCTGTCGCCCAGAGAATTCACGAGGAGAAATATAATTCTGTACTGTAAGAAATCCTTAGGTTAGTCCTGCAATATTTTCTTTTCCTCAGACAGCCTGTACCTTAGGGTGTCCATCATCCAGACTCTGTCCTTGGATGTTAAAAGTTGCAAACTTACAAAACCTCGGACAACATTGGCCACACGTACCTCAACAACTGCATAAACTTCCCCAAAACTACCAATCACCTCTGCTTAGACAGACTCCTACTACACTGTCCCTCTCCCTATATATGCAGAACCAGATCCGGCGAGCAATCTTTCTCTTACCTCGCTCCTAAAGCCTGGACCAACTTCCCCCCTGCACATCAGAGCCTCCTTCTCAGTTCTTGAATACAGCTAGAAACTGAACTCGGCACATACAGCTCCTGCATAAACACCAGGACACCCTCCTGGGTGAGTTGTGTGCTATATAAATACACATAATATAACATAACGTAACATAACATAACAAGTCCAATTGCAGGTTGACCGTAACATGGTCAGATATAGAACTAATCCCTATTGCACACTTGAGCATTCGAGGAAGTATGCCAGTACCAGCCAAGAATGAGTCTGTTCTGGATTCGGTGCCTTGCGCACAAGAGAGGAAAGTTTATTCTCTTCTGGTGGGATGGAGAAGCCTCCATGGATCAACAAAGGAGTGATCCAACATTAAATCCTGGTGCAGTCCCCTATTATTACTGGTTTGGAATTTTGGCCATCCAGCACAAATAAGTATGGGAACTATGGGTAGGTTCCAATTGCTGCTGATCACTACTTGTAGATGAACTATTTCGATGTGAACCATAGACAAGGCGGCAAAAAAGGTGGGGTTCTCTGTATTAGGGTCATAGACAAAGTCAATCTCCAGGACGCGTCCTTGAACTGCTATTTTGGCAAAGGTTTCAGGGTCCAACCAAGTTTTCCGGACACCCGCTTGTAGGTTCTTATTAATTAAGCTGGTGACCACTTTCTTCCCTATAGGGTCATGTTCAACATGTGGGCGAAACTCCAGGGGCTTCAGAGCGTGACACAGCAAATATCTTGTCCACCCAGTCTTGTTTAATTTTGTCTGCTTCCACCAATGACGTATGTCTCCTGTAAGAGGGCAATATCCAGTTTCTTAGATCAGAGGTGAGACAGTACTTTTTTAAATTCCACAAAACATGTAACTCTTTTCATATTGAGAGATCCGAGGAGAGGGTTCTAATTGTAGACATTATCGGGAAATGTATCTAATTAAATGTGTGGATCATCTTGTTCAAGTTTCCCTATGTGGGCCTGTTAAGCATAATACAAAAAAGAAACAAAGCAAGAGAGTTCTTCAAATATCCTGAGAGAGCCACATTGTGAGCTCTGAGTATCAAGCCTTGAAGAGGGATTTGTACATGTCTCTATCTCAGGAAAGGGCATCTTCACGGGAGGAATCCCTGGGGAGGTGTCTGTATCTAATTTCCAAAGAACCAGCACCCAATTTAGAGGTTGCTGGTGCAGATGAAATAGGAACTACTGAGATTAAGGGCATATTAGCAAGACCCACGTTAAAATTATCGCCGCTTTAGCGGCAGGAAACTGCCGCTAAAACGGCGATAATGGGCTTGCTAATATGCGTTATGGAATTCAATAGAAGCCCAGGTTAGATGTGCAGGACATCTAACCTGGGCTTCTATTGGAATTCCATAACGCATATTAGCAAGCTCATTATCGCCGTTTTAGCGGCAGTTTCCTGCCGCTAAAACGGCGATAATGTTAACGTGGGTCTTACTAATATGCCCCTTAGTTCCCTCCATGTGAGGAAGACAATACCTCCATCAGATGTTGATCCAATGATTTGAGGAAAGATGCAAGTTCTTGAAGATTTTGGAATTCCCAAGTTCTCCATTCAATCATTGTCAGCATCATTACTGTATATATAAGACTGTATTTAATTTGTGTTTAAGTGTCGGGCAGAGGGCTAGAACTTTTTTCCCAGAGCACACTTATTTCATAGGAGAAGTCAGTGGAGAAAGACAGTCTATAGTCCTTGTAAACATAGAGGCCATGATAATAAACTGTGTGGAGAATGAGCCTCACATGCTGATTTCATAGTAGGCACACTGTTATTGGTCTTGGCAAATCGCTGTTCGGATTCCTTCTCAAATTTAGTTTGTGTGCTCTTTGGAATTGTAGGAGTTAGTGAAAGTCCATTTCTAAAAACTTGATCAGAAAAGTCACCCGAAAGCCTGACACATCCTCTTTTTCCGTTTCTGGAAGGCCATAGAGGGAGACATTGTCTCTCCAATTTATCTCTTCTAAATCAGTGACTTTCCTCTGTCTGTAAATGCCATATATCTGTCCCCCAGGGTGGTTTCTCATTGACCTACCTTTCTAGAGCTCAAAGATGTTTCTCTGATTTGTGAGTTGTTCTTTGAAGAGCAACAATTCTGTGTTTTTAGTTTTTGAATTGTTTCCACCAATGATGATTCTACTGTATTTGATGAGGCTTTGATATGTTTGAGATCACTCATAAGGGTATCTAGTTTTGTCAGGGCTATGGTGGTCTCTGGAGGCGTCTGGTCAGATTTCTTCTTGCCAGCTGTCAGTGCTTCTGAGAAAGAAAGTTGTTGTGGTGCCTTGCTCCTTGACATTCATATGGACAGTATTTAAATGAAGGTCCCTTAGTATCTACTGTCCATGTGTTGATCTATGAGAGCATGTAGTAAAAAGTTCAGCTCAATCTCAGAGAGGAGAAAGGTAGATATTATGAATAATACATTTGTAGGTGCAATGCTCCTGTTTGCCACTAAATATCAGTGTGCCATTAAAAGAGCAACGTTATTATTATTGTCCAGAGGAGGGAGACACCTTGTGACATGCAGTGTTTCACTCCTGAATTACTTGCCCAAACAAAGATGTCTACTGTCTATGAGCTCCTGGTGCTGCTCATGAGAGTCAATAAGCTTAATCTATGGCACTGGAAGGCTGAATAATCCTGGTGCGGGTCTTCTATGCTCAGGATATGTAGTGAGGGAATATAACTTGGCTGGTCAGCAATGCTGATGTTTGGAGAAAGGTTAAAAGGGAGGCATGGCACCGTAGATGCAGTGACAACACCAGCACCCCTCTAAGGCCAGCAGGGCTCAGACAGGTCCAGTTGCAGGTAATGGCAGGTCCAGTTGCAGCAGGTTGGCTGGGCAGTTGCAGAGAGGCCTCTGAAGCGTGTTCTGTCCCTGTAGCTCACACAGCAGGTCAGCCGACTGACCCTTGAAGTCATTCTGGTTAGCCTGTGTTAAAGGTAAGCAGGTCCAATATTCCTTCTCAGACAGCAAGGCAGTCCCTGAAGCAGCAGGGCAGCCCTCTGGCAGCAGGGTAGTCCTTCATTGTAACTTCCACTTGCCCAGGATTGCTCTGAAGAGTGGCCATGGAGGTCCAGTATTCATACCTGGTTTCAGTCTTTGCATGAGGGACTCTCTGTCCTATCCCCACATCTGGTTCTAGAACGTTCTTCCTCTTCCCCTGTCAAGGCTCCAAACTGTCATGGGTGACAGAAGCCAGATAGGCCTGGTTTCATATTATTTTTTGTGGGTAGGAGGCAAAGCCCTTTGAAGTGTAAGTGGGGCTAGTATAGCTTCTTCCAGTCATTCTGCCAGGATGGCCCATACTGTCCACACCTAAGCTCCATTTGTGTCCCAGGATGCTTGTTTCCGGTCCAGGGAGGACCTGTCTTGGCAGTTTGGGCTGGACTGAGCGCAGGGGTACAGGGGCAAGACTGATGTGCATATGGCTGGGTCTAAATTGGGGTGGCATGGTGAGCAAAAGAACAATGGATTTAACCCAGATCTCTTTACTGGGAGGGGGGGGGAATGTTTGATTTGGTCTGCATTCTGTCCATCATCTATGTATGCTACCCACCCTAAGTGCACCGGGTATGCCCAGACATGGGTCCCGGGCCCACTGGATTCAAGCTAGCCTGGCTGATGAGAGGTGATCCCCCGAAACCTGTCCCAGGATGCTTGTTTCCGGTCCAGGGAGGAACTGGCTTGGCAGTTTGGGCTGGACTGTTCCCATGAGGCACAGGGTCAAGACTGATTTGCAAATGGCTGGGTCTAAACTGGGTTGGCATGGTGGCCAAAAGAACGATGGATTTAACCCAGATCTCTTGACTGGGGGTGAATGTTTGATTTGCTCTGCATTCCGTCCATCATCTATGTGTCTTTAACTTTCTAAAAGTGGCATTTCCAGAATTTTAATTTAAAAACCATCTTTACCATTAAAGAGGTTTTTAAATTACAATTCATTCGAATATAAACACTTATCAAATGTAATAAGGTAACCCAGTGTTAGTCAGTGGGAGAGAGAGGCCTTGCAATAATGAAAAACAACTTTAGGAGTTTTCACTGCCAGGACATGTAAAACTTAAGTGCACATATCTTACTTTTTAAATACAATGCATCCTGCCCTCTGAGCCTTTAGGGCTTATCTTTGGGGTGACTTATATGTATTGAAAAAGGATGGCTTAGGCCTAGTAAAAGGGATATTTTGCCAGGTCGACATGGCAGTTAAAACTGCACTACAGGCTGGAGTGGCATGCCTCAGGCATATTTTAAAAGGCTACTTTAGTGGGTGGCAACATGAGTTGTGCTGGCCAACTATTAGCATTAAACTTACAGGCCCTGGGTACAGGTAGTACCATTTACTAGAGACTTACACGTAAATTAAGTGTTCCAATTAGGTGTAGGCCAATTTTACCATGTTTGAAGGAGAGAGCACAAGCACTTTAGCAATGGTTAACCATGGTAAAGTGCACAGAGACCTAAAGCCAACAAAAAACAAATTCAGGAGGAGTGAAAGCAGAAAGGTTTGGGGGAATACTACACCAAGGATGTCAGGTCTAATACCCTGTGAGCAGTGTGCTTTGAAATTGCGAACAAGGGGGTCGTGACACAATAATGCACTTTATGCTTTTTTTGCACAAAGACTAGGGCTATCTATGTAAATAGCATGTTCAATCATTTCAGTTGTTTTCTATAACGTGTTCAAATGCACTGGCACTTCGCTACAGATCAGATAATTCTATAATATTCATACCTGTAGCAAGTTACATTTAGGCAGCATGGATCATTTTGGGAAAGAAGAATGTGAGCTAAGTCTGGGTTGTTGAGATTTATTATTTATTGATGTTGTTTAAGTGTTCATGTCTCATTTTAATATTTAAACCTTTTAGAGTTTTTATTGTTAAAGTGTCACACATGAATGTGCTTCAGGAATGGGGGGGTTATTATTCTAAGTCTATTATTTTATTGTTTATGGGTTATGTTGAAATAAATAAAGATATTGATTGATTGACTAATTGATTGATTGATAGGTATGATGAAACATCTGCCAATTTTTGGCAGATATTCTGTATTTGCCAACACTAAATAACCATCTTACACACTAAATACAAAGGCTTTTCACACACCATTTATAAGACCCAAGTTTTAGATGATTTACAGTGTATGTGTTCAAACATCAGTCACAGTTTTCACTGGAACATACTCTCCATAGGATTTCCCCAAAAAACACATTGCATTCGCAAATTTAGCATCTTTTCAATTCTCCTCGAACTATCACCTTTTTTATTTGTGATGCTTGACACACACTGTCACATTGCTGAAGAAAAATGTTAACCATTTTGCATTAATTATATATGTTTGAAGGCTTCACCCCATATTCAGTATGTTGTGAGAGACAATAGTGTATGTATGTTGTTCCAAGTCACAGGCATTGTTGTATTCCGCTTTAGGGGTCCGTATATAGGTTTTCCTGAATCATGTCCTTATATAGGCACAATTCGCATTGCCCTTATATAGGCATAGAATCCCTGTCATTATTTAGGCATTAACCGTGCACTCCAAATACAGGCATGGTCACTGACATCCGTCCACCCTAACGTCACAACGAGTTCTTAGAAACCAGACTCTTAAGCTTCGGGAGTTTCCCTAGCACAGGACTATTGATTTCTCCAAGAACTCATCTATTATGTATGAACCGTTATACCTTAAGGGTTCATTCCTGACGTCTTCCTCTGTCCGACTTCACGTCAATGCTAACATTCCAAGACACCTACCAGGTATAAATATACTTTCCCTTGCCCAAGCAAGTTAGAGGAGACCTCGACTTCAGAGGAGCCCGTATCCCGGCCTGACGCACTGAGAAGACGCTGTCATTCCTGCACGCAGACGAATCCAGCTTCCAGTGTTCTGACTCCCTTCGCGGGGTGTTAGAGTTCCAGATCCGGCAAGAGATTCCCACCTCTCTCATTCTCAAGCTATGGAGCTGACTAGATCCTAGAGGGACTCTTGGCATACTAGAATTGGCGTACTATACTTAACATACTCTAAGTATACCAGACTAGAGAATACTCCACCTACTTCTACCTTTGCCTACACCTAGACTAGGTTAGGTACATTGGGGTATAACTAGCTTAGAGACGCATCGTATGAGTACTCGCATTTTTAGCTCATGTTATTTATATACGTGAATTTATGCTAAAAGATAATGCTAGCGCAGTATTATTTATTTCTACTGCTTACGCTGTACATTATTTATCTTGCATACTGTCTTGTGATCATAACAGCACATATCTCTTACACGAGAAACAAGACTGTTCAATAAAACCCTTTTATTGAAACGCCCGTCTTTCCTTTCTGTGTAACTCTGTAGAAACTAAGCATGCACGATTGACTGAGTGAAACTGTTATCTATTGTTTCCACGATTCTGAGACGTGATCCGCTTCTAAAGGGAAACAAAAGTTGTCATGTTTTTTGGTTGCCAGAAACTACTCCCTTCTTGTTCTCAAGGAGTTTTTAGTGGCCTCTGAGCTAGCTGGCATAAGTAATTAAGTTTAATATACTCAATAGGGACATACCGACCTCAGTCCTATGTCAAACCTATAGGCTATATTATTCCAATGCGCAGAGCCTATTAGGGAAATAGGAACTACACTACATGGCGCCCAAACGTTTGGTAAGGCAGTAATTTAACGCTAGATACTGAGTTACTCAGTCGTGCTTTTCTCAGAGACCCCTACTCACATACTCCATAAGACGTCTGGAGTGGGTAGGGTTAAATATCCGCCAAAACTAAAATAGGGAAGCACCCTATAAATTAGTTGTTTGGTTTGTTCAACGTTGAAGGATACAGTGTTCCAAAATATTGTGCACCTTATCTTTTTGTTTCCTTGAAACTTGTTCTACATTTTTCAAAAAACAAATGTCCATAAACGGGGACGATGCCACCAACACCGGTGGAGCTGCGGCTCAACCAGTCGTAACAGCTTTTAACTTTACAGGTTTAATTGAAACCGAGGAGGGTGTTATAGACATCCATCCAAACTTAAGAAGAGCCATCACTCTAAAACTTATAAAACATGGCCTACCACCAAGAGGCGGTAGAGCAGTTTTCGTGATAGAGGCACACGAATCCTTTCAGACAGAGGTATTCTATTCATGGGTAATATTTCCTGAATCAAATTCAGTAACAAGACTGTTTCACTTCTACAAAGAAGATGATCCACCAGAGGAATACATTCCTTTCGAGGATATTGAAATTCCACTAACATACCAGGAGCATCAGCTCTGGTTTAAAGGTGCCCTAAAACATCACAAAAACATTACCAGGCTCGGTCCACTAGGTAGACCAGGATCAACATGGCCGATTCTAGCCGGCTACACTCCTCATCCTGACCTCGATATAATGTCAGACGAGGAATTACTTACTCAACTTACAGAGTTAATAAAAATTTACAGACAATTAGTCCAATATGTCATGCAGACTTTCACAGTCCAACCACCATTGACACTTCCAAATCAAACTCCTCAACAGGGGAATACACTAAAAATTACACCACAGACTCTATACGCAGTCATGGGAAAAATGCCCACAAAACGTCAGCAAATTCCATTCTGGATAGCTCAAAAGATTACTCAAATAGAAGCAGTATTTCCTAATACTAGCCCTTATGAGAAACACAGAATACTAACGATCTGTTTACCAATGGGGATCACACCACAACTGGAAGACTGCACCACTTGGGGCTCAGTCTTTGCTGCCATCTATACTAAAACACATGGTATTCCATCAATTGCAGTAATACCTGATGTCCTGAAACAAATTCAAAACGAATACGGGGCAGAGCCTGCTCTGAATTTAGGTATGAAATTACTGAAAAATTTCGACCAGGTCTCAACAATAATATTATCTAATATTAAAGGGGAGGCAGCAGCAGTGGCGATCCGCCAACGATTAAGGAATTCGATGTTACAGAACATCAAACAGAACTACCCAGAATAATAGAACAATCTTATGCAGAATTAGGCAGAGATAGTTTGGGTGGAAGACCATTGAAGCCAAAACTATCTGAAAGTCCTGAGAAGGACTCTATTAAACAAACTCCTACATCTTCTAAAAAGAAGTGGGAAACTAATAAACATAATTCAAATGAGAAACGTTCTCAATCCCGAGGTAGGTCTCCTCAAAAGGAGCCCTCTGAAAGGAGGTATAACCTCAGGAATAGGGATAATTTGAAAAAGCCTGACAGGTATCAAGATACTGATACACGTTCCTCTCGTACCTTTCAGATCTCGTCACAGACATCGGAAAGAAGAGGACGGTCAGAACATAGAGAAGAACGCGTGAAATCGAAAGACGACAAACACGTTCCGAAAAATAAATCTAAACCTCAATTCTCAAAAGAGAAGGTAGCAGGTCTGAAGATCAGACATGCCGAGGATACTGAGAACACAACTCAAGAACAGAGAATGGGCTCAGACAATGCTGGACAGTGCAGCAGAAGTCACAATAGCTCCCCAGAACCTGAAGGAAGTTCTGGAGATAGTGGACTTGAATGAGTACATTACAGTTGAGACTGTAGACACCAGGGTTAGTACTCCACAAAAGTTATATGAAATAACACTCCGGATGGAGGGAGACATACCTAGACAGGTGAAAGCACTCTTTTGGGAAAAACTTTCAAGGGGCTATGACATACTTCTAGCAGAAAAAGACTGGCCACCACAATTTGTCAGGGAGTGCCCACATGGCGAGGACATTATTATAGCAAAACCAAAGGGGATGATGGACGGAGTGTTGAACATTGCAAGCACTCACCCCCAGTCAACTGATCTGGGTTTAATCCATCATCATTCTTTAGCTCACTCCGCCACCCCAGTTCAGACATGGCCATATGTAAATCAGTCTGACCCTGTGTCTCATGGGAACAGTCCAGCCCGAACTGCCAAGCCATGTCTTCCCTGAACCGGAAACAAGCATCCTGGGACCGGTTTCTGGCTTACAGCCGTCATCAGCCAGGCTATCTTGAATCCAGTGGCAAAGTGAGCAAGGGACCCACGTCTGGGCATACCCTGCCAACTTAGGGTGAACATAGCAAAACCAAAGGGGATGATGGATGGAGTGTTGAACATTTCAAGCACTCACCCCCAGTCAACTGATCTGGGTTTAATCCATCATCATTCTTTAGCTCACTCCACCACCCCAGTTCAGACATGGCCATATGCAAATCAGTCTGACCCTGTGCCTCATGGGAACAGTCCAGCCCGAACTGCCAAGCCATGTCTTCCCTGAACCGGAAACAAGCATCCTGGGACTGGTTTCTGGCTTACAGCCGTCATCAGCCAGGCTATCTTGAATCCAGTGGCAACCATATTCCAATTCACCTAAAATATACTTATGCCAGGAAATGGGCAGTTGCCCAGGCCCCAGCATTATACAAAAATCATGTAGGATGGGATGAGGACTCACCTCACCATAAAATACATCTAAAAAATGAACCTACTGCACAGAGGCAGTATCCAATAAAGCAAGAAGCTAAAAAACAGGTCAGGGAGATCTTATATCAACTTGAATACCAAGGGGTGATTGAAACATGCACCTCTTCAATGAACAATCCCTTGTTTCCTGTCTCCAAACCAGACAATACCTATCGTCTAGTTTTGGATTACAGACATTTAAACACTTGTTCTAAAACATTTGCAGTGCAAAATGCACATAGTACAGCATTAATGAATAACATTGTGCGTAAAAAATATAAAACCACATTGGACATCTCAAATGGTTTCTTTTGTCAAAACATAGCACCTGGAAGCAGGTACTTGACAGCCTTCTCAATAATGGGGACCCAGCGTCAATTTTGTCGACTCCCACAAGGGTTCAAGAACAGCCCGGGGTTATTCTCAGCAAGGGTAACGGAGTTACTACAAATTTATGATAATGAGGCATTGTCATATGTCGATGACATCTATCTGACTGACGATGACCTAGACAAACACTTGAACAGGGTGAGTACCATTATACTGGGCTTCGCTTCTGAGGGCTATAAGTTCAACTTTAAAAAGTCTAGAATTGCCCATCTCAATGTCCTCTTTCTAGGATATGAGCTTTCAAGTGAAGGCAAGAGCTTGGCAGCCCACTTTTTAGAAAGTGGTGCGCTGCTCCAACCTCCAAAAACGCTGAAAAATTTACAATCCATCCTGGGTTTCCTAAATTTTGGAAGAACATACATTCCAAATTACGCAGAAAGGGTTAAACCTCTCTACGCATTAATCAAACCTGATTTTTCAATCAAAAATTGGACACAGGAACACACAGAAACCTTGCTTTCACTCCAAGCTAACATGTTAGCAACAAATCACTTACAAACACGCGTAAGTAAACGCAATTTAGTGATCCGAATAATTTCGGGTCAATGCGGATTCACCTACTTAACATTTAATGAGGGTGAAAAAGTACCAATTGCCTACAAATCTCATTTGTATACACAAGCAGAAATGCGCTTCACTTCAACAGAACAAATTCTGACAGCAGTTCAAACCGCTGTAGCAAAAGAAAGAGCTCTAGCCCAAGGGAAACGCATTATTGTCGTAACCCCAGTTCCGGCCTTAGAGGCAGTAACTAAAGCGAGCATTCCAAATGCAAAAGCATTACATCCGAGATGGATACAATAGGTTAATTCTCTTGCTGCAACAGATGTTGAATATGTTTTTGATCCTGATCTAAAAACACAAGCGTTCCTGCAATATGAACATGAATGTCCTCTGCCCACTGAGATTCTGCCTCTCGATCAGTATGAATTCATAATTTACACTGACGGATCCGCACAACCCGCAACTGGGAGTAAGCAAGCTTACAGTGCAGCGTGCGCAATCGTTACAGGTCACATGCGCGATGGCAACTTCAGACCTATGGTCACAAAAACCCAATCTCTAGGAGATTGCACAGCTCAGCGAGCTGAACTACAAGCATTCAAACTGGCACTTGAAAGTACAGATCGAGAATTCCCCACACTAATAGTGTGCGGTTCTTTCTACTGTGTACAGTCGTATAATGAATATATACAAACTTGGCTTGAAAATGGGTTCAAAGATACAAGAGGTGGCACAATAAAGCATAAAACGCTTTGGGAACAAGTAGTTCAGTTAAAAAGCGAACTACCAAAGGCTCACGTGATCCATACACTGAGTCATCAACGTGATGGCGTTCACGTTGCAGGGAATTCATTGGCTGACGAAGCCACAAAGGGGGCTGTTCAGACGGCTTCCGTTGCTGCGATCACTCGTTCAAAAACGAGAATAGAGAGTGAGATAATGTTGGCTGTCAATGCTACGAGCAAAGGCAGTGGTGCAGCGTTACCAAAAAAGTTTCCACTCAAGTACTCTTATGTAATTGATGTGAACAACGTTCCTTTTGCTCGAATCCCTGGAGTGGGGGATAGTGTAATCCCAAACATGGAACGTAGAGCAGCTTTGATTTATGAAACACATCTGGGGGAGGGTCTGTCACATCAAGGGATCTCTAAAACAATTTTGATGTTAAAAGAGATGTACTGGTGGCCGGGAATGAATACACAAATTCACATCTTCATCAATGACTGCATAGACTGTAAGATACAGCGAGATGCAGAACGCCACCAGACACCATGCTACGAAGTAGCCTGCCAGGGACAGACACCATTGTTAGACAGCATTAGACTAACTACGTGAGGCGTCCTTTTGGACAAATGCAATCCCACAAATACTAAGTCAAGGTTCCTATGGATATGGCCTCAGTGCTCGGCTGACGCTCGAACTGTTATAAAAGATTTGTGAGTCTTTATCGGCACATACGCAATAGGCACGCTACATTCTGACCAGGGCCCTGCGTTAAGCTCTCGAGCTTACAAAGAAGCCATGGCCAATCTGGGCGTTGCATTGCGGTACTCCTCTCCGTTTCATCCTGAGGGAAATTCTGTTGTGGAAAGGAAAAACCGGGACATAAAGCAGTCTATAACAGCTAGGGTATTAGGTTCGGGTGATGGGTGGGTCAGACATCTTTATGGGGTCCAACGCTCATTAAATAATTTGCCAAGAAGTTCTCTAGGGGGGGTCACTCCAAATGAGGTCCTCTTTGGGACAAGAATGTGGGTGCCAGATCTAGAATGCAGTGGCACAGTGGTGGAAAATAAACCCTTTGATATCAAAGACCGTTTGGGTGTTTTACATGATCTAAATGAACTAAGATTGAAACAAAGCAACGTACTCCTGCAGCCAACCACCACTGGGAAAAAACCGGCGGTCCCAGCAAGGCCTGTCTGGATTCCAGAAGTTGGGGATCTAGTCAGAGAAAAAATTGCGGACAAGAAGGAATTTGGACCTTCTTACAGACAACCAGTACCTGTCCTAGCCATACAGTACTTCTGCCGCCCCTTGCTGGAAAAAAGGAGAAAAGATTTGTGTCCATCGACCTCATCAAACCACAGTATGTGGCCAATACTAAATAGTAGGCCTCATGGACTCCGACCTAGTAGCAGACACACTCCTCTCGCTACTATCCAAGAGGTTCAGACTGAAAGACTGATAACCATTGAGAATTCAGCAGTAACAGATGAAGGACTGAGCAACAATGCTATGGAACTCATCCCTCTTGAAACTCAAGTAACAGTTCGTCCAAATACACCTGTCTACACCAATGTAACAAGTGATCAACTGGTTCCAGCGATTTCTACAAATCCTGATGCAATTCCAACAATTGACAGAACTGCTTCTGGCTATTTCATTAAATTTGATACGTTTTCTGAGGATCTGAGTGAGCCCGAGACGTCGCCAGCATCAAAATCTTTTAAACAGCAAGTACAAGACTTTTTACATTTTCACCATGGATTGAACTTTGGGTTATTTCTGGAATATTTTTCTTCCTGCTTTGGCTAGCTTTGGTTATGACTATGAGCGTGCTTATAAATGGCAGATACATCCATTTGGACACTGAAAGAAAAGAAGTGAACTTACTTTTAAAACCTCACAAATCATCCCATTGTGAAACAAGAGACTTGTCTGCAGTGAACATCACAGCTGTTCCTATACAGGATGGTATAGTGTGGGACAAAACTGATTTCGATATTTTTGGCCCGACGGAACATTTGAACATTCCACATTTATTTAAGATCTCACTAAGTGATTTTGTTTCATCCAGTACCTAATCTGAGGATTGGGACTTTGAAACTGTAAATAACTTGATGTTTAACCTAGAAAAATCTGCTGCATTTTCTAATAATGAATATTTAGAGTTTTCATCAGACTATGAACAGCTGTATTGCTATAACCACTATGGTCATCATTTTTTGCATAAATCTGCAACACCTAGAAATGTGTTTATGTTTAACCAATGGGAGCATTGTCCTACACCACCAAAAGGTAGTTCAAAAACATTTGTTAAAAAGTTTCCATATTTTTCAGGATACAATACATCTGATCCAGAAACATTTTACTATAGAAATGTAAACAAAACAGGAATGAAAATTATGTTAACTAATACAAAACAGATTTATTCTGCAGCATTTATTGGCCAACTGTCTAGACAGGGTTACTGGAGTACTAAAGATTGGCAAGTGCAGGGGATAGAAGCTTTATTTAGAGCCTGTATCGTCCCTCAGCAAATAATGTTTTTGAATGACACTGTCCAACAAACGTCTTGCTTTGGTTTAGCCAAGATTAAAGACATGAAAACTCCTTCTGTACCAACACCTGCAAGTGATAACAATACACAGGCAGCGGTTACAGTTGACACAATACTACAACTCAAGAGAACAAATCCTGATTGGAGAAAATGGTTGATCTGGCCCACAGACACAAACAACTGTCAAGAGAGATTCCTGAATAAAACACAGGGGTTTACTATTCATAGGCCAGACCCACGATACGTCCAAAGACAGCATCCGGGGGTAGTAACAACATACAGTGTAGGAAAATTATGCCTCGATTGGCTGCAAAAATCTACACTTAAGGATGTGAAACAACACTTATCTTTACTTAAAGAAGACGCAGACCTTAGGGAATTCTTGTTTGGACCAAGAAAACCGCGTCAAAAACGTTTCATATATGCCGGCATCTATGCTGCTTATAATGAAGCATGGAAGGTGTCACAGATGGAGGCCGCAGAACGAATACGTGAACTTGATCGTATTAATTTAGAGAAAACTCTCTCTGTGGTCGACAATGGGTTAACAACTTTGTCCTCCAGAATTTATTCATTGGACAGTATTGTATCCTCTGCTATCGACATACTGGAACAAGATTTAGCCATGTTACAGCAAGGCCAATCTGAGTTGCGTTCTATTATGTTATTAAGCTGGACGCTGCAATCTTTGCGTGCGGGCTATGTGCCTTGGCGTTTTATCAACACAACGGCTCTGTTTGCAGAATACAATCTAACTGATAAACAGATCGAACTGGCACAAAGGGGAGCAAAGTATACAGTACTGAGCATTGAAAAACTTGAAAAATTACCATTCACAGTGGCAGAAAAACCAGCTACAGAATGGCTTATTCATGGCAAGATTAGTCTACCTGTGACTACTTTTCAGTTTCAGTATTGCCTTAAACAGATGCAAGCAAGCAAATATGAAAGGTTGGGTAAAGAATACATTAAGACATCCTGGAATTTACCTTACACATATAGATGTTGGAGTGGGGATCGTGAAGTGTTTCTAAGCGGTACACACTGTGAAAGTGCACTAAGCGGTTTACTGATTTGTCAGGACATATCTTTACACGGGGCTTGGAATGGTTCAGTGGCAAATTTGTCCTGCCACCAGCAGGGTACACCAGCTGCTGTGATTAATCCAACGTTTGGCCAACTTTCTAATGGGAGTTACCTCATGTTGAATGATCAGAGTTGCTGTGGCATGTTGCCAGGCATCCCATATCTAGTAACGGTCAACTCCAGGGTCACTTGCTGTATGCAAGTATTGTTTGCCCCAATAGACACAGTCAGGGAGTCGCCTTTATGGCCTTCGTTGAATGTCTCTTTTATACGATTTGATACTTTAAGCAGAATGAGAGCCATGCTTATACAACAATCAGTGCCTCTGACCTCGGCCAAAGAAACCTATGATCTACAAGTTGCAAGGACTTCGGCTGAGATACAGGCTTTAATTCGTACAAACTGCCCTATACATTTCGTAGAAATGATAGGACGTATCTTTAACCTGTCAGATACAAGCGGAATTGTACATGTATTTAAGACCATCTGTTCCGGACTATTAGCACCTTTCCGGGCTGTCCTCGGAATCATCCCAAACTTCGCACATTCGGTGTTTGGTGGTGTGCCGTTAATTCTAGCACTTGTTGCAGGAATTCTGTTTCTATTCCTCCTACTACGCTATGGCAAGCCTATTCGCCAACATCACTCCGAGCGATGTGAAGAAAGCTCTCCTTGAATGGAAATGCCGTGAGCGAATAGTACAGCTTTTGGGCATGCCTCGTCTACGGGAACTTAATACAACGTGGTTCCTGTCATTCAGACCAATCTGGCAAGATTGCATCTTACCTGTTCTACGCTGCCTGTTTTGCGGTGAAGAATGCGTGCTAGACACCTGTCTAACACTCCCATCAGTCATGCCAACCGATGTCGATACTCTGTTGGACCCGATAACGGCCCATGCTGTGTGTTGTCCCCAGAGGCTACCAATCCTGATGACGGCATTCATTGAGATCTCACAGATGCTTCCGGCTGCTGCTGAGGTACGAGATGGATCAACAGGCACACAGGTAACAACGGACGCGAACATTGCATCTTCTGCTGAAGGCGATGTTTCTCATCTCTGTGCAATTAACCTTCTGAACGAGGTGTTCCAAATGTCGCCGACTTCGGTGGACGATATTTTGGCTACGGAAATAGATGATCTAATGTTTACGCCAGACCCATACACTGACTTTGATTCGGCTCACAGTGTACCAGGACAACAATAAAATTTGGCCTTCGTATTTTTCAAACTTGGATCTTTTCCCAGAATTGAACTTTTTTTTCTTTTTAAATTTTTTGAAATGACATGGCAAATGTACAATCTGCTTACAGTAGAACTAGTCTTATAGAACAGACTTCTTTGAATACTTCCAGGGACACATTGTCACCTTACTTGTCTAACATTTCATTTAATTCTATGATATGCAATGGCTTTGATTTTGAGAACTTATCGGCCATTTCGTCATATGTATATATTTCTGTTTCATTCACGTTGCATTTTACTTCCGTTATATGCTTAGAATGAAAACGATGCTTTAAATGTACAGTATCTATTGCATTTCAACAGTTTTGAGCTTCTTTTAAAATGCTTTTAGAAATGTTTTTAGCAATATGTGGTACTCAATTTTATGTTTAGCATTTAAAATGTTTAGCATTTAGTATTATCGTTCAATCGAAGATGGAGTGGGTGTTGTATTCCGCTTTAGGGGTCCGTATATATGTTTTCCTGAATCATGTCCTTATATAGGCACAATTCGCATTGCCCTTATATAGGCATAGAATCCCTGTCCTTATTTAGGCATTAACCGTGCACTCCAAATGCAGGCATGGTCACCGACATCCGTCCACCCTAACGTCACAACGAGTTCTTAGAAACCAGACCCTTAAGCTTCGGGAGTTTCCCTAGCATAGGACTATTGAAATGAAATGAAATGAAAAGGAAATTTATAAAGTGCAAAACAATCACCCGAAGGTGTCAAGGCGCTTGCTCGATAAACAAGGATGGACTATGGGGGTCGCAGGCACACTAAAGACTGAACAACCATGTCTTCAACATTTTCCTAAAAGTCAACAAACGGCTTTCCTGTTTCAACTTTATAGGTAGAGAGTTCCAAAGTTTTGTTGAACCTACCAAAAAACTTCTTCCACCCCAGGAGCATTTTTTTGCCCTGGGAAAATCAAGTCATGAGCATACAAAGACCGCAGATGACGGACTGGAATAGAAGGTTGTAAATTCTGTTTTAAAAATCCAGGTCCTGTATCGTGCACGGCCCTAAAGACAATACACAAAGTCTTAAACTTTATTCGCTTTTCAACTGGTAGCCAGTGTAGGTCTTTCAAAACCCTAGACACAGATTTATGTCTTGGGATATTAAGCAAAAGCCGCGCTGCAGCATTCTGTACCACCTGCAATTTAGCCAAACATTTTTTCCGCAGATCGATAAAGAGGCCATTACAATAATCCGCTCTAGATAGAACAAGTGCAGAGACCACGAGTTTACGTAGCTCCGCTGGAATGAATGGTACAATCTTTCTCAAGAGCTTTAACGTGTAAAAAGCATGGGAAGTGACCTGATTGACATGGCTCTCAAACGAGAGTTTAGGGTCAAATATAACTCCCAGGTTTTTCACCTTGGCTACAGGTATAGGCAAGGGACCCAACTCCAAAGGCCAAAGCTCAGATGACCAGAAATTGGTATGGGCACCAAAGAGTAAAACCTCTGTTTTACTCGTATTAAGTTTTAAACAGTTGGTAGCCATCCAATCACCAACCTGACGAAGGCAAGTATGAAATTGTGCCATAGTATCAGTGGGAGAGCCGGTCACTGAGACGATAATCTGCGTATCGTAGGCATAGGAGATGGCCGAAAAGCCCAGGGACTTAATCAGCCTAGCCAGTGGTGCCACATAGATGTTAAAAAGGGTCGGACTCAAAGCCGACCCCTGTGGCACCCCACAAGGCAAAGTAAAGTTTCTCCAAGAACTCATCTATTATGTATGAACCGTTATACCTTAAGGGTTCATTCCTGACGTCTTCCTCTGTCCGACTTCACGTCAATGCTAACATTCCAAGACACCTACCCGGTATAAATAAACCTTCCCTTGCCCAAGCAAGTTAGAGGAGACCTCGACTTCAGAGGAGCCCGTAGCCCGGCCTGACGCACTGAGAAGACGCTGTCATTCCTGCACGCAGACGAATCCAGCTTCCAGTGTTCTGACTCCCTTCGCGGGGTGTTAGAGTTCCAGATCCGGCAAGAGATTCCCACCTCTCTCATTCTCAAGGTATGGAGCTGACTAGATCCTAAAGGGACTCTTGGCATACTAGAATTGGCGTACTATACTTAACATACTCTTAGTATACCAGACTAGAGAATACTCCACCTACTTCTACCTTTCCCTACACCTAGACTAGGTTAGGTACATTGGGGTAGAACTAGCTTAGAGACGCATCGTATGAGTACTCGCATTTTTAGCTCATGTTATTTATATACGTGAATTTATGCTAAAAGATAATGCTAGCGCAGTATTATTTATTTCTACTGCTTACGCTGTACATTATTTATCTTGCATACTGTCTTGTGATCATAACAGCACATATCTCTTACACGAGAAACAAGACTGTTCAATAAAACCCTTTTTATTGAAACGCCCGTCTTTCCTTTCTGTGTAACTCTGTAGAAACTAAGCATGCACGATTGACTGAGTGAAACTGTTATCTATTGTTTCCGCGATTCTGAGACGTGATCCGCTTCTAAAGGGAAACAAAAGTTGTCATGTTTTTCGGTTGCCAGAAACTACTCCCTTCTTGTTCTCAAGGAGTTTCTAGTGGCCTCTGAGCTAGCTGGCACAAGTAATTAAGTTTAATATACTCGTTTGGGACATACCGACCTTAGTCCTATGTCAAACCTATAGGTTATATTATTCCAATGCGCAGAGCCTATTAGAGAAATATGAACTACACTACAGCATTTCTGCTTTATGATGGTGTACATTTTGTGTTTCATATTTGTCTCATAGGTTTGTAGTGGAACAAGAAATCATAAAAGAGAGGATAAGCACATATATATTAATGTACAGCTGTTATTTGCCTGGGCTTAAGACCCACAGGTGTAACCACACACTTATCACCATATCTGAAGCTATGATCAGTTACCAACTGTACCAGGCTCATCATATATTTATGCTCTGATCATACTATACACTTTTTATTTATGTGTGAGCAGTTTTGTATAGAGCAGATCATACCAACGTTGTTTTAGAGCACAATAACAAGTCAACAAATGATAAAGTAGAAATAGATATGGTAAAAGGCATACATTAATCAATCCATTGAATATGGTGGCATGGAAGAAGTCAAGATCTACAATAGTTACACCAAATAAAGTGGTATTGATATTCGCAATTTAGAGGATAAAATGGGGAATTAGTTAATTACTATAAGTGTCACTTACTTTCAATCACACAATAATAAAGATTCCTTTGTTACGCCTCATCCTTTATGTGTATTCACATTAACACATTTCAGATCATTCATCACAATTGATTTATTTAGAAAACATGAATAATATTGGTTAAAAAGATGATTCTTGGTAAATTCTATCTCATATAAAGTATCATTTGTTTTATTAAAACCATATAGTGAGACATGTCACTTCCTTGGTACACAGGTGTATACCACTACACAGACTGATTGAAATTAGCATCCTGACTTTTTGTTGGCCCTGCCAATAAAAGCATGCTAATTTAGCATTTGCAATATAGCCTAAGCCTGTCTATGATAACACCAAGGTCCAGACCAGAGCCTGTTCTGTGACCTAGAAGGGTGCACCAAGTGTGCCCTCATAGCCGGCATTGGAATACTGTCCATATCACATAAAGCGGCATTGGCAGTGTATCACGTTATGTGACTCATTATCCTGACCAGACCTTTATCCTATGTCAGAAAGGAGTGCAGTCTACTGTTCCCACTTGTGTAATTTGCTTTGATATTACTCTCAGACCCTTTCACTGGCATTCCTTGTGTGTGCTGTGTGTGAACTTGCAGACTGAATGTGTTACACATGCATGATAACCAGATTCTGTTTATGGTGAGAGTCTCAGTGCTCCATTTAGGGTATCTCCTGGTTTGGCATGTTACAAAATGGAGGATGGACACAGAATCTTCAGACAGTGGAAGGGCGTGGCTAAATTTCTGTGTTTGGGAGGTGAAGACCCAGACACTGAGGCGATCGATGTCCTGCCTAGAAAATGAGCATAAAAGTAGGACTCAAACCGCATCCAGGTACAGATTCTTCTTGACCATGGAAGGAAGTGTGTTGCAGAGTACCCAAAAAGCTTCTATGTCTCCAGTTTTGGTGTCTTCATCACAGTGAGTTTCCCAGAGGTAAGGGGACACCACTTAAAGTCTGCAGAACTTTCTGGATAAGCTGAAGCTGTGCTTACTGCTAATGCCTGCTTAGAGAGGGAAGGAGAGTGACTGGCACTGCAGGAGGAGAGACTGACCAGTAGGACCAGTCCATCTGTGTTCCCAGCATGAGGAACATCCCAAAACACATAGAAACAACTGACTGTCATCTGGAATGAAGCTGGAACAGACCCATGTTGTAAGGGTTGTTCCCGTAGCAGACCTCATAAAGAAAGCAACATCATGCACCTCTGCAGTGTGCCCAAAAGACTGGCGCTGCAGCTCCCTGACATTGGTATGCCTGTTGAGGGAGCTGTCATTGCTGCTGAGATGTAAGCCCTGTTCATGGCCGCGAAGCGTCAACTGCAGAATAGGAGTACCCACCTGAAACTGGCACAGAGCCTGCAACTGCTGCAGACAATCACCCCCCAGAAACCAGCCTCGAGGCCACAACTGCCAAAGATGATCTCCCATCAGATATCGTCCTCTTGGCTGCATAGTCCACTAACAAACACCCACCGAGCAAGCCTATCGCACTGTAAATCCTAGCGGTCCAAATTCAGAGCAGGGATTCCACTGCAGTCCGTTGTTAAAGTAGTCGACGTTGAAGGTGCCGCTCTGATGAGTGCACCCCCTAGTGTTGCACAAGCTGCATATCCGTGACCAGGTAAAGTGAGGCTTGAATGTGAATGACTGAAAGACTGAAAGACTGAATTAATTGCAAAGAGGTAAATCTGTCATGAGAACTGTTGCTGTTGCCAGTGTGATCGCTTTTGGCAAAACAGTTTCAATGGATCTATGAGTTATCCTGTGCTTCCTCTATGCCTATTCCTGTTCTTCTGTACAAGTCACTGTAGACTTTAGAAGAGCTTTCTAGAATGGGGAGAGGGCACCGTGGTGGGTGTAATGCTTGACTAGGAATCCTAGGGGAGAACACGACCCTGGAACTGAGCCCCTATTGAAATGCAGCATTTCATTTTGCTGTGATATTAAAGTACTCTCTTTTTACTAAGATAAGCAATGAGCTGGACAGTATGTTATTGTGTCTTTTGCTTGACTATTGAGTTCTAAGCTCTAACACCAGCAAATTCTAGAAGAGCCACCAATTGGAGGAACTATCACATTAAAGAGAGTCAAATAGCATGTTTATTACACAATAATTATACCAGTCTGAAAATAGAGATAGAGGCATTCATCCAATGTCATATGATGGTTCCTGTTGGCATTTATCACACCTATTTTTGTGCACTGATTCTTTCAGGACAAACCAATTAGATTGAACACAAAATATTATTGGCTTAAGTACTTTAAGATTTAATGGCTATAAAAGCTGAAAAAACATCCCACAATTAATAATCAGCTTTCAATCAATTAAAACAAGTCATTTGTATGGAAAGCCTTTACTAAACATGCACAATCAAACAACTATATACAATGTGGTTGAAATGAAAGAACCAAATGGAAATGGCAACCTGATTAAGGATGTGCTTTGGTGCCATAGTAATGGTTGAAGATAAGATAAGATGAGATCAGATGAGATAAAGATGGCTAGTCATGTTTTAAGTGATGAACTTTCATTTTACAAATAAGTGAATTCTGAATCTTGAAGTATTGTTTGGCTATATTGTTATGCTATGTTACGTTTTGTAATGTTATGTTATGTTATGTTATATTATATTATGTTATCTTATTTTATACTATGTGTATTTCTAGAGTGCTCACCTTACCCCGGAAGGTATCCTGGCACTGAAGACAGAGCTGTATAGGCTGAGCCGGGGCTAGGTGAAGAGCCAGGTCTTCAGTTTCTTGTAGCATTCATGAACTGAAGAGGCGGCTCTGATGTGTAGGAGCAGGTCGTTCCAGATATAGAAGGCACGATTGCCATATCTGGTTCTACATATGCAGGGTGTAGAGTAGGATTCCAGCCAAGTGGCGGTGTCTGCTAGATTTGTGGAGGTTTATATTGTTGTTGAAGTATGTAGGGCCAGTATGCATGAGGAATTTAAAGAGTGCTAGTTTCTGAATTGGGAGACAGAGGAGCTCTTTGAGGTCTGGGGTGATGTGAGTGTGGGGTATGAGGTAGAGGGTGAGCCTGGCTGCTGAGCTTTGTATGGTCTAGAGTCTTCTGGTCAGTTGAGCGTGGATTCCGGATAAAGTACGTCGCTGTAGGTCGTAGAAATGTACCATGAATGCATTTACAATGCATCCCTTACCACGCATATTTTACCACACATGCCTTTACCACGCATTTACATTCATTAACATTAAAAATAACTTTACCACGCATACCTTTACCACAGAAATACGAAGGGGGTCATTACGATTGCGGTGAATCCGCCACCGGCAGCCTGTAATCGTGCGGCCAAATCCCTCCCGCCAGATTGCGATGGCGGGCGGTGTGGGTGGCGGATGGAAAGTCTGTCCGCTTCGGGTCCAACAGCAGCAATCGTAACGATTGCTGCTGTCAGACCGCTCGCATCAATAAAATGGTGGCGTGCCTAGCAGGCACCGTCTGCCATATTATGATGCTGCATCCCCGCCAGCCTTTCCATTGCGGTGAAACCGCCATGGAAAGGCTAGTGGGGATGTACTTTGAGGGCCCGTTGCGGCCCCCTTGTGCTGGAGGGGTTTGGCTGTGCACTGGGGGGCCCCCTACATTTCCCTGCACCAGGTGGCAGGCACCGCGTGGTGCCTGCCACGTAGTGCAGGGTAATGCAAACAGTGCATTTCGGACATTGCGGTGGGTCCTGCAGCCAGCAGCACCCGCCGCAATGTTAGAGATAGACGAAGCAACCACCACGGTGGCAGTCGCATCGTAATCTCATGTGCGGGACCGTCGCCTTACAGGCCCACTCCCCGCAACGATGGCGGACGGGCATAAGTCCGTCTGCCATCATAATCACCCCCTAAATTCTTAGTTTCGGATTTTGAAATTGAAATAAAATTAATCAGTAACACTAATGTCAGTTTAACAAAATAAGCAATAATAGCACATTTTTAAACCTTATTAAAATGTGCCCCTACCAAGATAGTGGACCACTGTATCCGAGAAGGTCTCAAGAAAAACGTCTAAAATCAACCTGCACTTCCAATTACAGTTTCGGTCATGTTTTTTTATCATTTCAAAAAATCAAACGCAATAATTTGTTTAAAAATATTGTTTTACCACGAAATTACTATAATAACAGGTGTACACAATTTTTTGAACAGAGCCACACTGCCTGGCCTGTCAGGTGACCACACGCACTAGAGTGAGGTAGAGAGACAACCACAGCGACACTATTTACAAACTGCTAGCTATCTGTAAACGTAAGTATTATTCCTGTTATATTAACACTATTACAGACATAATCACCTCAAAAGTATTATATTAATTTTCACTAACATTTTTATGTAGACCTTCAAACAATTTGTGAGGAAGAACTGTACTTTTCCACAGCGAACAATCAATTCCTTGCATTACCTCAGAAAATAAATGCTTTTTCCTGAAGTAAATATTATTTATTTACCACACGTGTAAGGGACATCTGGGGGAAGCTGGATAGTGAAGGGGGCAGATTTACTATTCTAACTCCAGTGAGTGCCTCCTTGGAGAAGGTGCTGGACACAGAAGGGGTCAGATTTACTATTGTAAACTGCATTGAGGGAAAACTCGGGAAAGGTGCTGGGCACTGATGGTAGCAGATTTACTATTCAAAACTCCAGTGAAGGCCACTTTGGGGAAGGTGCTGATCAGTGCAAGGGGGAAGGTTTACTATTTTAAAGTCCAGTGACAGCAAACTTGGGGAAGGTGCTGGACACTGGAGGAGCAGAAACAGAGATTTAAAGAAACATTTAAAAAAATACATGAAATAATTGTACAATTTATTACATTTTTTTGCCTTTACATACATGTGCAATATCAATCCAAATTATTGGTAAACCATAATTAGTGAAGCAAAACCAAAAACATTTTACCACATGTAAATACACTGCAAAATACACAGAGCAGAGAAGCCCAAAAAAATCTTTCAAATGTTGAATGCAATTTTTTTGCTTTAAGATGTAAAAACCAGAATGTGCCGTGAAATAACATCCAACATCAGCAACAACAAAAACAAGGCAAGTATCTCTTCAGAGAACTAGAAAGACATACCGAAGGTAACAATCTTTACATTTAAAACTCACTTAAATAGTAACCAAATCATTAAATCCTTACAGGAAATTAATCATCGCTCCTTTGTTTCTTGAAATAGAATTCATCCCAGAAACAGACTTTGGGACTGATTTAGATCTTGGTGAGACTACTGCCGTCTCCCCGTGGCAGAGTTTACAAGTACTCAGTGAAGCTGATGGATTCCTGTCTGCCGTATTAAATGTGGGCTGGCTGATTCTCCATCCGTGTTGACAAAGTGCTTTCCATAGCATAAGTGGCTCACCACCTTCGACGCGGCAGATTCCTCTGCTGGTTCAGATTACTCTGTCTGGCTGGCGGGATTGCGCTGAGCCTATTTAGATTTCTCAGTTGTACTGGCGTTGTCATATCGGTGGATTCCTGATGGCGGGATTCTGTTACGTGTCACGTTCAATTTTGTACTATTACTAAGGCTTTTGGATGGATGCTAGCATCACACACCTGATGTGTTTTGGGCAATTGTTTTCACCTGCATACCACACTATAAAACACACTCCATTTCAGACTAGGTTCCTTTGCCATTCCGCTGCAGCAGAACATTTTTCATGAGAACTTTTTTTGTGAAGTCCGTTTTTTTTGCTTTCTCTGTTTCTGGTTCATTATTTATTTTTTATCATTTAATTTCTTGTGGGTTAGAAAATGTATTTGAGCTTACTATTTGAGATCGGCAGGGAGTCGAAATCCCTGTTTTACTGTCCTTTACATCAACCAAACCTAAATCCATCCCTCCCAAGAAAAAGCATTTAGGTGCCACCTCTGTGCCCAATAGATGCCCCTTCCTGAGGAGGTTACCGTTTGTACTATGTTTAAGAGTCAAGTTATGGGCAACAAAGTTTGTCCTAACATTATTATTAATTTACAATTCATTGATTATTAAATATGTTAATGATGAAAATGTGAAATACATATCCTTACATTTATAACAGAAAATACAAAAGATTTTTAAATTACATATTTGCAAAGTCCAAACATTGGAAAAAAAAGAAATGTGATGGACATTAAAATTTTGATGCAAGCATTTATCATGATAATGGACACTTACACCAAAAAAGACAATTGAAATTTTTGTTTTCAAGTGTGAATACAGGTGTGTTTATTTTCACTTAATAAATGAAAAAGAAACACATATGCATTACACCTTAAACATTTTTTTATCAAAATACAGAAAATGCACTAGACAAGGGTTAATGTTACAAACATAAATACAAACAATTATTTAAGTTTAGAACTAACACTAATTTTACATTTTTTTTAAAAAACATTTTACCTTGTCTAGTGCAATTACTGAATTATGTTGATTTTTTATTTATCAAAAAATGTGTAATGCATATGTTTATAATTTGATAGTTTACGAAAAATAATTCAACACACCTGTTGAAAACATTATGAATTTTGATTAAATGCCAAATTTTGGGTAAGTGTCCATTAACATGATGGAAGCTTGCACCAAATTTTAGGAAAAAAGTGAATACAAGTGTGTTTCTTTACATTTCTTAAACAACAGCAAAAAATATGCATTTCACATTAGAAAAAAATTGCTTCTAAGAGAAATTTAGAAATACACGACTCTAGAGCAAATCTAAAAAGACAGTTCAAAAGTAAACAAGTAAAAATGAAGATTACCTTGGATTCTGGTGATGTCGGGTTGAATTGCTTTGTGGTCAAGTAGCAGCAGCAAACGAAGGATTGCAAAGATTGAGTTCATGATAGAAACAGAAGTGTAAAGAAGAAAAAAAGGTATGTTTTTACCTTATATCCCTTCGAAACCGCCAACTCATGTGTGGAGGTTTACCCGCCACAGTTACGTTGACATGAAGGCACATCATAATTAGCCAGTCAGAAATATTGGCTGAACCCCCTCCGACAGCCGCTTTTGCCTATGACGTCATCGACAAGGGATGAAAATATCGTCCAGAGACCCACCAGCATCTAAATTGAGCAGGCGGACCGCCTAATAGGCGGATGGATTAACCAACGGAAAAGTGACGGCGGGACCAGATCCGCCAAGATCTAAATCAGGCCCTTATATCTTTAATGTAGTTTTGTAATAATTCTGCTTTTTTTACATCACCAGGATCACAAAAAGAAATAAAAAAGAATCTCCAATCTATATTGTCAACATTCAGCAACTTCTGAAAAAAGAAGGTATTTTTTGAAAAACTCGTCTGTGGCGAAGATGAGGGTGGCCTCTGTACTCTATTTGGGCCTGAACCAGGATTGAGTGGTATCGAGGAGATGGTTGTAGTTGTGGTGGGTGGCGAGGCATTTGTTTATCATCTTTTCTATGACTTTTGCCTGATAGCGTAGCAGGGAGATAGGCCGTTAGTTGTCTAGCATCTTCCAGGCTGCTGACGGTTTCTTGAGGAGAGGGAGGACTGTGGTGTGTTTCCAGGGACTGTGATGACTGAGGGCCTAATTCTGAGTTTGGTGGTGTGTGAGCGGGCTGCCACGCCACCACCCCATTCCCACACTGCCAAAGCTCACTGCCGCCCGCCAGATTACGAGTTATCTTGTTGTCTGGTGGGCAGGCGGCGCCTACTAAAAAAGGCATCGCAATGGGAGCGCCTAAGGCTGTTCCTGCACGGCATGGACTCTACAGTCCATGCCGTCAAGGAAAATGGGTGCATGCAGACAGGGGGGCACAACATGTCCCCCCTGCATGTATACCATGCGCAGGGTCAACAGGGGGCCCTGCAGGGCCCCCTATGTTTCCCCACAGCCAGCCTTTTCATGGGGGGCTCACCACCATGAAAAGGCTGGCGGTGGGGAAAGATGTAATATGCTTGGCGGTGCCACAGCAGTACCACCAAGCATATTGCTTCCCCTGATCGCCACAAGACTGCCAGGGATCACGGATCCCTGGTGGTTGTGGCAGTCTCCTGGAAGTCTGGCCACCCTACTCGTAATACGGCGGTCGGACCACTGGTGCAGTGCTCTCCGACCGCCATTGAACCTCCACCGCAAGTTTGGTAGTCCTATGGACCGCCAAACTTGTAATCAGGCCCTGAGTCTTTCAAGATTGGAGTAAGTGCTGAGCTGATGTGGTCAAGTCCTTTGATGAAGACGTGGTGAGGGCAGTGGTCCAAAGGTGCTCGGAGTGTATAGACTTCTCGGTTGTTGCAGTTTCTTGAATTGTGATGGTGGGTCAGTTGGCCAGGCTGGTTCTCTGGGTGTTTGAGGAGATGGCCAGGAGGTCTTTGAGGGTGGAAGCGTCCAGTTGGAGCTTGAAGTTTTCATAGATGCCGGTGATCTTGTTACTGAAGAATAGAGATGGCTGGTTTAGAGGTCCAGGGAAGGGGTTATGCTTGTGGAGCTTGCTGCCAGAGAGGTGGAGTCTTTGACTACGATGAAAATGTCCTTGGAGCTTTTATTGCGGCTTTTGATGCGGTTGGTGAGCACAGAGCATTTGATGACTCTGATTTGCTGATGGCTGCATCTGAGGGCAGGTTTGTTGGTGCTCTTGCCGATGTCATCCTGATTTTGTCATCCAGCTGTGTTTGTGAGGGCGTCCCCTCAACTCAGTGCATCTGAGGTTGGCCAGTTCCTGGTGGAAGTTGATTGTGCTAGGGTCAGTGAGGTCCTCCGGGTAGTAGTTGAAGTCACTGAGTAGAGGGACAATTGTGCAACAAATTTCATGATTGTGCTGCTGAAGTTGTCACATGATCTTGGGTGCCACACAAAGTTTAGTTGGCAGTAATGAGGAGTTTGATGGTCAAGTGTTTCACGTTGCTGGTGGTGCTTTCCGAGGTGGTGAAGCATTGGATGGATTCTTTGAAGATGAAAGTGATTCCTCCCCTGGTTCAGTTTTTCATGTCCTTTCTTGCATTCATGCATCGGGGTGATCACAGGGGCTGATGAGGGTGTCAGCCAGGTTTGGGTCAGGAAGAGCTGGTTCAGTAAGCTGTCATGTAGCAGATGCAAAATTTCTGTGGTGTGTGTATTGTGAGTGAGCGAGTGTTGAAGACTAAGCAGGACAGGGAGGGGTGCGGTGTGGGGGGTGTCAGGTGTGTAGGGTTAAGTGTGCTGGTTGTGTAAGGTGCAGAGGGGACTGAGGGGAGTGCAAGAGGATGAATGTGAATTGACAGGTGTTCCAGAAGAATGCACCTTCAGTGTTGGCCGCAGTATCGCTCGGAGATGTGACTGAGGTTCAGGGCATGGAGGGTCATGGTGGAGTAGAGACTTTGAAGAGCCACGTGGATTTACAAATCCCGATAGCCATCACATTTTGAAACGGAGAATAGGAACTCTGCAAGAAACGATTTTTTTGTCCCTACTACAGAATCCAGATGAAGAAATAGAACCTTAAAGATAAGAACTGAAAAAAGAGAAATATTGAAATTTGACTTTTTGATTACTGTTTTTAAAAATAAAATAAGAGAAGATTTATTATTTTTTGAAAAAAGTTACTGAGGACTGATTTTTGAGTGCTGTACTTTTCTTTTAATTTTTGCTGCTGTTCTCAGTTGAAATGGCATACAACAGATGTGTTAGTATGATTTCACCAATAGTGTTATTTATAGGTTTAATTGGACTACTGTTGTGCCTAATCTCTCCAGCTGGATATGCTTCTTCACAGATTGAACTAACTACAATTCATAATGAAACTGAACATAACACACTGACACATAGTGAAATATTAGTTAATAGTTTTAAAGACAATGTCTATGGAAATTTATTGAGAGAATATGTGGACATAATTTGAGTTAAAAATTGCCTAGTATGTGTTTTTCTTCCTTCTGCATGTGAAGGAGCTACCTATCAACGACTGCTGATGTCCTACCGTTTTTCAGTTAATGCTTTTGTTAGTATGTTTAATAAGTCAGACTTTTTAGCGCCATAGCTGTCGGATTCCAAAACTTCGCTCGAAGTTCTTACTGTTTCTAAAGATTCTGGGCTTTTGCTGTTGTGTATTACATATTTGAATCCAGCTGCATAAACTAACTCAAAAACTAAGAAGACTAAAGGGGAGTATGGGTGCAGTGTGAGTAATGAAGAGCGTGTTTGTTAAAGAATATAATTGGAGGAGAGTGAAGATTTTGAGAGATTGGAAGGATGAAAGGAAAATTAGAGAACAGATTAAGGCTGAAGAGGAATTTAGGACTTCAAATGTGCATCCAAGATTGACAATGGATGTGAGAAAGGGTGAATTGTGTATGGTATGTCATAAAACTACAGGAGTCAGATCAATAGAGTCTGTGGGAAGAGTGAGTGTAAACGAAGTTATGTTATTAGTGGTGATTTTGTGGTTGTGAAGAACCAATACTTAGAGGAACGTTTTATGTATGTGGTAAGACTGCCTATATCCACTTACTTCATAATTTAATGGGTTCCTGATATGTTGCTTTGATAATTCCTTAGAGTTTACCATCTGAATGAGATAAATGATGCTGTTGGATTGAAGAGAGGGAGCCAAGGTTTTGAGCAAAATGTGCTAGATGTATTGGGAGCTATGATCCCATCTATTGAAGTGGCTATGAATGATGTGAAAATTAGAAGATTATCTACATTTGTGGATTAGTTGGCTTCTGATACTGCAGGCGCATTAATGTAAATAAAAATAAAACATTGACTAATTGCAATGCCTGCAATGTATATGCAAAACCTTTTAGCACTAGAAATACTTCTCGCAAAAGAAATCGGTGTTTGCAGGGTTTTGAATGTGAGAGAATGCTGCACCTATATCCCAGAAAAAAAGTACAGTTATTAATGCCTATGTCTCCAATAGGACAGATCGAATTGCAAGAAGCAGAAAGTGATGCAGACTATGCTTTAATTAAGAGTTTTAGTGATTGGAACATTTATTTATTTACTTATTTATTTAAATATTGATATAGCGCACTACTACCCGAGGGCGTGTAGGCGCTTGCAGAATAGGCACGCAGAACACACTGAGATGTTAGATTTCCAGTCCTTGGGCAGATTTACAGAGTAAAGAGCCAAGTCTTGAGTCCCTCCCTAAAGGACAATAGATCAGAAGCATTCTTTAAATAGAATGGTAGCTTATTCCACCATCTTGTGGTGATGCTAAAGAAACTTTTGCCACCCCATCTCTGGAGACGGAAGGTAGGCTCTGTCACCAGCTTCAATGAGGTCGATCGAAGTGTGCATGCAGGGGTATGCCATTTGAAGCGCTTTATCAGGTAACTAGGGCCTGAATTTTGTAATGCCTTAAAGGCAATACATAAGGCTTAAAACTTGATGCGCTTCTCCATTGGTAACCAGTGCAAAGAGTTGAGAGCATGTTTAGCTGACGAGTATTTGTCTAATCCAAAGAGCAATCTCGCAGCGGAGTTCTGGACTACCTGTAGCTTTGCCACTACCGATTTTTTTACTCCGACCAGGAGCCCATTGCAGTAGTCGAGTTTTGATAACACTAAGGCTGACGCCACAGTTTTCTGCAAATTTGTCGGTATAAATGGGAGCACTTTCCTTAGAATTTTCATAGTGTAATAAATGGATGCAGTAAGCATTTTTACATGCTGGGAAAAAGATAGGGTGGAATCCATAGTGACTCCAAGGTTTTTGGCCTTGGTGACTGGGATGGGGACAGTCCCCAAATCAGATGGCCACCAGTCTGAGGACCAGAATGTTGTATCCTTGCCAAAAAGTAGAACCTCTGTTTTATTTGAGTTCAACTTAAGGCAGTTTTCAGCCATCCATTCGCTGACACCTCTCATGCCCTCCTTAAAATTCAGAGCTGTATCATGATTTTTGCTCGAGATCGATATGATAATCTGCGTGTCGTCTGCAAATGATACCAGTTCAAAACCGTGGGTTTTGATCATACGAGCCAAGGGAGCAACATAAATGTTGAAAAGGGTGGGACTCAAGGATGAGCCCTGGGGCACCCCACACGGGAGGCTGAAACATTTTGATTTCAATCCTCCTACTTCAACAAATTGTTCCCGACCATGCAAGAATGTTTTAAGGAGTGCGAGGGCTGGCCACCTACTCCTGCCTCTCGAAGCCGGTCTATTAAAGTGCCATGGTCTACCATGTCAAAGGCAGCTGACAGATCTAACAGTATCAGGGCTGCCGATCCTCCTTTGTCAACTGCCTGTCTAATTTAATATAATCAGACTGGGGAGTTTGTAGACGTTTTTGTGTGTTTAGTAATAACTGTACATTATTTAACAATGTGCAGTATAGTAATCTCCACTTGACTTCACATATGTACGTCTATATGATGCTATTGCCTCTGAAACTATTTTGATATGACCTGTTAAATTTAATTTTCCTGGCTTATGCTAAGTAGGCCTCAGTTAGACCTCAATGCCGTCTTGTTCAAAATGGATGTCTCATCCTGTTCATACACTGTTTATTATTTCTGCTGCACGTAGACAAGCTAGTCATGTCTGTTTATTTCCGATTGATGCTGTTTTCAAAAAAGATCCTCTAGCATGGGCTCAGTAATGTTACATTTCTCAAGGTTTCTTCCTCCTGCCCACAGTATTGCATTCATTCACAATGGTTCAAGTTGTTTTGTAGCTAGCTTATCTGAAATCTCCGGATGACATTAGCATAGAGGAACCTGAATCAATATTCATGAAGCGGGATAGTGCTTAAGTGGTAAAGCTGTATGATACTTATAATCCAACTTTCTGATTTGTTGAAGTTATAATTGTTTTGCTCACACCGTGAAGAATCCCATTTTCTATTATGTTCTATGAGAAGATGCCCTTGATTTTGTGGATAGCCAGAACTTCTATGATGACTTTCCTATGCTACTACGGATACTGTCTGATTTTATTGCTCATTGGGCATTAGATTATTTTTAATTTTGCCTATCATTCTGTATTGTGCTATTACTGAGGATCTTCATGGCAATAGTTTTATGCATCTGCACTATACAAGTTCTGTATTGTACTCCTTTGAATTTTTGTAATAAATCCTTATAAATGTCCTAATTCCACCCTAGAACTCACTTATTGAGTGAGTCTGTCTTGTTTAACTTTATTTTTGATGTTCTGATTTTGTATGTTGTCTCACAACATATTGCCTCATGAAATTGAGGCTTAACACCATCCCCGATCCACCCTCCAATGGGGGCACTATTGAGATGAGTTTTGAGGTGTAAGGTTTTAGGGGTACACTGCACCCACACAGTCTTCTGTGATGCTGCATCTAGGCATTGTCCAGAAACACACCGGGAAGTGGAAATTGGTATGAACCATTTTCGTGCCAGGACTATGGGCCCTAAATCCAATAATTCATATTGAATCATGGGTGCAACTGAAAGTAACTGGTTTATCCCAGCATAGACAGTGTTCTCCTCCACATGCAGAAGTGGGGTGTTGTCTGCCAAGGGCTTTGGTCACACTATACTTCTCTTGGCCCCCTAGCCCTAAATGTATCCCTCTGTGTCATGTAGAGTGAAGATAACTAACAGGTGTCCCATAAACCCTAACATGTACTTTACCTGAAGAACGACCTATTTTGGTAAGGGCAAATAGTTATGCCGGAGACAGCTAGGCTTTGGTGAGTTCCCTTTGGCACATCATTCAGGTGAACACAAACAAAAAAGTACAGTTTGGTATACTAAAGGCATTTATTATTAAGGCTCTCTGTTTTCCATTTTTACTGATTTTTACAGATAAATACAGACAGAAAAACATTTATTTTCCTGTCTGTATTTATTTTTTAATGTTGATAAAAATGGGAATTGGGTTGTTTTTGAGTGATTCTAAATGCTGTCAATCATGATTGCCAGGCCAATAGCTGTGCGGATTGACAGGCAGGGGGATTAAAAAATACAGGGATTTTAGTAAAGAGCCTTAAACAGCAGTAGATTTGCACAACCTTGAAACTAAAATTTACATATTTTCTTACAAGTGCATATTTTACCATCTGAATGTGTGTATATATCATTGAAACTTGCAGGCGTTCAGGCACGAGTGCACATTAACTGGTTAAATAAATGCAGAAATATATACATTTCATCTTCATTTTTTCACAAAACCTAAAATAATATGGATAAATACAGGTAAAATTAGCAAAAAATAAATGTGGATAAATACAGACGGAAATGACAAAAATATAAATACCATAAAACCGTGAGCCCTATTTATTATAGACCAAGTATAAAACATATGTGAAACCAAGTTTAGAAACACCACACCTTAAAGGAAAGAGAAAATGTGAGGAATATATACAATATGGAAAATGTAAGCATTATATTAAGTGGTGTATATTTCAAATCTTGCATAGTCTATCACAAATTAGCAATAGCTTGATGATCTTCCTATTGACAGATGAGATACAAGATCCTCATACCTGAATGCCAATTCTGAGCACAGCTTAGACCTTTGCAGCCCCCAATCTGTAGCAAGACTGTCCACTGCCCCAGGCACGTTGGGATGTCTTATTTGTATCTGCTCACAAGGGGTCTATATACAAGATGTAGCAAGGAAAGGTTACTTTTTACATGTTCACCCCCAAATTTTTGGACTGATGCTGCTGGTGTATGGACTTTTTGAACACTGCGGCACTGGCGTGCAGTGGTCAGTGTATGTGCTCTGACCCCTAAAAATGTGTACAATTGTCTAACCCCTGATTGGCATATTTAACTTACCTATAAGTCCCTCCTATATGGTACTCTCTGCAGTAGCGGCCACTCGTACTACGAAGTGGTGAGTCGGGGGGGGGGGGAACACAAAGAAAATATCAAAACAAGTATAAATAAAAAAAATAAAACTTACCTGCTGTGACGGCCACTGCCTTGCTCTCGATCCTCGCGTCCTTGTCAGGAGACTGCTGCACACGTCGAAACCGCAGTGCCCACCACTCCCCCCTCCTCCCTGGTGCTGCAGCGTCAGGATGGGAGGCCACACCCGTCCCTCGCTCGCAGCCTGCAGGGCTAAAAAATAAAATATAATAAAAATGTTTTATCATCATTTTATTTTTGTCCTTTGCCTCAGCTGGCTTTCAGCAGGTGGGGGCCGACACTCCTCCGCCATAACGGAGGAGCCACCCCCTGACTCTCTGTACCCAAGACTTGTAAGTTAGATTTCACAAGTGGACTGCAGCACCTATTGTGCCACTACTAAGGTGACAAACTAAAAGTATGTCTTCCGGCCTGCCCTGCAGCCTGAGTGTCCAGTTTAAAACTGCAAAGTCAACCTGCAAAATAAACCTTTTCCTTTTTAATATTGGGAAGTCACCCTAGGATAGACCCTAAGTGCACATAGGGTATAGTACATGGAATTTAAAAGTTGGAGATGTCTTCTTAAGTTTTATACATCCTGGCAGTGAAAAGTCGTCAAAGTTGGTTTTGAATATGGTAAGGTTGACTCTCCCATAGAAAAGCACTAGGTTACATCATAACTCCCACAGTTCCGGTATAGCCAAACCCATGATTGCAGACTCAAATTAATAGAAATTTAAGATCCAATTGATGGTAAAGTCTGATTTTAAATTACCATTTTGAAAATGCCTCTTTTAGAAAGTAGCCATTTTCCGGCCTTAAGCCTCTAGTGCCCTTTTTGAAATAATCCCCAACTGTCACCTGGCAGTCTGCTGGGAGGTATGACTTTCTCTCAGAAAAGGGAACAAGAAGGCTTTGACTAGGAGGAGGTGTGGCCTCTTTCTGACAAGATGGCCTGGGGTATGTGGCCACAAACTCTACAGGCTTTAAAGGGGCAGGCCCTGTCACAGACAGATGCAACTCTCTCCTAGGCCGGCCCCTGCTCTTGTACAATTTACCAGAGTGGGGTCAAGCCCAATGGAGGGAAAACCTCTCCTAGAACTGGTTTTGCAGGAGGGGGTCCTCATTTCCCTAGACACACCCCAGGGCTATCCCAAGAACTCTGACCAAATGAAGAAAGATTCTGTCATGTTGGAATTTGGCAGAGCAGGGCACCAAGGGATTGTTTAGGGCCAAACCACCAGAAAGTGGGTGGGGTTGTCCCTGGGAACTTTTTCCTCATTGGTTAGGGAGCCACCTCCATCTATAAGCCACTGCCAGGCATAAATGTGGCACCCCTGGCTACCTTCTTCAGAACATTGCTGAACCTGAGGAAGACAGAAGGGCTTTGTCTGCTGAACCCTGACATCAGAAAGAGGAAAGCACCTGCTGTAACCTGTAGAGAGAGACCCCAAAGACTGACCTGCTCTGACATGTACCCAGGGCAGATGATTGGACTCCAAGGGCTAGCTGGCTAGCCTCCTGTTAACCTACATGGTCACAAAAAGAAGCAAGAAGCCTACCTTCCTGAAAGGCCCAGCTTACCAACTAGACTTACCCTAGACCCAGCTTGTAGCTTCACCTAGCATGAGACCTGGCCCCTACATGGTGTTCCTATGTTCCACTCAGACCAATCACAACTCTGCTGTCAATGCTGGTGACAGCAGCGTCATGATTAGACTAGGGGAGCCTGTGTGCTTTCTGCTTCTGGGAGTCAGAAAGAGAATCGGAGGAGAGACGACAGAGGAGAGATGGCGGCCGTGCAGAGGTAAGTGTTATATATGTTTTTTTACTCCCGTGTCCCGTCACTCCAGTTCCGTACCAGCCGCCACTGAACATAGAAGAATGACCAAGGCGAGTGAGTGCATGCACCTGCTGGAACCCTCTTGCAGAGTGACAATCCGTGTGCACCTTATGCTGGTGTGAGAGGCAGACTTGCAAAAGACACACAATTGATGGACGGAATGCAGAACAAATCAAAACATTCACCCCCAGTCAAGAGATCTGGGTTAAATCCATCATTCTTTTGCTCACCATGCCACCCCAGTTTAGATCTGGCCATATGCAAATCAGTCTTGACCCTGTGCCTCATGGGAACAGTCCAGCCCGAACTGCCAAGCCAGGTCCTCCCTGGACCGGAAACAAGCATCCTAGGACCGGTTTCGGGGTTTCACCCCTCTTCAGCCAGGATAGCTTGATTCCAGTGGCACAGTGAGCCCAGGACCCACGTCTGGGCATACCTGGCGCACTTAGGGCGAGAAAGCAAAAGACACACAATTGATGGACGGAATGCAGAACAAATCAAAACATTCACCCCCAGTCAAGAGATCTGGGTTAAATCCATCATTCTTTTGCTCACCATGCCACCCCAGTTTAGACCTGGCCATATGCAAATCAGTCTTGACCCTGTGCCTCATGGGAACAGTCGAGCCCGAACTGCCAAGCCAGGTCCTCCCTGGACCGGAAACAAGCATCCTAGGACCGGTTTCGGGGTTTCACCCCTCTTCAGCCAGGATAGCTTGATTCCAGTGGCACAGTGAGCCCAGGACCCACGTCTGGGCATTTCTGAGAGGCAGATTTGTCAGATTACATGATGAAAAAACGTAAATATAGGCAGTGGTACACGTGGTCTGAAAGACAGGTGAAGCAGCGCTTTATCAGCCATTTATTCTTGCACCAGCTGTCCAGGACTTGGGAGCAACCCACCAGGAGCTAAAGTTTTGAAGCCAGAATCTGGAAAGCCCTTTTGAGTTTCTAGTTTCGTTCTTGTTTCTCAAGGGTCTACAACAGATCAGCTTGTAACTCAGGTTATGTCTCCAACTCAGAGGAAGAAGCAGTTTGGGCATAAATATAATTCCAATCAAAATGTGAAAAGGCGTACAATTCTGTAAGACACCTCTTAGCAGATTAATAAATGTTATCTCCACCTGATATAAATTGTGGTACCACGATAATCCTGTAGCCAACACAAAGGCAGCCCCTTTGTACGTCATACTTACTCCTACATGTATGCAATTCAAGAAATGTCTCAAAATCCATCTCTTTACAATCTTCCTACCATCCTGGACTCTATCCCTTCCCTCCAGTGCTTCGCCCAACTGTGATTCTGTGCTTCTGAACACTTTTTTATATGCACATGCTTGCCAATTGAAAACGAAACTATTTTTTTAGTAAAGGAGCATGGATGAAGTAGTAACTTGAGATGCAAATTCAGTAATCCTATGAAAGATGGCCCTTCATTGTATACATTCACGAAGAACATATACGATTTAACTTAGTTTTCTTTTATTAGGAAAGCATTTGGCGGTATTAGGATGATTTTTGTGCTGTCATTTCTAGTAGATTCACACAGAAAGCGCGTTGTGCCCGCCTTGTGTTGCAAGCATCTCACACAACAAAAACAAAGCTGTCGGGTTTTTTCAGTACCTTTGTGTCAGAGCAAATAGGACATACCATTTAATGCAGCTAAATAGGGGACCTGGCTCATGCTATAGCCTTGAAGAACACCCCAGTATGTAATGCTCTGGCAGAATTAAATCATTTAAAAAGACTACAAAACCCTTAAATAGTTGCAGGAAAAGCTAAAGCAGCATAATGGGCCGAGTCCTTTTAGATTAATGTCTGCCATATCAGCATTTACTGAGGTTTTAACCTAGAAATATTGATTTATCCTTTTATTATATGTTATGACATTTCACCACTATTTATTACGCTTACATTAAATAATGGATGGACTAGGAAAAGAGCCGATAAGCGCAAGAATAAAGATGATTTTTTTTTTAATGGGTTTTGCTCCAAAACTCCGGAAGCCCTTGTTTATGGAAAGCATTAAGAGAATGCATAACAACTTGTTTAAAAATGTATTTTGGCACCCTATGTACAGAAATGGGGAGGGGCCCGGCCCCGCATGTGAGCAGGAGAGACACTGATTTTCGGAGCATGCTCCTTTGATGCTGTTTTTCCAATGTAATGCGACCCCCAAGGATCGAACAGGCAGAATAATAACTGCGCTGCGGTCTGTGTTTGCTGTTGTTTTCTACACTGGGACCGCATGGAAAGGTCTGGCGGGCCGTACTTTGAGTACCAGGGTCTCTTAAATGCACACTCTTCAAACCCATTGAAATTGTTCGGCGGCAGCTTTTGTTAAGGTAAGCAACTTCCATCCCCCGAATAAAAGTAAGCACTTCTACCGAACCAACAGAAGCCCTTAACTGTATGAAACTGCTCGGCGGCGCACGCGGCGCAAGGCAATGGAGCCCCCTTCATTGTTTGGTTGCCGTGGAAACAGTCTGTTATGTTTATCTTTCGGGGGCGGCATGGTTCAGCGGGCAGAGCTGTCATTCTAGACACAAGGTCGTGGGTGACGTTTCCACACCAGGAGCTGGCGAGCCCTGCTGCCCTTTGAGTGAGTCATTAAGTGAGCATTTCACCGATATTGGAGATGCGAGGAGACGAGTCCAAACAGCGAGGCTGCACCAGGGTGCCCTCGCGACCCCCCCCCCCCGCCTTACCATCCTCCCACGTGTGCAAGCCCCACCCACCCCAGTGAGGCACAGGGAACTCGGTGCACTTTGGCCTTCTTAATTCACGAGTCACTTTCAAGGTTTGTGCTATGACAAGCTCTGCACCCCCTACTGCAAAGAAAGGTATTTAATGAGCACACATTATTATTGCATTATAAATAGCACTCCTGCTTGGTTGGAAAGGCAATTAGTTAAGTGCTAGGTTTAAAATCAGTTGATAGAGGAAGTGTTTTAAACAAAGCCATCCATTAACCGTGCAATAAAATAGATAATTGGAAACCATGTTCTGCCAATCTGTACTTTTGTTTGATCTCTCTGTGAAAAAGAAAGACATGTTGTCCATCAATGCATTGTATTCCAGGTCCCTGGCTCTGCTTAGCAGCTTTCACTCACAGCCACAAGAGGCAAAAAGTTCTTAACCTCCACCCCCCTTGCTAACTAAGACCCTCAGAGCAATTGCTGTGATGTATGTTACCCTATGGGGGGGAGCGCACCTTGCATGGGCTTTTTATTCACGCGCCTACTTTGGGTGAATTTGGCAACAGTCAAAGTTAAAGAAGGCCTGTCTATGCCAAACTCCTGCGTAAAAAGAGAAGTCTTGGCCAATGGAATGCCTACAAATAATTCTGAAGAGAGTATATCCAGCATAGAGCTACATAAGAGCATTTACATTTCAAGTACATGCTGTCACTTCTACTGTCTTCTGAGTCATGTATTCAGGTACACATTCTCAAAGCTAATAAAACTCTTGTGGAGATCAAGAAAATCATTACTTTATAATTCACCATTTATGTTATGTGAATGACAGCGTACAAAAGAAATATATTGCTTTTGATTGAGGGATCACTTACTTTCACTAGTGGACATTTGGAGAAGATGTGTGTTGCACACCCCATCATGTTCAACATTTGACAGTTTAAGTTTACTTAAATAATGTCCTCATCCTTAGCCACTCTTTTCTTGCAGAAGCTATGTAAAAGATCTGTGAATGCTGTTACCAACGTCACACTTGCCTAAGAGCGTGCTTATGTTGACATGCGTGATGCGTCATGTAGCTTTAAACGGCATTCATTCCTCTTGTACTATGTCTTGTAGTCATGATTATTTTAGATGACAGCCTGGGATCCCCCTGGCCAACCTCGCGGAAAAGTAATTCGTCACAGATCTCTTTGGCAATCATTAAACTGTCTCTAGCCCTATTCAATTTATCCTTGGAATGGAGCTTTTTAACACATTTTCTAATTTTATAACCTTTTCAAACTTATGTAGCAAAAGCCACGAGGGGCATCATGCTAAAGGAAATTTGAATTTAAATTTAAATTTGGCAGCCTGTGACTGTTAGCTGAAGTAAAGATGATTTATGCCAGGACGCTGCCAGTACTCGTGCCAGGATTCGGCCTCTGGATCAGTCTTGTGTCTGGCTAAGCAGCCTTACCACAAGGGTATAAAAGTGCGTCTGAATTTGGAGCCAAGGGTTGTTTTCTCAAGGTGATTAATCACTTTGATATTAATCAAGTCTCCTTAATGCCAGAGTGAAATTACATTTTTATTATTATTAAACGTTCATGAAATTTAGGCCTTTTTTTAGGTGGGGGAGTTGAGGTAAATTTCGTAATTCACTTTTTTCCTTTCATTCATGGAAGGAGAACCCGTACTAACTTGCTCTCTGTCACTGTATACTTTTTATGTTTTCCAATTGTACCCGTTCCCCTTAATATTTACTTGTACCCTTTCCATATTTTTGTTTATTTCATAACTTTCACATTTTATTTTAAAGCCCAGACCTAAAGAAAATACAAACACCTGAAAACAAGTTACGTCAATGAAGCCTTTCCAACCATTCTTGAAATCACCTGGACTTACCCAGCACCCCCAGCCTCAAAGAAGGAACAGCGCCCCCACAATTCGCAGCTCGACCACGGCCAAAGATCGGCTGTGAAAGTCTGTCTTTCCTCTTCCCCAACATGGACGGTGGTTTCACCAAAGAAGGGAATCAAGCATTTCACCTAGAACTGAGAGGCACGTGGTGCTATCAGTGCTGCGACGGGCAATTACTCACAAGCCAGTACTTTACAGACTGATTATATAAATATACAAACCCTTCTCTTGTGCTAACCCACTTTATCTACCTAAACCCTTCCCTGTGATTTTTCCCAGTGGCGGTCACCACAAACAAAAAGTGGAGGGCAGGTAGATGGGGTGCGGGGTGAAGGGAGCGCGGAATGGGGAGCACTGGAGGGAAGGGGGGGAGGGGCATTCGGCATTTACCATTGCGGAGGAGCTGCCCTGATTTTTTCCACAATTAGTTTTTGATTGCCGATATAAATACCTTAATAATTTTTTCCTGGGTTAAAGAAATAAAATACCATGCTAAAGCTGAATCAGTGACCCTCTGTGACTGGAAGTAGACCTGCTTTAGGATAGCAGGTCCTATAGATTAAATCAAACACAAGGAGATGATGGACGGAGTGCTGAAACTTTTCAAACACTCACCCCCAGTCACAGATCTGGGTTGAATCCATCATCATTCTTTAGCTCACTTTGCCACCCCAGTTCAGACACAGCTATATGTAAATCAGTCTTGACCCTGTGCCTCATGGGAACAGTACAGCCCGAACTGCCAAGTCATGTCTTCCCTGGACTGGAAACAAGCATTCTGGGACCGGTTTTGGGCTAACAGCCCTCATCAGCCAGGCTAGCTTGAATCCAGTGGCAAAGTGAGCAAGGGACCCACGTCTGGGCATACCCTGCCAACTTAGGGTGAACAAAGCAAACACAAGGAGATGATGGACAGAGTGCTGAAACTTTTCCAACACTCACCCCCAGTCACAGATCTGGGTTGAATCCATCATCATTCTTTAGCTCACTTTGCCACCCCAGTTCAGACACAGCTATATGCAAATCAGTCTTGACCCTGTGCCTCATGGGAACAGTCCAGCCCAAACTGCCAAGCCATGTCTTCCCTGGACTGGGAACAAGCATCCTGGGACCGGTTTCGGCTAACAGCTCTCATCAGCCAGGCTAGCTTGAATCCAGTGGCAAAGTGAGCAAGGGACCCACGTCTGGGCATACCCTGCCAGCTTAGGGCGAACATAGCAAACACAAGGAGATGATGGACGGAGTGCTGAAACGTTTCAAACACTCACCCCCAATCACAGATCTGGGTTGAATCCATCATCATTCTTTAGCTCACTTTGCCATCCCAGTTCAGACACAGCTATATGCAAATCAGTCTTGACCCTGTGCCTCATGGGAACAGTCCAGCCCGAACTGCCAAGCCATGTCTTCCTTGGACTGGAAACAAGCAACCTGGGACCGGTTTCGGGCTAACAGCCCTCATCAGCCAGGCTAGCTTGAATCCAGTGGCAAAGTGAGCAAGGGACCCACGTCTGGGCAAACCGGTCCTAGGATGCTTGTTTCCAGTCCAGGGAGGACCTGGCCTGGCAGTTCGGGCTGGACTGTTCCCATTGGGTGCAGGGTCAAGACTGATTTGCATATGGCTGGGTCCAAACTGGAATGGCATGGTGAGCAAAAAAACGATAGATTTAGGCCCAGATCTCTGTACTGGGGTGAATGTATGACATTGTTCTGCATTCTGTCCATCAATTGTTCTTTTTGCATTTGTCACCCCGAGTGGGACGGGTATGCCCAGACGTGGGTCCCGTGCTCTCCATGCCACTGGAGTCAAGCTATCCTGGCTGATGAGGGCTGAAAGCCCGAAACCGGTCCTAGGATGCTTGTTTCCAGTCCAGGGAGAACCTGGCCTTGCAGTTCGGGCTGGACTGTTCCCATTGGGTGCAGGGTCAAGACTGATTTGCATATGGCTGGATCCAAACTGGAATGGCATGGTGAGCAAAAAAACGATGGATTTAGGCCCAGATCTCTGTACTGGGGTGAATGTATGACATTGTTCTGCATTCTGTCCATCAATTGTTCTTTTTCCTATAGATTAAATCGGCATGTGCACCTTAGGTGTCGCACCCATCTTTTCCGATGCACAATAACAGACTTAGGGGCATATTTACAAGAAAGTGGCGAAGCTTGTCATTAAGCTAAGAAGGCTAATGACACGCTTCGTCACTTTATAAATGCAGGGCTGCACCATATTTACTAGAATATGGTGCAGCCCTGCATTTCCCCCTGCACTGGCGCTACATTTAGCAGCCTAGTGCCAACACAGGCATCCTTGCACCATAGTGCAAGGGTGCCTGTGTTGAGGGGAAGATTGTTTATTTGCAGGAAGGTGCCCCTTCCTGCACATAAACAATCTCTAAATGCCGTTTTGTAACTTCTATGTGTGCTGCTTAATGCAGCAAACATAGAAGTTGCAAAACAGCATTTTTTTTAAAAATGATTGTTTATGTGCAGGAAGGGACACCTTCCTGCACATAAACAAGCATTGGCGTTTTGCTGTTTCTATGTGTGCTGCCCAAGACAGCACACATGGAAACAGCAAAACAAGGAGAAATAAAGCATTTCTCCTTGCTTCGCTCTGTTTAGGACCAGGTTTTCCCTGGTCTTAATTTTGGTGCTGCCTTCTGTTTACGCTGCTCTTGTAAATAGGGGGAAGTGTCAAAATCAATGGGTGTTGCAGTGGAACGCCCACCACAACACCCATTGCCCGCCCCTTTCACTCTAAGTGTAGCGTGAAAGGGGCCTTATTTACAAGGCAGCGTTAAGCCGCGTTAAGTGGCATAACCCTGCCTTGTAAATAAGGCAAAGCTCCTATCGCCATCACAATGTCACTAAAAGTGACGTTGTGGTGGCAATAGGGGCTTGTAAATATGCCCCTAAATATTGTGACTACAGAGGAGCTAAATGAATTCTGGAAGCTCTTTGTACTGGGAGACGATACAAGAGAAGGTCCAATAAAATGAACTGTATTTGAGAAGGCTTTTCATCTTTAGTTTTCTTGCTACTTTTTTCCTAAAATATTATCAAAAAGCATGAGGCCTACTTAATACAGTGTAACGTTTAATGTAATGTCCTTTCTGTAGCTGCGTGATACTGTGGTGACAAACTAATGAAAAGCCATTTTGCTCTGGATATGCGATTTGGCTCTTACTCTTACTGACACTGAATGGATTTAATGGGGTAGGATTAGTTTTGTGTTTCCAGTAGTCATTCTGGAATGGTGAGCATGTGCGTGGGTGAGTGACTGAGATTTAAAAACAGCTGTGAACATCATCTCCTCCAATTCTATGATTCACCTTCATTATCTGCACAGACAGCTCTGGGATTATACTCAGGTACTGCTTGGAAATGCGGTGCAAAGAGTTATAGGTAAAATAAGCTAATATTATTATATAAGGGATAAAGTACCACCTGCCGTACGTTATATGGGTATTGCAGTTCACCGAGGAGAGTCATAACCATATAGAGGAATGAGGCCAATGGCTGAGTTCTTTTATAAAGTTATGGAATTCTGAAGTTACTTGCAACATCCTTATCTTGTACGCCAGGGTGTACTTTGTCCCATAAAATACATGGTCACACCATCACCTTTCCCACAAATCACTTAAAACCTTGGTGCGTAGCTCTTTCATATGAACATGTAGAATAAAAATTAAACCTCTAGTGCAAAATTAAACACATCTAATCCTGTTATATATTTGTTGCAAACAGGTATTAGAAACAGTTCAATACAAGTTAATTGTTTTCTCTAACTATCTAAGGAGTGCAAAAAATAAACATGGTCCTTCTACTTGTTATTGGAAGCTAGAAAAATAAAGCAGAAGAAAGAAAAGCAAAGTTCTGTTTTCGTTGCTTTATATAGCTGCTTCAATTATGTTCCCATGATGAGACCTGCCTTTAGCCTGGATGCTGGCTCTGACAGTTGGCATTGTGACATCAGAACTTGACTGTAATAGCTTATAATAATCGAGTTCTGACATCTTTTCTTTATAATCGGCTACTGGGTGCATCACAAGTTGCTAATTATGAAGAAATTAGAGACTGATGTTTATACAAGGATTACAGAACCCATCTATTTTATACTTATTTTAGTGGTTCAAACTCGACAATGAAACACATAGAGCAGCATAAGTGATTTTTACTCTGAATGAAGGTCTTCAGCCTGCATAGCTGTGCAAAAAAAACCAATGTGCTAAAACAATTGGAGACCAGGCAGATGGTTCAAAATCCCTATAGGAATAAACATTGGAAAAGCACTTTTTTGACCCTCCCATTTTTTCAGCCCTCGCCTGATGCATCACCCCAAAACCTTCCATGCACAATAAGACACAGCAGCGCAATTATTCTGGAAAATGTAATAAAAATTTTTCAAATGGCGCTAAAGTTATAGGGAAGTCTAAAAATGTATTTCCTATAGAAACTAGGTTCTAACTATTGTTAGGACCTAGGGCCTGATTCGAGTTTGGCGGCGCGGGAGTGTGGCAGCAGGCCACCGCCCCGCTCCCGCCAAACACACCCGCTGACCGCCCGCCAGATTACGAGTGTCCTCATAGTCTGGTGGGTGGTCCTTTGGCGTTTCCATAGCGGTGCCTTTCAAAAAGGCACCACAATGGAAACACCAAAGTAAGTTCCTGCACGGCATGGACTTATAGTCCATGCCGTGCAGGAACTGGGCGTGCATGCCCACAGGGGGGCACACCATGTGCCCCCCTGCATGCATCCCATGGGCCATGAGGCACTTTGGGGACCTGTAGAGCCCCCTTTGTTTCCTCACTGCCACCCTAACAAATTAGGTCTCACCGCTGTGGTTACAGGATCACATTGAGGAAACATGTAATATGCTTGGTGGTGCAGCAGTAGCACCACCAAGCATACTGCTACCTCAAGACCGCTGCACCGGCGACAGGGATCAGGGATCCCTGGCGGCTGCGGCGGTCCACTCACAGTCTGACAGCTGTACTTGTAATATGGCGGTCAGACCACTGGTGCAGCAGTCCCCGACCGCCACCTCACCTCCACCATGGGTTTCGGCGGTCTGATGGGTCGCAGAACTTGTAATCAGGCCACTAGTTTCTGTAGGAAAAGCATTTTTTGTTTTTCCAATAACTTTGGCGCCGGTTGACGAATCTTCGCAAAATTTTCTAATTTAGCAGGACGCGCAGTTGTTCAGCTGCTGTGTTGAAACTTTTGGGGAGATCGGACAAGCGGAGGCTGAGAAAAGGGGGGGTCCCAAAAACGCGTTATCCCCATGTTAATTCCCATAAGGATTTTGAACACGACTGCAGCCTGAACTGCTGAAAGAAATTACACCATATTTGGCACAATGCTAGCTTTTGGTCCAGAAAGTGTGCTTTTTAGGTCTCGCGCCTAGCGTTGCAGTGCGCAGAACTGCTCGCGCAGCGAGAGATTTATTGGGGTAAAGTTATTTTCTGAAGAGGGACTTTTGTTACCGCCCATGCTTTCAATTGGGCAAGGTGGATATTTATGTAAAACGTTGTGTTTTCATTTGTTTCTAGCGGTTTTGGTTACCGCCCTATGGCTTTTTTTAACACGCCCATGAGACAGCGAGTCTACGGACTGGTTTGGTCACGCTGTCTGCATGGCCAGTTGGCTCTCTTATTGGTTGGCAACTACGAAATAAGCTTTCTGATTGGTGGACCTTGTCAACCAATCAGAGAGCCAACTGGGGCGTGCAGGCAGCGTGATCAGCATAACACAGGCCGTGTCAGGCTAAAATCTAGATTGTTACAGGGTTAAACATTTTCCTCAAACCGTTTACGTGTGCACGCGGATTGCCACCGCATGTAGCTAGCTATGATATTGTACATTTATATCGCTAAGAGTGTTATAAAGCACCACGCGTCACTCAGACCACTTCAGAGCGCGGGGTCAGGTGGCAGATTAAAACTGCGGAAAACCGAGGCCCCCCTCTCCCGCCCTGCGCACACATTGAGTAAACAGAGACTGCCCTCTTAACCCGCAGCCCACGGGGGGCCACCGCCCCGACCACGTGCGCCTAGTTCTATGAGCCTGCGGGCTCTCGACTCGCACACCCCCTTCCAAGACATTCAACCTTCTTTGTTTACAGAACAAAGCGGTGCCGTAAAGCAGCAGGGAAGGGCCGTTATTGCAGCAAACTGATACATCGCAATAATGAACGTTGCGTGCAACAACACACGCCCACAGCGTCTATACAAACAACTGCGTGCAAATTGTACCAACATTGAATCACACGGAGGAACCACTTTGTTTGCAGGCAGCCTTTACCAGCAGTCGTGTGCCTACTCACCTCAGGATCTGGGAAACAAACCTGGTGAGGGCAAAGAAGCAGAGAAGGGCTGTCTATTAAATGGGAAATGCTGTGAAATGAAGTAGGCCAGGTTCCTTGTTCTGCCTTCACTGCACTTTGGGTGAAATGGACTCTTCAAATGGAGGAGGGGGGAGGGGGTCTGCAAGCGTAGCGAGGCTCTCCTCCTTCCCTCCGTTTCTGTGTGGCAGCGCTATGCAGGGCAACTGTTTATTTATATTTGTTTGCGTGTGTGCCTCCTCCCCTGCACTCCTCCTCCTTTTGTTTACGCTCAGCATGTGCTATCTCCCCCCACCCACCCGCTCCCAATGTCCGTGCCTTCTCGACCCTCGGTTGTCCGTGCCCGCCCTTTGTACGTGCCACTTCGAGACCGCTAAAGGCTATTTCCCGGTCAAAGATAAAATATAAATGCTTATGTATGACAGTTAATAAATAACTTCTGCATCACAGTGTGATTTTACAGACGAGTTCGCGGGACACTGGGGTGTGTGGCAGAAGCAGCGCAAAGCACACAACAAACATTATGTGTCTTCGCTTTGTCCTCAGTATGAATTGAATAGCCTCACGGCACTGCAGATAGCGAATGTGTTTGTGAAAGGCACTTAAACACTGTCCGGAGAGGGCAGGGGGCAGTCAAGGTATTGTTTATTATGCCATACCCGGCCTCTCGACCGATGCAGACTGTCTAACATTGGACATCACAGGTTAGGTGTGAGTAGATACCACAAGCGCTGCGCTGACACTTCTTTACATCTCTTCAAGGACCACATGTCCCATAATGCAAAGGAAAACCGCATCTCTTGAGTCTCTGCTCACAACTGATCGGGAGGAGTTTTAGATCTTTGTAACAAGTTTACCAGGCAGCTTAAGTTCCTATGCCAGGGCTGAGTATCTGACCCAGCTCTGTGTTTTAACTTTGCATTCTGGAGCTTGTAGTTCGGAATGTTGTGAGGCACCGAAAAGAGTACAAATAATAGAAAGACATTGTCATTTACAACACCATTACTTGATTAATGCTTCACGAAGGGAAAAAAAAAACAATAACATTTTCAATGCCAATAGCTCAAAACAATGTCATTGCGAGACCTATTGCATTGTAAATGCTTGTTTTTTATTTGGTGCCAATCCATACATTAGTTTTAGAGAATGTAACCAAAATCCAAATTTGTGTATCTCAGAACGCGGACCATCTGCAGGTGTACTCGAAGAGAATCCACCTGACCCACGCTCCAAAGTAAGATTCTGAATGGCTGACTACGCCTTCATAGAAAAGTTGTGTCCGCCATTTTATTTATTGGGAAACGGTCCCTGGGGCTGAAAAGTTGCTTCTCTAGTGAATGAAGGGGTCAGGTGAGAGCTTTCCTGACCCTTTGTGTATGTGAAAAATGAGGGGTAAACCTGTGTACTGGGCCGTAAAATGGCAGAAACTTTTTTTTTGATCACACGTGAGATCCACAGAGCCGTTGTGTGGCTCAGCGCGGCCCCCCATGTAAATCCACGAACCTCGCCACCGATGCAGCGCGAAGCTAAAATGTATTTACATATACTTACATCATTTCATAATACTCAATCGTTTTCCTGTCCGGGCCCATGATCAAACTAATTATACAAACCATAGATCCTCCGTTGAATCTTTTATGTGAGCTAACAAGGATTTGGACATTAAAAGAACATGGGGCAAATACTTATGAGGACCTGGAATAAGAAGATGCCAAATTCATGCAGACACATAAACAATTTCACTATAAACCCACAATGATAAAAATATTGACAAGAGATTTCACACCAAGAATGACTCAAAACGATAACATTGCTCATGTATATAATTTATCTAGGCCTCAATTTGAATGGTCAAGAAACACAAATCACATTTAAGCTTTTGTTTAAAGAAATCATTCAGTACAAATAGTCACACAATATCATACAGTTTAAGTAAATAGACATTTGCTGATCACCTAAGGGATAAGAGAGAGAGAACATAGGGAAAATTCAAGTTCAGCATTTAGGTTATACAAACCAAAATACCAAAATATACAGAGTTGAAACGTAAGGAGTCACAGCCGAAGAGTTATACCTGCACACTTTACCAGCCGGTAAAGTACAGGTTGAGTCAGTTTGGAAAGTTCAGTTCAAAATGGGATGGGCATAAGAAATCAGAGTTCAGTCTGACAGCATGACAGGCAGGGAAATTGAAAATGATAACCAGCAGCCCGACTCCTCGTCTATGGGGGCAATTATACTTCCAAAAGTTCTCAGTTTACGCCCACAAAGTATCAGTTCTATCATACGTTATGGTTTCCATTTGTTGTCCACAGTGAGCTGCTCATGGTGTGATCAATACCTGTTAGACTTGGCATCTTTTGGCATGTTTCCCCTGTCTTTTTGCTTTCTGACCTCCTGGTTTTGACTCTGTTTTTGCTGGTTTAGTGTCTCTGCGCACTCTCTCACTGCTGTTCCGTGTTAAAGTGCAAGTGCTCCTGTGGAATATTGTTATTATGGATTGGTGTTTCCATGATTGGCATATTTGATTTACTAGTCAGTCCCTAGTAAAGTGCACTGAGTGTGCCAGGGCATGTAAATCAAATGCTACTAGTGGGCCTGCAGCACTGATTGTGCCACCCACATGAATAGCCCTAAAAAGGTAACTCAGATCTGGCACTGCAGTATCTGTGTGCAGTTTAGTACTGCCATGTCTACTTGGCAAGTGCACCCACTTGCCGGGCCCTACCCTCCCCTTTTCTTACATATTAGTCACGCCTAAGGTAGGCCCAAGGTACCCCTGTGGGCAGGGTGCAGTGTATGTGAAAGGTAGGACATGCCCTGGTGTGTGTGGCATGACCTGATAGTGAACTACTGCCAATTTCGTTTTTCACTATTGCAAGTCTGCCTGTTCCCTTAGGACAGAATGAGGAGTGTGCTTATAACATTTTATAAACATAAATACCCCTGGGAACAAGGTAGGAAAGCAGAGTTTAGTATGCCTGTATTCAGAATGTGAAAATGCATCTTTTGGTGAGGGTGATTTTTACATTCTGTGTTTGAAAATACCACTTTTAGAAAGTAGGTAATGTCTTGCTTAGCCATCCAGTGTGCCACTGCTAGGTTTGTGTATTGCATGTCTGGCTTTTGGATGACATGGGCTGGGGAGGAGCAGTGGCTCCAGAGAGCCTGATAAGTCAGGGCTGGGCTGAATAGACCTGGGCTGCATTTAGAGTACGGGGAGGATATTTCCTTTCACCTGAATGGGCCTGGTCTGCCTATGACAATACTGTCTCAACCTCCTGCCAGGAAGCTGCACCAGAGAGGACAGAACTGGTTCTGGCTGGGCAAAGACACTCTCTGCCTCCAGAGAACAAAGGATTTTGTGGTATAAATATTGGGGCCCAGACCCCAGAATTTTAGAACTCTTTTGGACCAAGAAGACTGCCAAGAAGAAGAGCTGGAGAAGCTGTGAGGAGGAACTACCACTTTGCTGAGTGCTTTGCTGTGTTGGCCTGCAGTGGCTGCTTCTGTCTTGGACAGTAAAAGGACTGGACTGAACTTTCTGCAACTTCTTTATTGAGTATCTCCAAGGGCCTGAAATAGCGCTTGCCTCCTGACCTGAAGTCTCAGGGACTGCAAAGACTTCACCAACCTCTGGGTACCGCTTCTGGAACCACTGTTTCAGCTGCCCCAGAGAAGGGAAACACAACTGACTCCGTCACAGACTCCGTCGCTGGCTCTGTGTCCTGACGGCACCGCAACGTCCGCATCTCGCACCGCAACCCTGGTCTCACCGACGACGACGACCGCCGCCGCCGCCACCGAGCGGCTGCTTGCACCGTGACCTGTGGGCACCGCACTCGCTTCACTTCGCCATCGTGGTCTCACCGACGCCGTCGCTGCTGCTGACTTCGACACCTGTGACTGCATTGTGGCTGGGGGCACCGCTTGTAAGCTTCACGATGCACCGCCTCGTCCCAAACAGCCGTCTGGGCTGACCAATGCCAGCTCCCGCTAACCGGCTCTGTCGCCTGCTCCGCAACCCGCCAGCACCGCATTGAGCACCATCTCGCCCTGCACCGTAAGCCTTGGTCTCACCGACGCCATCTGGACGATCATCACCGAGCCGCTCCCTGCACCGCATCGAGAGGACACCCCACCCTGCACCGCTTCCATTTTGCAATGCAACTGCGGCAGTTGCCACGACCGGCTCGCAACAACGTGTCAGCTGAAACGAGAAAAGTACTGTTACCGAGTCTGTTCACGCTTTCGCTGGCCCGTACCAATGTGGTCGGCTGGAACTGTTAGGCTCTGTTGTTTTCAGCATCAAGGTAGCCCCAGACAGAGCAACCGACTCGTACGAACTGTGTTTTTCAAGTATTCTTGCAAAGTATACCTTTTTAAGTACTGAATTGTGGAGTTTTATCGTTTTGGTCTTGTTTTAAGTATATAAAATATTGGATATTTTTCTAAAACTGGTGTGGTGTCCTATTGTAGTGTTTTCACTGTATTACTGTTGGTTATGTGCAAATGCTTTACACACTGCCTCTAAGATAAGCCTGACTGCTCGTGCCAAGCTACCAAGGAGGTGAGCAGGGGTTATTTTAGGAGTGTAAGTCCCTTATCCTGACTAGAAGGAAGGGTCCCTACTTGGACAAAGGTGCAAACCCTTGCCAACTAGAGACCCCCATTTCTAACAATACCTCACTAAGAAATCCGGAAGCATTAAGTAATCCTTTTGTCAAATCATCAATTTCAACAACTTTATAATTTGCATCCTCTCCTCGGAAGTACGAAAATTCATTTGTTCACTATCTGTCCGTTCCCAGACGTTCTCTCTGGGTTTGCAATTGTATGGATACATTTCTGTCAAAAGTGTTACTGACTCAGAAAGGGACCTATTGTTCATAAGCATTAAAAGGAAACTCTCGGAAAAGTTCTCATTGTGTCTGAAATGATTACTTCAGCTAGATTCTGTTTTTCTAAACGAGGAAAAAGAAGCATTTGAGGCCTACATGAAAGCATATTAAAATCATTACCACACTAAGATTAATATAAAACACACGTTAACATGAATAATTCAGTTTTTCTTAGTAAATTCACTCATTATTCTTCTCTCCACAGATTACATGTCAAAATTAGGTACTACTAAAGAAACACTCCACACGTTTTATTTTTTGAACAGATTGATATGCATGCCACTTTTGTTATTCACGTTTGTATTTCACATATTGCTAATGTAAAGCAACAAAACTTGTACTGTTAAACATCTTTAAACTAAACACTTTAATAGTTTTCATGTGATTCACTATGTAAACATTCTTTTCATTTGTCACGTTAGGTAAACAGTAGCACATTTTCTAAGTTGACCACATTTTATTTCTTAAATGCATGTTTACATTTCATAAGCATATAACTGTTTCTCTTCTCTCTTTACTTACGTTTTTTTCACATTTGTACGTTTCAGAACACTTGTGCATGCTTTTATGATGCAGTAAAAGATCTCATGGTTTCCTCATCATTCTATTTTGCACATTTTGTTACAATTATTGTAGTAAATCACATTTAATAGTGAGAATTGATAGAGGCAACAGTCTTTAAACTTTTATGCTCCATCAGTTCCCTCCTTGATGGTGAATTAAGCCATCCCACAATCTTATTTTATCTTTAATCTTAATCTGATGTTACATTAAAATGCAGTTGTCTTCACTTGTTTCAATCTCATTTGTTCCAAGTTTTTCATCTCATCATAAAAATCCCTCTTTTTGTGTTCTAATTCAATTTCTGCTCTATTTCTTTTTCGCCCTCTAGTTTCTTTTTCCCTTCTCTTATTCTTACAATATCAATATATTAGTACTATTATTAGTAAGCCAATAGCAATTGTTATGACTGGAGTTAGTATTTTCCCCACTTATCTTTTTCCCTGTGCTGCAAACCAATTTGGCACAGAAGAAAGTCCTTTCCCAATTTTATCCCACGCGCCATCTGATTTTAATTCTGTTAGGTCTTTTTGCTAAATGAGTAATATTGCCTATATATCCCTTCAAATCTTTACTTTTGTCCGGGGTATAAGTGCAACATTGTTGAACTTTCAGCATGCGACAGACTCTGCCTTATTTTGCTAAGACTACGTCTAAAGCAAGTCTGTTTTGCAATACCATAGACCAAATAGCAACCATTTCAGTATCAATTACTAAAAATCCTCCAGCAGTATCCGTTGATAATCGATCTACTACTGTTGATAGTTTTCAAATTTTATTTGAATTTAGTATTACTTCAACCGAGGGTATTATAGCTCCAAATATATTCCCAATAATTTCCTCAGCACTTAACCCTCTTGTAAAGCGTGCAGGTTTTCTTTAATTGATTCCATTGTTTTCATCAACATGGTAGATTTTAGGAAAAACTATTCCCATATAGCAACAGCCATACCAATGCTTGGGCAATTTGTAATAAGCATTTTTCCCACACACAAAATCTACTCCAGGAAATACAGGATCCTGTCCTGCTAAAAACAATCCCCATCCTCCCATAAGTAGGAAGGTGTGTTCACATTCACTGGAAGCAATGAATTTATTATTATACTCTGTTTTGCGTCTGAGTATGCAAAGCTTTCTTTTGTGTTGCCAATCTAGAGTCATTGCAGCGTATGTATCTCCTTTTTTATAATCACCTTCCCTATGAGCCCATGGGGGTGTTTTTATTTGTTTTTCAGATTTCTTTTTTATTTCTTCCCTACGATCTTCTACTGAATTAATAAATTTGTTTTTCTACACTATGTAAAACACAGGTCAGATTGTGTCTATGTGCAAATACAGTATCCATAGGTGATATAAGATGGAAACATTCTCCCATTATCTTAGCATCTCATGCATCAGGCACTATATTAACATTTTTCTTTACTGAAACTTTTGAGAAAATTAAATCATTGTTAGAGTAGTAATACTGAAATTGTCCTTTAGTATAAAACAAATTTGTTGGTACACTACAAGATGTACCATATGTTAAAGGTAGGTAATGATATGTCACCCCCTTGGACACAGAAGTTGGTAATTGCATGCAAACATAACAATCTCTCACATCCATGGTATCCACATACTCGTAGAACAATTTAGTAAACATGTTTAAAGAAAAATCGTTAATTGAACGATCATGATGTAAATCATCACTTGTTAGATCCTTGGTTATTTCTACTCTTTCTTTCTGTTTAGTAGTTTCGGTAGTTGTGGACACATGCAAATTAGTATTTTTACTCAAATAAACATGATGAGGTAGATTTATTATTATCAACAACAAGACAAGAATTAGGAGAAAAGCAAATAAAAAGCAAGCACATATACACTTACGTTTTAGTGAAACTATATTTTGGTTTTCCGTCTCAAATTTAGAAGCACTAATTTTTTTAATTTATATTTTTAATATACTTAATCTATAGCAATAGGCTTTGTGCAGTGGCTTTGAAACAGCGTCCAGTCACATTTTTATTCTTCGTTGCTTCTCTGGCCTTTCTGTACTGCGTTTCTCCTTTTACACAACAGTTCTTTCATGGCGGTTTGTATGAGTCGCAGTTTTCAGAGGAAAACGCGAAGAACTATTTTTCCCAGTCATTTGCAGCAGGTAAATATGTCCATTCCAGAGCTGCATATCTCTGACTTAGTGTCCGTGCTCTTTTTGTTCTTCGGGCTGTAGGTTCTTCGCCGTCAGTGTCACTTTGTTCAGACTGACTAGAGACTTCAATCACAGTGGAAGGTATTTTTCCTATAGTCAGTATGTGTCTCCATCGTTCAGATTTCTTTGGCCAACAGTCTCCTTTATGCACTCATTTTTCTGGTACTCTGTTCACATCATTTGAGTCGACATTTCTCTTAGTTGTATCCCCTTCACTTTGTCCCTCGATACCAACCGGGATCAATTCTCTTTGACTCTCGTTTACAACAGTGTCTCGAGACCCAGTAGCTGGTGCCCTCTCTACACTGTGCTCAGTCTGAACAGGACATTTCTCTGTTACCACCGGTTTGTCCACCACAGACACTACACTTTCAAGAGGACATGGGACTCGACGAGTGTGAGCTGCATGAACCCAATTAGGTAGACCACCACATTTAACAGCAGTTGTGGTTACAAGAATCACTTAATAAGGCCCACGCCAACGAGGTTCCAAACAGGATTTTTGCACGTGCTTCTTAACGAGCACCCAGTCGCCTGGGCACAAATCGTGGCATTGTGCCTGTTGAATGGTAGTTGCGACTTCTCCAACCTGGTGAGACACAGAATGCACCACATCAGCCAATCCTTTACAATAATCGAGTACCAAGTCATCAAAAATATTCACACGCTGATTTGCTGGGACTGTAGGCTGTCTCATAGCCCTCCCCATAAGTATTTCATGAGGGAACAGTCCAGTTCTTTTGTCTGGGATACTCCGCAAACTCATCAAAGCCAAAGGCAACGCATCAGGCCATTTCAGGGATGTGGATGCACACACCTTCGCTAGTCTGGACTTAATTGTTCCATTCACCTGTTCCACCACATCGTAAGCTTCCGGGCGGTATGCACAATGTAGCCTTTGCTCAATTTGTATTGCAGTATGGGAGAACAAGGGTACCCCGATAAGTGAACCAGGGGTGAGCATATGTTTAGGGAAAACAATGGTTCAATGTTGGCCACAGTGGGTCCAGAGCAAAAAAGTGTTAACCCCAAAGGGCACTAGCTTCCTAAATTAAACTCGAGGATTAATCATACTGAGAGCACAAAAGTAGGGAAACATATGTAGTGTAAAATATACAGTTTATTTTACACAGGTTAAACTTAATACTCTAAGTAATATTCAGGTGCTCATAAAAAGTGAAAGTGGGCGTGATGTGACAAGGTGATAGTGGATTAAAAACCATAACATCGCATTGACAACAGAACAAATGGAACTCCACGTGAGTTTAAACAATAAAGGAGTTCATATGTTTCCCTACTTTTGTGCTCTCAGTATGATTAATCCTCGAGTTTAATTTAGGAAGCTAGTGCCCTTTGGGGTTAACACTTTTTTGCTCTGGACCCACTGTGGCCAACATTGAACCATTGTTTTCCCTAAACACAATTTGTATTGCAGCACCAAGCATTCGTATTGCTTCATTATTGCAGTGTGTTCCTCTATCTGATTCCAACAAGACTGGAAAACCAAACCTAGGTATCAATTCTCTAAGAAGCAATTCAGCCACAGTTAAGCTGTCATTCCGCCTGGTGGGGTAAACCTCAACCCATCGAGAAAACAAACACACAATCACAAGGACATATTTCAATCCATTACATGGGGGGATGTCAATGAAGTCCAGCTGCATGTGGGAAAAAGGGACCTCCTGATTTTCCAATGTGACTCGGACTGACCACTGTCTTCCTCCCTGCAATTTGTTGTTGACAGATTACACATCTTTGAAACAGACTCTCTGCAATGGCTCTAAATTTCGGAATGTACCATATTTGACGCAAGAGACGTAACATAGCATCTCTACCTACATGGGCAGGTCCATGGCAAATCCTTGCCATCTGTGACAGTAGGCTATCTGGCAACACAGGTCTCCCATCCGTGTAAACCCAAACCTCATTTTCCTGTCTGCGGTTACACCCTATTTTGATCCACCCTTCTCTTTCTGCCTGTGGTACTGAATCTTGTAATTCTCGGATCTCAACAACTGAAAACATCAATCTGCATTCCGTATCATCAGAGTGTTCCTTTAAGGATTCCCCATTAAATGCATACGAATTTAGAGCGCAATAATGCACAGTCTCGTCGGCATATCTATTGCCAACAGTGACATGATCATGACCAGTTTGGTGAGCAGAATACTTTACCACTGCAATTTGAGCCGGCAGTTGTAGTGCCATCAGTAGGCTTTTTACACGCTCTCCGTTTTGGATAGGCGAACCCGAAGAGGTCAAAAACCCACATTGAGACCACAAGTGCCCAAAATCATGCACAACTCCAGAACCATATTGACTATCAGTGAATATGGTTACCCTCATTTGTTCGGTAATGCTGCATCCCTGGTAAGTGCGATCAACTCAGCCACTTGTGCTGAATACACTCATGATGCTTCCACCACACCCACCATGGTACAAATCGCATATGCAGCATGCAAGGTACCTCCCAAATCTCTCAAACATGATCCATCCACAAACAGCACATGATATGACTCTGACAACGGAGTATCTTGTATGTCAGGACGCGGTTTGGTACACATCTCAGTCACATCAAGGCAATCATGATCAGCTTCTTCCATCACAACTTCATGTCCGGGTAATGGCATCTAGGTAGCTGGATTCAAATCGCACATCTCGTCACAGTCACATTCTCTGCACCCAAAATCACCTACTCATATTTTGTTAACGGACTACTCGTGAGGTGCTGTGTTCGAGTTCGCGTTAACAAAATCTCAACTGAATGTGGCACATACACTTTTAATGGATGTCCCATCACAATGTTCTCACACTGCTCCAACCTCACATGTTGCAGCAACAGCTTTCAAACATCCAGGTAAAGCAGCAGCCACATGATCTAATGTAGCTGAAAAGTATGCAACAGGTCTGCATTCAGTTCCATGCCTTTGCGTTAGAACTGATAGTGCACAACCTTCATGCTCACTGCAAAACAGAGTAAAACTCTTATGAAATGAAATGAAATGAAAATAGGTACTCGTAAAGCGCACGGCTACTCCACAGAGTGTCCCGGTGCTGAAGGACCACCGAGAAATAGGAAACCAGAGCACGAGAGCCAAGCCAAGTCTGGAAGAAATTACTGCTGGAAAAGCCAAGTTTTTAGCTGTCTCCTAAAAGTAAACAGATCCTGGACCTTCCTGAGATGGAGTGGCAGACAATTCCATAAGCGGGCGGCCAGCACTTGAAATGAGCACCCGCCTACCCGGGAATGGGCAAACTTAGGAGTGAGCATCAGAGACTGTCCTGAGGACCTCAGGGCTCATTGCGGCACATAGTGTTGGACCCTTCTCCTGAGATATACGGCGCCTGTGCCGTGGAGGGCCCGAAATGCCAGAACCAGCGCTTTAAACTGGATCCTCTTACGCACCGGAAGCCAATGCAAGGCCTTCAGATGGATTGTCATGCGTTCTCTGAGACCCACCATGAGAATGGCTCTGGCCGCTGCATTCTGAGCCACCTGCAGACGATTCAGTAAGTACTCAGGAAGGCCCAGGTACAAGATGTTGACGTAATCTAGCCTAGATGTAATTAAGGCTTCGACTACAGTTTTCCGGTACTCTACCGGTAGCAGGGGAAGAACTTTTTTTAACATTTTCAGCATGCCGAAACACGTGCCAACAACAGTCTGAATTTGGGCTTTCATTGTTAAGGCAGCATCAGCTTAACCCCTAAGTTCTTCACGATACTAACTGGAGCTGTGGGAGGGGACATATCACGAGGCCACCATTGGTGCCATGATTCGCAGGGCGGACAACCAAAGAAGATAATTTCTGATTTTTCTGGGTTGCACTTTAGTTGATTGAGCCGTAGCCAAGAGAAAACCTCCGTCAGACAGGTGTTGATCTCCTCTCCTCTAAAATCAGAGCCTTTGTCACACGTGAACAGCAGTTGAGTATCATCGGCGTATGATACTGTCCTAGCGCCATGGGACTCAGCTAGGAGTGCAAGAGGAGCCATATAAATATTAAACAATGACGGGCTCAAGATAGACCCCTGCGGGACCCCGACCTTCATAGGTGGAATGGGGGCTGAAAAGGGGGGGGGACCAAATTTCCTGTCGGCGGTCGTTCAAAAAGGAAGCGAACCACTTGAGTACCGTGCCCCCAATGCCGCATTCCGACAGACTTTGCAGGAGCCGGTCATGGGGCACGGTATCAAAAGCAGCGGAAAGGTCTAAAAGTATTAGCACTGCGCTTCCTCCTCTATCTAGTTGCTCTTTGATGGTTTAGGAGACTTCCAATAAGGCTGTTTCGGTGCTGAGATGGGCTCTGAAACCGGACTGACTATCATGGAGTACATAATTGGCCTCCACATATTCAGTCAGTTGTAGGTTAACATACTTTTCCAGGGCTTTGGAAAAAAAGGGCAACATCGATATAGGCCTATAATTAGAGGCTACTGTTGGATCTGCAGAGGGTTTCTTCAATAGGGGAATCATTTTGGCCTTTTTCCAGCGACCAGGGACCTGCCCCGTTTGTAATGAGGAATTCAAAACCAGGTTGACAGCAGGATTTAAGGTCCCTGCAATGACCGACAGTATTTTTGCTGGGCAGGGGTCTGAAGGGGAACCTGACTTCAAGGAGTTCATTATCTCGAGGGATTTCTCTAAGGAAATAGGCAGAAATTGAGTGAAAGAGGGTCTGGTACCAGGGCTGGCCGGACATAGGGGCCTCGTACCATCTTCCTTAACAGGAGATAAGGTCATAAAAGACTTTTGAATGGTACAAATTTTATTGTGGAAGTAGTCAGCAATATGATTAACCCAAGCACGCGAGGGGGTAAACGGAATTCTCACCGTGCTCGGGGAAGAGAAGTCCTTAACAATTTTAAAGATTTCCTTACTCTTGTTACTCGCTACCTCTATTTTAGAGGGAAAAAAGTGCTTCTTTTCCTCACAAATTCTGTTATAGTGGGCCTTCAGAGCCTGTTTATATCTAGCTTTGTCGGGCATTCCCAATGCTGGTGCTCGACACGACTGTCTCACAGTTCAAGTAAAGAGCGCATGCATTCCTCATCCCATGGAACAGGATCTGACACGTCTTTGTGTGTCAATCTCTGAAGTGGCTTGGATATCAAGGAAAAGCTCGGTATCCACTGCCTGCAGTAACCGACCATTCCCAAGAACATTCGAACTTCATTTTGTGTACTTGGTGCATTCATCTGCAATATAGAGGTGATTCGATCTTGTGACACCTTCCTGACTCCTTTTTCAATGTGATGTCCCAAATAGAGAACTTCTCTCTTGCAAAACTGCAGTTTTGCTGGTGACACCTTATGCCCACTCACTGCCAAATGATTCAGCAAGGCCACACTATCAGTAACACATGCTTCTTTAGTTCCAGATGCCACTAACAAATCATCAATGTACTGCACTAGCACAGAGAGATTCGGCATTTCCAGTGACTCCAAATTTCTTTTCAAAATTTGATTCAAAATTGAGGGGCTTTCCGTACACCATTGTGGGACTCGGCACCATGCCAAAACACGGTTTCCAAACTGGAACGCAAACAAATATTGACTATCTGGATGCAAGGGAATGGAGAAAAATGCTTGACACAAGTCAATCACCGAAAACCATTCAGCTTCACATGGAATATAGAATGAGAGCAGGATTTGGCACTATTGGACAACATGGTATCACAATCTGATAAATGTTTTGCAAATCCTGAACTATTCTATATTACCCATTTGGTTTTCGTATGCCCATGATAGGTGAATTACATTCACTGCCCAAAATCTCTCTCAAAATTCCTTGTTCAATCAGAGTCTCAATCAACGGTTTTAATCCAGCAATGGTTTCAGGACTAAGATTATATGCTGGAGTTCTCAGGTAGTCTGCATTTGGTTTCACTGTGATTCGAATTGGAGCTACTCTCATTAGTCCAATATCTTTACCTGAAAAATCCCACACTTCAGGCAAGACCACCTCTTTCAATACAGGAGGTAAATCATTTTCTGTAAATAAGGGATACAAACTCTTCACTTCTGTCTTCTGTCTAGCCATTTTAAACACTACATCCTCATCTTGGGTTTGGAATTGTATTCCTTCAGGTGTACAATAAATGGAACAATTCATTTTGCACAATAAATCTCGTCCCAACATATTTACTGGACTAGTGTTGCACACCGCAAACTTATGCATGTCCTAAAATGTTCCAATCTGTACTTGCATTGGTTCTGTCACTGGGGTTGGAATTAGCTGATTCAATACTCCTACTACTTGGATTGTTTCTCCCGAGAGGGGTAGTTTGGGAATTACCACAGTTCTCACAGTGGAACGCGTTGCACCAGTATCTACAAGGAATGAAATAGGTGTTCCATTTACCTTTCCGTCCACATAGGGACCATTCTGGTCAACCGCTATGGATGCGCTAAGCATGCATTCCTCCTCCCCTCTCAGGCATCGTCAATGAGAAGTATCTCAGTCACTGTCATCCATCTATAATAAATATTGTGAAGCCACTTGTACATTTGGATTTACTTGATCATTGGTACGAAAACCCATATTCACATTGTATTTCTGTTCTTGTCCATTCAAATTTTGCATAGGAGCTTAAGGCATATTCTGATTCTGACCCCTTACATTTATCTTTCACTGATTTAACATATCATTGGTCACCTGTGATTGAATTAATCCATCCCCACTTGCTACAATTGCTTGTCCATTTACCTGATTAGCCAGATTTAACTTACACTCACGCTTCCAATGCCCGAACTTGCCGCATCTGTGACAAGGGAAAGTCTTTTTCAATAACTCTATATTTGATCCACGTCCCCTTCCTTGTGGCATCAAATTCTGCATAGGAATTACCATCACTCCTTTCATTCCAGTAGTAGTCTGACCATTTCCCTGTAGCATACCTGTAAAATCTGAATCGAAACCCACATATCCTTTCTTGGCTGCCCTCATCTGTGCCAACATCAACTTTTCTTTCAACTTCTTATGTCGCATCTCGATGTCATCTCCACAATACTTTGCATAATGCAGTATCTCATCTATTGATTTGCTCTGCCAACAAATCAAATGTTGTTGAATCATAGCACTAATCTCAGGCCTCAAACCATAAACAAATATATACACAAAATGTCCCATATCTTTCTCTGACACATTTTCAATCCTACTGTACTGTTTGAATGCCTGCAGAAGCCTCTCATAGTAAGCATGTACTGTTTCCTTTAATTCCTGGGTAGTTCTATCTATTTTTACCCAATCCGTTTCTTTCAGCAAAATCTTTCCTTTCAAATATGTAATGACCTGATAGTATTTCTTCATCACTTCTGCTGATGGTGCATCTGTTTTTGGATCGCTAGCGTATTCTGTTTCTGGCCAATTGACTGCAATCTTACATTCCACCGACAAGTCTGTAGTAACAACAATATCAAATAAAGCATCCAAATATTTCAACAAGACTTTTGAGACCTTTACAAATCTTTCCACTTGCTTATACCATTCAACTGGTTTCTCCCTCAACCTCGGAAAATCATTTGTAAAGGACAATATGTCTTGTCTACTCCAGGGGACATGTACATACCCTGCTCCTGGGACTTCTCTCATAGGAAAAGGCAACGCATCTGCCTCATTCTTTTCTTTTTCCCTCATCGAATATAGAGGCAGTACCACTGCAGTTTCTTCCTTCTTTTTATCCCATCTGCCTTCCCATCTTTCTATCTCTCCCCATCGTTTCAGGATTGCAATTAATTCTTTAATTTGCTATCTCTTTCCAGAGGAATTTATACTCTCCAAATCTTTGACACTAAAATCCAATCAATATGTTTTCTGTAGTGCCTTGGACTTTTCTACATCTACCCCATATTTCTGTGCTACCTCAGCACATTTCTCATGGGTATTTCTCGCTTTCCGAGTTATATCTTTACACATAAATAATAATTCTTCAACACAGTATTTTGATAGTCTCTCTGGACTGATGGTTCCAATTATCATTTCTTCTAATTCCACCTTTAATTTGCTTATATCTATATTTGTGTTTCGATTTGCATTAGTCAATGCATTTCCCGTAGAAACTATGTCTCTAATCTAGTCATCAAGTTCTTCTGGGGATGGCCCTATCGAAGTACTCGTTTCTGATCTCTGTGATTCTCTACTAGTCTCTACTGGCCTCAGCAATATTCGTGAAACTGTTTTCTGACTACCCATTTGCAAAATTCTCCCAGTAATCATTCGTTGTCCTCTACTTTGCGTCTGAAGAGTTTTCTCTGAGATATTTATCAATTAGTCTATTCCCCCTTCCATGGTGGAATTTGTTCTATTACACTCTTCTGCACCATTCTCATGAGTCTCTATTCTTACTGGTGTACACTTCGTTCCCTGATCTCTCACAATCTCTCTCGTTCCAGGTAACATATGTATTTCCCCTACATTTTCACTTGGGACTGTTATTGCATGAATCTGTGTAACTCCTTGCCCTGTCTGGTAAAGAGGAACAACCGGACCAATTGTTACGAGTACTGATAATGCATCAGGGTATTTGTCATGATCATATTAGGAAATCCTGCTTTCTCAGCGGTCTGATTTTCATCTAAAACTATTCTCTATTAAGCTGGAGTTAAATCTGCAGGTGGAGCTTCTGGCCTTAAACCTACAAATGGATTGGTCTCTGGATTATTCTGCTCTTCATCATAAGGTGGGGGTCAATTCAGCAAAAGTTCATTCAACAACTCATCATCTATATCTTCAAAATTCTCATCTGCTCCAGGGAGTACTTGAACCTTTTGCTCCTCTACATGTTTCCTCTTTTCCTTACATTTCTCTCCTTCCTTTTGTTCTGCTACCATTACCAGATATATGCAAGCTCCCAAAGCAACATCCTGTCTCCATATTTTTTTCTGGGAATCCCATTTTGCTTGTTCATCTCAACTTATTGTATTTCTTTATCTTCCCTGACATTTCTCTTTTTCTCTTCGATGTGCTTCATGCTCCCACTCTTCAAGGGGTTCATACTGTATAGGCCTAGGATTAAGTATTAAATAATTCATCTGTCTTCTTAAATATTCTAAAATTCTTACATTAAATGTCCCATACTGTGGAAACGCTAAAGGACCATCTTTCTCTGTGTATTTTACCCTGTTCTCTAACCAAATACAAGTATGATATCCCTTCTCTAAGGACATCTGCAAAGCAGGAGTACCTTCCGGAACCACAGGAACTCCTTCCCTTTTTGGTATCGGCTCATCCTTTCTCTATAGCCTTTAACAACTTGAAAAATGTCATGATTATTTTCCTCTAACTCAATCTGTTGTTTTAAAATAGCTAAATTATCTTCTGTATTATTGTTTTCTACCACCAATCACTGTTCTTTCTCGTCCACCAATACCAGCGCGGTTTTACACCAACCACCCATACCAGCACGGCACTTTATGACGTCAGTCTAACTCCTCACTGCACTGACCCTCTCTTCACAATTTGTTTGTCGTCTTTTCTCCGGTCCTTTTAAACAGACTTCACAAAACAATACAACATAAAACAACTTTGTCTGCTCAACTAAAAGAATGATAGATACCCACTCATTCAGAAAATCTAATTTGCTTCCTGTGAAAACCTCGACCAGTGCGATTTCACTCTCATTAACCCCTTCCCTGCTCATGACGAGCTCAGCTCATCATGCTGCGCGGGCGGGCTGTGTGCATGACGAGCTGAGCTCGTCACGACCACGCCCGCGATCGGAATGTCCAGCACCTGGGCGGAATTCCGATCGCAGCGAAGGCGTTAAGTAAAAAACTCTTAAGATCTCTCGCAATGCGCTTCTCAAAGAAATCTCAACAATTCCAACTTGTCATGCATCAAGTTCCATTTCTCAGTACCGGCAACGACGTCTCATGCACAGTACTCACAAAACAGCAGACAAAGACACTTAGGGGCCGATTCCGATCTCGGCCGGTAGGGCTCCGAATCGGATTCGGCTTTACCGGATCCGATTCGGAGCCCTGTTTCCCGACCAAATCGTACGCGGGTCCGGCCGAGCGAGTACGATGCAAGCGCCCGCGAAATCGCCGACCGACTCGTACGCGGCTTCAACACGCTCCAACCGACTCACACGGACCCGACTCGCACCGCGCAATGGAGACGTTCCCCGGCCGGGTAAGTACGACCGAGCCGCGCACTCCGGCACGAAAGAGCAGTCGGAGCCGTACTTTGGGGGTCCGTGTCGGACCCCCCTGTACGCGTAGCCGCGCGAGTCGCACACAGGGGGGACCCACGGGTCCCCGCTACCTGTGCGTGTACGGCGCGAGTCGCTTCGCCGCGTACACGCTGTAGGGGGCGCCCTTGTCCGCCTCGCACCCATTGAGTCAATGGGAGCCCGCGTACGCGTTGTACGACAGGCTCCCATTGACTTCAATGGGAGTCCGACCGAATCGAGTCCGATGGCATACGTGCGCATCGTACTCGTTCGGTCGGGCTGCACGGGTCCGATTCGGTCGGAAATCTCTCCGGGTCCGGCTCGGTCGGAGAGATTTCCGGCCGAGATCGGAATCGGCCCCTTAGTGTATGCCACACTAAGACTGCCCGTAGGCTTATCCCGGGATCTTAGGCCTCAACGGACCCGTACTCATTTAGGTCACGACGGACCACAACATAAACATACAATTTTCACAATTCAACAATTTCTGTGATCACAAGTACATTTTAATCTTTCGTCAATGTCAAAACTCAATCACCTGTCAAAACCCTATTTTTCTCTTCACCACTATTAGGTTTTAACCTAATATAATTACCATGTTAAGATTAATATAAAACACACATTAACATGAATAATTCAGTTTTTCTTAGTACATTCACTCATTCTTCTTCTTTCTCTCCACATATTACATGTCAAAATTAGGTACTACTAAAGAAACACTCCACACGTTTTATTTTTTGAACAGATTAATATGCATGTCACTTTTGTTATTCATGTTTGTATTTTACATATTACTAATGTAAATCAGCACAACTTGTACTGTTAAACATCTTTAAACTAAACATTTTAATCGTTTACATGTGATTCACTATGTAAGCATTTTTTTCCTTTGTCACGTTAGGTAATCAGCAGCACATTTTCTAAGTTGACCATGTTTTATTTCTTAAACGCATGTCTACATTTCATATGCATATAACTGTTTCTCCTCTCTCTTTATTTTGTTTTTTTCACATTTTTATGTTTAACACCTCTGCATGTTTTTACAATGCTGTAAAAGATCTCATGTTTTTTGTCACCATTCTATTTTGCACATTTTGTTAAATTTTTTGTCGTAAATCACATCTAATAATGAGAATTGATAGAGGCAACAGTCTTTAAACGTTTACGCTCCATCACAGCAAAATTACATGGAGGGTTGATTCGCTGATTCATGAAAACCCCAGCCAAATTGTGCTTCTTTGAAGGAAACATGGAAAGGGTTAAAGAAATACTGACCATTTAGAAGTGGTAAAACAAAAAAGAAAGCTGAAAGGAAGCCTGCGATTTGTTAACTAGAGCAGAATAAGTAAGAGCACATGGTGAGGGGGAGTCATTTTACCTGTTTTTCTACTGAGAGAGAATGTGGTTTGCAGGAGGTCTGACTGGAGATTTCAAATGAAAAAAGATGTTATTAGACATAGAAATAAAACTGAGAGAAAAGGAAAAAGCTTTTACAGATATGCTAATTAGGTTAATTAGGTTGTAGTACATAAAAGAATATTTAGAAATAAAACAGTGAGTGCATGTAAGGTGAAAGAAAATGTGTAGCTTCTAGACAGTATACTCGAAGGGGAAATAGGAGGCTGCTTAGATGAGAATATTAACTAAAAATACAATGCGCAGGAAAGTAGAAAGAGGAATTTCTATACTGAATGTTTATTAATTTTATCATGCTAGTATGAATGAATGCGTTTGAAATTAGAGGTGGGTGTTTGCTTATAGTATGTAATTTAATAGTATGTAATTTTCACACACTCTCTCACAGTCAGGGAGACACTTACAGACCCAGTTACACTCTCAAACAAAAGCAGTTATGTACCTATCACTCATATAGCCAGCCACTGACTGCCACAGTCACTCACACACCCATAAGACCATTCACACACCCATTTACTCATTTGTACATCCAGGTTTGAGTACTAATTCATCCTTAGAGCATCTGGGGGGATACCCGAAGAATGCACCTTGCACCAGAAGAAGAGTTTGAAGAGGACTACTTCAACACTGTTGAAAGGGGAGAAACCTGCTTGTAGTTGACCTTTGAATCAGGGCCCCAAAGTGTAGTGGGTTTCATAAGGAGGGGGGGAGGAGTGGAGAAATGAGTGGGTAAAGTGTCCACAGGAGACAGGGTATCCCCCCAGAGAGAGACTTCTCTATTGGAATTGGTGCAGGAAGTACCTTCTCCTCCCAAACTGAGTAACCTGAGGACTTCAGGCTGAGTGGGACCTGAGGCCACAGCTGACCCAGCTGGGTGAAGAGAAGAGAAAACGTGAGGCTAAGAGAGCCTTGGAGGAGAAAAGGATTTTGCTGGCTGGAGTGTCAAGTAGGTGCACTTGAAGGCCAAATCGCTGTTAGAGTCGTCTAGCAAAAAAGGTGTGAGCACCACTACTGTGTCCAGTGCAGAAGAAAGAGTTCATATATTCAGAGACTTGGAGCCTGACTTTAAGGAGCGCTTTGATATAGACAGGTTCTTTCTGGCATAAGAAGTAGCTGTAGAGTTACAGAGGCTCTCTTAGGAGGAATGTAGAGGTGCATTTGGAGTCATATTTGTGGTGATGGGAGGTACAACATAATGACTTGAGAGAAGGGGAAGAGGTTGAGGTATCCTACAATAAGGTAGGTCCTTGTCAGTAAGTATGAATTAATGCAAGAAGAGTGCAGGTTAAAATTCAGGGTTAGTCAGAAACTGAGGGCCCGATTCACAAAAGTAATCTGAGACTAAATCCTAACTTTACGACTTTCGGTATTCACAAAAGGCATTTAGGAGTAGTAAAGTTAGAATTTTGTCTTAAGTTTGTCTTAAGTTTTAGTCTTAAGACAAAATCCTAACAAATTAAACTTAAGTTAAACTTAAGTTAAACTTAAGTTAGGATTTTGTCTCAGATTACTTTTGTGAATCGGGCCCTATGTCACTACTGCTGGGAGGATTTTGTGGGGTAGTTTTGAAATGTTTGTGAAAAGTACTCTTGTCTTTTAGGAAGGTGTTTTTAACAGTTTTATACTTTATCTTTTTTTTCAAAGAGAACTGAGAAGAATCAACTTGAAGAAACATTTCTCCAGACACTCATTGGCATTCGTTTAGCTTGTTTTATCTGATACAGTTCAATGGCATCCCCCATAGCCTCTTCTGAATGTACTAGTTTGGATACTGTAAGGCTCATATATTTCTTCAGATCTACTTCTATTCACTTTTTCAAACTGTCTATTTGAAGGCAACATTTCTCTCTCCATGCAACTTCCATGTTAGACAACATCTACATCTTTACAGTGCACATTATTGTCTTTAAGATATAACGTAGCTTTCTTCACCTTATTTACATCCACTAGTTCCTGCGAGGTGTTTTTGTTTTTCGTGGGTACATTATTCACTAGAACTACAATAATCTCTCTCTACCCCTACAGTTTCAATATTGTGTTTGACACAACTGTACAGTTAAGCCCTTTCTGAAGCTCAGTGGATGATACCTTTAATGTTAGAGATTGCTCTCTCAGAAAGTAATGTAAGTGATTCCATAGATATTCTGCACAATACAGGGTTAGAAACCAAGTTAGAGTTCCTAAATTTCACAACAAGCACTTAAGTGCAACATGATGATGATACCAGCACTCATTCGTCCCAATATTCGCAGAGGTAAAGTAAATAGACAGCAGCACTGCAATTACATGGATGGGTGGGGTCCTACTGTATCAATTTATTCCTTGCAAATAATACAAATACTACTGCTCTCCCATTTATACACAGGATCATGTCTACGCCTTTCTTGTACTTCTTAACCTATCTCTTCCTCTACATTTCTAGGAATCATCTCTTCTTTTCCAAATGTACTACTTTTTTGTAAAAGTTTCAATGTGTTTCTGTATTTGTAAATATTTAAATAAGTTATGTTATGCATGTTTGCTGACTGTTTGGTTTAAATTGCATTCTAATATGTCAAAAAAATTATACTTGTAAAGTTATAAATATATTTATTGCTAAGTTAAGTTAAGGGTCTCAATCACACCCATACAGGCACGAATACATGTACACACACACCTTGTTGTTCATCCCTGCATCCCGTGCCAGGCACCTCAAGGTGCGTGCCACGGGGTGCAGGGCCCCTATTCACGCTTTCCAGGTGGGCATAGAAACCATGCCAGAAACTGTGCATCGTAATCCCAAGGGCGGAAAGGCCCACCCTTTGGGATTATGAGCCAGGTCCGATTGGCCGACGGGCTCCTGCCGGAATGACCGTCGGGTGTCAATTCCGACCGGCTGATATATAATCAGCTTGTCGGAATTGAAACGGACGATGGGGGGGTCGGAAAGCCTCCGACCTTTCCGACCTCCATTGTAATAGGCCCCTTAGACACTGGCACTGCAAGATTGACACTGTGACACTGCTATGCAGTCATTCACCCTAAGATACAGAGAAAGGACACTAACACTAGAATAAGAAGAAAGAAGACAATGTTGCCAGGGCACGTAACCTAATTCTCAAACTCCATTTTGTAGCATGTTTTATAGTACTAATGTAGTACTACAAAACTTACTACAAAGTGCTATTCACAAACTGCTCTTTTATAGTAACTTGCTCTTTGAGTAAGTTTGCTACTTTTAGGTATTCACAAACTGCACTTTTGTAGTAACTTACAATCTTTTTTATCACTTACACTTTTGTAGTAAGTCCCTACCTTTATTATTTTCTATGGGAGGGTGCTGCAGTACCTGTTGTAGGCCATGTGTAGTGCTGGACTTACTACAAACTTGTAAGATACTACAAAAGTGTAAATTACTACAAAAGTGCAGTTTTTAAATATTGAAGCGTGGAAAAAATGACTCAAAAATATACACTTACTCAAAAGTGTAATTTACCTGTGTGAATCAGACCCTTGAACAGAAACTGACAAGCAGATACTGGTACCAGCAATTAGACGTAGATGCTGAAAAAGGGGTAGTGACTCTGGAACAACGAAACTAGGATAAAGACGCATGGGGAGATTGATGTAGTGAATGGGATACTTACATGCGAATTCTGACAAAGGGAGACAGACTCTGAAAAATAGATACAGATGGAACACTGCCTTTGAGACAAAAGCAGCCTAAGGAGGTTTATCGCTCAGTACATGTCTATTACGTAGGTTTTGTAATTTGCATAGTGCTAATGTAGCTGGGGAGCAACAACGTGGTCTACAAAACTATTAAGAAATATTTACAGGAGTCAGGCTATGCGGGCTCCTATTGTGTCGGTAGGTATTGTTCTTTTAAGAGGTAGATCTTCAGTATCTTTCTGAATTGTAGAAGGGCAGGAACCATTCTGGTGTGGCCATCAAGTTGTTCCAGCTCCTGAAAGCATAGATGGATGAGGTCTTCTTTTCCATTTTTCAGTTATTAAATTCCAGTTTGGTGATGTTTTAACTCGTGGTTTGGTGCTGTCAACCTCAGATAGTAATTGACATTTTTTGACTGACGTATTTAGGAGTGCTTTTTCTGATTGCTTTCTATGTAATGTAACTGGGCTTGAAGATGATGTGGGCTTGGAGAGAGAGCCAGTGTAGGTCCTTCAAAGTTGAGGTAATGTGGTCAAACTTCCTCAAGCCTTTGAGGAGGTGTTCTCAGGGCAAGCTTCTCTAGCGAGTAGCTTGTGAGCTACTGGTAACTCTACAGCTACCTGTAAGTAGCTCTTCTGTGTGCAGCCTAGTCAACTAAATTAGAATCTTTTGCTTTGTTGAATGAATATATGTATATCAAATTTTAAAAGCATGTATTAGAGATGAAAATGTGTGCATTTTCAGAATTCAAAAGCTGATGTTTTGAGAACAATGACAGAATTTCCAAAATATGTTTAATGCTGGTATTTGAGTGATAAAATCACAGGGTGTTAGGGAGACTTATTACTAATATTATTAACTTGGTGCTAGAGGCCTTGCAGCTAAGGTTGTTATGTACTACTCATATAGATGCATTCCACATTGACAAAGCATTTTTACATTACTGCAATCAACCGTGCCTGATGCGCTGAAGGGATCACTTCTAGTAATCTCTGCATATGGTAGCCACTAATATTATCTTGTCTGATATAGTAATTATTACATCTCTAATAGTATTAGGAGCTCTGGAGACTTTCCATTGAATATAAGTAGTTCTTATTACAGAAAAGGTTGGAGACCCCTGCCTCAGAGTGTACAATGCCTTTGAGAAGTTCTAAGGTGGAAACTGAGGAGGTAATCGAATGGATCTTTGCCTCTATCCAGGTGGGAGATGGGCAGGGCTCATATTGTTGTGAAGAAGTCAGATATAGGTAGGATATGTTTTCACTTTATTCAGGAGCAAGATCTGGCAGAAGGCTGTTTTGATATTCTTGAGGCTGTGTTCTTTGGAGGAGAGGTTTATGTCAACGTTGAATATGGGTGATTTGCAGTGGTTGCAAGTTCTGGTGCGAAGCCATCTACATTCCTGTCAAATAGCCAGACTCAAACCTGACAATACTTGGTGCTGTTAAAGAACAGGAGGAATGAGTATTAGGTAGGTGCATGACATTCAATTCTTGATTTCTTTGAGACATGTTTTGAGTCATCAATGTCTTGAATTGAGGAGATTTTGAGCTAGAGCTGAGTGTCATTAGCATATTATTGAAATATGAGGTTGCTGGCAGTGAAAATGGACATAAGCAGTTCCCATCAGAGGTTCAGTGTTAAAGGGTAGAGGGTGGATCTTTTTCGCATTGCTCAGGATAAAAGGAATTTCTGAGTTCTCAAAGATCCAATCTTGAAAAGGCAGGTTTGGTTGGAGAGCAAAGTGTAGATCTATGAATGCGTTGCTTTAGAGAAGCTCATGTGTGTTCCAGGAGTTTGAGAAGGACTTGGTGGTAAACTGTGTCAAAAGCTGGTAAGAGGTCAAACAAGGCCAGGAGGAATTAATTGATCTTTTCATCCGTCTGTGTTGTAACATGGTACAAATCGTATTTATAGCCTTGAAGAAGGCTATTCTCGTTGAAATGTCCCAGCAGTTGATGAAGGATGCTTTTACAATAATCTTTCTGTTGAAGGGTAGATAGGTGATTGGGTAAAAGTTCATGAGACGATTATCATCCTGTGTAGGTGTTTTCACCAGAAACAATATCTATTCTGTTTTGAGCTTTCCTTGGAAGCCGAGGCGTTGTGAGAGGGCATTGGTATGCACATATTTTACTATGGTTGATGGGAGGATGTCATCTTTGTAGGAGGTGACCGTTATTGAGTAGAACATGTTGGTGAGTTCAGCTTGCAAGAAGAGGTCAAAGTGGGATTGGAGGAAGGCTGGATTTATTTTCAAATTGTTGATGATGTTGCATTTGTCTATTGATTTAAGGGTGAGAGATGCAAGAAGATTCACAGTCTTGAAGAGTGCTTGGAGTTGAGTGAGTTTGTGGAGGGCATTAGTCTGTTTCTATTTTTTGTATATGATGTGCTTGTTCTCATATAGTATTTGAGAGCACCATGGTGCTGACTGTTTAGGTTTGCAGGACTACATTTTTATGGATATATCAGAATCGACAAAGGTTTTCAGGGCAATGTTCTTTGCTTTGTACTAAGTGTTGACATCTGATGTGAGCAGGAGAACGTTAGAAAGGGTGATAAGATGTTCTTCGATGGCGTCCATGCTAAAGTCTTTTTAGGAATTGAAGGCCCTTAGGTATTGGTGTGGAATGGAGAATGGAGAATGGGATGGGGAAGTTATCTGTCCAGTCCAGCAGAATCAGGGACTTGCATTGAATAATGGTAATGCAGTCAAAAGGAGGATGTTGTCTTTGGAGTGAGTGGGTTGGATGAACTCTTACAAAGTTCAGAGAAATGATCAGCTACTTTAATCATGTTCTATGAGAAAGTATTGATTTTGGCATATTACAACCCTTGTTTTGTGGTACATATGGCACTTTTCTGCACATTTGGTTAAAACAGTATTTAAGTGGAATGAGAGAAAGTGTGGATGGTATAATAACTTTTTGCTGTTTCCATTAAAGTTCAATAACAGTAAGGGAGAATCCTTCGCCCAGGCACTGTGCAGAGGGTCATCCACAACTTGTAGAGATTACTGTGTGATGCTAGATACTTATTGATATTCGCTACATGTCAGAATTCATGAGCCTGGGGATTGGAGTGTGTATAATATTTCTTCTGTTTTCTTACAGGTCTCTCTCCTTGCTGTTCCTTTCCCATTACCATTTCCCTCGCTTGATCACCCTAAAACTCCATACCTTTATCTTTAGCGGAATTGGGGATATCAAGAAGTGGACCATATTCTGCATCGTATCGATCTCGAGGAGCGTTCTCGCAAGAGCGAGCCTTGACACTTTCTTAGAAAATCTTACATGATTGCGGAAGTGAATTGAACACTATTATCAGACTAAACTTCAGAAGGTGTTCCTTCTCTAGAAACAAGTTTCTTGAAAAACCCAATAACATAACTGGTAGTTCACACCCTTTAGCTCAACCCATCATGAAAGATGATCTATTAACACAATAAAATATCTCATATGTGATGGCAACACATGAAATGGGCCCAGAAAATCAATAGCAACCTTCTGCCACACTTTAGTTGGAAAAGACAAACTGGGTGTAAAGTGCAAGTAAGAAGATTTTTGTCACTGTAACAGTGCTGAAAACACAGATGAATCAGATCCTCAATATCACTATCCATACCAGTCCATGGAAACTATAACAAATTCTTTTGTTTGGTGGCCGTCATACTCAAATATTCTGAATGAAGTGTTTCCACAATTCTATTTCTGAAACATGTAGGAGGAGTCAATTTATCTCCCCTTACCAGAGAATCACTTTCCAAAGATAATTCCTCTTAAATTTTACAAAAAAGCTGTAAATTGAGCCTCAAAAATTCTTCTCACAAGGCCAACCCTTAGTAACAAACACAATAACCACTTGTAAATCAACAGCCTCCATCAATTCCTTGCACTAATCCCAATACTTTCTCACACAACCTGATATTCCACTTTGGCAATGATGCATTCTTCAATTTTTTCATCCCCCCATTGCATTTGGTCTTTCACAGGTAATCTAGACAAATAGTCAGCCTTGACATTTTTCCACCAGCAATGTGTGATACTTCAAAATTGAATTCCAATAGCTTAGCAGATAACCTTGCCAATCTAGCCATGGATTTTTAAATCTTTTCGCCATGTGCATGCCAACATCTATAACAGAGTATCTAGACCCTTCCTCCTTTAGCCTTCAAGAGGCAAACCCTACAGCGACCTCTTTGGCACCATCCCATTGTGCCAACACTGTACCCATTCTGTATGCACTGCCATCAACTGTGACAAAAGTTTTGCATTTTTCAAAATATGATTGCTTTGTTTGCTTTGCTTTGTTTGATCAAATACAAATTCTCCTGACACAGTGAAGACTAAACTGTATTCTTTTTAAGAAAATGCCTACAGCATTCAGTCAAATTTGAGTAGTTCTTCATTAATTTAGAATAAAACTGACACATACCTAAAGAGAAGTGCAAATGATCCTTGTCATTTGGATGAGGAGCCTTCAAAATCCCATCAACTTACTCAGGTTTAGGTTTCACACCATTAGCAGTCAACATGTGGCCCAAATACTCAAATTCATTCACAGCAAAGATACAGTTATCTTTTCTTAGTGTGACTCTATTATCAGACAAAGTAGTACGTACTATCTTTAAAATCATATCATGCCTTTCCAAAGTGTCAGAAACACCAGAATATTATCCTGGAATACCACAACATTCCTAATGCCATTCAGCATTTTAGTCATATGCTTCTGTAACATAGCGGGAGCTGAGGCCAGCCCAACTGGCATCCTACAAAACCGAAACGTGCCATCAGGTGTAACTAAAGCAGTAGGATGATGGGAGTTTTCATTTAAAACTACCTGATGGTAAGCAGCCTTGAGATCCAACTTAATGAACCATTAGGTCTGACTTACAGCGGTAATGAAATCCTCAATTCGTGTAATAGGAAACTCTCCATCCAAATGGCATTAGTGAGGTCAACACATAAATGAAGTTCACCTGATTTCTTTTTAGCTAAAACCAAAGGGAATAATCACAAGGTAGCATCTACAGACTCAATAATTCCATTTTCCTGCATTTTGTTCAACGTCAGAGACAGGTCATTTCTCACACTAAGAGGTACATTGCATAACTGTGTTAGACTGGAACGCACCTGTCTTTAACTTTTATTGTATGTAGAACATTTTTGATCTTACCAATATCAACCCTAAATACCTTCTCAAAACATGAGAACTACTGATGCTTGGACAATGATAATATCCCTCCAACAGATTGATTATCCTCTAAAGTTACTGGACAAACCCACCCAGGCCTAATCACCATTCCAAAGTCATCCTGGTACTTCCATCCCAACACATTGATGCCCTTCTTTGCCCTTAATCATTTTATCACAAAAATGTATTTCCGCTCAGGAGTAGCTCAGCAGATCAATTCTGCTACCCTCAAATGCCGTAGTAATAACATCAGGTAGCAACAAAAACGTATCACTTCTCTTTAAATTTCTCGATGCCAATAATAGTAATTCTGGCACCAGAATCAAGCAACAGAGTATTTTATGGGTTTCAATATGTACGTTGACCTGAGAATCACTATACTATACAAATGGAAAGAACTAATTCATTCACTTTACTTCTATTGCATCAATGCCTTCACAAGGAGTTTGATCTTGAACACTCCTGACTGTAGTGTTCCTGGTTGGGGCACTACATTTAGCTCTTCCACACTTTGCTGAAATGTCCCATGTTATTGCACTCCCAACATTCTTGGGCACTAGCTAGACAATTCTTAAAACTTGATACATGAGTGAAAGGACCACACCTAAAACATTGTGGGGCATATATACAAGGACTGGCGATAACTATCGCTAATGCTAGTTAGCGGCAGTTTTTTTTCCGCCGCTTACCGCTGAAAACTATCGCCATGTTAGCGGCGTATTTACAAGCCGTCGCTACATGGCGATAGTACCAGGGATCGGCGGTGAAAACTGCCGCTAACATTAGCGCAATGGCGATAGGAATTCCGGCGTTAGCGGGCGAAAACTACAGATAGGCCCATTAGCGGCAAAAAAACTCACGTTAGTCAGCCCAACGTGAGTTTTTTTTGCCTCTAATGCAAAAAATAGCCTATCTGCAACCTCCAATAGAAAATAGGCATAAAAACCAAAAAAATGCAGAATGTAGCAGCCAGGGCCAAGTGCAGCACACATCAACAACCCCTGTAAGCCACCCAACATCCAGGATGACCAGGATGAGAGCCTGGATGCCTCGCTGGACCTGCGTCTGGAGCCTGGATGCCTCTCTGGACCTGCGTCTGCAGCCTGGAGTGGGATGCGGAGGAGCTGTGGAGTCGATGACCCGTGGCGGTAGACGTTGATGCGCAACAATCGCCCGTACCTGGTGGTTAAGTCTGGCAGGTCGCAAGGAGACACATTGCTGACCTGTGTGAGAAGACCGCCTTGCGCCCCTTGGAGCTGTTAATGGTAGAGGCGCTCCTGTGCACCAACGTAGGGAGGTCTGCTTCGCATACTACGATCCACCACTACATCAGGGTGCAAGGAGGGGATTACCAACGGTGGGTTCCGCCTCTCTGCATCACAGGCCGGATGATGTTGGGCTGGCCGGACGCTGTGGAGGGTGACGCCCCTGAGCTGCACCGAACTTGTGTGGCGGGAGCGCTGCAACTTCACACCTAAGGGGGCCCTGTTGCATCAGCTGCATCGGGAGGTTCACCAGCGGACTTGGCAGCGACGGCTGTACCCAGACTAGTGAAATCACACCTGGCTGAGGCTCCTGCTGGCTGAGTCACATATTTGGGGAGAGTGCAGCGGATTGTGCCACGGTGTCAATGTCCAGGTAAGGATAAGGTGAGACGCGTAGCGCAGGAGGCCCGGGGGTCGAGTCGCCCAGGTCTAGCACATGTAGATGACGCACCCCCAGTGGCGGCTCATCCGCTATGGTGGAAGAGCATCACCCCACTGTTTTCAAGCAGTGCAGAAGAGGAACAACCATCACATGATGATACCTTACTGATGTAATCATGCTATGTTTCCTTTTGTGGGTGGGAGGGTGGGCAGGACTGCTCCAAGCACGAAGCAGGGCATGGGCGGATTGGCATGCCCACTCAAGTGCGCAGTGACTGTTTGGTCGGCCCGCTCAGGCTGCACAAAGCAGTCATGCACACTGTCCTGTTTGCAATGCAGGCTGCATTACAGCCTGCATGGAGAACATGCCCACACCTCCAGCCCCTGGCTGAACGCCTCGTCCCGGCGCCAATGACCAATCCCAACACCGCATTGCAGCGTTGTGATTGGCTTAGGGGAGGGAGCCTGGCTGCCTACTTCCTGTTCCTGGAAGCAGACTCAGGAGAGCAGGAGCAACGAAGACACGGGACCCGGCCTCGAAGTAAGATTACTCCCATTTAAATATTTACAACACCTGCTCACACACACACCCCCCCCCCGTCCACGCCCCATCCAATGTTCTTTCTGGCGTTTCCCACCTCCCAGCTGTCCAGTCCCCCCCGCAGCACTTCCCAATGGCGGCCGCTGTGGGGCCAGGTGCAGCGGGCTTACCACTGGTGTGCCAAAGGTATATATGGAGTTACGACGCATACCATTATATCGCATTCCATTACAATGCATACTAATACTAGGCATATTGCAACAGTAGGGAAGGTGTTGGATTGCGGAGATGTGAACATAACTATTCCCACTTCAGTGAGTGCAACCCTAAAACTGACCCTTGCACCCCAAAGCAAACCCTGACCCCTAAAATTCATCTTTGAGCCCCCAAAAGACACCCTAAAAATCATATGTGACCCAAATGCTCACCCCAATTTTCATATATGACCCAATGGCACACCCCAATTTTCATACTTGACCCAATGGCACACCCAATTTTTCATATTTGACCCAATGGCACACCCCAATTTTCATATTTGACCCAATGGCACACCCAAATTTTCATATTTGACCCAATGGCACACCCCAATTATCATATTTGACCCAATGGCACACCCCAATTTTCATGATTGACCCCAAAACACACCCCAAATTTCAAATTTTACCCCATAAATCACCGCACATTTCATCTCCGACACCCGAAACCCATACCCACCCTAAAAAATAAAAATACCCCTTTACTGACCTCACAATGCGTTGTAATGGAATGCGATGTGAAGGGACCTGCGTTGTTGGATTTGCATTGTAAAGGCATTGCGATGTAATGCCTGCGTTGTAATGGACGTCTCCCATGCCAAAGGCAAGCCATATGCAAGCCATCTGCATCCGTCTGCCCCTGGACCACGCTCAGCACCAAGGACCCTTCCTCTCGGACACTCCACCCCTACGGCGCCAGCACCCGCCTCACCATCAACCCTGGACGCCACATCGCCTGCCAGGACCAACATCTGCTCCGGACCGGACATCGCCATCGCCATCACTGACGGCTACTAAATCACCCGCAAGGACCACCCTGACCGTCCAGGAGGAGGCATTGCCATCACCTACAGAAGCACACTCCGACTTACCACGCCCTCTAATGACCCAACGGTGACCATGGAACACCTCAACTTCCATAACTGGACCAACCCCAACCCCATCTTCTGCGGCACCCTCATCTGCAGGCCCCCCGGGCCATGGACACCCATTCTCCGATATCATTGTAGACCTCATTGCACACCAGGCTCTCCCATCCACTGACAACATCCTACTCGGCGAACTCAAGTTCCACCTGTGTTAAAGATTGCAGGAATCGCTGTTAGCATGAGCTGAAAGCCATTTTGTACTTGGCAGCCATTTTAGTTAGCCATGTGCTCGCCATGTGCTTTCTCCCTCTTCCAGAGTCTTGCACATGCTCAGAAAGGCCTAGCTGGTAGAATGCACCTGCTCCTAGTATAGAACTGTCAGGCTATTCTTACTGATGTAAGCAGTTTAGTCTCCCCTCCCACTTTGTGGAGCAAGCAAATTTTGTATACCCATATTAGTCAATAAGCATGCTTATATGTGCTAGGACCTCCCCTTGATTTTATGCTGACTATGTAACAAATGCATATATAAGGACCCTGTTCTCTGCACTCATTAGAATGCCTCCTACAGTGGCCTGCGGGTACCGTAAGACGCAATCTCCCTCATCTGAGGTTATTAAAACATGTTTTTTGATATTACAGCTTCCGTGCCAATCTTTTCTTTGTTGGTCTTAAGGACCAGATGTATCAGTGAACCCCTAAGAAGGTTTTTATTTCTACAAATGGCGCCCGAAAGTGGACCTCATCGGTGCAGCGGCTATCCAAGGGAGTGGTCTTGAAGGGAGACAGTAATCTACTGAGCAGTACAGGACAGGAATCTACTGAGGAGGTACCCTGCGCACGGAGATTGTTTGTCTTCCAGCCCAGTATATTTCTGGTCTTCCTGATCTGATCCTCCAAGTGTTTGCCGCTCCCGACTGAGAACTTCTTTGGCGTGAGTATTTTAAAACGACCGTTAGGTCACTCAGAACTTGGCAGTTGGAAGCTGGAGACTTTGGTTTGGTAAGGTTGCTGGAGCAACACTTTTGTTTGGAATGACTTGGCCAAGATTTTGGTTTGTTTGTTTGTTTTGCTGCAGCAAATGAAGGCAGGTAATGAGGAGATTTTTCTCTAACTTTGAAAACTTGAACGGCACACATTGTGTTAAGTGTCACTTGGAGTATAATATTATATATGCTATAATATTCTTGACATGCCTGCTTCTAGCACACTTCGTAGAAAGTGTTGCTGTCTTGGAGGTACCGATATGGATTTAGGAAGTACTCAGCTGACTCCCCTCAGAGGGGATACCTAAATAGGTTTAGGTATAGTAAAAAGATATTTCTTCCTTGGTGACTAAGTACCCCATGGAACTAAATATGTACATAAAACGGATCCGGATCTGCGCACTTAGTAACATTCATAAGTGGTGATATGCAGAGCGCTTTTTGAGTGTTCTACCAGCCAAAACTGGCGAATTTGGTGTATTTTGGCTTCTTGACCATGGAACAGTTTTTTGGGCTACTTTTGAGAGCTCTTCTTGTAAATATGACTTACAATTAGTATTTACAAATAGTTTGGTCTTGCGTACAATTTGTAAGCTGTCTTAAAGTCCTAAGTGTTGATTTGTGGGTTAAATGTGTGTTTCAATGTCTATGTGGTTTGACATTGGTGATACTTGTGTGAGTAAATAGCGATTGCGCTCTTTGTGTAAGAATGGCTAGCTTTAAGCGCGCTGTGTTGTGTGTTCTGAGTGTATGACCCCCTTCTGTAAATGTCTGGAATGAGCTCAATGAGTTTGTTTATGTTTTTTTGCTGTCATCATTCTGTTATGCAAACTGTCATTTAGTTACTTACATATTAAATAAAAATCCAGAAATGAATTATATAACATATGCTAAACAGCTGCATGTTACTATTAAATTGACAGAGTAAGACACTATACATGTGTGCAAATTGCCACAATGCTAAAGATAAAATTAGAATTCGTATTCAATAGGATTAAAATAGGCCTCATACAGAGGAAGAAAAACGAAATTGTGTGTTTTGTAATCAATAGACTAAAATACAACATGTTACAGCATTTTCCTTAGATACATTGTATTAGACATTAAAAGGCATGCACATCATCTGAGTGAATTTGGTCGTTGCTGAACTAAATACACATTATAGAAAGATAGATTTGACTGCATTGAAATGCCTCAGTTTTTAAATAGACTGTGACATGCTTTTCTTTCAGCATCCGAGAAGAAAAGCTTTCCAACAGCTGTGTTTAAACTGACTAACTGAAAAGAAACTGTTTGACACAGCAAATGGGGATTTAACTCTGTCAGGGTATTTCAAATAATAAAGGGGTTTTTCCTGAGAAAGGCGTGAAAATTCGACGCCTGCTGACAAACAACAGCTGCATAAATAGCATATGGCTATTCCTGATCATGGCCACAGACAGGAATGCTGAGTCAGCGAAATTTTAAGTCAGTGTAAAACTGGTATGAAGGCCTGCATTATTTTAAAAGTTTCAAAAAACCAGTTTCATTATTTTGGATAACAGAGAACAAAATTGAAAGTAGGGATTTCCTTTCTTAATGCCTTTTTTCATAAGTACCTCTGTGGTTCTGATGTTAAATAATAACTGTCCTTTAAAAAGTGGCGCAGACTTTTCATGTTTCAAGTAAGGCTTCTGTGCTTAGGGTTATACATGAATGCGTTTAAATATGATAGGCTACGAATGAAGCTTGCTTTTCAAATGTGGAATCATCAAAATGGTTGGTTTTATTAAAAAAAATAATAATAATTATATGAAAAAAATATATTATTAAAAATAAATGCTTTAAATTCGTTTTTTCATCTTTATAAAGCCTAATCATCATACTGTGAATTCCTAGCATCAAAGTTGGATTTAAGCAGTGCTGTACCGAAAAAAAAAGGAAACTTAAATGTGAAATGTCACTTTACCCAGCCGTACAAACCTCATTTTTATAAGGGTATACCTTATACATTTCTGATTTCCCATTCCTGGGCTATCTAGAGAACACTCTGGGGGTTCCTATTATGCAAAAATATTGTAGGATATTCATTTTTAAGTGCCCCTACCACCAAAGTCGAAATTGAGCTAAATTCACAATTTTACAAGCAGTTCTACCACTCAGGGCAGGTTTCAAACTGATCTCAAGCTAGAGCTGGTACACATGCCAGTATAGAACAAACAGCTGACCTCTGTATTACTAGACTGCACACCACACACTGTACACAAATGAAAATAAGTATACAGAAACCAGCAGACGTTATTATCCTACCTTTAAATTACTGGCAAACAGACCGGACAGGACTGCCTTTCAGCCGTGATTCTCCAGAGTTGCTTTGAATTACAAAAACCGCATGGCAAGCCTGGCACAAAAAAAATGACCAGCTGCTGAACGGGTCAAAGGTCGGAGTTCTGCATTTAGCAACTTAGCAGGGTGAAGGGTAAGGTTTGCTTGGCCACTTCGACCTCTGAAAAGTTTTTGAAAGACGAGATGACAGCGCAGAGAGAGGAATGAGAAGCTTTGCTTCCTATTTTTGGCAAACACACGTTTTGCGCAGTCATATGAAACGGAGGAAAAGCAGTTCTCAGTTGAGCATTGATCTGTCATGTATATAAAAATAATGGTTTTAGTTTAAAGAATACTGTGTAGGGGCTACGATAAGGAGGAAATGGATTTTAGTTTGCATTCATGCGCCCTCATGTTAATCTAGTACAATTGCTCAAGGAATTGGTAAATTGGTTGCTAACGCTTTCTACAGTACTCAATGTGCTTGTGTTAGGCTGAATCAGAGAATAGCCACTTTCTAAGATATCTCCTACAAGTTTGTTTGTGCCCAGTTGCTACAAATAGGGGTTGAAAGTGTTGACAGAAGTGAAACCTGTTTCAGGTTTTCCTACTGTCAAAATGGGGGAAGGAGGCTAGCTCCTCTACAAATTAAGGGTAGGCAAAATTATGTTTTCTCTCTTCTTTTTCTCACTCTTTCTTGAGTCTGTCTAAGCTGTCTAGGAAATGGCCATGTGACAGTTATTGGCTATTCTGTAATACTGTTTTAAAATTGTTAGAATTAATAAAATGATGAAACATATATACTATGTTACTGCCCATCCTGTATGAAAGAATGAGTAGAACAGATTGATGTTCCCTTATTTGATCTTTAAGGGGAACTGTATAGTGGGGGTTTCTGTTCAAAAATCTCAGGTGGCAACACTATTATTGTTTATGTTATTCTCATGTTCTATACAGTTTTGCAAGGGCATTGCTAGTCTTTTATTAGCTAGTCTCTGTCAATAAGCTGACAGCCCTTATTAGAGCTGGAGATAGGGTTTTTTCCTTTTGAAAATGATGTTGCATAGTCCAGATCGTGAAAAGTAGAATGCAGGAAAGACGCTCATGTGATCCTTAGCAAACATTTTGAAGGAAAATATTGTTTTATAGGAGTTTGTTTGTCATAACATGTTCTGCTGGAGAAAATGTACCCACTATGTTGAAGTTTAGTTCTTTTTGCAATAAGAATCCCTGTTAAATTAGCAGTTTTAGATTTTCCTGCTGCGCCTATAACATGAGAGCATGGTCCTAAGCATAACATGTAAGAGAAATTATTTTACAAGTGTCTGCAGTCCTGTACAAGTAATGTAAAATCTATGAGTAAAAGTGTAGAACATTTCCTTTTTCTTGAGGGTTCTTCAGATTAGTAATATAGGAATACACCAATGTAAGTATTTGGAGTATGTCTGTATTGTTTTTCTCTTTTCCTCAGAATTTAGTAAATGAACACAGACTTCCTTGGCTGTTTGGGATTGGGTGATGTATTACTCTTGTCAGTTCACCAAAACGTTCCTTTTATACTTGCCAATAGGTCCAGGGTTTTCTACTCTCAGATAGATGAAGTGGTTCTTGGGTGCCTTGCTAATGTATGGGGCGCCCCAAGACTAAGGAAGTATTCTGTTGTTAGATTATTTCTGTGCCTTGTCTAAAGACCTCTTGTTCTGTCCACCAATAGATATTTGCTGCCTTACAACCATTGCCAGAGGGGCCCGGACATCAGATCCAGCCTGGGAGTCAGCACCAGTCCAGCCTACAGTCAAAACAAAAGGAACCAGCACAGGCGTTGCTGGCAACTAGGACCTCAGTGAAGGCAGAAGCACTGGGACGTGAAGTGTGTACCCCTGCCACTGTCTTGGGCGAAAGACGGGGTTACAAATCAGGATGGAGAAATCTTTGTGTGGATCCAGTTTTTGATGCCCAGCTGAGAGAGTCACAGAACGACAAGGACGGCAAGGAGGCTTTTGCTTGAGGTGACCCCCTTTGAAACAAGGGTTGCTTCAGGCCTTTGAGTCCTGGTCCCAAGTGAATGCAAGTCTACGCCTTTGTTTGTTGATCAAGGGATGCCTGAGCATATTGGCTACAATTTGTGGCCCCAACAAAAGAGCAGTGCGCCAGAGGTGCAATACAGGAGTTAGGGAAGGACTTGAGTTTAGGGTACAGGTGCTGTGCCCTTGGTGCCTGTTAGATTAAAGTGAAGAAAACTGGTGCACTGCCTGAGACACTGGACAGGATCATTGAGGGTATTTGCCCTGGGGGGGTGATTGCCCTATCCTGAAAGAAAGACTTTTCCTTCTCCGTGATTCTTGAGTTGCGAGTTGTGCAGCTCCACCGTGGGAACAACAAGAGCCTGCCTGTGAGGCTCAAACGGACACAGGGAGAAGACTCCCCTCTGGTTGGTTGTACTACAAATTCCCAAGGACTCTTTTTTTTGTTAGTAATGTACCCCTTTGGTCGTCCCATTTTTGAGGAGGAGCAGCCCTTTGCGGCTCCTTGTCCTAATTCCAATGGCCTTGTGTGGTCCTCCTGGTCCCCCGGAGCCAGGATTGTTTTTGTAATAATATGTTTGACTGCATTAATATTTTTTTTAAGAGTAATGTTTATTCTGCACGAGAAAAGTTCATCTGAGCATGTTACTTTACTCTTTCCTTAAGTATATTAATTGATACTTTAGCCATCATAAAAAATACTGAGAAAGTCTATTGAAAATGTTTTTATTAGGTATGTGCTGTTGGCTATTCTGAAATTGAAATAGATAGTCACTGAAATACATCAGAGCCCTGAAACTTAGAATTAGACTAGATGGTTTTGGTATTTGCTTTCTGCTTAGGGTTGGAAAAATATTGAGATTTCTGTTTGAGATAATAGTCATTATTCTCTCTTGCTACCTGTATGACCCAATGCTCTGTTCCCTTTGTACTCCTGCTTATACCTTATATATACCTGCTTAATGAAATGTTTAGAATGTAAATGCCCACCTAGCATAGGATATTGATGAATTTATGAGAAGAAAATGTGCAAAATATTTTCTATGTCTCTACTAGATCATGGGAATGTCTTTAGCTCATGCTAAAAGGATCATCTGTTAAAGATTGCAGGAATCGCTGTTAGCATGAGCTGAAAGCCATTTTGTACTTGGCAGCCATTTTAGTTAGCCATGTGCTCGCCATGTGCTTTCTCCCTCTTCCAGAGTCTTGCACATGCTCAGAAAGGCCTAGCTGGTAGAATGCACCTGCTCCTAGTATAGAACTGTCAGGCTATTCTTACTGATGTAAGCAGTTTAGTCTCCCCTCCCACTTTGTGGAGCAAGCAAATTTTGTATACCCATATTAGTCAATAAGCATGCTTATATGTGCTAGGACCTCCCCTTGATTTTATGCTGACTATGTAACAAATGCATATATAAGGACCCTGTTCTCTGCACTCATTAGAATGCGCTCCTACAGTGGCCTGCGGGTACCGTAAGACGCAATCTCCCTCATCTGAGGTTATTAAAACATGTTTTTTGATATTACAGCTTCCGTGCCAATCTTTTCTTTGTTGGTCTTAAGGACCAGATGTATCAGTGAACCCCTAAGAAGGTTTTTATTTCTACACCTGGACAACCCCAGTGACCACAACACTACCCTCTCCTGGGGTAGCTCCCCAACATCAGACTCAAGCAGCTAGTCACCACAGCAAGCCACATAGCAGGACACACGGTCGAGCATGTCTCCTCCGCCATCGGGACCTTCAACTACAGCCACACCACCGGACTCTCCTGGACCGACCATCATTGTATACATCACAGCTTCACCATGCCCACCGTACACAACCGCCATCATCGCCCCCCTCGCAGCTGGATCCAGGCCACCAAAGTACATCTTGTCAACTCCCTCAGCACCACCACTCCGCCAACGCTTACAGACGATGACACCGCAGCGCACAACCGCCACCGATGGATCTCCAACTACGCCAACACCCGGGCACCCCTCAAGAACGGCACTGCGTCAGTACCTTATGCCTGCATGATGGCAGGCGTAAGGGTGACACAGTGCCACAGGGATAGGCTGGACCCATGCATTGCTGGAGTTGCATCATGGTTGTGACGCGACTGCAGCAATGGGTGACTTACGCGCAGACAGATACGTCAGGATTCCAGACGTATCTGTCATTACTTGCGTCATGGAGCGCTGTCCAGTAAATACAGCGCATCCGTGGTGTCGCAAGAAGGGGGTAGTGAAAAGTGTTGCAACGCTGTCTTGTTGCAGCGCTGCAACACTTTTCATGAGTGAGGCCCAGGAATGCGCACTATCTTATTGATGGTGCGCAGTCCTGCACTGTAGTTTTGTCGCAGGGCAGCGCAGCTACATTGCTTGCAGCGCGGTCCACCAACAAAACCTGCTGAAATTGGCCCCAAGGGTTATCTCCATTTTTAAGACCAGCTATTTTCTGGTCTTAAAAAACTGCCTCTAACTGCACTTTTTTGGTCCTCCATACTTAAGGAATCCCCTTGTAAATATCGCGAAGTGGGGTTAGCGGCCGTTTTTGCATGGAAACGCCTCCCTTGCATGTCATTATCGCTAACAGAAGTGGCGATCTTTATGATGGACATTTTCGCCGGAAAACTGCCACTAACAGAGGTTAGCGACAGCTTGTGAATATAGCGATAAAAATATTGCCGCATTTGCGGCGTTAACTCCTTGTACATATGCCCCACTGTTTTGAGATTAGGACATGAACCTTTGTTGTTATTACAATTGGAAGTTCCCTATTGACCCCTGTTAATACTAACACAGCAGCTACTTGAGTGAAATTAACTGCCAGTTTATAATTAGGGCACCCGGGTTTATGGTATTTAATTTTTTTGACTTTTCCTTCTGTATTTACCCATATTTATTTTTTGCTAATTTTATCTGTATTTATCCATACTTATTTTGGGTTTTGTGATAAAAATTGGGCTGAAACCAGTATATTTCTACATGTATTTAACCAATAAATGTTCACTCATGCTTAAATGCCTGAGAGATTTCAATGATATGAAAACCCAGAGACGATAAATCAGTGCATTAATATGAAAACGTATGCATATCAGTATCTACCTTGTGCATATGTATTGCTGTTAAAGCAACTTTACTAAAATTCCTTTCTTTTTTTAACACCCTTGCCTGTCAATCCGCACAGCTAAACGCTTGGCAGCCATGACTGACAGCATTTAGAATCACTCAAAAAACAACCCAAATTTCCGTTTTTATCCACATTTAAAAATAAATACAGACAGGAAAATAAATGGGTTGTGCCTGTATTTATCTGTAAAAATCAGTAAAAACAGAAAACAGGGAGCATTATTTATAATTTTCCCTAAAACATGGGTATGTTAATAATTTCATCGAGCATTTGGTTCTTGCAGGCTAACAGTCTCTCCTGAAGTTTTTTTAATAACACCTGGCCACAATTTGATCTTGAATTAACTGAGACATAAAGTTCTCAAACTAGCAGTACGAAGCTAAAACAGTCAATGCTGTGACATGTGTCAATTGATTCAGAAGGTCCTTGCAGGCTGGTGCCTCAAAATGAATCTCCAGTTGCTTCACTGCAAATTGAAACTCGTCAATAATTTCATCTTCAGTTGCATAATCAGGCAGATGATCAAAAACATTATGACCCTATACACCTAAATAATAATAAAGAATGTTTCTTTTGTGATCATGTTTAAACTTAACTCCATCAATGGCACCTATATCGGCATTAAATTACCTAATCCACAAACGCCATTTAAGTCAGGGTTCACCAGGATCCGGCAGAAAAGGAGCCAGAGTGGTTACAGTTTGCATCATGTAGAAGACAACAAACAAAAACAAAAATGAAGAGAAGTGTAACACTAAAGGAACACGCAATATTAAGCTAACAGAGTGCTATCAACGAGAAGTCAGCGCAAGCGTGTAAAGTCCATAAATTTGAACAAACACACTACTTTTCGTCTTTATGAAGTGTGCCAATCCCTGTTAGAATCTAAATTTTACCCGCGATACTTTTCATCTGTATTAAGCGTGCCAATTACTGTCAGCACAAAATAACTCCACCAAACTTCTGTGGTGGCATTGCTGAGCTATTCTCAAACAATCTACTTTTCGTTATAACGCTGGTGTGATAAATGTTGCAACTGACCATAAAATGATGCTCTCACACAATATATTCCTCGTTCTGGAAACTTTGCCAGTCGCTGTTGACACAAATGCCAATAACCAGCTAGTTGCGCTGAAACACTATCCACTGCAAAAAATTAAAAAAATTAACATATTTAAATCCTTTACTCTTCTATCCCTCCACTATCCTTTTCAATCAAAATAACAGACTAACATGTTCACTTCTCAAAGTTCATATTCCACTGTAGTAATTCACCACTAATCCTTTATGGGTTCCGGAGTAGCGTGCTACTCACCAGAAAAGCGCTTCAACTACCATCAGGGGTAACAGGTGCTATATGAATGCAAACCTTTCTTCCCCTTCTATCCCTCCGCTATCCTTCTCACTCCAAATAACTGACTAATATCCACCACTCAAATTACTTTCATATTTCACCATAGTAATTCACCACTAATCCTTTATGGGTTTCCGGATTAGCGTGCTACTCGCCCAAAAAAGCGCTTCAACACCTCATCAGGGTTACAAGCGCTATATAAATGCAAACCTTTTTCCCTTTTCTACCCCTCCCCAACCCCTCTCAATCCAAAGAACTAACGAACTTATCCACCACTCAAATTACTTTCATATTTCACTATACTAATTCAACACTAATCCTTATGGGTTCCAGAGTAGCTTGCTACTCGCCCAAAAAACGCTTCAAAACCCCATCAGGGGTAGCAAGCGCTATAGAAATACAAACCTCTTTCCCTCTTCTATCTCGCCGCCTATCCTTCTCTATCCAAATAACTGAATAACATATCCACCACTCAAATTACTTCATACTTCACCATACTAATTCACCACTAATCCTTTATGGGTTTCCGGATTAGCGTGCTACTCGCCCAAAAAAGCGCTTCAACACCTCATCAGGGTTACACGCGCTATATAAATGCAAACCTTTTTCCCTTTTCTACCCCTCCCCAACCCCTCTCAATCCAAAGAACTGACTAACTTATCCACCACTCAAATTACTTTCATATTTCACTATACTAATTCAACACTAATCCTTATGGGTTTCCGGAGTAGCGTGCTACTCGCCCAAAAAAGCGCTTCAACACCCCATCAGGGGTAACAAGCGCGATATAAATACAAACCTTTTTTTCTCTTCTATCCTTCTGCTATCCTTCCGAATCCAAATAACTGACTAATCTATCCACCACTTAAATTACTTTCATATTTCACTATTTTAATTCAACACTAATCCTTTATGGGTCCCGGAGTAGCGTGCTACTCGCTGAAAAAGCGATTTGACGCCTCGTCAGGGGTAGTAAGCGCTATATAAATGCAATTACAATACAATACAATACAATAGCACTGAATCCTTATGTAGAACGAAGCCTGACTTCTGCGGTTTGGTGCTTGACAAGTGCTGTATGCCCCCACACGAGATTGAGAGCGGAGCCAACTCTGGGCCAGCACCACACCACCCACTTCCAAGGATGATGATGAACAACGGTACCTACTTTATGCACCGCGCAGGTCATGGCGGCTCGAGTGCTGACACTAGGGCCCTCACACCGAGAGAACGCTGCAGACCTGAGCCTGAGTGCACGCTAGAGTGCTTGTGAAGTCTGTTGAAGGGCCATGGTCCAGGGATCCCAAAACTAGTCAAACACAGTTACGCGTTGGCATTGAAATAGAGTTAAGCTCCAAATATCCACAATACACCCTTAACCTCCTGGGTCTTTGAGAAGAAGTGGCCTTGTAAAACAAAGCAAACATAATTGACACTGATAGAGATGTTTTAAGGATTTTGGGGGCCCCAGGCCAAACATATTTTGGGGGCCCCTTTTCAGAACAGCTTTGATTTTATGATCCAATTTCAGCTCTTTCGTGCCCTCTTTGGTCACATTCTAAATGTGTGTACATCTGATATTCAGGGATAGTGATGTGTGTTTTCAGTATTGTAACACAGCAGCAGCTCATTAATATTACTACAAATAATCTGTCCCCCCCCCATTTCTCATATGTGAGATCCTGTATTGATCTAGGAGAAACATTTTATATGAATGTTGCATGAAACAAACATATTTTGTCTGCAAAATGTCTGTAAAAGACTCTCACACATTAAAAATAAATGATGGAAAAACGCTATTTACAACAATCTGTTTAAAAATTATTCAAGGTCACCAGGGCAAGACTTTCTGCAGAACATAGCTTGCTTTATAAGGGGGCTCCCTGAAAGGCTGGGGCCCTGGGCCAGAGCCCACTTTGCCCATGCCTTAAAAGGTCTCTGGACACTGAACCTTAAAAATGACGAATGAGTCATAACATATCATCACCAATTATGCTGTGTACATCAAATACTCATATGCCATAAGATTTATCAAAAAGGAGAATTATTTGCACATGCAGGACAGTAGTAAAAGGCCCAGGAGGCAGGACCAAAAGACACAAAGTTCAACTGTAAACCAATAACATTGTTATAAACCATTCCAATGAAGAAAACACAGGAGACCACTGAAACCCCATCTACTAACAGGAATCTATACAATATAATAATAACCACTAAACACACAGATACCACAAGGTGGCTGGGAAAGACCCAGCAATTGAGCAAATGAAGCCATAGTTTTGCTGTCTCCAGATTCAACAGGTAAGAATTGTCTTACTCTTTCAATGTTTTCCGCGCTTCTCAAATGTCAAAAAACTGCTGCTAAATACTTTTGGGATGGTGGTTATATTTTTTCTACCTTGTACTTATCATACCTGTAATGGTAAAAATGGTTACAAGCCAATGAGTCAAACAGTATGAAAACGTTTGAGCCATGGAAATTTTCTATTTTAATTATAGCACAACCTAAATTAGGCTTACATTTATGGTCTTATTTTATGTTACATAGCAGCTCAACATGTCATACATGCGGGTATCAAGTGCACCAAAATAAACACCTTAGAGACCTGAAGGACTGTATTTCTGAATCAGATATGTGCAAGGGAGATGCTTTTACATGTTCTCACATTGCCCCCTCAGAACCTAAAATGTGATTCTGATGATGAGGGAGAGATGAACATTCCTGTACTGCTTTATTAATAACATGCCTGTCATAACAAGAAGCACTTGTGCTGTTCACTAATATCACTATAGACCAGATGAGAAGTGCTTATACTCTCTGTTGAAAGTATATCAACTCTCTTCAAAATTGTCCTTAGTGTTTTATTAAATGCAAATCAGCTTTGATGTGAAGTGCTAAGACTGTCAGTCTCTGAGACATTGCTCAGTAGGATAGACCTGGTGGGAAATGCTAGAAATTACATTTTAATTATATAACAGCAGGTTGACAAGTGCTGGCAGTGTTACATTTAAAGTGTATAAGTCACACTGTTGTTCCAGGAGTGATGAGGTGGCGACAGAATGGGCTTCTGAAGCACATATCTCTGAGGCCATCTATTAGCTGACTGTCACCACTAGCCCTATCCTAGCCCTGCTCCTAGTAATGCAACCTTACAGCGATGGTGCATCACTTAATTTCATTACTTGAAATGAAACTGTGGTTTTCCACTGTAACTTGTTCCAAAGACTTAAATGAGGCCTATTAATTTTGGATGCTAGATGGAGGAGATACATGTTTTGAGCACTAACACTATTTAGGGCAATGGTGCTTTCCTGTGGCGAGAAGAAATATAGGAGAGAAACGTGCCTAATGCTTTCCAAGTGATTTTATCAAAGTTAGTGATTTTGTGACCAAAAAGGCCTCATGCATCACCTTGGCCCTCTCCTGAGGCACGTCAGCATCTAAATAAAATGTAGCATATGGATAGCCATTGATTGTGGTCTTCATCAGAAACATGTTTCATCAGAAACATGTGTCTGTTTCGTAGACTAATGCAAGTGTATTATTATAGGTTAGTATTATTTATAACAAAAATGTCTCAGCAATGTCAGGAATGCATAGTCCATTAATAAAAGTAAGAGCTAGACAGGTATATAGAATCAGGAATTATGTTTCTTAGGAGCCGGAAATGCTTAAATCCATGACGTTGTAGATTGTTGGTAAGTAAGGTAAGCCAGTCAAGGAGTGCAGGAAATTGGCAATGACTTAGGGCCTGATTACGAATTTGGCGGTGCAGTAGCGGGGCGGCATGCCACCGCCCTGCTCCCACACCGCCAAACTCGACCGCCACCCACCTGCCCACCAGATTACGAGTATTTTCGTTGTCTGGCGGGCGGTCCTTTGGAGTTCCCATGGCGGTGCCTTTGAAAAAGGCACCGCCATGGGAACGCCAAAGCAAGTTCCTGCATGGTATGGATTGTTAAGTCCATGCCGTGCTGGAACTGGGCATGAATGCACACAGGAGAGCACACCATATGCACTCCTTCATGCATCCCCATGGCCAGAGGCAACAAGGGGCCCTGTAGGGCCCCCTTAGTTTCCTCACCGCCAGCAGTTTCATGGCGTGAACACCGCCATGAGACCGTAGGCAGTGAGGAAACTCTTAATATACTTGGCGAGGGCGCAGCTGCCTCGCCAAGCATATTGCAGCCTCACACCGCTGTGCCACCACCAGGATCCTGGTGGTTGCGGCGGTCCCAAAACAGTCCGAATGCCGTACCTGTAATACGGCGTTCGGATCACTGGGGCGAACTTCCCTGACCGCCACCGCACCTTCGCAAAACTCATAATTAGGCCCTTCACCACTATACTGCACTATGGTTCCATTTACTAAAAGTGTATGGAGCATTTGACAGTAACTATGTTTACAGTGTATGTATGATGATTTCTAAATAAATCTGTTCAGTTCAATCTAAACAGATTATTTTAGTTCTTACTAGCATATAGAAAAATAATTGAGAAATTGGAATTTGCCAAACCTGAGACTGCTCCCTATGAAAAAAATTCATTTCATTTGTGGAATAGAGAGCTGTAATAAACCTCCTAGTGGAGTAGGGTTAGGAGAGCAGCTATATTCTTTAATATGTAATTTTGTTCAGCTCCCACAACAGGCAAGCACACCTTGTTTAGATTAACTGCAAAGTGGCAATCGAGAGGATCCAAATCAGTTTTACTATATACTAGCAACAGTTGTGAAACATAAAATAAAATTGGGAAAGCAACATAAAAGCAACATAAAAAGTAGGCTTCACCAAGTTTATTTGACTTCAATGGGACTAACTATTATTATGAAAGTCTTGGGCCCCATGCAAGTCTTTGGAAAACATGAAAAGTACCAGAAAAAAACAGTTAATAAGGGGGATATTTTTGGCATGACAAGGGGAAAGCTAAGTCAGTCTTCTTGTGGATAATACCTGTGTGCCATTGGAGTTGTGTTCTCAGGAGAAAGTAAACTTTGTGCACAGAGGTTTTCATTGGAGTTCTGGAGACTCCCAAGTGGCAGGTACACCGCATAGGCTTTGTTGGGTATTTCTGTGGCGGGATTGGGTGATTAAAAAGCCCTTACCAGGTGAGATGCAACCCTGGAAACTCTTTCAGAAAGAATGTTTTTGTGATAGGTGGCAGAGTTCCTTGATCAATTATTGTAACTTCTGTGAAGCTTAAATCTATTCAGAAGATGCAGATACTGAAGGCCTTGGATTCGATATGTTAGACAAACTCCCAGTGGGACCTGATGTTGAGGAGGTCTGATGAAGGACCACTATCCATACGATTAGCTCTGAAGCTTGTCTCAGTTGATTTCTTGCTCTGAAGTTGAATCCAAGGCTTGGGATTTAGCCGATATTAGATGTTACAGTGCCAATATCATTGATGTAGGACCTACCATACATAGGATTTCTCTACAGACTTGTCACTATATGACAGGGCCCACAGTGCATGATTTATGTCAGGAAAATGATGAAAAATTCAAGAAAGTGGAGGCTATGCCACGGCACTCCTTGAGAGAGATGATATCATTAGAATTTGGTAAAACCCCCCTTGTAACCTGTGTGAATGTGATGAATCACCTCTCCTTTACTTACTCAATTTATGTAAAGCTGGAAATAACATGAAGGTGTTGATTCACAAGATTATTTTGAATATTGGAGTAAATTTGCCACATTTGTCACAAAATTGCTAAAATAATATGAGCTGATTAAACTTTTGTCTTTAGCACACGTATACAAACAAGTTCAAAAGAAATATTATATCTATAATAAAGTTAAGTAGCTTCAAGCTTGACTATAACTCCTCCCAGTTGTCTTGAAGCCAGATATACTAAACATTTTAACAGTCCTAAATGCTTAAATTCAGCGTTTGCAACAGTTAACATGTTTAATTCTATATACTATCCCAATTTGGAGTAGGAAAAGTTTTCCAACTCCTAAAATGGGATTCCGAATGGATAGTGATTCGGTATCTGGCAGGGGCATATTGTAGACACCCTCCCCAAATACCGAATCACAAACTAATGTATCTGTAAAACTGGTTGCAAAACATTGATAATTTAACAACACCTCAAAGAAGATGGTAACCCATTAGCAAAACGGAATGGGTCTCTTTGGGAACTGGACCCTTTCCCCTTTGTGAATGTAAAAAAAAGTTTGTTTAAGAGGAGGCAGTGGTTAAATTCAGATTTGGAGGAGGTTTCAATCCGACCTACTTCATTAATATCCACGAGGCAATTTGCAAATCGTGACTCACTCCAATTGGAGGCCATCACACGGATGGCGGCCTGTTAGGGCCAGTTAGGGTATGCCCAGATGTGGGTCCCTTGCTCACTTTGCCACTGGATTCAAGCTAACCTGGCTGATGAGGGGTGTTACCCCGAAACCGGTTCCAGGATGATTGTTTCTGGTCCAGGGAAGACATGGCTTGGCAGTTCGGGCTGGACTATTCGCATGAGGAATAGGGTCAAGACTGATTTGCATATGGCTGGGTCTGAACTGGGGTGGCGAAGTGAGCTAAAGAACGATGATGGATTCAACCCAGATCTGTGACTGAGGGTGTGTGTCTGAAAAGTTTCAGTGCTCTGTCCATCACCTCCTTGTGTTTGCTTTGTTCGCCCTAAGTTGGCAGGGTATGCCCAGACGTGGGTCCCTTGCTCACTTTGTCACTGGATTCAAGCTAGCCTGGCTGATGAGGGGTGTTACCCCGAAACCGGTCCCAGGATGCTTGTTTCCGGTCCAGGGAAGACCTGGCTTGACAGTTCGGGCTGGACTATTCCCATGAGGAATAGGGTCAAGACTGATTTGCATATGGCTGGGTCCTGAACTGGGGTGGCGAAGTGAGCTAAAGAACGAAGATGGATTCAACCCAGATCTGTGACTGGGGGTGAGTGTCTGAAAGGTTTCAGTGCTCTGTCCATCATCTCCTTGTGTTTGCTGGGGTCAGCAGACCACCATGTCTGTGATTACCTTTCAATAAAATAAACTTTTATTTGTCAGCCCTTTTTTCATAAAGGGAACAAGGATGCGTCAAAAATAAAAATTGGTCTCATGGGCCTCTGCCTACTCCCAACAGACTTTTATTTAACATTTACAAAGGGGAAAGGGTTCCTCCCTTTTGTGGGCGGGTTACCACCCTATCTTGGGGGCGGTAGAAAATATTCTAGTTCTGGTCCATGCACCTTTAGAAGTTGTTTAGAACTCAGGAGACACTGTGCTTCACACATAAACTTTACTGAGCACATGCCTTCAAAGTGTGTATTTCTAACTGAGACCGGTTTCACTTGAGATATCACCTCTTTGATTGACAACGAGTTGCAAGAAATGAACACAGCAAGAAGTGAGGTCGATCGTTAGACGGCAGAGCAGTCAGTGTGGAAATAAAAATGACTTCTGCACCGGTGGACTGGAAAATGCTGCTGGACATAGATAAGCATTGTATTTGTGGAGGCTCTGGGCAAGAACTGCTCATAGTCACTGCCATTAATCATTTTATTAATATAGGAAAAGAAAGATTGAAACCCAAATGAACGACATGAACGAGGATGACAAAGTAAAACAAGGAAAATGCATCACGAACGAATATGTGAATTAATATAAAACGTGTGAACCTGCAATATCTGTTTTGTCTTTATAGCCACTAATGCAAACTCCTTTTATGTTTGTACGTTTTGATATGGCGATTCCACTTAAACTACTTCGTCCAAGAATTAAGGGCCTCTTCTGGGCTTTGGCAAAGGTGAACACCTTCCAAAAAGTGTCTCGTCTGCTGAATGTAGAGTGCAATGGACATCAATACACTTTCAACATGGAGTTTAGGATTTCGGCCCCTTTTTTTAAACGAATGTTCTGCATTCAAGCTTTAAGTAAGGCTCCGAGGCTGTCTGTCCCTTTTTGGCTTTGTATTATATATTTGACATCTCACACTATCAGATCGCCTTATGGGAAAACGAAATCGAAGGCGGATCTACTGTGACCTATTTTGAAGTGCAAGCCATAAATGAACTGAAAATTTAAAACAGGATTTTAGAAAAAATCAGGTAGAAAATTTTTAAGAAATCATGGGCATGACATTAACAAACTTTTTGCATGGAGTCAAAAAAGTGCTATTCGGCCAGATTATTAAGTACAAGTTTTGGACCATAGTTAAAATGCTACAAAAATTAATTTTCACTGCGTTTATTTTTTATGTACTAAGGGCCAGATTTATCAAGGGCTTGTGTTGCCCTTGCGTCACGCAAGGTGATGCAAGGGGAACACAAGCCCTTAAGTGAGATTTACTATGCCACGCAGAGCCATCTTGCATGGCTCTTCCTGGCATAGTAAATCTGGTGTAAAGCAAGGCAGCGCAAGTTGCTACCTTGCATTACTCTGCCCTGAGACGTCCACCCATGCTTCTTGGTGCATTCCCAGATTTATTAGCACTAGTAAATGCATAAAATGGTACGCCTTTCCAGGGGAGACGTAACGAATAGAAATATGTTTATTCCTTCTCCTTTTCCCCTCTTTACTGCAGCACATGTAGAAAGAGGAAAAAGCCTCAGAGGATTGTTTTTGTGCAGGAAAGTGTCCATTCCTCCACAAAACAGTCCTGAATATAACGCAGGCACACTTGCACCATTGTGCAAGGAGGCCTGCATTGGCTCTTGACAGCCACAAGTGCACCAGCGCAGATGGACAGCAGGAATGTGCCATATCTTAGTATGTATGGCACATTCCTACCCTCTCCATTTGATGCAGTGCAGCGCAGCAATTTGTCTTGCTGCATTGGGTTGCGCCAAATATTAGTGAATCTGCTCCTGAGTGGCAGAACAAGTTCATTGAGCCATACATCTATTCCCATCTCTTACATTCAAAAAGCGGAATACAGTTAATTTGTTCCATTTCTCATTATGCTTATAGTAAAACTGATAAAAAATCTATTTGCTCGATGCAAAACATTTAGTTAAAATGGCTCAGATTAAACCTTTCCTCCTCTCAAACTGGGTGGTGTGAGGAAATACCAAGAACATCATTGCAAAATGGCATACCACTTTCTTCCAAGCTTCATATTGCTCGAAAGGAAAGTTATATTCTCCTCAAAATGAAGGTTACAGCCAAGGTGGCTGATGTATGAGTGAGTCAGGAAGAGCAGATACAGGCTTGTGCTCCCACAGCACTGCTCTTTCTAAGATTGTGCTTTTGCACCAAAGCATCCATCGATGCTTGATGTCATCAGGCTCTCCTGTTGGTGCTACATCAGCCCATCTCTTCCTCCTCCATACAGATGTGATGGAGAGGGGTTTCTTAAATCTCAATTTTCTTAAATCTCAATTTCTAAGTACAATCATCAAAAAGGATCCCCCACTGTTTGTATGCACCTTTGATTGAAGTGTAAGAAATTAGTTAACACCGGCAATGAAAATCAAATATAGTGGAACCAATGTGGCCCCATAAGAACAACAGAGATGATGGTGTCCAAAGCTTAAGGGTTTTACTAACAATTAACATCAGGTTACAGGTTAAATCAGTCAGCAAAATGTAAAGAAAAATACAGTAAAAGAATGCATATTTAATTGATCATGAAATCTGCATTTGTAAATAATTAAGAAAAATATGCAAAACAGGATCACATACAGAAGGCAAAATATCAACCAAACAGGTTCCATAAAGGAACTTCCATGTTCTAAAAATAGTATTGAAAGTAGTAAGGGGGATCCTATGAGGGAGCTGTTAAAAGCAGATGGACTAAGTTTAAGGTTCAAAGGAAAGAGTCTGAGTATTCAAGCATGAAGGGGCAGAGAAAATCAACAGAATCGAGACGATGTCTTCTCTCAGCAAAGTCAGGACAGGTTCTGCTCGTCTGTTCTTAAGATGACACAAATAAAGCAAGAAAAAAGATCCTAGAAGGCTCCTTCACATCAATCTCCACCAAATGGACAAATCTGAGAACAGTGGTTTCTGGTTGCAGGTAGATTCCCTAGTTTCCAAGCTCTCAACAAAGACACAGTCATCTGGGTGAGCTACCGTGGATGTAACATCACTCTGGTCTGCCTGGCACAGGAGAGTATCTCCCACCATCTCAGTCTTTATATCTGAGACCAACTTCTAATTAAAAGTTTAGTAGTCTACTAATCTGATGCAATACACAATAACCCTATTCAACTTAACAAGGCACATAATAAGACACCTGCAAAGAAGAGAGGCAGTACTCCAGGCAGTAAAAATTGCCAAAAGGCAGGGAGGAGACAAAGGAAAAGGAGGGGTGCTACTCACATACTTCCCCATCCCTAAGTCAGTGGTATTGTCAAGGGGTGAAGGGGGGATTGAGGCAGAAGAAAGGAGGTCAAAGTCTGTGCCCAACCATCTATCAGAGAAATCAGGCACTGTGGGTGTTGGGAAAGGAGTGTGCAGGGTGATGATAGCAAGCAAAGGAAAAGAGGCTATGGAGTCACAATTGATCAGAGTGGAGATGTAGGTGTCATAAATAGGGACTATGGTGAAGCAGTCTGCAGAAGGCAATAAGAAATGACTATAAGGCTGGGGGAAATTATGAAAACTACAACTCAGATTAGGGCTAAGGGTCCAGGACTTAGTGAGGTGGGGATTGCTGAGGTTCCCAGAAACACAGTTACTTTCATCAGAGGAGAACAGGCAGGACTCTAGGAGGATTGATCAAGGGAACTAGGAGGAAGAGAAGGAAGGGTTACAAGAGAGCAAAGGGGGATAGCAGAAAAGGGTTATTTGCAGTAGCAGTTTATTGCAGAGGGAAGTGGGGCTAAAAGGAACAAAATGGAAAAGCAGGGCATTAAAGGGAGAAGTGGCATTACAAGATGGAGAGACGAAGGGAAAACAATGTCGAGCAGCGCAGAGGGAGAGGTAAGTGGCTTACTGATGAATGGAGTGCAGACTGTGGGGGACAATGGTGGAGCAGGAGGACAGGGACTATTTTGAAGGAAGAGGAGGAGTTTGAGGCATTTAGGGAATGAGGTGAATGACGTGAATGGAGAGGAAAGTGGCAGGCAGAAGTCCCTGGGGCATGGGAGCAGAGATAACAGGATTAGAAGGTCAGTGGAGGTAGAAAGGTGGCAGAGTAGCCTAGGAAAGCATGAAGAAAGCAGCATAGAGCAAGAAAAGGGAGGGCAGCCTGGTAGAGTACAGCTTGGGATTTGGTGGAGCAACAACAATGGGGTCAAAGAGGTGGGGAAGGGACTGCAGCAGTACAGGCAACATTCAAGATACTTTTGAAGATCACAAATAGGAAAGGAGAAATGGTAGACAAGGGAGGGAAGGACCAAAAAGGAGGACACCAAAAAGTATGTCGTGAAGAGAGGCAGCTAGGAAAGGAAGCATGCTCAGATTTTAACTTAAGGTTTGGGAAGTGGTGGCACCCTGAGTTTGAGAACAGTGGTATAGCAGAGCATTGCATGATTTGAGAGAAAAAGTGGTGCGGCTACGGAGGACAGTCAAAATATCGATTTTTAAATATCGAAGCACAGTTATATCGAGTTTTAAATATCGTAGGGACAAAATATCGAAGTCAAGAATATCTACAACCAGAATATCAAAGTTAAGGTAAGAAATATCGATGTTGCAAATATCGATGTTAGTAATATCGATCGTTAAATTATCGATGTTAATAATATCGATATTTATATGAGTGTTATGTATTTTAGTATGTATTTAATATGTATGTGTTCTATATTTTTTGTTAAGTATTGTACTGTTTTTTCAAATATATGTATAAATTTTTTAGAAATAAGTAATTTTTTTAAAAGTAAATTATATGTTTTAGTACCGTAGCGGGTTGTGGGTTTATAGGGGAATAGGGTGGGAAGTAATTTAATTATAGTAAATTAAATAATAATTTTTAGGAATTATTAATTTATTTTAATTACATTTTGTGTTTTATTTCTGTAGCAGGTTGTGGGTTTATAGGGGAATAGGGTGGGAAGTAATTTAATTTTAATTAAGCAATTATTAATTTTTAATTATTGTTATTAATAATTAATTTATTGTTAATTAATTATTAATTGGTAATTAATTATTATTAATTGATAATTATTTTATTTGTATTAATTTATTATTGGGGTGGGTTGTGTGTTTTTAGGGGAATAGGGTGGTAAGTAAATTATTTGTAATTAAGTAATTAATTAAGAAAAATTGAGTATTGAGAATTAATTTTTTTGTTAATTAATTATTAATTGGTTATTAACTTTTATTAAATATTATTTATTGGCATTGATTTTTTTGCTAATTAATTATTAATTTGTTATTAATTTTTATTAAATATTATTTATTGGTATTGATATTTTTTTCGTTAATTAATTATTTATTTGTTATTTACTTTTATTAAATATTATTTATTGGTATTGATAATTACATTTTTTTTAAAATTAATTATTAATTGGTTCTTCATTTTTATTACATATTATTTATTGTTATTGCCAATTTTTTAAATTTAATTATTAATTGCAAATTAATTTTTATTAATTGATTAATTGAAAATTAATTTAATTGTGTGAAATTTTATGTGGAGTGTGTTGTGTGTTTATTGGGGAATAGGGTGGGAAGTATTTAATATTATTAAAGTAATTATTATTTTTGATATATTTGTAGGTTTTTTTTCTTCTAAATTTATTAATTAATAAATCATTATTTAATTACAATATTTATTTCATTGATAAGTATGTTATTTTTAACATCTACGTTGTCCAACGCTTTCCCTACTGTTGCACTCACTGGAGTGGGAATAGTAATTTTTACCCCTACGCTATCCAGCCCTTTCCCTACTGTTGCACTCTCTGGAGTGGGAATAGTAATTTTTACCCCTACGCTATCCAACGCTTTCCCTACTGTTGCACTCTCTGGAGTGGGAATAGTAATTTTTACCCCTACACGATCCAACGCTTTCCCTACTGTTGCACTCACTGGAGTGGGAATAGTAATTTTTACCCCTACGCTATCCAAAGCTTTCCCTACTGTTGCACTCTCTGGAGTGGGAATAGTAATTTTTACCCCTACGCTATCCAGCGCTTTCCCTACTGTTGTACTCTCTGGAGTGGGAATAGTAATTTTTACCCCTACGCTATCCAGCGCTTTCCCTACTGTTGCACTCTCTGGAGTGGGAACAGGGCCATTTCTAGGTGTTTTACCGCCCTAGGCGAGAATTGAAAAATGCCGCCCCCTCCTCCCTTTTACTACCATCACTCTCTCCCCCTGCCATGAACAGACTCCGGCTGCCGGTCCCAGTCACTCACTGTTACAGTTAGCTGAGCAGAGTGCTGCCCAGCCCGCCGGGGCATCAGGGAGGCCTGAGGAGAGCAGTGACGGCACACGCTCAGGCTGACCCTTTAAAACTAAATATATTTACAATGCAAGAAGGTCGGATATTACAGACATGTATGTGTGAGCCCCGCAACGATAACCTGTCTCCAGCAGCCCGGTCCTGTTGAGGGCGCATTGTGATGGGAGGCACAGGGGAGGGGGGCATCATGATGAGAGGTAGTGGTGGCGCAGGCTGCAAAACTAAACTTCAGAATCATAACTGACGCTTCGCTCGCGCTGCTGGCGGGGTGGCCACGCACACTAAGTCCTGTCTCGCAGGCAAATTATGGACAATGTTGCAGTCCTGCGACGCCATGAATTCACGTGACTTCTGCCACAGTGAGGCAGCCAGCTATAGTCGCTGAGCCCAGCCTATACACATTTATTAATTCAACACCAGGGCAGAGCAGCAATGCACTGCATGGTGTAGAGCAGCCCTGTCGCACGCACTGCAGCTGCCAGAGAAGCGCGCGTCTGTGCTTTGCTCAATGAATGCCTATAGCGCGGTCAGCTTTTCCCGCTTGTCACCAACTTCACGAAGCCCTATAAATGCGTGAACTTTATATTATAGGGGGGTGGGGATAGCTTGTGGGTTCCAAAAACCCGTGTCTCCAAAACTGAGGGCCAAATACCCGCCATTATTACTTACAGGCGCCGCATGGTCTCCATGTGTGTCTTTACTTCCGCAGCGTGAACTGTAGTATAATGTAATATTCACGTAAGTCCCAAGGTATAATAACTGTAAACTGACATCATATTCAGAAAGAACAATCCTTGAACCACAGCAGGAGCTGCAGAAACACTACCTGAATGTATTAGTGTAATAGTTCGCCCTTTGTATCATCATCGTGCGCGTTGTTCACAGAAGGCGTGGGCACTCCTTCGGACAACACACCAGCAGAGCTCTTTCCACTGAGCGTCTTTCCCCATCACACACGTACACTGCCTGCTAGGCCAGGCCCTTTGTACAACTCTAAATCAGCATGAAAAGACTAAGCATGAATATTTATGTCTTGGGCATAAACAGAACAAGCACGTAAACGTTTTAAATCACCGGTGGTAGATAAGCTGCAGCAATACATTGCAAATTTCATATTTTCAGAAAAACATGCCCAACTAGAAAGTACCGCAGCTGCAGGAGAAGTGCAAATGGAACCAAAGGATTGTGGAAAGTGGCGCGTGGCTCACTGGATGGCAGACTGGGGAGCTGAATAGTAAGGCGAGGAAGGGAAAATTAACCAACATGCGTGTTGGGTAGATACATGTGGAGAATGACGGATGGGCTTATGGGCAGTTCTCCAACATGGTAGACAGGGAAGGTCGTGCAGATGTGCGGGTGGGTGGGTGGGCTGGTGGTTGAAGTGAACAGGGTGTGACTCACCCAGCCCATGCAGCTTTTTTCCAGGGGTGGCTGTACCTGAGCAGTTGATCCTTTTGCCGCCCTGGCCTGCTCTCGAGAGGCGAACCATGTGTCCACAACAGCCGGTTCCCTCGGCGCTGAAGAGCGTGCAGCTAAAGGAAGGAATGCGAGGAACAACACCCAGGCATGCTAGGCCTAGCCGCTACACTGCCTCTAGGTGCTAGGTGCAGCGCTTAAAATCCGCTAACCCCAGGACTTCTAGCTGTTCCTTCCTGTCTGGGTCCCACGCAGGAATAGAGGGGAGGTTGAGTACACACAGCAAGAGAGGGAAGGTCGAGTGTGTGCATATGTTTGCAATATGCAATGTAGCGGGAACCCTCGGTCCTCTCGCGTTGGGTCGAGCACACACAGCACAAGAGGGAAGGTCGAGCACACACAGCACGAGAGGGAAGGTCGAGCGTGAGTGTGCTTGTAATATGCCATGTAGCGGGAACTCTCGGTCCCCTCGAGTTGGGTCGAAATGCGTTTTTTAATTGTTTTTTGTTTACGTCGGTTCCCGGCCGTGCAGGTACGGGGTGGGAGTGATGTCGGCACGGCGTGTACGACTCTCTCACAGAAGACCAAGCCTCAGCCCAGCCGACGCGGCTTCCTGGATTTGTGCACTCAAGGCCCTTGACGACACAGGCTTTAATTTCCAATCCCATGAAAGGCTCCCAGGCCAAAGTAGAGGTTCAGGCACTATACCTCACCCTCGCTGTCCAGCCGTTTTAATCAAGGGTGTATACTCGAGTGTGTGTCCGATTCGAGGAATGATGCAAGTAACCCTTACTGTGTAGTGTTTGTAGCATTCGTTGTTGGGTGGCGGGTTGTACGCCAGGCTGACGGGCACGCAGGACACGGCCAGCACCAGGAGCACCCAGGTGGAGCACAGCGGTGCCTCCGCCATGGCGCCCCGGGGGTTGGGGGCGGGCCTGGGGTCTCAAGCGGAGCACAGGGCATCACCGCCTGTCTCCTCCTGCACAGGGTGGCCCTCCAGCATTCCCGGCCCACCCTGCTCCCGGTGTCCTGTGCCCAGGTCTGCCCTCAGCACCCGGTGCCTCTCCAGGGCATGCTGCGTGCCGCAGCTGCAGATCTCCTGTCCCCGTCTGGGAGCCGAGGTTTGGGATGCAGAGTCCTGGCACCGCTTTGATACTATTACTGTCACAGCGAGAGTGAAAATGAGCAGGATTCCCAAACTCATGTTTTTTGCCGCCCTCCCCCTTTTGCCGCCCTAGGCGGCCGCCTAGTATTGCCTAATGGTAGAAACGGCCCTGAGTGGGAATAGTAATTTTTACCCCTACGCTATCCAACGCTTTCCCTACTGTTGCACTATGTGGAGTAAGTATATATATTAATTTATATGTATATGTTTAATTTATTTTAACATTTAATGTATTATTTATTATTTTTAAATATCTTTTAACATTTTTAACTATATTTCTTTTAATTGTATGTATTATTTACTTAATTTTACATTATTATTAAAACATTTTTAAAAAACGGTATTTTTAACTTCGATATTTTTGACAACTATATTTTTTCGATATTTTTGTACTTACTTTTATGTAGATTAGACTTCGATATTTTTGAATTCTATATTTCTGTGTCGATATTTTTGCAGGTCGATTTTCTGTCCGTCGATATTCTGTCACACATTCGCGGCTACATCACTTTAACATGCTTATGCTACTACCAAGAAAGGGAGAGAAGTATGTGTCACCATTTGGGGATATTTAAATCTGCCCTGAGATGAAGCCTCCAATAAAGAAAGCCTATTTGACTTTCCTGAACTGGAACTTGGGTTATACTATTATGAATTTCTCCAAGAGAAACCATACCTGGTGCTAAGCCTTCAACAGTAGGATATTAAGGAATTGTATGTGCAAAAACAGTGGTGAGTGTTGAAAATAAGATGGCAAGTTTAGGTGACATAAGGAGAAGAACCCTCAGCATGGGGGCTTCCAGGAGACAAAGTTGGGGTCAAGCTCAAGAGAAAAGGAATCTGCTGACAGTTTAATTCTGGGCAGAGTTGCAGACTCCACTAGTATGCACCAAGTGTGGTGGAGCAAATTTTTCAAGGCTGAAATGAGAAACGATTAAAGCGGTAGTGATGGGCTAGGGTTAAGTTGCGACGACAGTATAGAAATGGCACCCATACACCATCTTTCAACGAAGTGAGGGGGAGCAGGGGCAGGAGGCACAGCAGTCTTCCCTTTTGACCCCTGTTCATGTTGATGAGCTTCAGAGGCCATTGAAGGAATTTGGGGACAGAAAGGTGGCAGACTTTTTGGATATATGGAGGGTTTTGGAGTCCATGGGACTTGCACCAGCTATCACTGCAGACAATAGCAAGTTGTACATGGAGAGGCCAGGTTTGCTACATGAAAAAATGTATAAGATGTTTTCACTGGGGATGGTGACGAGCCCATTTTGTGAGGTGTCATTTCACAACTTGAGAGTGAAACCTTTGAGATTGATGCCAAAAAAGGAAGCAGGTGAATTCAGATTCATCTACCACATTTAAAATCGAGAAGGTAACTTAGAGAATCTGTTATGTTTACATTTAATAGCCTTCTTCAAGTCTTGCTTCTTCTCATTATGTCATATTGTATATTGTATTATTACTAGCTATGGGTTGCCTGGGAGACTGGAATGTTAGGGTTCGTTAAGCTCCAGATTTAGTCAGTTACATCCTGGCTGCTGATGAAGGGAGATGCTGTTGGAGGCCCCTATTGCTGACTTCCTGTTACTGGAATAAACTTCTTCCACAACCCTTCATGAAAGCCTCTGAATTCTTTACATGAAGACACAACAGAATCAGTATTAAGGTTGGGACTGCACAGTGGCTTACACGCTGTTTGAAAATGCAGTAGAGATGGCGAGAGGTTAGGGACAGGTGCAAAAATAGTCAAGACAGACATCAAGACAATTTTCCGGTTGCTCCCAGTTCACTCAGACAGATACCAACTTCTCCGTTTTCTGATGAGTGAGAATTTAGGGGGTCATTACGATGGCGGTCGGAAAACCTCCCCGACCGCCATGGTAGCGAGAAAAGACCGCCTGCATGGCCCGCGGCATCACCGCCGGTCGAATTACGATGACCCGCGCTCGAAATCCGACCGCGGCGGTCGGATCCCGGGCCTTAACATTGCGGCGGTTGCTGCTACCCGCAGCACCGCCGCAATGTCCAAATGGCTGATGAGGGTTATGAACCCGAAACCGGTCCCAGGATGCTTGTTTCCGGTCCAGGGAAGACATGGCTTGGCAGTTCGGGCTGGACTGTTCCCATGAGGCACAGGGTCAGACTGATTTGCATATGGCCATGTCCGAACTGGGGTGGCGGAGTGAGCTAAAGAATGATGATGGATTAAACCCAGATCAGTTGACTGGGGCTGAGTGCTTGCAATGTTCAACACTCCGTCCATCATCCCCTTTGGTTTTGCGATGACCAAATGGGCATGTCCAGCATTTCCCTGCACTACGTGGCAGTCACTGCACAGTGCCTGCCACCTGGGGAATTTCGGGGGGGCCCATGGGTACCCCCCAGTGCACCCTCATCCCCCCAAACATCGGGGGCCCGCCACGGGCCCCCGGAAGACAATCTCCGCATGCCTTTCCATGGCGGTCTGACCGCTGCGGAAAGGCTGGCTACCGCTGGCATCATAATTGTGCCGGCGGAGCCTGCTCTGCACCGCCACCATTATCCCGGTCCTTTTCCGCCCGCCAGGCAGGAGTGCGGATGGCGAGCGGCGGAAAAGCGGCGGTCGGAATTTCCCACAGCTGCGGTCGCCACCGCCATCCTAATCGGACCGGCGGTTTTCTGGCTTGCGGTGCGGGCGGATCTCCACCGCTGGTCCGGCGTGTACCACCGCCGGCCGGGCGGTCGACATCTGACCGCCATCGTAATAGGCCCCTTAGTTTTTAAAAAATACCTACCCATAGTCAGTTCAGTCTTCTGCACAATGTTTGAGCATTTTAGCTTCTTTCTGAAATGGAGATGCAGGAAAAAAGAGTCTGGAGGGGATCGTACACAACCTAAATAACTTCTTGTTTGTGGGCATGTGCAGGACGATAGATTGCCAAAGGCTGGTCGATGTCTTTGAAACAATGGAGGCGAGGCTAGAAGTACCAATGGCCCCTAAGAAACATGAGAGTGCTAACATGAGTTTGGCATTCCTGGGCAAACAACAAGATACATTCAAATAGTAGTGCAAGTTACCCTGGAGCAAGGTGGAGGCATTCAAAAAGGCACTCACTATTTGCATAAGGGTAAGAAACTTGTCTTGCATACTTACATAGAGGGCATTATTTATCTTATCACACAGCTAAACACTGGAACACACTGTGGTTTTCCATTTTTTTGATAGATGACTGTTTTCTTCTTCGTGAATCATTGAAATCTTTTCTCTTTGCCAGGCTTCAATAATTCAGCAGCACTTCTTGCCAAATTATTATCCAGCAGCAGAATACTCTGCTGGGTCACAGTCACGCTTTAAAAATGTTTATCATCACCTTTGAAGCATCTACAATCTCCATTAACCAGGTGGCTGGCACAGGCCATGGGAAACTGAAAACACTCTCACACTTCTTGAGGCTCAATGAAGAGGTCAGGAGAGACTTAAAGTTTTAGAGGGCATTCTTGGAAGAATTTAATGAAGTGCAAGGATTAAACACTGAGAAGACCTGTTGAGTACCCTTCCAGATTGCTCAAGGAAAGCGCAACTGCTTCTAGTAGACATATTGCAACCCTTCACAGATTATAAGTGAAAAGCTTCAACTGTCTCCATTAAAGGATCACATTTGGGTGAACAAACCCAAAAAAGGGAAAAAAACTCCTTAACAATCTAGTAATTATTGATTGAAGATGAAGGTAGCACTGAAGAAATCAGCAAGGCACCAGATTTCTCCAGACGCCAGGAAGGAGAAAAGAGCAAAGCAATGCCAATTGAAGAATCCAGAAGGAAACAATCCAGCTTGCTAGAAGCAAAAATCAGAGACACAAGTAGTAGCAAGTGACAAAGATCACAATAAAAATACTGAATGAAATATGTTGTGATGCATCTTCTTCTAAACAGGAACGGCTATCACAGGAAAAGACTTTCCAACATCTTGAATTGGGAATCTTAGAAATCCTCCAATGGATACACAACCATATCTGAAAGAGCCATTTATAAGGTTTGTTTCCACCCCTTTCCAAGATTTCATGGCATTCATTTGACTAAGAAGAAGAACCCCAATTATGACTTTCTGCTTACAATGCATAAATCTGAAATCCTGTACCATTTGCCAGTTCAGTGAGGTTATGAAGGCCATTGTGATAAAGTTCCGATTGGGGCACAGGTGGTATAGTACCGATTATTTTAGGGCAGCATCTGAGGCAGCAGGCAATGTTGTGACACACAACTCATCATGAAGATGGGACGATGACATTCTAATTTATAAAAATGGAGCATTCGGCCACTGCAGTAGGTGTAGTGTTCAAGATCATCTTGCATAGGTTGGCAGTGGTGGGTGCCATGAAATGATCTTGGGGGTCCTACAAGGATGGGATATGCTTTCAAGGGCCACCTGGAAGGTCACTGCCAGCTTATGCCCATGGATTGATTATACCCTAAGTAGATATGTTGCGTGAAGTATGGGGGAATTTCCATGGCCTGCTTAGCCATGCTAGAGCTCAGTCTGTTGGGAATGCTAGGATACGATGGTAGCAGTCAGGTAGATCCCATGACCTGCTCATGCCTCTGTTAAATGGAATGCTCAATTGTTGAATGAAACAGATTATGCTACAGATTCACCCTCCCCTCAGACTCAGCTGTTACCTGAGCCAAAGAGGAAGCATTGACATTCCCAATCAGGATTTCAAGACACAATTAAGGGAACTTTTCCTCCCCTCATCATTTCCCATAAGGATTCATTGCAGCAAGGTTTTCAGGAGTCCCTTCCTGCACATCAACAATCAATAAGGACGATTTGTTCCTTCTATGTGTGCTGCATTCTGCAGCACACATAGAAGTAGCAAATCATCATTATTTAAGGGACACCTTCCTGCACATAAACAATAATTAATGGTGTTTGGCTCTTTTTATGTGTGCTACAGAATGCAGCACACATAGAAAAAGCAAAAACATGGAGAAATAAAAGTATTTCTCATCGTTGCACCATTCTAACGCCTGCTATCGCATGGTTTTAGCATTGGAGCTGCCTCAGATTTACACATACTTGTAAATCTGGGGCAGCATCAAAATGCAATGGGCGTTGTGGTGGAACGCCCACAGCAACACCCATTGAACGCCCCTTTCATGCAAAGTGATGAGTGTACAGGGGCCGTATTTACGAGGCAGCATTAAGCCACTAAAAGTGGCTTAGCGCTGCTTTGTAATTATGGAGAAGGGCAAAGTGCCACCAGAATGTCACTAAAAGTGACGTTCTGTTGGTGCTATGTCCTTGTAAATATACCCCATGGTGTGTAACCAATCAACCTAGCTTGGACGACTGTTCTATCCCATGTATGGTGGATTACATTTAGAATTGAGAAGCAGGAGGTGTGTTCATGACTGGCGTGGCCACGCTTTTGTAGCGTGGCGTGTGGAAATAAAGTCAGGAAACTGAATGAATGTTCTAAGCATAGAATTATGCTTTATTTCCAGCGATGAACCCACGACAGAGCCAGGCAGCAGCCAAGGAAATAATGACCACTGGAGCCATACATTCTAGAATTCATTACATAGGATACAGAATCCAACAACACCACAATTCCATAAAGTGGTATACAACAAAAGGAAACTTACTATTAATAAAATGGTAAACACCCTTACCACACATCCTCCTTTTTATATAAACAAAAGCAAAATTAACAAATAAATTAAATCAGTAGTGTAGTGTTGGAATTATGAGAAAGAACACAATTAGACAACATAGTCTCTTAGACGAACAGGAACAGTCCTAATTCTGCTACTGCTCCTACTCCCCCTACGTATCCCCTCTCCTTCCCCTTCAACATGCATAATAGGATGAGATTGTAATACAGAACTTGGATGACTAGAAACACAATCCCCTTGACCTGAAATTGAAGGAGGAGAATAAGAGTTAGTGACAACTGGGGAAGTCAAATCACCAACTCCATACCAATTGTCATTAAAGCTATCACTTTTGTTAACACGAGTTTTGAGAATAATAGCAGCTTGCTCAGATGTTATTTTGACCACAGCATTTATGTTCCACCAACCCCTGTCTTGGAGCAAGACTGCCATACGTGAAACTTTTAACACTTGAGCAGGAAAAGAAAATTTAGACTGACCTTTGGAAACTCTAATGGGTTTTTTAATGAGAACCCAATCTCCGGCACTCAACACTTTGGGGCCGATTCCGATCTCGGCCGGTAGCGCACCGAATCGGATTCAGCTTAACCGGATCCGATTCGGAGCCCTCTTTTCCGACCGATTCGAACGCGCGTCCGGCCGAGCGAGTACGATGCGAGCGCACGCGAAATCACCGACCGACTCGTTCACGGGTCCGAACCACACCGACCGACTCGCTCGGACTCGACTCGCACCGCGCGATGGAGACGTTCCCCGGCCGGGCAAGTACGATGCGCGCCTTGAGCAGTCCGACCGACCCGCACCGTCTGGCTCGAAACAGCTGTCGGAGCCGGACTTTGGGGGTCCGTGTCGGACCCCCCTGTACGCGTAGCCACGCGAGTCGCACATAGGGGGGACCCATGGGTCCCCCCTACCTGTGCGTGTGCGGCGCGAACCGCATCGACACGAACCCGCTGTAGGGGGCGCCCTCGTTCGCCTCGCACCCATTCAGTCAATGGGAGCCCGCGTACGCATTGTACGACCGGCTCCCATTGACTTCAATGGGAGTCCGAACGAATCGAGTCCGATAGCATGGGTGCGCATCGTACTCGTTCGGTCGGACTGCTAGAGTCCGATTCGGTCGGAAATCTCTCCGGGTCCGGCTCGGTCGGGGAGATTTCCGGCCTGAATCGGAATCGGCCCCTTGGTCTTTGACATGCATGCGTTTATCATAATTACATTTATAAGCATCTTGTTTTTGCTTAACTTTTTCTCTGACTCTATTCAAATCGAGAGCAGGACGATCACACTTGTCCATTAACCATGCAGGATTAAGCTTGGAGATAGGAGAACGACCCCTGAGTAAAACATATGGAGAAACACCCGTGGTACTATGTGGTGTCGTATTATAATTCCAGACTTTTTGAAACAAAAAGGAAGCAATATCCAAACCATTTGCGACAGCAGTCTGGACTCCTTCTTTAAGTAGGTGATTGGCGCGTTCCACAAGACCATTGGAAGATGGACTATATAAAGGAACTAAAATATGCTTAACATCAAGTTTAGTGAGAAACAAATTTACCTCTTGCGCAATAAAATGAGAACCATTATCAGTTATTATTTCTTTGGGAGTGCCCTCAATACAAAATAGGTGTTGTAAAAACAGTACAACAGAGTTGGCATCAGCGTTTTTGACAAAGGCAAAATAGATCCATTTTGAGAAGTAATCTATGGCAACAATAAGAAACTTCTTGTCCTTACCAAAAACAGAAAAGGGACCGGCAAAATCAAGACTGATCTTTTGCCAAGCACCATTAGGCCATTGAACAGGGCAAAGTGGTGCACTAGAAGTTTTCCAGTGCTTGTCAGAACACAGGCATTGCGGACATTGGTCAATGTGACTTTTAACTTGGTTATCAATACCAGGCCACCAATAAGTCTGTTTAATTTTAGTTGTGGTGGCAGTAATTCCTAAGTGCCCCTCGTGAGCTAAAGAAATTATAATATCCCTCAGACCCCTGGGAGGAACAAACTTGTCTTGACGTAACAAAATGCCATTAGAAAAGGATAATTCCAGAGCTACTTGGGCAAAACTCCTTTCCTCTAAAGTAAGATTTCTGTCAAGTGGCCAACCTTTAATTAAAAACTTTTTGACATTTTGCATGGAGTCATCAGCTTCAAAAGTACGTAACCATTGTTCTTGGGTGATCTTAGTATTTTGAACTACATCCTCAATAGAAAAAACACATTCAAAATCATAATCACTTCTGACTATGTCATCAACACCAGGTAAAGGTAGACGTGAAAGACAATCTGCACGTATATTTTTACCTCCTGGTAAATATTTGATGTCAAAATTAAATTCTTGAAGCCTAGCAAGTAACCTTATGAGTCTTGAAGAAGCTTTGTTGGAACAACTCTCTCCCAGCATATACATAAGTGGTTTGTGATAAGTGTAAAGTTGGAATTTAGTGCCCCATATGTACATTCTGAACTTTTCAACTGACCAGGTACACGCTAATGCCTCGCGCTCGATAGTACTATAGTTCTGTTCAGCTGAACTGAGAGTGCGAGAAGCAAAAGCTATGGTGCACTCTTGTCCATTCACCTTTTGACTTAGAACAGCACCTAGACCCTTGGCACTGGCATCAACAGTAATGATGCTTTCAACACCATGGGGCCGATTTCGATTCAGGCCGGAAATCTCTCCGACCGAGCCGGACCCGGAGAGATTTCCGACCGAATCGGACTCTGGCAGTCCGACCGAACGAGTACGATGCGCACGCATGCAATCGGACTCGAGTCGGTCGGACTCCCATTGAGTCAATGGGAGCCGGACGTACAACGCGTACGCGGGCTCCCATTGACCCAATGGGTGCGAGGTGAACACGGGTGCCCCCTACAGCGGGTATGCCTCGAAGCGACTCGCGGCGTACATGCACAGGTAGGGGGGACCCATGGGTCCCCCCTGTGTGCGACTCGCGCAGCTACGCGTACAGGGGGGTCCAACACGGACCCCCAAAGTGCGGCTCCGACTGCTCTGTCGAGCCAGACGGCGCGAGTCGGTCGGACTGCTCGCGGCGTGCATCATACTTGCCCGGCCGGGGAACGTCTCCATCGCGCGGTGCGCGTCGTGTCCGTGCGAGTCGGTCGGAGCGCTTCGGACCCGCGAACAAGTCGGTCGGCGATTTCGTGTGCGCTCGCATCGTACTCGCTCGGCCGGACGCACGTACGGATCGGTCGGGAAAGAGGGCTCCGAATCGGATCCGGTTAAGCCGAATCCGATTCGATGCCCTAAAGGCCGAGATCGGAATCGGCCCCCAAGTGTAAAAGGTTTAATAGCGGGAGCATTGATAATTAAATTTTTAACAGACGTGAAAGCTGCTTGAGTGTCCTCAGACCAAAGAAATTTAGCATGTTTTTTAAGCAAATTTCTTAGAGGTTGCACTTGCAAAGCATAACCTTGAACAAAGCGAGCGTAATATTCACTTAAGCCAAGGAACGCTCTCAAGGAGTCTTTATCTGAAGGAACGGGAGCATTCTTAATAGCATCAAGCAAGGAGGTCTTAGGCTTAATACCAACACTAGAAATGTTGTGACCGAGATAATCCACCTCTTGAGTGAGAAACTTGCATTTTTTGACGTTAACAGTCATACCATGTGTCTGCAAAGTGTTCAAAACTCTTTCTAAAGGAAAGTAATGTTGTTCGATAGATTCAGAATGTACTAATATGTCATCTTGAAATGCCTGAATGCCTGGAATGTCATCAAACATTTGGTCCATTAACCTCTGAAATATACTAGCAGCTGACGCCAAACCGAAGGGAAGTCTTTTGTACATGTAGACACCAAATGGTGTAACAAATGTAGTTAAAGGTTGAGACTTTACAGACAAAGGAACTTGATAATACGCAGAGCGTAAATCTATGGTGGAAAAGAACTTGCTACTGCCTATTTTTGCTAGCATATCATGAATGCGAGGCAAAGGATGACAATCCACCACAATGTTACGATTTAATACCCTCAAATCGGCACAGAGACGGATGTCCCCTGAGGATTTGCGTGCAACCACTGCAGCCGAAACTCACTCGGATGATTCAATGGGGCAAATTATGTCTTGTGAACACATAGAGCAAGGTGATCCTTTAAATCTTCTCTCACAGAGAGAGGTACAGGTCTTACTTTTTGAATGACAGGAACAGCATTTTCCTTCAACTTAATAGAATGTTCGAAACCTTTAACTAGACCAATATTGTCACAAAACACAGTACTATATTTATCCAACAAATGGAGCAAAGAGGAATCATGAGACTGAATACCACTTACCGATAGTATAGGCAGATATGTACTTCACATATTGGTCCTTTGATCACTTTATCACACAGCATGTTAACTTCAATAGAAAGAGAAACAATATTTAACGCATCACAAATTGACTCATCTTCAGTACTAATTTGACTAACTTTGGTTTTATACTTAACTGCTTTACAAACAGTATGAAAATGCCCAATTTTCTTGCAGTTAATACATCGTTTACCTTGGGCAGGACAATTAGGAAAATTGCCCACATGGAATTTGGAGCCACACCTGTAACAAAATACATTATCTTTTCGTTCAACTGTCTTCTTGTTTTTGAACCAAATAGCAACTATATTAACATCAGGTTCATTTACACTGTTTGAAGAAAGAGCCATAACACTGGTGCTAGGAGAAACTGTGGGATTAGTGCTATTATATTCAGTAAGAATTTTGGACGAAATAACAGAACACTCGATGCTCCTAGCAATTCCCATAACTTCATCCAAAGTGGGATTCTTGCAGGTGAGTATGCGCTCTTGTATCTTCTTGTTGAAACAGTTGAACACAAGTTGATCACGCAGCGAAATGTCAAGATTGGTACCAAACTCGCATTTAGCAGCAAGAACACGTAAAGTAGCTAAATAATCCTCAATAGATTCATCATGTTGTTGTTTACGTTTAAAGAACACATGACGTTCTACCATTACTGATGGTTCATCCTTATATTGCTTTCCTAAGCATGCAAGAGCTTCTAGATACACATTCCAATTGTCATCACCAGAGGTTGCAGGTACTGAAGGTAAGTTGTCAAATAGTTGTTGACCTGCAGTACCCAGGTTATTAAAAAGAATTGCTCTTTTCCTGGAGGGTGAGTATTCAATGGCATCAATCGCCTCAAGGTAATTTGAAAAAACCTTCAACCATTTATGCCAAGGAATAATAGGTTTGCCTGGCACTTGTAAAAAGGGAGGTGGAGGCAAGATGTTATTAGAGTTGGCCATAATAATAAATAAAAGAACCTTACTTGAATTAAGCAGATACTACAACTTGAATGATGATGAGGCGAGTAAAACGAAGTAAAAGTGAAGTAAAATGAATAAAATAACGTGTAGTTATGACGATGCAGAGAAATTAAGCTGATCGATGCGCTGGAATATCGTATGGGAACCGCTAACTTTGTATGCGGCAGCCCCGTGAGGAGACGAATCATTGTTAAACTCGTGTGGAGTCTCATTATAAATCGCGTGAACTCTGGGAAGACGTGTCCAATAGACTGTTGTCTCCCTTGACAAAGTGGAGAAACTACACCTGATTTTCCCCATGATTTAGATTCGCCAAAAGCCCTTTTTCATTTTTTGACTAAGAGAGGAGCCTATTCATAAGGCCCCGTCTTCAACTTTATCATTCAACCAACATTGGGTTGATACAACTAGCGAATAATTATTTGAGGGACTTGTTTTATAAACTTGTATATGTCCTGAAGATGGTCTGATGGACGTTATTGCCACGACAGACCGAAACGTCGACTCTTGCATCTATTTCCCCAACAACTAAGGCGTCTGAGGAATTGCTTTCTAATTTAGTTTCTTTTTCCTCTATGTGTATTTCCTTGGAATAGATGATCACACTTATGATTCGTAGGTTCATTCTTGTATCCTCTATCATAGTGTTTATAGTTTTTGAATGTACCCCTTGCATTTTTTGTTTCACATTAAAATTGTATATTTATGAAAGAAAGATATACCCGTGTTTTTCGAATTGTTTTTCAAATTGTTTTTCGAATTGTTTTACAAATTGTTTTTCTAAATTGTTTTTTTTAATTTCATTTGTTGATATCAATTTGAAGTGCACTTGCATTGATGTGTAGACTTTTGCAAAGTTAAGCCACCAATTGGGACTTGACCAACAGATAATAAGTCTATAAGAAATTGAACTAAGTTTAGCAAACAAAATCCCTTGTAGGTATCTTTATGTAAACAAATGGAATATCGTATAGGCATAAGAATGGAAGCTGAGTTATCCCAACATTCAAAGATGGCCGCCAAAAAACGTCAAAAACGTGCTATACGTGTGACGTGGAGCGTGTTGAGATAATTGTCTCGAAGGCAAATTGAGCGCTTTACGTGCGTTCAGGCTTACGAGCAGAAACAATGGTGGAACGAAGCTCCAATTCGAAGATAAGCGAAGCGCATGGACAATCAACTGGTAAGGTGGAATGTAGAGTCAACTTGAATGTAAACAGTGCCAGAAAGACAAGGTAATGTCCGCCGGTAAATCAGAAATATGTTTAAAATAACTCACAAACACCTCGTAGGCACCAGAAAAACGAGATTTTCTGCAAATCAAAATACATCCAAATCGGCAACTGATTCCGTTGTAGAAGTTGTAGAAAGCTTGATGTAGGTCAGTGGGTCCGATGTCAGCAATCCAAAATCAGGAAAATGAAGCCACAGATCGTCGCCAATTAATGTAGCGTGGCGTGTGGAAATAAAGTCAGGAAACTGAATGAATTTTCTAAGCATAGAATTATGCTTTATTTCCAGCGATGAACCCACGACAGAGCCAGGCAGCAGCCAAGGAAATAATGACCACTGGAGCCATACATTCTAGAATTCATTACATAGGATACAGAATCCAACAACACCACAATTCCATAAAGTGGTATACAACAAAAGGAAACTTACTATTAATAAAATGGTAAACACCCTTACCACAGCTTTGTCACCTGGTGTTTTAAATAGGATGTGCGGCAGGCTCCCCTTTACAACTCTCCTCAAATTCAAACTGTTAGTAAGGAAAACTGTGGGGTATAAAAAGAAGGAAATGTTGCTTATGAGGGATCAAAAATATATAAAATATTACAATTGTTTGAGGGGTTCTTTCGGCTATTTCATGTGGTCCAGTCTCCAAATAACAGGGCTTATGGGGTATAAGGTAGAAAAAAGGAACAATATTAATAACGGAGGTTCTAGAGAGAAAACAAATATTGGGAAGATTTTTTAGATGAGCATGAAAACAGTAGAGATTGCCAATCAGTCTATGAATGTGAATAAGCTGTTCTTTGGATAAAAAACGCAGAAATTGCTTCAAATACTTAAAATTCCCACAACATCTATTTTTCCCCTTCCAGAGGTATACACAAATTCTACCTAGAGGTTGATATAGACCCCAATAGTATTGGAACAGATGACTACTGTAAGAGGGGTGGTTATACCAAACCTTAAAACATTTGGAACCCGTATTCTTAGAATTATAGTGACTAAGCATGGCAAGTATGTTTAAGGATGAACACTTGCATGTAATCCATCATTACAAGTGGCCTTGCAAATCGGCCAGACTTTCCCCGCCCAAGTGTTACTGGAGCTGGAGTTACTGGTAAGTCTAGCAATAGTGAAAATCTGGCCCATTATGAGTAAGACCCTGAGGGCCCACTAAGGAATGAGGAATTATGGGGAATCAGTAATCTCGGGTCCAATTCCCACAATAATTCCTCCTTTTGGGAAGGACTATCACCAAAACTCTGGTTAAAAGTACAAAACGTGTAATTTTGAAGGGATTGGTAACTGCTGTTACCAGCCCCATCGGAAGTGAGAGGCCACTTGTTATGAGGCGTATAGTATACAAACAATCATGATTTAAAAATGACTGAGGAATTATTGCTGAAGTTCATAGGAGAAGTTCTGTTGTCTATGGGTTTAGCTTATGTTTTCTATATGCCATTCAGTTTTGAATTTCCTTAAGCAAGGAGGTTAAGAACTTTCGTGTGAGCCTTTATTCTTGATGTACAGCTGTCATCAGCATACTGAAAAATGGTGATTCCACACTTAGTGATAGCCTCACCTAGTGGTTCTCCAATGTGCAGTTGTGTGGTATCATTCTGTACAGAGATAAAATGTGATAGTAACATGAAACATGAGGTGTGAAAGAAGTGCATCAGTATGCTAAAACATATGGTTCACAGCACATTGAGGAGCAAAGTAACCCTTGCAAAATTAGCATGAATGTTCTCGTTTATGCACAAAATCACATTGAGGTGCAAAAACACTTGGTGCAAATAACCCTTTGATGCAAAATTAGCAGGGTTGGGTAATCATATTTAGGAGAACAATCACATTTCATTGTAAAATCACTCTTGCTGCCAAATCAGCAGAAGTGTGAATAGACTTTTAGGATCATAAATCACATATAGGAGCAAACACATGTTAAGATATAAAACACCTTTTAATTAAGCCACATTTACTTTCAGAATCACCCTTGGTGCAACATATGCAAGAGTGTAGAGACATTTTCAGGAGCAGAATTCACATTCAGGTGCAAAATCACATTCATGTGCAAAATCGTCCATGGTGTAGAATCAACATGTATGTGCAAAACAAAGTAAAGTTCAAAAATATATTTAGATGCAAAATCACATTTAGGTGCAGAATCCTCCATGATATAATATCAGCAGGAGTTTTAGGGGTAGAGACACTTGCCAAAAATCGCCATTGATGCAGAGTCATCAGCAGTGTGGTATCATAGGTAGGTGTGAAATCAAAGAGAGAAATGTGGTAGTAAGATGTAATATTAATTGTAAAACAAATTGCACATCGGTGTTACATCACATTTGTTTGCCAGCACATTGAGGTCTTCAATCACCTTTGATGCAACATCAGCTTCAGTGTGAAAAACTTTGTGAAGCACAATTCACATTAATTTTAGATGTAAAACACTTTTGAGTGCAAAATTACCCTTAGTGCAATGTAGGAAGGTCTGTGGTGTCATATTAAGGAGTGAAATCGCACTCAGGTGTAAACCCACATTTAGGTGCATAATCGCACTTCGTGCAACTTCAGCAGCCTCCTGGAAATACTATTAGGAGCACATTTCACATTCAGCAGCACAAACAACACATTTAGGTGCAAAGATTGAGGTGCAAAATCAAAGTAGAGCACCAGATGGAGCATGTCAACGCTTACGTGAACACAAACACGCATATTAGGCAATAGTTATCATTGAGCGTGAAATATTCCTCCAGCTCTATTCCAAAATGCTAATGCCATTTTCCTCAAACAGTGGCTAAAGAGGTCTTACAAAAATAAACAAATTTCTGAAGAAGGCTGATCCAAAGCTTCTCACTGTGTATGTTTTTAGGGGTGATGACAGAGGTTGCCAGACCTAAAAAATAACTTCTTAAAAATCTAATATTTGTTGCAGCCAAATGAAATCACACAATAAATGTAAAATGCTGATTCATTAAAATATCTTTTAGATGCATTGTAGGTGATCATGCATGTCGGCTTCTGAATTTGCAAACGTTTTTGAGACCTTGAAAAAATAATGTACTCAAGTGTAGATAAATAGGACATTCTACATTTGCTAAGCATGTTTAAGTGAATACAATTATGTCCTAGGAAGAGCTTTAAAAGCAAGTAAGACTTACTTTCCTGGTTGCCGGGCAGACGCTTGACAAAATTGCCTTTGTCTGCTATACTGTCATTAGGCTGAGTTTTCTCATGCAACATCACAGTCTGCCACAGCTTTATTGGCAATCCTTCAAAAAGAAACATTTGCCATGGCAGGCTTTACAAGGCAATGTTTGTTAAGTTACTGCTCTAAGGGTTTGATTGATACACTTGCATTAACATATTGGATCCATATGCAGTGGTTCAGTTCATTGCATTTGTGACACATTAACTCAATTAAATGTAGGGAATCACATATCTATATACTTCCTATTCCCCAATTCCCTCTTACATTCCCTGACTGCACACATTCCTCTCTCACAGTACCAACGAAAACATACAAAGGTTAAGCCAATAGGTCTGTCTTTGGCAAGTTACCATAAATATTTTTTATTGCAAGCATATGCCACAAAAAATAAAAATATGAATAAATAAACGGTGCTGTTATCTAAATGTGGTTGCCTTATGCTTGCATCACACTGATGTTAATTTTAAACAGCAAGCCTCTCAGTTGAGCCCTGCATTCATTTGTATTTTTTGTTAAGGGGCAAGAATAAATAATGAACTAGCCAATTACTCAAATCATAGGCATCTTCAATGTTATAATGTCATTTAAACTCTTTATAACATAAACTGTAACCAGCAAGCCAAATAAACTGTTGGTATTTAAAGATGATATAAAACAAAAATCACATTTTGAACCAGCTTTGCAACAGCAGAGAAGGGAATTATGTTTAGGAGTATGTGAACAATATTCACAGGCTTTGTGCAGTCACTCAAAGTGAGGAGAGCCAATGGGTGAACTATTGCCCACTGATGTATGTTGTGGTAGGTGAAATCAAACTGTGAGTGACAGTTTAACAGACCGACAAATGTAGTCTGCTAATTAAAAGCTCATAAGTATGTAAATTATAAATTATTTTTTAGGAAAAACAACAGTTTGGCAAGTCAGCTAAAGCTGTCTTGAAGGTCACACCTAATATAAATAAAATTGCCTTTATACTGCAAAACTGTTGTCAGGAATATGAGAAAGATGACTCTATTAGAGATGTATGTTTCCTTTTTCGATTTCATTGAATCATTGTTAATAAAATATGCATATTTTGGATAGAGGACAGTCGTCACAATACTGCAATCAACCTCATTTTTATTACTTCATATGCAACATCACCTCCTGCCAGACCAGACATAGCACTTGCATGAATATAGTGTTCCAATTATAAATTTAGCAACAGAGAGTGGTGACTATGGCCTTATTACGATGGTGGTCAATTCCAGCGGGAGTGGGACTGCCTGACAAGTAGTCGGAGGTCCCACCTGCCAGATTAAGATGCGACCACTGTGTAGGCGGTCGGAAACATCCCTTTTAGCTCGAGCCTTGCGGCAGCGCGCATGCGCTGCTCGCTCTGCGAGACTGCTGTAGTAGAGTATGGGAGAGAAGCTGCGCCCACTCTCCTCCCATATTTTTCTTTGGCTTGTGTCATTGTCTTTCGCAAAGCTGCCTTTCGATTCGTTAACAGACTTGTTAGTCCCTCCTTAGTACGGCCTTGTCTTCATTTGTACCCTCCCATGGCGACTGGCCCTTTTACTTTGGTTGTTACACGGGGCCTGTTATTTAGTCTGTAAGCACTATTTACTTTATAGAGTTTATCTTACTGCAGGCCGGACATGCGCTGCTTCAGCTGAAACTGCTTGTGTTTTTTTAAGCAGCACGGCCGCCCCCGTAACACGGGCGTCTGCTTTCAATCACTTTAACCTGGCATTATCTCGTGTCTGTTTCAACACCCCCTCCCCACAAGTAAAATGGATATAGAAATGATAAGCGAATAAAGTCATGTAAATTCCAGGTAGCACATAATCCTGTGCTAATGGGCTGAAGCTGACAACAGCACATCTGTGTTACATGTCATCTGTCCTAAAGCCACCTGTCGGGTTGTTTTCAAAAGTCTGTTTTATTAACAACAACCCAGTGGTATGCCCAGACCAGGGCCGGACTGGCCGTAGCGGGCACCGGGCGTTTCCCCGGTAGGCCGCTTGGGTGGGGGCCGTTTTTGGGCCCATGGGGGCCGTTTTTGTTACCGGGGGTCGGCAATATCGGCCCCCTGTAACAAAATCGGCCAAAACCGGCCCTCGCAAACAGCTCGGCTGCACCACCCCTACCCCCGGGGGGGGGCGGCTGAGCAGTTTGCCAGGGCCGGTTTCGGTTCCGAGTCCGGCCCTGGCCCAGACGTGGGTCCCTTGCTCACTTTGCCACTGGATTCAAGCTAGCCTGGCTGATGAGGGCTGTTAGCCCGAAACCGGTCCCAGGATGCTTGTTTCCGGTCCAGGGAAGACATGGCTTGGCAGTTCGGGCTGGACTGTTCCCATGAGCCACAGGGTCAAGACTGATTTGCAAATAGCTGAGTCGGAACTGGGGTGGCGAAGTGAGCTAAAGAACGATGATGGATTCAACCCAGATCTGTGACTGGAGGTGAGTGTCTGAAAAGTTTCAGCGCTCTGTCCATCATCTACTGGTGTTTGCTTTGTTCGCCCTAAGTTGGCAGGGTATGCCCAGAGGTGGGTCCCTTGCTCACTATGCCACTGGACTCAAACTAGCCTGGCTGATGAAGGCTGTTAGCCCTAAACCGGTCCTAGGATGCTTGTTTCTGGTCCAGGGAAGACATGGCTTGGCAGTTCGGGCTGGACTGTTCCCATGAGGCACAGGGTCAAGACTGATTTGCATATAGCTGTGTCTGAACTGGGGTGGCGAAGTGAGCTAAAGAACGATGATGGATTCAACCCAGATCTGTGACTGGGGGTGAGTGTCTGAACAGTTTCAGCGCTCCGTCCATCATCTCCTTGTGTTTGCTTTATTAACAACAACACCACCACCAATACCACCACCACCAATACCACCACCAATACCACCACCTCCACCAATACCACCACCACCAATACCACCAATACCATCACCACCAATACAACCACCACCACCAATACCACTACGACCAATACCACCACCAATACCACCACCAATACCACCACCACCAATACCACCAATATCACCACCACCAATACCACCACCACCAATACCACCACCACCAATACCAATACCACCACCAACACCAATACCACCAATACCACCACCAATACCACCACCACCAATACCACCACCACCAATACCACCACTACCACCAATACCACCGCCAATACCACCACCAATACCACCACCACCACCTCCATCACCACCAATAACACCACCACCAATACCACCAATACTACCGCCAATACCACCACCAATACCACCACATCCAATACCAATACCACCACCACCACCACCAATACCACCACCACCAATGCCACCACCAATACCACCACCACCAATACCACTACCACCAATACCACCACCACCACCAATGCCAATACCACCACCAATACCATCAATACCACCACCCCCAACACCACCAATACCACAACCAATACCACCAATACCACCAATACCACCACCAATATCACTACCACCACCATTAATACCACCACCACCACCAATACCACGACCAATACCATAACCACCCAAACCCCACCACTAATACCACCAACACCACCACCAACACCACCACCACCACCACCAATACCACCACCACCACCAATACCACCACCAATACCACCACCACTAAGACCACCACCAATACCAACACCACCAATACAACCACCACCAATACCACCACCAATACCACTGCCAATGCCAAGACCACCACCACCAATATAACCACCACCAATACCACCAATACCACCACCACTAATACCACCACCACCAGTGCCACCACCACCAATACCACCACCACCAATATCACCAATACCACCACCGATACCACCACTAATACCACCAGCACCAATACCAGCACCACCACCAGTACCACCACCAATACCACCACCCCCACCAATATCACCACCACCAATACCACCCCCAATACCCCCAATACCACCACCACCAATACCACCACTAATACCACCACCAAACCACCACCACTAATATCACCACCACCACCAATACCACCACCACCAATACCACTACCACCAATACCACCAACACGAATACCATCACCAATACCACCACCATCAATACTACCACCAATACCACCACCACCCCCACCCCCACCATCAATACCACCACCTCTACCACCATCAATACCACAACCAACACCACCACCAATACCACCACCACCAATACCTCCACCACCAATACTACCACCACCAATAACACCACCACCACCACCAATACCACCACCAATACCACCACCACCAATACCACCACCACCACCAATACCATCACCACCAATACCACCACTACCACCACCACCAATACCACCACCAATACCACCACCACCACCAATACCACCACCACCAATACAACCAATACCACCACCACCAAACCCACCACCCCCAATACCACCACCACCAATATCACCAATACCACCACCACCACCAATACCATCACCAATACCACCACCACTAATACCAACACCAATACCACCACTAATACCACCACCACCAATACCAGCACCACCACCAATACCACCACCCCCACCAATATCACCGCCACCAATACCACCACCAATACCCCCAATACCACCACCACCAATACCACCAATACCACCACTAATACCACCACCAAACCACCACCACTAATACCACTATCACCACCAATACCACCACCACCAATACCACTACCACCAATAACACCAAAACGAATACCATCACCAATACCACCACCACCAATACTACCACCAATACCACCACCACCCCCACCATCAATACCACCACCTCCACCACCACCAATACCACAAGCAACACCAACACCAATACCACCACCAATACTACCACCACCAATACCACCACCACCACCAATACCACCACCAATACCACCACCACAAATACCACTACCAATACCACCACCACCAATACCACCACTACCACCACCAATACCACCACCACCACCAATACCACCACCACCAATACAACCACCACCAATTCAATACCACTACCACCAATACCACTCCCAATACCAATACCACCACCAATACCACCACCACTAATACTACCAGCACCACTAATACTACCACCACCACTAATACCGCCACCACCAATACCGCCACCACCAATACCAATACCACCACCAATTCCACGATCACCACCAACACCACCACTAATACCACCACCAATACCACCACCAATATCACCACCACCAATATCACCACAACCAATACAACCACCACCACCACCACTACCATCACCAATACCACCACCACCCATACCACAACCAATACCACCACCAATAACACCACCAATGCCACCAATACCACCACAACCAATACCACCACCACCAATACCACCCCTACTAATACCACCACCACCAGTGCCACCACCACCAATATCACAACCAATAATACCACCACCACCACCAATACCACCACCACTAATACCAACACCAATACCACCACCAATACTACCACCACCACCAATACCACCACCACCAATACCACCACCACCACCTCGACCATCACCAATACCACTAATACCACCAATGCCACCACCACTAATACCACCACCACTAATCCCATCACCACCAATACTGCCACCACCAATACCAATACAACCACCACCAATACCACCAATGCCACCACCACAACCACCAATACCACCACCACTACCACCAGTACCACCACCAATACCCCCATCACCACCAAAACCACCACCAATACCACCACTAATACCACCACCAATATCACCACCACCAATACCACCACCACCAATACCACCACCACCAATACCACCACCAGTACCACCACCACCACCACAAATACCACCACCAACACCACCCCCACCAATGCCACCACCAATACCACCACCAATACCACCACCACCAGTACCAATACCACCACCAATACTACCACCAATGCCACCACCAATACCACCACCAATACCATCAATACCACCATCACCAATACCACCACCAATACCACCACCATCAATACCACCACAAATACCCCCACCAATACCCCAACACCACCACCACCACCCATACCACCACCACCACCAATACCAATACCACCACCAATACCAGTACCACCACCACCAATACCAATACCACCACCAATACCAATACCACCACCACCAATACCAATCCCACCAATACCAATACCACCACCACCAATACCACCACTACCAACGCAACCACCAATAACACCACCACCAATACCACCACCACCAATACCACCACCACCAATACCACCACCACCAATAACACCACCAATACCACCACAACCAATATCACCACCACCAATACCACCCCCACTAATACCACCACCACCAGTGCCACCAATACCACCACCACCAATACCACCACCACCACCAATATCACCAATACCATCACCACCACCACCACCAATACCACCACCAATACCACCACCACTAATACCAACACCAATACCACCACTAATACCACCACCACCAATACCAGCACCTCCACCAATACCACCACCCCCACCAATATCATCACCACCAATACCTCCAATACCACCACCACCAATACCACCACCACCAATACCACCAATAATACCACCACCAAACCACCACCACTAATACCACCATCACCACCAATACCACCACCACCAATACCACTACCACCAATACCACCAACACAAATACCATCACCAATACCACCACCACCAATACCACCACCTCCCCCACCATCAATACCACCACCTCCACCATCACCAATACCACAACCAACACCACCAATACCACAACCAACACCACCAAAACCACCACCACCAATATTACCACCACCAATACCACCACCACCACCAATACCACCAATGCCACCACCACCACCACCAATACCACCACCAATATCACCACCACCAATACCACCACCACCACCAATACCAATACCACCACCACCAATACCACCACCACCAATCCAATACCACTACCACCAATACCACTCCCAATACCAATACCACCACCAATACCACCACCACTAATACTACCACCACCACTAATACCACCACCACCAATACAGCCACCACCAATACCAATACCACCACCAATACCACCACCACCAATATCACCACCACCAATACCAACACCACCACCAATACCACCACCAATGCCACCATCACCACCAGTGCCACCACTAATACCACCACCAATACCACCACCACCACCAATATCACCACCACCACCACCACCACCATCACCAATACCGCCACCACCACCAAATCCACCACCACCAATACCACCCCCACCAATGCCACCACCAATACCACCACCACCAATACAACCACCACCACCAATACCACCACCACCACCAAACCACCACCAATACCACCACCACCAGTACCAATACCAATACCACCACCAATACCACCACCACAGCCAATACCACCACCACCCATACTACCACCACCACCAATACCACCACTACCAACACCACCACCAATACCACCACCACCAATACCACCACCAATACCACCACCAATAACACCACCAATGCCACCAATACCACCACAACCAATACCACCACCACCACCCCCACCATCAATACCACCACCTCCACCACCAATACCACTACCAACACCACCACCAATACCACCACCACCAATACCACCACCAATACCACCACCACCACCACCAATACCACCACCACCAACACCACCACTACCACCAATACCACTACCACCACCAATACCACCACCACCAATACCACCACCACCACCAATATCACCACCACCAATACCACCACCACCAATCCAATACCACTGCCACCAATACGACTCCCAATACCAATACCACCACCAATACCACCAATACCACCACCAATACCACCACTACCAATACCAATACCACCACCACCAATACCACCACCACCACTAATACCACCACCACCACTAATACCGCCACCACCAATACCGCCACCACCAATACCAATACTGCCACCACCAATACCACCAATGCCACCACCACAACCACCAATACCACCATCACCACCAATACCACCACTAATACCACCACCAATACCACCACCACAACCAATACCACCACCACAACCAATATCACCACCACCAATCCCACCACGACCAATACCACCACCACTACCAATACCACCACCACCAATACCACCACCACCACCAATACCACCACCAGTACCACCACCACCACAAATACCACCACCAATACCACCCCCACCAATGCCACCACCAATACCACCACCACCACCAGTACCAATACCAATACCACCACCAATACCACCACCAATACCACCACTAATACCACCACCAATACCACCCCCACCACCAATATCACCACCACCAATACCACCACTACCAATACCACCACCACTACCATCACCAATACCACCACCACCAATACCACCACCACCACCAATATCAGCACCACCAATACCACCACCACCAATCCAATACCACTACCACCAATACCACTCCCAATACCAATACCACCACCAATACCACCAATACCACCACCAATACCACCACTACCAATACCAATACCAATACCACCACCACCAATACCACCACCACCACTAATACAACCACCACCACTAATACCGCCACCACCAATACCGCCACCACCAATACCAATACAGCCACCACCAATACCACCAATGCCACCACCACAACCACCAATACCACCTCCAATACCACCATCACCACCAATACCACCACCAATACCACCACTAATACCACCACCCATACCACCACCACAACCAATATCACCACCACCAATCCCACCACGACCAATACCACCACCACTACCATCACCAATACCACCACCACCAATACCACCACCACCACCAATACCACCACCAGTACCACCACCACCACAAATACCACCACCAATACCACCCCCACCAATGACACCACCAATACCACCACCACCACCAGTACCAATACCAATACCACCACCAATACCACCACTAATACCACCACCAATATCACCACCACCAATACCACCACCACCAATACCACCACCACCACCACTACCATCACCAATACCACCACCACCACCACCACAAATACCACCACCAATACCACCCCCACGAATGCCACCACCAATACCACCACCACCACCAATACCACCACCAATACCACCACCAGTACCAATACCAATACCACCACCAATACCACCACCACTATCACCAATACCATCAATACCACCATCACCAATACCACCAATACCACCACCAATACCACCACAAATAGCACCACCAATACCCCACCACCAACACCACCACCACCACCCATACCACCACCACCACCAATACCAATACAACCACCAATACCAGTACCACCACCACCAATACCACCACCAATACCAATACCACCACCACCCATACCAATACCACTACCAATACCACCACTACCAACGCCACCACCACCAATATCACCACCAATACCACCACCACCAATACCACCACCACCAATACCACCACCACCAATACCACCACCACCAATAACAACCACCAATACCACCACAACCAATACCACCACCACCAATACCACCCCCACTAATACCACCACCACCAGTGCCACCACCACCAGTGCCACCACCACCAATACCACCACCACCACCAATACCACCACCACCACCACCAATACCACCAATATCCACCAATACCACCACCACCAATACCACCACCTCCACCAATACCACCACCACCAATACCACCACCACCACCAAACCACCACCAATACCACCACCAATACCACCACCACCAGAACCAATACCAATACCACCACCAATACCACCACCACAGCCAATACCACCACCACCCATACTACCACCACCACCAATACCACCACTACCAACATCACCACCAATACCACCACCACCAATACCACCACCAATACCACCACCAATAACACCACCAATGCCACCAATACCACCACAACCAATACCACCACCACCACCCCCACCATTAATACCACCACCTCCACCACCAATACCACTACCAACACCACCACCAATACCACCACCACCAATACCACCACCACCACCACCAATACCACCACCACCAACACCACCACTACCACCACCACCAATACCACTACCACCACCAATACCACCACCACCAATACCACCACCACCACCAATATCACCACCACCAATACCACCACCACCAATCCAATACCACTACCACCAATACCACTCCCAATACCAATACCACCACCAATACCACCACTACCAATACCAATACCACCAATACCACCACCACCAATACCACCACCACCACTAATACCACCACTAATACCACCACTAATACCGCCACCACCAATACCAATACAGCCACCACCAATAACACCAATGCCACCACCACAACCACCAATACCACCATCACCACCAATACCACCACTAATACCACCACCAATACCACCACCACAACCAATACCACCACCACAACTAATACCACCACCACCAATCCCACCACGACCAATACCACCACCACTACCATCACCAATACCACCACCACCACCAATACCACCACCAGTACCACCACCACCACCACCACAAATACCACCACCAATACCACCCCCACCAATGCCACCACCAATACCACCACCACCACCAGTACCAATACCAATACCACCACCAATACCACCACCAATACCACCACTAATACCACCACCAATACCACCCCCACCACCAATATCACCACCACCAATACCACCACCACCAATACCACCACCACTACCATCACCAATACCACCACCACCAATACCACCAATACCACCACCACCACCACCAATATCACCACCACCAATACCACCACCACCAATCCAATACCACTACCACCAATACCACTCCAAATACCAATACCACCACCAATATCACCAATACCACCACCAATACCACCTCCAATACCACCATCACCACCAATACCACCACCAATACCACCACTAATACCACCACCCATACCACCACCACAACCAATATCACCACCACCAATCCCACCACGACCAATACCACCACCACTACCATCACCAATACCACCACCACCAATACCACCACCACCACCAATACCACCACCAGTACCACCACCACCACAAATACCACCACCAATACCACCCCCACCAATGCCACCACCAATACCACCACCACCACCAGTACCAATACCAATACCACCACTAATACCACCACCAATATCACCACCACCAATACCACCACCACCAATACCACCACCACCACCACTACCATCACCAATACCACCACCACCAATACCACCACCAGTACCACCACCACCACCCCCACCACAAATACCACCACCAATACCACCCCCATGAATGCCACCACCAATACCACCACCACCACCAATACCACCACCAATACCACCACCAGTACCAATACCAATACCACCACCAATACCACCACCACTACCACCAATACCATCAATACCACCATCACCAATACCACCAATACCACCACCAATACCACCACAAATAGCACCACCAATACCCCACCACCAACACCACCACCACCACCCATACCACCACCACCAATACCAATACAACCACCAATACCAGTACCACCACCACCAATACCAATACCGCCACCACCCATACCAGCACTACCAATACCACCACTACCAACGCAACCACCAATATCACCACCAATACCACCACCACCAATACCACCACCAATACCACCACCAATACCACCACCACAAATACCACCACCACCAATAACAACACCAATACCACCACAACCAATACCACCACCACCAATACCACCCCCACTAATACCACCACCACCAGTGCCACCACCACCAGTGCCACCACCACCAATACCACCACCACCAATACCACCACCACCACCACCAATACCACCAATATCACCAATACCACCACCACCAATACCACCACCTCCACCAATACCACCACCACCAATACCACCACCACCACCAAACCACCACCAATACCACCACCACCAGTACCAATACCAATACCACCACCAATACCACCACCACAGCCAATACCACCACCACCCATACTACCACCACCACCAATACCACCACTACCAACATCACCACCAATACCACCACCACCAATACCACCACCAATACCACCACCAATAACACCACCAATGCCACCAATACCACCACAACCAATACCACCACCACCACCCCCACCATCAATACCACCACCACCTCCACCACCAATACCACTACCAACACCACCACCAATACCACCACCACCAATACCACCACCAATACCACCACCACCACCACCAATACCACCACCACCAACACCACCACTACCACCACCACCAATACCACTACCACCACCAATACCACCACCACCAATACCACCACCACCACCAATATCACCACCACCAATACCACCACCACCAATCCAATACCACTACCACCAATACCAATACCAATACCACCACCAATACCACCACTACCAATACCAATACCACCACTACCAATACCAATACCACGACCACCAATACCACCACCACCACTAATACCACCACCACCACTAATACCGCCACCACCAATACCGCCACCACCAATACCAATACAGCCACCACCAATAACACCAATGCCACCACCACAACCACCAATACCACCATCACCACCAATACCACCACTAATACCACCACCAATACCACCACCACAACCAATACCACCACCACAACCAATACCACCACCACCAATCCCACCACGACCAATACCACCACCACTACCATCACCAATACCACCACCACCACCAATACCACCACCAGTACCACCACCACCACCACCACAAATACCACCACCAATACCACCCCCACCAATGCCACCACCAATACCACCACCACCACCAGTACCAATACCAATACCACCACCAATACCACCACCAATACCACCACTAATACCACCACCAATACCACCCCCACCACCAATATCACCACCACCAATACCACCACCACCAATACCACCACCACTACCATCACCAATACCACCACCACCAATACCACCAATACCACCACCACCACCAATATCACCACCACCAATACCACCACCACCAATCCAATACCACTACCACCAATACCACTCCAAATACCAATACCACCACCAATATCACCAATACCACCACCAATACCACCACTACCAATACCAATACCACCACCACCACTAATACAACCACCACCACTAATACCGCCACCACCAATACTGCCACCACCAATACCAATACAGCCACCACCAATACCACCAATGCCACCACCACAACCACCAATACCACCTCCAATACCACAAATCACCACCAATACCACCACCAATACCACCACTAATACCACCACTAATACCACCACCACAACCAATATCACCACCACCAATCCCACCACGACCAATACCACCACCACTACCATCACCAATACCACCACCACCAATACCACCACCACCACCAATACCACCACCAGTACCACAACCACCACAAATACCACCACCAATACCACCCCCACCAATGCCACCACCAATACCACCACCACCACCAGTACCAATACCAATACCACCACCAATACCACCACCAATACCACCACTAATACCACCACCAATACCACCCCCACCACCAATATCACCACCACCAATACCACCACCACCACCACTACCATCACCAATACCACCACCACCACCAATACCACCACCAGTACCACCACCACCACCCCCACCACAAATACCACCACCAATACCACCCCCACGAATGCCACCACCAATACCACCACCACCACCAATACCACCACCAATACCACCACCACCACCAGTACCAATGCCACCAGCAATACCACCACCAATGGCACCACCACTACCACCAATACCATCAATACCACCATCACCAATACCACCAATACCACCACCAATACCACCACAAATAGCACCACCAATACCCCACCACCAACACCACCACCACCACCCATACCACCACCACCACCAATACCAATATAACCACCAATACCAGTACCACCACCACCACCACCACCAATACCAATACCGCCACCACCCATACCACCACTACCAATACCACCACTACCAACGCAACCACCAATATCACCACCAATACCACCACCACAAATACCACCACCACCAATAACAACACCAATACCACCACAACCAATACCACCACCACCAATACCACCCCCACTAATACCACCACCACCAGTGCCACCACCACCAATACCACCACCACCAATACCACCACCACCACCACCACCAATACCACCACCACCAATATCACCAATACCACCACCACCAATACCACCTCCACCAATACCACCACCACTAATACCAACACCAATACCACCACTAATACCACCACCACCACCACCAATACCAACACCATCACCAATAACACCACCCCCACCAATATCACCACCACCAATACCACCACCAATACCCCCAATACCACCACCAATACCACCACCACTAATACCACCACCACTAATACCACCATCACCACCAATACCACCACCACCAATACCACTACCACCAATACCACCAACACGAATACCATCACCAATACCACAACCACCAATACCACCACCACCCCCACCATCAATACCACCACCACCACCAATACCACAACCAACACCAACACCAATACCACCACCACCAATACCACCACCACCACCAATACTACCACCACCAATACCACCACCACCACCAATACCACCACCAATACCACCACCAATACCACAACCACCAATACCACCACCACCAATACCACCAATACCACCACCACCCATACCACCACCAATACCACCACCACCAATACCACCACCACCACCAATACCACCACCACCAATACCACCACCTCCAATCCAATACCACTACCACCAATACCACTCCCAATACCAATACCACCACCAATACCACCACCACTAATACTACCACCACCACTAATACTACCACCACCACCACCAATACCAATACCACCACCAATACCACCATCACCATCAATACCACCAATACCACCACTAATACCACCACCAATACCACCACCACCACCAATATCACCAACACCAATACGAACACCACCACCAATGCCACCATCACCACCACCACCACCACCAATTTCACCACCACCAAACCCACCACCACCACCAATTTCACCACCACCAATACCACCTCCACCACCACCACCACCACTACCATCACCAATACAACCACCACCACCACCAAATCCACCAGCACCAATACCACCACCACCAATACCACCACCGCCACCACCAATACCACCCCTACCAATGCCACCACCAATACCGCCACCACCAATACCACCAAACCACCACCAATACCACCACCAGTACCAATACCAATACCACCACCAATACCAACACCACCACCACCAATACCATCAATACCACCACCACCACTGCCACCACCAATACCACCACCACCAATACCACCACCAATACCACAACCACCACCAATACCACCACCAATACCAGTACCACCAATACCACCACCACCAATACCATCACCAATACCACCACCCCCAATACCACCACCACAACCAATACCACCACCAATACCACCACCACAGCCAATACCACCACCACCACCCATACTACCACCACCAATACCACCACCACCAATACTACCACCAATAACACCACCAATGCCACCAATACCACCACCACCAATACCACCCCACTAATACCACCACCAGTGCTACCACCACCAATACCACCACCACCAATACCACCACCACCACCGATACCACCACCACCAATACCACCACCAATACCACCACCACTAATACCAACACCAATACCACAACTAATACCACCACCACCAATCCCAGCACCACCACCAATCCCACAACCCCTACCAATGTCACCCCTACCAATGTCACCACCACCAATACCACCACCAATACCCCCAATACCACCACCACCTATATCACCACCACTAATACCACCACCACCACAAATACCACCACCACCAATACCACTACCACCATTACCACCAACACCAATACCACCACCTTTACCACCACCTCCAATACCACCACCAATACCACCACCACCCCCACCATCAATACCACCACCTCCACCACCACCAATACCACTACCAACACCACCACCAATACCACCACCACCAATACCTCCACCACCACCACCAATACCACCAATACCACCAATACCAACACCACCACCAATACCACCACCACCACCAATACCACCACTATCACCACCACCAATACCACCACCACCACCAATACCACCACCACCAATACCACCACCAATATCACCAACACCAATACCACCACCACCAATCCAATACCACTACCACCAATACCACTCCCAATACCAATACCACCACCAATACCACCAATACCACCACCACCAATACCACCAATACCAATACCACCACCACCAATACCACCACCAATACCACCACCACCACCACTAATACCACCACCACCACTACCAACACCACCACCAATACCACCACCACCAATACCTCCACCACCACCACCACCAATACCACCAATACCACCACCACCACCACCAATACAACCACTATCACCACCACCAATACCACCACCACCAATACCACCAATACCACCACCACCACCACCAATACCACCACCACCACCACCACCACCACCAATATCACCACCACCAATACCACCACCACCAATCCAATACCACCACCAATACCACCACCATCCAATACCAATATCACTCCCAATACCAATACCACCACCAATACCACCAATACCACCAATACCACCAATACCACCACCACCAATACCACCACCACCAATACCAATACAACCACAACCAATACCACCAATGCCACCACCACAACCATCAATACCAGCACCTATACCACCACCAATACCACCATCACCACCAATACCACCACCAATACCACCACTAATACCACCACCAATACCACCACCACCACCACCAATATCACCACCACCAATACCACCACCACCAATACCACCACCACCACCACCACCACTACCATCACCAATACCACCACCACCAATACCACCACCAGTACCACCACCACAACTACCACCACCAATACCACACCAACTAATGCAACCACCAATACCACCACCACCACCAATACCATCAATACAACCACCACCAATACCACCAATACCATCACCAATACCACCACCAATGCCAACACCACCCCCACCATCAATACCACCACCTCCACCACCACCATTACCACCAATAATGCTAAGGGGCGAACTGTGCTGGGAGGTGAAGCAGTGTGCTCCCACCCCTTCCTGTTTGAAAAGGCTCCATTGAGCCATTGAGTTGATGAGGTTGTGGAGATGCACCTGTGCGCCTGTGAGAGGTACTGAGACCTGAAAGGATTGTGGCAGCCTGCTCAGCAACCCCAGATTAAATTCGTTTTTATCTCTACTGATGACGGATGATATCCAGAAACACGTGTCTACAGATTTACAGCACTAACCTGCACCAACTTTGGTGGAATACTCCAGGAAATATTCAAGTAAGCATGTAACATGAACTGCATTTACCATAATGCTAAGGGGCGAACTGTGCTGGGAGGTGAAGCAGTGTGCTCCCACCCCTTCCTGTTTGAAAAGGCTCCCTTGAGCCATTGAGCTGACGAGCTTGTGGAGATGCACCTGTGTGCCTGTGAGAGGTACTGAGACCTGAAAGGATTGTGGCAGCCTGCTCAGCAACCCCAGATTAAATTCGTTTTTATCTCTACTGATGACGGATGATATCCAGAAACACGTGTCTAGAGATTTACAGCACTAACCTGCACCAACTTTGGTGGAATACTCCAGGAAATATTCAAGTAAGCATGTAACATGAACTGCATTTACCATAATGCTAAGGGGCGAACTGTGCTGGGAGGTGAAGCAGTGTGCTCCCACCCCTTCCTGTTTGAAAAGGCTCCCTTGAGCCATTGAGCTGACGAGCTTGTGGAGATGCACCTGTGCGCCTGTGAGAGCTACTGAGACCTGAAAGGATTGTGGCAGCCTGCTCAGCAACCCCAGATTAAATTCGTTTTTATCTCTACTGATGACGGATGATATCCAGAAACACGTGTCTAGAGATTTACAGCACTAACCTGCACCAACTTTGGTGGAATACTCCAGGAAATATTCAAGTAAGCATGTAACATGAACTGCATTTACCATAATGCTAAGGGGTGAACTGTGCTGGGAGGTGAAGCAGTGTGCTCCCACCCCTTCCTGTTTGAAAAGGCTCCCTTGAGCCATTGAGCTGACGAGCTTGTGGAGATGCACCTGTGCGCCTGTGAGAGGTACTGAGACCTGAAAGGATTGTGGCAGCCTGCTCAGCAACCCCATATTAAATTTGTTTTATTCTCTACTGATGACGGATGATATCCACAAACACGTGTCTAGAGATTTACAGCACTAACCTGCACCAACTTTGGTGGAATACTCCAGGAAATATTCAAGTAAGCATGTAACATGAACTGCATTTACCATAATGCTAAGGGGCGAACTGTGCTGGGAGGTGAAGCAGTGTGCTCCCACCCCTTCCTGTTTGAAAAGGCTCCCTTGAGCCATTGAGATGATGAGCTTGTGGAGATGCACCTGTGCGCCTGTGAGAGGTACTGAGACCTGAAAGGATTGTGGCAGACTGCTCAGCAACCCCAGATTAAATTCGTTTTTATCTCTACTGATGACGGATGACATCCAGAAACACGTGTCTAGAGATTTACAGCACTAACCTGCACCAACTTTGGTGGAATACTCCAGGAAATATTCAAGTAAGCATGTAACATGAACTGCATTTACGATAATGCTAAGGGGAGAACTGTGCTGGGAGGTGAAGCAGTGTGCTCCCACCCCTTCCTGTTTGAAAAGGCTCCCTTGAGCCATTGAGATGATGAGCTTGTGGAGAAGCACCTGTGCGCCTGTGAGAGGTACTGAGACCTGAAAGGATTGTGGCAGACTGCTCAGCAACCCCAGATTAAATTCGTTTTTATCTCTACTGATGACGGATGATATCCAGAAACACGTGTCTAGAGATTTACAGCACTAACCTGCACCAACTTTGGTGGAATACTCCAGGAAATATTCAAGTAAGCATGTAACATGAACTGCATTTACCATAATGCTAAGGGGCAAACTGTGCTGGGAGGTGAAGCAGTGTGCTCCCACCCCTTCCTGTTCGAAAAGGCTCCCTTGAGCCATTGAGCTGACGAGCTTGTGGAGATGCACCTGTGCGTCTTTGAGAGGTACTGAGACCTGAAAGGATTGTGGCAGCCTGCTCAGCAACCCCAGATTAAATTCGTTTTTATCTCTACTGATGACGGATGATATCCAGAAACACGTGTCTAGAGATTTACAGCACTAACCTGCACCAACTTTGGTGGAATACTCCAGGAAATATTCAAGTAAGCATGTAACATGAACTGCATTTACCATAATGCTAAGGGGCGAACTGTGGTGGGAGGTAAAGCAGTGTGCTCCCACCCCTTCCTGTTTGAAAAGGCTCCCTTGAGCCATTGAGCTGACGAGCTTGTGGAGATGCACCTGTGCGCCTGTGAGTGGTACTGAGGCCTGAAAGGATTGTGGCAGCCTGCTCAGCAACCCCAGATTAAAGTCGTTTTTATCTCTACTGATGACGGATGATATCCAGAAACACGTGTCTAGAGATTTACAGCACTAACCTGGAACAACTTTGGTGGAATACTCCAGGAAATATTCAAGTAAGCATGAAACATGAACTGCATTTACCATAATGCTAAGGGGCGAACTGTGCTGGGAGGTGAAGCAGTGTGCTCCCACCCCTTCCTGTTTGAAAAGGCTCCCTTGAGCCATTGAGCTGACGAGCTTGTGGAGATGCACCTGTGCGCCTGTGAGAGGTACTGAGACCTGAAAGGATTGTGGCAGCCTGCTCATCAACCCCAGATTAAATTTGTTTTTATCTCTACTGAGGACGGATGATATCCAGAAACACGTGTCTAGAGATTTACAGCACTAACCTGCACCAACTTTGGTGGAATACTCCAGGAAATATTCAAGTAAGCATGTAACATGAACTGCATTTACCATAATGCTAAGGGGCGAACTGTGCTGGGAGGTGAAGCAGGGTGCTCCCACCCCTTCCTGTTTGAAAAGGCTCCCTTGAGCCATTGAGCTGACGAGCTTGTGGAGATGCACCTGTGCGCCTGTGAGAGGTACTGAGACCTGAAAGGATTGTGGCAGCCTGCTCAGCAACCCCAGATTAAATTCGTTTTTATCTCTACTGATGACGGATGATATCCAGAAACACATGTCTACAGATTTACAGCACTAACCTGCACCAACTTTGGTGAAATGCTCCAGGAAATATTCAAGTAAGCATGTAACATGAACTGCATTTACCATAATGCTAAGGGGCGAACTGTGCTGGGAGGTGAAGCAGTGTGCTCCCACCCCTTCCTGTTTGAAAAGGCTCCCTTGAGCCATTGAGCTGACGAGCTTGTGGAGATGCACCTGTGGGCCTGTGAGAGGTACTGAGACCTGAAAGGATCGTGGCAGCCTGCTCAGCAACCCCAGATTAAATTTGTTTTTATCTCTACTGATGACGGATGATATCCAGAAACACGTGTCTAGAGATTTACAGCACTAACCTGCACCAACTTTGGTGGAATACTCCAGGAAATATTCAAGTAAGCATGTAACATGAACTGCATTTACCATAATGCTAAGGGGCGAACTGTGCTGGGAGGTGAAGCAGTGTGCTCCCACCCCTTCCTGTTTGAAAAGGCTCCCTTGAGCCATTGAGCTGACGAGCTTGTGGAGATGCACCTGTGCGCCTGTGAGAGGTACTGAGACCTGAAAGGATTGTGGCAAACTGCTCAGCAACCCCAGATTAAATTCGTTTTTATCTCTACTGATGACGGATGATATCCAGAAACACGTGTCTACAGATTTACAGCACTAACCTGCACCAACTTTGGTGAAATGCTCCAGGAAATATTCAAGTAAGCATGTAACATGAACTGCATTTACCATAATGCTAAGGGGCGAACTGTGCTGGGAGGTGAAGCAGTGTGCTCCCACCCCTTCCTGTTTGAAAAGGCTCCCTTGAGCCATTGAGCTGACGAGCTTGTGGAGATGCACCTGTGCGCCTGTGAGAGGTACTGAGACCTGAAAGGATTGTGGCAGACTGCTCAGCAACCCCAGATTAAATTCGTTTTTATCTCTACTGATGACGGATGATATCCAGAAACACGTGTCTAGAGATTTACAGCACTAACCTGCACCAATTTTGGTGGAATACTCCAGGAAATATTCAAGTAAGCATGTTACATGAACTGCATTTACCATAATGCTAAGGGGCGAACTGTGCTGGGAGGTGAAGCAGTGTGCTCCCACCCCTTCCTGTTTGAAAAGGCTCCCTTGAGCCATTGAGCTGCTGAGCTTGTGGAGATGCACCTGTGCGCCTGTGAGAGGTACTGAGACCTGAAAGGATTGTGGCAGCCTGCTCAGCAACCCCAGATTAAATTTGTTTTTATCTCTACTGATGACGGATGATATCCAGAAACACGTGTCTAGAGATTTACAGCACTAACCTGCACCAACTTTGGTGGAATACTCCAGGAAATATTCAAGTAAGCATGTAACATGAACTGCATTTACCATAATGCTAAGTGGCGAACTGTGCTGGGAGGTGAAGCAGTGTGCTCCCACCCCTTCCACCAATACCACCAATACCACCACCACCAATACCACCACCACCAATACCACCACTACCACCACCACCAATACCACCACTACCACCACCACCAATACCACCACCACCAATACCACCACCACTACCAATACCACCACCACCACTAATACCACCACCACCACTAATACCACCACCACCAATACCGCCACCACCAATTCCAATACAACCACCACCAATACCACATATGCCACCACCACAACCACCAATACCACCACCAATACCACCATCACCACCAATACCACCAATACCACCACCAATACCACCACTAATACCACCACCAATACCACCACCACCACCAATATCACCAATACCACCACCACCAATACCACCACCACCACCACTACCATCACCAATACCACCACCACCAATACCACCACCACCAATACCACCACCAATACCACCACCAGTACCACCACCACCACCTCAAATACCACCACCAATACCACCGCCACCAATGCCACCGCCAATACCACCACCACCACCAGTACCAATACCAATACCACCACCAATACCACCACCAATGCCACCAACAATACCACCACCACCAATACCATCAATACCACCACCACCAATACCACCAATACCACTACAAATACCACCACCACCAATACCACCACCAATACCACCACCAATACCACCACCAATACCACCACCACCAACACCACCACCACCCCTACCACCACCACCAGCACTACCAATACCACCACCAATACCAGTACCACCACCACCAATACCAATACCACCACCAATACCAATACCACCCCCACCAATACCACCAATACCGCCACCACCAATACCACCACCACCAATACCAGTACCACCACCAATACCAGTATCACCACCACCAATACCACCATCACCAATACCACCACCAATACCAATACCACCACCAATACCATCACCACCAATACCGCCACCACCAGTACCACCACCTCCACCAATACCACCACCACCACCACCATCAATACCGCCACCACCAATATCACCAATACCAGCACCACCAATACCACCACCACCAATACCACCACCATCAATACCACCAACATCAATACCACTACCACCACCACCAATACCACCAATACCACCATCACCAATACCAATACCACCACCAATACCAATACCACCACCTCAGTGCCTTTCTCTCACTAGTAATAGCAGGGGCACTGTACAAGGCCGGAGTGGCAGCCGAGACCATCCTTCCCTCCCTCCATGCCTGCCATAAAGCACAGCCCTCCCTGCACCAGGAGGTGAAGCCAGGGCCCTACTACAGCTGGAGTGTTTTTTATTAGGCCAAAGACAGCAATGACATTACGCAATGCCACACTGCACACTCAAATCATGGAGAGGGCAGGAAATAGCCTCCCCCCCCCTTCTGCTCTTACTCCTGAGCCGCAACAGTGTAATCACAGAGCAAAAGGTGTTGGAGGGCTTTGTTAGTATTTATAGCTCGGATCATATGTAACTCTCACTTCACACTATGTGTCTGTGTAATTTACAACACTTGCACATCTTCTTCACTGCACTATTTATCAGTACTTTGAAGACGTCGCAGGCTGGTCTCTTCCTCTGATATTTACAATCTAACAAGCGGTCGAGAAGGCCCTTTATTGCAATGCAATAGGTCTCACATTTGCGAGAGTTTAAGCTATTAGTATTGCAAATGACAATGCCTTTTATTTATGCTTTAAAACCCAAAACATAAATAAAAGGCATTGTCATTTACAATGCCAATAGCGCAAACTCACGTGAATGCGAGACCTATTGCATTGCAAATGCTTGTTTCTATTGCGGCTGGTGCTGTGACCCAGAAAAGGGCCTCAGCACCAGCCGCAATAGAAAAAGGGGGGTTTTGTAAACATCCATGCACTGTGTGCCAGGCACCATGTGGTGCCTGGCACACAGTGCATGGATGTTTGGGCAAGCACCACAAGTGCCCCCAGGCCACGTTGCGGAGGTCTACGGGGGACAGGGGCCCTGTCAAGGGCCCCCAAAGTTTGTTTTGACAGCACTTCCATGGCAGTCGGACTGCCATGAAAAGGCTGTCGGAAACTGACATCCTAATCCCTATGGCCGGGCCTCCACAGGAACCGCCTCCATTGTAGGGATTAGGCTCCGACTGCTGCCCCGATGGGCTCCTTGAGTCTGCCGAGGTGGCGGTCTTTCCCCCTGCCAGTTGTGCTCCGACTGCCGGTATCATAAGCCGGCGGTCGGACCGCTGCCCTAGATGTCAGACAGACCGGCGGCCTGTCGGTGGTGGTCCACCTGACATTGTAATCGGGCCCTATATGTTATTGTGCCAGTTTCACAAATATTTTGCGCACTTACATGCTATGAAGTAGTTACAAAATAAAATTTATTTTCTAAATGCCACATTAAAAGGGATTTTTTTTAACCTCTTCGATGCTCATGACGAGCTCAGCTCGTCATGCTGCGCAGTGGGCGTGTGCGCATGACGAACTGAGCTCGTCACGACCACGCCCGCGATCGGAATGTCTGGCACCTGAGCGGAATTCCGATTGCAGCGAAGAAATTAACACAAAATCAACTTATGTGAGTTGGGTGGATTTTCCACCCTGAAAACCTTCATGTTAGGTGAGTCAAAAATAAATAAAGGGGTTCCACAGTTAGGAGTCTATGCAAAAACTTTGTGAAGTCTCAAATTATCAGAACTTTAAGGGATTTACAAAACTTTTCCAGCACATTTCCTTTCAAATAAGTTTATACATACAACTTTTGCCATGTGTGTTGTTACAGAGAGAATCACTTCCAAACTTTATGAAGCTGTCCTAGGAGAGTTTACTATGGGGAAAAACAACTGTATGCTTGGAACTTATGAAAGTCACAGTTTTCCAAGTGTAATGTGTTGCCTATCTAAATATGGAGAAAGTTATACATTCAATACTGTAGAAAGATATTTGAACTGCCTGAGTGGCCCAATCTCAAAAAACAAAAGAAATCTTTCATTTACTCTTAGTGGTTTATGCCTACATTTGAAATAAAGTTCCAACTTTTTCAGCATTCATAAAATATTCTAATAGTACTCACTGGAAGCTATGTCAGTTGCAATTTTCCATTGCCATTCTGGAATTCTTTTGTGGATTTCTTGTGTTTCAATTCTTTATTGGATTTTACAAAACAGGAAAAATTATACAATCAATATACATTGTAAATCAAGTGTAAACAATATACCAAAAGAAGACAATGCAATACCAGAGAATAAAGATATCTATATCCTTCAACACTTCTTCCTTGATTCAACTATATCGTTGTCTACCATGCTATATACCCAGCAATACATCTACCTTCATCAGACTATGGGCCCTTATAAGAGAGGAGATCCCATCACCTTCGTACACATTCCTGTTGTTCATTACAGACATTCCCACTGGGTTTTATCCCTGTACTACACCTGTCCAACTCTGAATCCGCGGCTGGCTAGTCAAACCTTCATCTACACCTGCCCAACTGTTAACAAGCGGCTGGTTAGTGAAAACTTCATCCACATTCCACCTAATACCAAATATACTTCCTTTCATCATGCTACAAGTAGGTTGACGGGAAACAGGGGAAAATTGTCTGAGGACTGCATATTTCCCCCTCAATCCCTGGGTGGTCGGACTCTCTATGAGATCCTGTTCAGGGTTAAGATGAGGGTACCAGATCTCAACAGTCCCAGAACAGTGGCGGGTAAAACACCATTTGACATCATGAACATTTGGATGTTTTACAGGACCTGAACAGCTTCCGGGATGCACAAAGTAATGTCCAAGTAAAATGTAGTGCCACTGGTGAAGTGAAGGAAGCTTTATGCACCAGAAGGAGTAGGGAGTAATAAAATATGTGGCATGATGGCACCTGCAATATGTAATAATACTGCCCTCACTCACACAATTGTGTGGCATGCTTCATCATTGGGCTGCTACATAAAACACCCCGGCGTAGCCACGCCTGGGGTGGAGCAATAGGGTGGGGGAAGACAATACAACACAAAAAAAGACACAAATAAATTCTATAGTGACTGGGAACGACGGTAGTGAAAGTGCAGTGAAGTGAATTAAAACTAGCTCGGAAGTGTCGCTGTGCCTAAAACTTTATTCCTGGATCTTCCGGCCAGAATTAAAAAGTGTGAAGGATGATGGTGATTGGGAGGTTCTATGTGCTCCTATCACCCCTCCTTAACTGCAAAGTGGTCAACATGTTTCGGCCGTTAGTGTATGCCCCTCGTGTATGGTCACGCCGGCCTTCCTCAGGACTCTACCTTTCCCAATATGCTCTCCCTCACCTCCAATCAAGATGAGAGGAAAATTAAAAGTCAGTTCCTTCCGTGTTGAGGAATTTTCTCCAATAGATCATGTAATTACTAAGGAACCGACAAGAAAAACAAAACAAAAGGAGGCAACCCATCAGGAATAGTAATCTCCTATAAATCAACACTGTATTAAGTTGAAAAATTAATAAAAGCCACAGTACAAACCACGGTGTCATTCATACTACACGTAATGACTATAGTGTCTATCCCATTTTATTATTACGTGGGCCAATGAAAATAAAATAGTGATCATATCTGCAATTAAAAAATATTTTTAAATATAACTATATACGTATTGATTGTATATATATATATATATGTATATATGTTTTTCCAGCATCTTAAACCATCGGGCATCCGTCCACACAACCAATGCCACTGACCACTAGGGGTCCGGTGTGTATCTTTACTCACCGAGTTTACCCTAAAGTCAAATTAGAACTGGCGGCGGGCAAGGGGAGACCCCCTATGGTCACACTCTTTACAAGAAGGGGATAAAAGCGAGAAAAAGTTTGTGAGATTGTTACAAACAAGATTTGAATCCACACTGCAAGACTTTTCTCTATATCTAATATGTCCTAACAATTTTTCGGAATGAAGGTTGAGATAATTGAGGTAATTAAAACAATGCAAATGGCGATTAATAGCGGATAGTTGTTGTTGCTGATCTCCGAGAAGCTAAAAGAAACTGATAGTACTACGGGGCAGATACCATCTACATCTCACCGATATGAAGTGAAGGAAGCGCCATCAACTCCTGGTTGGATCCCCAAGATTGGCGAACTAGTCCGGGAGAAGATCATGGACAAGAAAGAATTCAGGCCATCTTACAGAGCGCCTGTACCTGTCCTGGCTGTTGAAGGTACCAGAACTGTACTTTTACCACCCATTGCTGGCTGCAAAAACAATAGATTTGAGTCAATAGATCTCATCAAACCACATTATGTGGCCAGTTCTACACAGCAGGCCATGCAGGCTCCTTGGTGGTTACCTGTATCCTCTCACTACCTTACAGGAAGTCCCGTTGGAAGCTTTGACCAGCGATGAAGCTTCTTCTCCACTGCTGGGGATAGCTGATAATGAAGTGGCACTTCTACCTGCTACATCAACAACTACCATACAATCAACTTGTACGGAAACACAGATTTCAATTCTGAAACCTAACACGGATGGTGTTTACATCAGCGTACCATAATTTGAGTCAACTGCCAGTTCTTCACAGCCTCCATAGCTGCCAAAAATAGATTGAAGAGCCTCAGGCTACTTCGTTAATATTGATGATTTTTCTTCGGATTTGTCTGACCCTCCTCCGCTTCCACCCCTACGCGATAGATTGCATGTATTCTACTTTTGGCTGAAGAAGACATACCTTGTTCCTCCATGGCTATACCTGTGGATTACAATTTTGTTACTCTTCCTCGTGCTTTGGATTGGTTTTTTGACAGTCTTTTTCCTGCTTCTGAAAGGACATTATCTCCCAGAACGCTCTGCTGTGCAACTGGGGAACTTGGTTTTAACACCACATTCTTCATCAAACAAAGTGCAAAGAGACCTTTCCCTGGTAAACATTTCTGCTGTTCTGGTTCCTGATGGAATTGTTTGGGATAGAGTATTGTATGATATATTTGGTCCAACTGAATTTTTGCAAATACCACATGTATTTCGCATTTCATTGAATGACTTTGTCACCCCTTGTACTATCTCCAATGATTGGGACATTGATACAGCTCATGAAATGCTAGAAGATCTAAAGTATTCCAATGATTTTAACTCTGATGATATGTATGATGGTACGACTAATTATGATGAAATGTTCTGTTTTCAGCATTATAGTCACCACTTCTTGCATAAAGCAAGTACTCCATGTGCAGTATTTAATTACACACAATGGGAACACTGGCCTACACCACCACAGGATAGTTCCAAAGCATTTGCATAGAAGTCTGCATATCTTTCTGGTCACTATACAGCAGACCCGATGTCTTATTAAAATAAACTCACACCATCACCATTAAAGAAAAATATGCTTACTGATACAGAGTTGATATATTCTGCATCTTTTCTTTTCCAGTTGTCCACACAAGGGTTTGACTTTTGGAGAGACACTATGATTAAAAATCTATTTGGGGAACTAAAGATTGGCAGGTTCAGGGGAACAAGGCATTATTTAGAGCATGCCAGATAACACATCAACTGATTTTCCTGAACAAAAGCGTGCAGCAAACATAATGTTTTGGCCTGGCTAAGATAAAAGATCTAAATACACCAAACCTTCCCACATTTGCATGTTTTGCGAACTGGCAATGGTTCATAAATTACACAGAGGAAATATTAGACACTATGCTTCACAACGGTTCATACAATTCCTCAGGGACCAATAATGAAGGTCATTTACATTTTCTGGGTGACACCACAAGGTTTAAGATCAGTAGGCCTGACCTACATTACGCGCACACACAACACGCAGGCATGGTAATGACTTACAGTGTTGGAAAGTTATGCCTAGATTGGCTAAAAACCTCAACATTGTCTCAGATGAAACAACACTTGTCACTTCCCGCTGATTGCATGGGACTAAAGGACTTTTTATTAGGTCCCCGAAAACCACGTTAAAAGCGCTTCTTGTATGCAATATACAACAAAGTGGGGAAGGTTTCACAGCAGGAAGCTGCTGAGAGACTGCTCAAAATTCACAGGGCAAATTTAAAAAAGGCTGTAGCAGTAGTTGATAATGGTATGACTACATTGTCCACTAGGATATACTCTCTGGGTTCTCTGCAATAGACATCATATAGAGAGACATGTCCTCTTTACAACATGGGCAGTCACAGCTTAGATCAATCATGTTACTAAGCTGGACTCTTTAGACAATTCGTGCTGGTCATGCAACATGGGGACACCTTAATGCCATTAGCTAGTTTTTATCTTATAACTTAACAAAACAGCAAACCATCATGGCAAGACTGGGCGCAACATACACTATGTTACTCATAGATAAGTTGGAGAAACTATCATTTATTTTTGCAGAAATACCTTCCGCGGATTGGATAATCCATGGGTTTAATTCTCTACCAATTCTGACATTTCACTTCCAATACAGTTTACAACACCATCAAGTAGGCAGATACGAAGCGCTAGGAGAAGTATATGTACACGAGTCATGGATATTACTTTTCAGATACCGCTGTAGGAATGGTAGGACTGAAGTTTTTCTTAGTGGGACTGACTGCGAGAGTATTTTAGGGCCCGTCTCCTGCCATCGCACTTCTTGAACAAGCTCTATCCAACTGCTCGCCCTGTTCAGGAATAGTGATCGCAGGCGACTTCAACTGTACCTTTGAGCCTTTGAGCTCAGATGCCACTCCTGAGCACGAGGGGATTGATAGCAGATGGGCAGTCCCGCTACTTAATTTACCTCCAATCAAAAGATGGACCAACTTAGCGATCCAAATCAACGCACTGACAGTAGAGTTTGACTTACGTGCAGTTAATGGGAGAACCCCTTTGGACAAGCAGGGGGCGAACACCTTTAACAGAGCCGGCTGCCCATCACGCATTGATTACATCTTAGTTGACGTGAGATTGTGGGACGAGACAACCGACATGTATGTGTCCGACACGACCGATAGTGACCATAATCCACTGTGCATGTCAATGAAGAATCCGTGGGCTACTCAACCCAATACACGGATCAGCTGGTCAGCTTGCTATGGCATCGACATCGCCCCTTCCAATTGCAAAAGGTTTCTAAAATGGCATAAAGTCGCCTCACGAGGCTCAAATCTAGCAGCCATCCAAGACACCTTAACTAAGAATACAACAGAACTGCAGGCCGCAGTTGATGATACAGCCAAGTGGGAAGCAGTTTCTGCTATCCACTCCTCCACTACAAACTCGCTGTCTTCCTGCTTTGAAGCCTCTGCCAGGCATAATCCCCTGTCTGGGACCAAAAAAACCCAACATCTATGGTACACGAAGACCTGCAAATTGAAAAGACAGGCCCTGACTCTAGCAATTAGATCTAAAAACGGCCCTAGGGTTAAATTGGCCAGAAAGGAATATAAGGCGGCACTGCATAAAGCCAAGTCTGAGTGGGACGACCGGTACTGGCAGGAACTGAAGGATGCGAGCCTTGGCAAGAACAGGAATGAATTCTGGTCATTAGTGGATCGGGGCAAAAACAGAGATTCAGACTGCTTGCCCAACTATATCACGGGACACGATTGGCATGTCCATTTTGCAAACCTATATTCCAATACTGAGGATGGAGGTCTGGAGGAGCTATGCGGCTCCACAGACGTCCCTCCAGTAGGGGATGTTAGTGACTTTTTCTCGCGGGCCGAAATAGAGGCAGCAATCATGAAAATGGTTCCCGCTAAAGCCCCAGGACCAGATGGACTCCCTGGTGATCTATATCTGTCTGATCCCAGGGGGTGGTCGCATTACTTTCAGTTATTGTTTAATGCTATTGCCGCGGGTTGTCCTGTCCCTAACTCGTGGAAAGGCGCGGTAGTGGTCCCTATCTATAAAAAAGGAGACAAGGCAGATCCGGCCAACTACAGGCCTATAAGCCTGATCGATGTTATGCAGAAAGTTCTAGGTAGGGTTCTCCTGATGAGAATCCAATCATGGTCTGAAGAGGAGGATATTCTCTCCCAATATCAGGCGGGGTTCAGGGCCAGCACTGGGACGATTGACCAAGCTTTTAGGCTATTGCTCTTATTTTGGAAGGTGGTCCTTATTGGAAAAGGTAGTCTCTACCTGGCATTTATTGATCTCAAGACAGCATTCGATCTGGTCCCTAGGACCAGATTGTGGCGGACCCTTGGAGACATGGGCATTCCACCCCTAATTCTCAACATACTGATTCGTCTCCATGAGAACACTTTCGCCCAGGTGCGCTGGGGAGCCCAAGGCCAGCTGACAGAGCAGATTCCCGTCGGCAAGGGAGTCCGCCAGGGTTGTGTGATGGCCCCCACCCTGTCTTTATATGTGAACGGGGTGGTGAGGCTTCTCCAAGAAGACCCAGCTGATGCCCCAATCCTGGCGGGCGACAAAGTGCCGACGCTGCTATTCGCCGACGACACCTTACTAGTGTCAAAGACTCCAACTGGGCTCCAAAAATTAATGAATAACTACCAATCTTTTTGTGAATCGCGGGGCCTAGTTATTAACACCACCAAAACGAAGCTTATGGGCTTTAACCCCGCAAATCCCTCAGGAACAACCTCACCTTGAATGGTACCCCCTTGGAGAGAGTGAGAACCTTCGAGTACTTGGGTATTCGACTCTCCGACAAAATGCAGTGGGGACCACATCTTGCAAAAATGCTCTTAAATCACAAACGGGTAACCGGGGCAATAACCAAAGAACATCGCTCTTCGTACACCAGGCCGGTGGCCCCGGCTCTAGTAATTTATGATGCCAAAGCAGTTAGCGTGGCCCTTTACGGAGCAGAGCTATGGGGGTTCGAAAATGTCGAAGAGTTAAGTAAGTCCGAGCATAAGTTCTTGAGGGACTTGGTTTCAGTTCCACGCAACACCCCACTGACACCTCTTAAGTATGATATGGGCAGACGGTCGATCAAGGACATTGACAAGCTCCGCCCTTTGCTGTTTTGGGCTCGCCTGAGGCGTACTTCCGAACTTGGCAATTATGCAGCAGCCCTAACGGAGGTTATGACCTTAGATGTAGGCAATAGGGTCAAGTGGACATCACACGTAAAGAAAACCATGATACTACTTGGCCTCAAAGAGTCCTGGGACACCCAAACCCCCCGAGCAGGGAGGACCTTAAGCGCCACTATTGGGACTGGGTCGACCAACAGGAGCATAGTAACCCACATTGGGGGAGCCTAACAGATGAATTCCTCAAGGCTAAGCATACCAGAGGATGGGAGCCTTATTTGGACGTGATTCAGGCCCCACGGGATAGGGCACTCTATATTCAGTTTAGGTACGGCTCCCTCCCTGTCAACGCCTTCACATCTAAGTGGCACTCAGTTAACAACAGAACAGAAAGCTGGCCTTGCTGTGGAGCCTCGTTGGAGACTGTTGCCCATGTCATGTTCGCTTGCCCAGCCTACAAGGTTCCTAGGACTAATTGGCTGAGACCTATTTGTAGTGGCATGGGCACTCGTAATCATCGGGTTGCCCTCCGTATTTTAAAATCTGAACCTAGTGTCCTTTTTTCTTGTGGGGTGGCCAAGTTTTTGAGTCAAGCTTGGCTACTTAGGCATAAAGTCTTGCAAGGAGTGACTCTAGCCTAGGCTGTGCTGCACCTATGTGACAATATAACCGTTTAAACCCACCTAATGCCCTTTTTACATACATTCCAGATCTTTTATCTTTCACGGAACATTGCTCATGATGGTCTTAACACCAGTACATTATTTAAAATGATTGTGATGAATTTTGCTACATATTTTTTATCTTCGCTATTTCTTATATATCTAGTCTGGGCTTCTGTCAGGGAACGAACCTGTTTTTATCTGTATATACATTTTATGCCATGAAGTTCTAGTGCTATCTGCCCTGTTCTCAGATTTTTAAAACTTTGTTAAATTGTTGTATACTCACATCTTTAGGGAGCTTGCTGTACTTAAAGGCCTGTTTTTAGGTTCTCATATTTTTATCTTTTGTATAAATGCTGAACAATGCTTTTATGACACAAGCTGTCGAAATAAAGCTATTGATTGATTGATTAATTCATACCAATTCTCTACCAATTCTGACATTTCACTTCCAATACAGTTTACAACACCATCAAGTAGGCAGATACGAAGCGCTAGGAGAAGTATATGTACACGAGTCATGGATATTACTTTTCAGATACCGCTGTAGGAATGGTAGGACTGAAGTTTTTCTTAGTGGGACTGACTGCGAGAGTATTTTAGGGCATTCCTTTGGTATATGGGGAAGTTTTGCTTCATGGTGCAATGCAATTCATCCAAGGCAAATTTGTCCTGCTATCTGAAGGGACCCTGGCTGCTGTGATCCGTCCAACTTTCAGATTGCTCTCGAATGGGAGTTATTTGATGTTGAACTATCAGAGCTGCTGTGGCATGAAACCGGGCATTGCCTACCTGGTAATGGTTTCTGCAGTCATGACCTGTTGCACACATGTACTGTTTCCACCCACCCGCACAGTTAGGGAGGTGTCACTTTGGCCTTCGATAAAGCTTTCGAATGGGCACTTTGATGCTTTGAGCAGACTGAACGCCTTATTGTTCCAGAAGGATGTAGCCTTAACATCTGCACAGGAGACATTTGATCTCCATTTTTCATGGTCTTCTGAGATACAGTCGAAATTCAGCACTAACTTCCCACTGCATTTTGGGGAGCTTTTTTAACATGTCTAGTACTGCAGAAGTAGCACATTTTTTCAAATCAATTGACTTATGGCTGGTTGGCAGCTTCGGTGGCTACTGAGGGGGATGGATTGGAGCACATTTACTCTTTGGATCTGCTCTGATCGGTTCCTTTGGGAACATTGTCTGCGGTTGCTGGGAACAGCAATGTTCAACCTACCTCTCGGAACATGTAAACATTCTGACATTTTCGAGTTGTGGGAACCTTTTTTAATTTGGCTTTTGTGTTTTTTATGCTAAATTGCTTTAAATGATTACCTTTTTTAAATGATTGCTCAATTTTAATATTCTAAGACTTAAGCTTTCTTTATGCTCTTGGTTTAAAGTAGCACAATGCTCTTTAGGATTTTATGGATATTTTATCCTATGTTTTAACATAGCTTTTATTGCCTCATGTCCAAGGAGTGGGTGTCATGTGGTTAGGAAAGGCCAGGTTAGAAACACCATCATTTTACATGCTCATGTTTCTTAAGTTGCCTTCTTTCTTACACAGTGACTTTTGGCAGACATTGCATTTCTTACATTTCCACTTTGTAGGCACACTATCATGACACCTTGAACATTCCGTACAAGAGATTAAGTTCATTTGTGTAAATGTTATTGCATATTGTTGTCTGTATGCAACAAAGCTATCCCAATAGGATAAACAATAGCGGCGTGACTGGGGCTTCAGCATTGCAGCATGGATGTTTTTATTTTATATATACAATCAACAATGTCTCAACAGGTTACATTCAGATAGGCAGTTCTTTAAAAAGATTTTGAATTGTAAAAGCAACGAAGAAGGGAGACAACCACGGCTATTTTGGATATTTTTAGCGGTCTATATTCGGAAAGTTCACATACATCAATAGTTATATCAGCACTATTAACAATACATGTAGGTGTAACCCAAACAAAGGGCGTGCACATACGTGCTCGTGAGAAGAGTGATCGGCGCTAGTGACACGTGAAAAATGGGTGAAGACACAGCAAAATTAACGGCACAAAAAATTAATTATATCAAAGAAGATGGTTACACCACAAAGTTTTATACAAGATGCCGAAAAATGAATACAATCTTTTCAAGCAACCATCAAGGCGCCAAACAGTGCACTGATGTTTCTACGGCGTTTTGACCCTTAATAGCCCAGTAAAGGATCCAGAGTGGACGAGTCTGTGGGCTTCTGGGGGTGTCCCTTATTGAATACACTGTGGTGAAAGGCGACAGATGTACGTAAAGCACTGTCGGTGTAGGATACCGATGCCGGTCGTGGATCCGGACGTTTAAACTTTCTAGGTAGCCAGTATAAGTCTGGCGTAGAATGGACTGGGCTGCTCCGGATGTCACTTAATCTACCAAAGGGAAATGTGTGTGTTGATGGTTAAATGTCAACTACAAAAACTATACATAAAACTTTAATTTTATAAAACCCAACTCTTTAAACTATATACCAGAGGCTACTGGCAATGTCCCATGCTGCACGTTCATGCCGCAATCCCTGAGCCACTTGTCTCCCAATATTTTTGTGGCTATCCACCACAGTAAGATGATTTTGCCTCTGGATGAGCCTTATCCGTGTTGCGGTAGGCTGTACCCAGATCGTCTATGATATTCATGCATTAGCATCATTAGTCCTCTCTCCTCTCCATCAGACCTGACTCCACTTAATCAAGTGATATAGGATTAAAGCTCCCCAGGTTACTTTAATCATAATGAACTTGTGGAAGATCAACTTCTTTTCATATAAGGTGTAATAGTGTTGCAGCAATGCCTCCTCTACCTCCAAATCTCATCCGTTTTGCTTCTAATCCCTGTTGCCTCTCAGAAATCTCCCTCATATACTTTAACACTAGCAACGTTCAAATTGTGACCAGCCCATTGCTCCAACCTTCATGACTCTTCAGGCTTTGAGAGGTGATATACAGTTCAGTTCAGAAAAGATTTATTCGGTTATAAGAGACAACCATAAAAGCGAATGTACATACACATATATATAATAACATCCTATTACAGAAAAGTTACTTTAAAATAATTCAGCAATACGAGAATATAATTCCATTAAAATACTTTAAAAACCATGCTTTTCCGTGCATAAATTGACTTTAAAATGAATGTTGCTACAAAAAACAGATATCCGGCTCTTTAAGTGTAAACATTAGACTCATAGCTGCATTAAAAGTTGTAACATTATATTTCTTAAACAATGGTTTTAAGTATACAAATCTATAATTAGAATACAGTTCACAAAAAAGTAAAAAGTGCAGAGTGCTTTGCTTTGTGCGTTTATCACACGGGCATGGGGTGACTGGGTGCTGTTTCATTTCTGGGAACGCCACTAAGTGATGTACAAGACCCAATCTCATCCTTGTCAGTACAAATCGGTGGGATGATCTTGATACTGATGTTAAGTAGCTTTGAAACCCAATGGTGTCTATGTGCAGTTGGTATTGCTGGTAAGTAGATTGTAACTCCACTTGTCTCAACCTGCCCTCCTTCCTTTGTGCCAAAAATATATTCCGCATCTCCTGTTTAGAGAAATCTAAAACCTCCATTGGGTTGTCCAGGGTTTTTAACTTAAATAGTTCTCTAGTGGTATTTACTATGTATTTTAACCAAGGGATCTTGAGACAGTTATCCAGTCGCATGCAGTCCTTAATGATTGTTTGTGTAAACAGGGTTTCTTCTTTCACCCAAATAGACCTCCAAAATAAAAGGGGTCTCAATGCAATCAAATCTGTCAGATATTCGATCCCTGCCTCCCGATGGACTATCTCAGTGGACGCTGATTTAGGGAGGCATAATAATTTTTTTAGGAAGGTATTTTCCTCTGTTTGCAGATCTGGACAGGGGTAGTAGCCCCATAACCCTGCTCCGTATAATGCAATGGAAACACATCGGGCTTTATAAATATCAATCATGTCTTTAATACGTCGGTCCCCTAATTTGGCAGCAAATCTAAAGACCCCATATATACTTTTGGTCATTTTCATTTGTACATTGGATGTTTCACATGACCACTTGCCATTAGCAGATAGGGTTATCCCTAAGTAACAGAAGGTATCAACCTGTTCCACTTTTGTGCCCTCTATAAAGAAGTGTTTCATTTTCTTTGGTTTTTTTCCACAGACCATAGTATATGTTTTGGCCTTATTTATTAACAACTTCCTCCCCTTAATAAAATCAGTAAACCCATCCAATAGTCGTTGTAGACCTAGCGGTGTCCGAGATAGGAGCACCGCATCGTCTGCATAAAGCAGTACTGGTATATTCTGTCCATCTACTTGAGGAGCATCTGCCGGTATTGACTTAAGGGCTGCGTCTACTTCATTAATGAATAAAGTAAAAAGTAATGGCGCTAAGACGCAGCCTTGGCGAATTCCTCGTTTGACCTTGAAATTCGGGGTACATACACCCTGTTGGCCATACCGGACTCTGCTTGATAATTTTTCATACAATCTGGCAAGGAAGTAGATAATGGACTCTGGGGCCCCTATATTGAGTAGAACTGGCCATAGCAAAGTATGATCCACAAGATCAAAAGCGCTGCTCAGGTCAGCAAAACATAGGTAAAGTCCCCCTTGCTTTGCATGTGTATATTTTCCAATTAAAAATTCCAAATTAATACACTGTTCTAACGTACCCAGACCCTTTCTAAAACCATATTGTGATTTAGCTAAAATATCGTTATCCTTGACCCATTCATCCAGTCTTAGCAAAAGGACCCTGCTCATAACCTTCACTCAAGAGTCCAGTAAGGAAATGGGTCGGTAATTTTTAGCTTCCGATTTATCTCCTTTTTTATAAATAGGGATTATAACAGATTGACCCCATGACCTCGGAGGACCCTCTGTGACTGCTGCATTTCAAACTCTCGTAAGTATCGGACCCCATAATTCTGGTACTGATTTGTAAACATCTATGGGTACCCCGTCCGGGCCTGGTGCTTTGCCCCCTTTACTTCCTCTGATACCTAACTCAACCTCGCTAAGAGTGATATTTAACGGAATAGTGGGCCATTTGGTGTAATCTGTGGGCTCATCCAATAGTTCATTACATGGGTTAAAAATGTTAGAGAAGTGAGTTACCCATTCTTCACAATTTACATGGCAAATAATTTCTGGGTACGAGTCATCTTTCAGAAATGTTGAATTAACAGTATCCCAGAACAACTTATTGTTGGATGTTGCAGCTGCCATAGAGAGGTTGCCCCAGGCTTCCTCTTGGAGTTCCTTCTTCCTCTGTTTTAGAGCTAGTTTATAATCCAATCTTAAATTCTTCACTAGCACTTTGTCCCTTGGTCTGCTAGTGAGTGCTATTTTTAACATGTTCAGTGAGTTAGTACAAGAATGATCAAACCAGCCCCTGTTCTGCTGTTGTGTCCCATTTACCTGGGCGGTAAAACACTTATCAATAAAAACATTAATTGTACAGAAATTTGTTAACATCAGAGTTGGTTCTACCTCCATTTCAAGACTATCGAATATCTCCTTACCACATCCTAAGATAATCTTTTTAGAATAGTAGTAGAATTAGCACCTTTCCATCTAATTCTAGTACCATTAGGTCTGCACAACATAATGTTATCAATAGCAGTTTGTTTGGTTACAACTTTTTACCCCACACAGCCAAAGACATTGTGATACAGTTATGGTCACTAAGTAGCAGTTCAACTATGGAGGGAGTAGAACATAAGTGTAGGATATTTGCCGATACTAGGATGTGGTCAATAGTGGTGTTAGCATTTCTTCCAATAAAAGTAGGTGTCCTATCTCCATACTCATTCTGCCCACTCTGCATCACTTCAAGGTCGTATTTCACCAGAACCTGGTTTAGAGTAGTACCATAAATATTGTGAGGGAAGTGTAAAAGATCATCCCCTACGTCACTCCTATACCCGCAGACTTTGGTCATAGACTGTGTACAGGTTGAAGTATTAAAATCACCGAGCCATAAAATAGCAAAGTTAGCATTTACAGTTGTGACCAGCTTATCTATTTCTTTTTCTATAGCAGCAATTACAATATGACGTGATGGGTCAAATATATTATTATAAAAGTTAATCAATAAAACATCCCAACCATCTTTGTGATGCAACCATAGTAGCTGCGAGTGATAGTCCACATTAATGACCCTTTTTACTACCAGCGGTAATTTGTTTGACAGAAGTATTAGCAAACCACCTTTTGCTCTTCCGGCCATAGAGGGTTTAGCTAGTAAATTGTAAGAAGTAAACCCTTCAATGTAAGTGGGAGCGGTACTCCAGGTTTCTTGTAGGCAGAGTATGTCAAGTTTGCTAATAAAATCCGACCAACCCAGTGTATCCAGTTTATTTCCCAAGCCAGCTATATTCCATGTGGTAATTGTATAACCCTTCTCTATCGGATTCTCCCCGTCATTGGTGAATCGTTCGTTTATACACATACCAGGGTCGCCCTCAATATTAGATGGGATTGAGGGTAACGAATTTATAGCTATTTCAGTAGAATGCCCTTTATTTTCATCTGGGAGTATCCCTTGTGTAGCTACATTATCTGCATGTGATGTACAGCACCCATGCGATCTAATGCCCTCAGGACATGCCATAGGCATAGTTAAATTAGGTGTAAAGGGTATAGACTCACTTTCTAAATTGGACCCTATCCTCATTGGGTCCTTTCCTTGCTGGCCCTTCTGTTTTTCCACCCCACTCATCCTCGCCCCAATGGTTTGTCAATCATTAACATCCAGGGAACTAAGTGGTAAAAATCTGTTAAAAGTGGGTAAAACCCATTGTGGGGGTGCCAACCTTGCTGGGTGTGCTCTCCAGTGCTCCTCATCTCTTACTCTAATGTATATCAGTCTTAAGTGGCTATAAAAGAAGCCTAATGGTAGGAGCGATATGATAGAATCGTTGAGGTTATTAGAGGCCCCTCTCTCTAAGGAGGTCCTAGCCCAGTCTGGGTTTCTAAAATTAATAATAATACAATCTCCTTGTAGTGACTTTCTTTGAGATCCGATCCAATTTACCCTTCGGGTTAGGAGGATCTGCTCGACTTGCTCCACCGGGTACCCACAGTTCTTGCCTAACCAATTGACCACTTTATTTTTTAAGGCGTGGTCCGTCTCTTTTTGGCCTAGCTCTAGTTGGGGTACATTCACCAGAACTGCAACATATGGGCAGCATTCTGGGGGTAGATTAATGGGTATTTCAGTTCTTCCGGTTCTTTCCCTGTTCCCTCTTAATTCTTCAGGGGCCTTGATCTGCTCTACCCTATCTGATCTTTCACCTCTGGTGGTGCAAGGTTGATTACTCCTGATCTCAGTCTTTCTAGGGCCCTTTTGTGGCTGGTCATTGCTTAAGTTAGACACAGCCTCATTACTTCCTCCAACACAGTTACCAGCTGATAGTTTTGGGCCCATTGTACCTTGTTCTTCTCGGTTTGGTATGCCCCTTTGGGCTTCATTAATGTTCACCCTTTGATTAGTACTAATTTGAATTATTAGGTCACTGAGTCTAGTAACCTCTCCATTGAGGTGATCTATTTTAGCAAGAAGTGGTCCAATACAGGCCTCTAGTTTTTGGTTAAGCTGGGTAACTATATGGTCTATTTGCTCTATTGGTAAGGGTTGAGGATCAGCACGGTTTCCTTGTGTCTTAGCTGTTGTATTTCTTACGTGTCCCTTTTTACTTATATTAGTAGTCGCTATTTTAGCCTGGCTGGTTCTGCATCCCCTTTTCCTTTTCGGGGTCGGCGAACCAGTTGGTAAGTTTTGCCGTGGTCCACTAGATACTAATACTAAATCTTTATCAGGGATTCCCACGTTCCCGTTTCCCTCAAAATTAGATGTTTGCTCGGTATTAGAAGTATCTTCAATTACGTGAGTAGTCCCGGGATCATGCCCACCTATTTCCTCGTTCACTGACCCTATACCTAGTGAGAGGCGGCGTTCTGTCCTGTCTATCTCATCATTAATCACGCTTACTGCCCGTACTAGGTAGGAGTCAATGGTGATACATGGAGGATCAACCGCGTTTTTGTAATGTTTTTGTAGTTTACGTTTCGACATCTTAGTTGTAAATGATGATTATATTTTATTCACGCTTCAGGGTAGGAGGTAATGCAAATACAAAATACAAATCTAAAAATGCTAAGTGCAATATATAAAATTTATAATGGGGAATCGTAGCAGAGTGCAGGATAATATCAGTAAAAATAGGAAAATAAAATCATATATATCACAAAACTGAGTCTTAAAAATGGGCCTGGGTATAAATAAATAAAATTATACGACCAAATTTCAAAGTGCAAAGTGCAAAACCACAGAGAGTATCATATAAAGTGCAACAGATGGGACAATGGACTGATAAAATGCAGAGTACAAGTATAAAATCACCATCTATAAATTTAAAAAGAGTCCGGAAATATCATAGGTATGTCAATAGGAAATACCACAGCCATATGCCAGTTCACAATAAGGGGCAGCACAGGCTTAAGTACTCACGACCAGCTCAATAGTGCATCACTTTGTAAACAGCTGCGGTCTCCCAGTAAATCCGCAGGTACGAATACCTCTGTGTAAACAGTGCGAATAATTGGGACCAAGGGGGGTGGCCCTGCCCTGCCTCTTCCTGGCGATGAGGGGCCAGGACGGGCCCGCCCTTGGCCCGGGCTTTGCCCGGGCGCGGCCCGCGCATGTCCCGCGCTGCTGGAGGCTGGGGGCGTAGATATGGCGCCTCCTGGCGCGCAACGCAGCGTCAGAGGCAGGCGACAGGCAGAGGATGCTGGGTTTTGGAGTTCCGGTCAGCCGTTCCCCTCACGGCTGATGAGACCGGGTTATAATGCTGTCAGCCGTTGCCCTCACAGCGGAAATACAGCGGGAATGCAGCGGAGCCCCCCTTTGCTTACTGGAGGCCCCAGGTAGATTAGAAACTGCAGCGAGCGTCCCGCACTGCTGGAGGCTGGGGGCATAGATATGGCGCCTCCTGGCGCGCTACTCAGCGTCAGAGGCAGGCGACAGGCAGAGGATGCTGGGTTTTGGAGTTCCGGTCAGCCGTTCCCCTCACGGCTGATGAGACCGGGTTATAATGCTGTCAGCCGTTGCCCTCACGGCGGAAATACAGCGGGAATGCAGCGGAGCCCCCCTTTGCTTACTGGAGGCCCCAGGTAGATTAGAAACTGCAGCGAGCGAGAGGTGATATACATTTATTGCTTGGTTCAGATGGTATCCATTGCCTCTTTTACTTCCCTGCAACCACCTCTGCATGACCTTTTCCCATATGAGTCTTTTCTCCTGGTCCCAATTATATGGGCCTTCCGGTCCCTACTTAGCACTCTTCTCCAATCCTGATCTCCATGTCGCCATGTGTATGCTTTCCAGTGCATCCAAACATTTTTCTAAATCATTTGGGACATTGTATTCTGATGTTCTGCCATCCACTGTAATCACCTTTAACTCTGGTTCCAGTAGGTCGTACTGTATCTCCTTCTTTAGCATTTGTGGTCTAAGTGCAAGGAATCATTTCCTATTGCCATTGGTTTTGTAAGAGAGGTCTGTTGAGAAATGCTCTTGATTGTTTTTAGGTTGATATGGTCCATGTTTATTCACCGCTGTAATTATTTGCCTCGCCTGCTGGTGTCAGGAAGAACAAGCCCAAATCTAAAAAGGCTGGTTAGTTTTATTACTATTGCAAGATTTTGTATGCTCGCTGAAGTTCTAAAGGATGGTCATAAGTTATGTGCAGAAGGTTGGGGATGGCCGTACATAGAAACAATATCATGACCTCTTTTTCAGCCTGCTCTGGTTCATACATTGTTCCAGCAACTTCTATCTTCCAAATTGAGGGTCTTCCTTTGTAGTCACCACAGGTCTGGGTCCTATTTTAGAAGGCTGGCCAGTTGCCGCCCAACATCTACAAATCAGTCTTATACTGATGTCAGCTGATTGTGGAAATAGATGCTCTCCATCTTGAGAGACTGCACTTCACTGGTCATGGATGCCACAACCGTGTTTACTGAGCCGATGGAGATTTAGATGTCGGACTGGTCTTTCATCACCATGTTTAGTGCTGAATCCGATTCTGACATTTCTGCCTCATGGGGGTTTGATTTCGGGATTCCTTGTGTGTTTTGATTTAAACGTGTGCGAGGAAGGGTTTAGAGGTCCTCCCCTATGTGTCTGTAGTCATGTGATGTGAGGTCCAACCCCTTTGACAATGTACCTTTAAGGATCTCTAGTTAGAACATCCTCTTCCTGGCCCTTGGAGGTATGCTTGAGCATTCTCCTTTTCTTTCGGTGTCACAAATGAATCCAACAGATTTCAAAGTCTCACAAACAGAATCAAAGCAGATCTGTGTATAGACAATACAATACAAACCACAGGCCACAACTCTGCCTTCGGTGGACATATAAAATTGAGGGAAATTACAAGATAGCTGCCATTGTTACTGGATAGTTCTCTTTCAATGGCTACCACTTCTTCATGCCTCTGATTCCAGCACAGGTGGTTCACACTTCCCCCACTGGTATGTTCTTGGGATCACTGTGGACACTTCCCGAGGCTGCAGGTGGCTCCAATCCAGGGAAGTTCACCTGAACCCAGCTGCAGGAGGCTCCTGGTTCTTAATGGGGGGGGGCACCTCTTGCTGCCAGGGAAAGAAGATTGGGATGGGAGTGAGGGACCTTATGGAGTTGTATATCGAACTGCTCAGCAAGATCCTCCGTTGTTGGTGACTCCGAGGGAGATGATACTGCAGCCCAGATGCTGTTGCATCATTGCCCTCAGCACTTCCCGGTAGAGATACTCGAAAGGAAGCCTTGTCTCTCAAGCCAGTGGCCATCCTCAGGTCTCTCAGCATGTGCCCAGGGGAAATGTCGTGCAGCGGTCCCCCACCAGAGACGATGTGTCATGCTAACTGTTGCTCAGAGCCTACAAACACCATAGGAGCTCTAGGAAGGTGTAAAGCCCTGCCTCATTTTGTGAAATTCCAGGGAATTTTCATGTGTAAATGTAGCAGGTGTGCTTTCATGCAGAAATTAGTGCATTTTAAAAGATTTTTGGAACTATTTTTCTCCCAGGTAATATATTTTTCCATGTGGAAAAATTCCCATTCTTGTTACAGATGTAATCCTTTCCTTGACAGGAGTAAACCACAGACCATATATCAATGTGGGAATGTGACCATATCAATGTGGGAATGTGCCTTGGAAAACAATGAATACCTACAAAAGTGGTGCAATAAGAGAGAACATAAGCACCATTTTACCCAGTTTTCACAGGGAGGGAGGGATGGGGAGCTTTCAATGAGAACGTTTCCTGCACTAAAAAATGATTACCCCCTGCAAACTCTGCACACATATGGTTAGTCTCAAGCCAGGAGAGTTGGACAAACTGTACATTAGGGGTCTTGTGACACTTGTGAACCAGTGTTGAGCATTTTAATGCACCTACACATATTTATTCATATGTGTATACTTCCTGGGATTTAGAACCTTTTAATGAATGAAACCCTAATGTGAGTTTTAAGTTTGGTAATGAACACAATGGCAAAGCTTATGGCACATGCATGGACAAAACAAAAATGTCTGTTTCAGCTGTACTTTTTAGTTACGAAACTACACATTTTTTAAAAGTATGACATAGGCATTTTAGCTTGCATTGTGATAATTGACCATGTGTCCTATATATGTGCCTGCCTTTTAATTTAAATCCATGTCTCAGCCCACGTGACAACCACACCTCATTGCAGTCAATGGACTGTTCTATGCATCCTCAAATACTGAAATAGATTGCACAAAGTAGCACATAGATTATGTGTTCAAATAGTCCAGCTACCTGATAAGTAATAGTGAGATGCAAAATAGTTTAATGCACAAAATTTCCCTGTGACAGTTAGCAATAGAAAAAACAAGCAATTGCAAAGCCAAGAGGTCTGGCATTGACAAGCTGTGCAATGTCTATTTTTTACTGCAAGTGTATAACACAAAAATAAAAATAACAAAAAATAAACCCTACACGTCTGCCACATGCTTGTATGATTCATTTTTAATTTAAAAATCATTCACTGCTGTGGCTATTTTACTAGTGAAATATAAGCCTTTCAGTTGTGCCATGCGTTTTATTGTTTTTAAGAAGGAGACAAGAATAAATCACCACATAACCAAGCACTCAAATCGCAGTGAGATACAGTGTTTCTTAAGTACTTAACTTTAAAAAGGTGATGAAAAATAAATCACCATCTAACTGGGCTCCCAAGGGGCAGGCAAAATAAATAGCTGGTATTTAAAGTTAATGTACAAAATAAATAAAACAAAAAAGCACTCTTTTAACCAGCTTTGCCCCTGAAGATCAAGGAACTATTTTAGGCAGAAGTAAAAAAATATACACAGGGTTCGTGCCGTCTCTCAAAATGATATGCTATGTTGAGCGAAAGGTCAATGTGATTGACAATATAACAGGCCAAAGGACGAAGCGCTGTGATCAAAAGCCACTCTAAATAGCTGTATTATATGAATACATTTTTGTAAACACAATAGTCTGGCAGGACAGCTAAAGTTGTCTCAAAGGTCAGACCTAACAATAGATGTGTAATGTAACAGAGATACCCAATACTTGTCCTTGGGGGTGACAAGAGGATGAAAATAAGAGTAGCAAAGGCAGCCAATTATGTCCATCGATGAGGAAAATCAAGTAAGCGTTTCCAGCATATCATTCCATGTAACTCCAGTATCAATGAATAAGAAAGAAGTAATACTTCATGAAGTATATTCGTTGCATACAAGACACAGAAGAGCACCCTGAAAGCAACAACATGATCAAAATCAGGGTTCTGAATGAATACTCTCCAAAGACAGAGTACCATATTTTGACACAAGACTGGAAGAGGATGACAGAGTCAGCTTTACATTTGATGGAAACCGCGGATATTGCGAAATGTAAATATCACTAGTAGAGCCTTCTTTTATGACATTTCATCATTTCATGATATTCATGTTATGAATTTAGAACCTGTGTATCTTCACTTGTAGTCAAGAATAAGGAAAAACTCTTCAAAATGATGGCTTATTCTGACACGCCCCCCCCCTAAAAACATGACTACATAAGGCATCATTTCTACCTTTCAAGAAATGATCTTTGTGAAATCATTAGAAGTCCCTTGGTACACGTTTCAATGCACTAGCTTTTTAATGTTACCTCAACAGCCTCTCTAGTGAGAAGATAATAAAACATAATTTCTCACTCCCTTAGACGAACAAACTCGTCTGTGCCAAAGTCACCTGAGCTAGATTGAGTTTCTAAATACCAGACACCATTCATAATGAAATATAATTTGTTGGGATGGAAAAGTCCCTCACATGGGGATGGAGGTGCACTCCTGCAACGAGTGTCCCAAGTGTACTGATGTCTGAATCCTTAATGCTGATTTTTTTAAAATTTGCAGCGCGCCCATACAGGACAATGGTGGCCGCTTTTCGTATTGAGCGCTATGCCGCTGTAACTTTAAAAGTGGCTGCTCCCAACCCCCACAGCTCTCACGGCACAATGGTGACGTTCTTTCACCTTTTTTTTTTTATTTTATAAATTTGCATGCTAAGCGCGGAGCCCACTTTAGGGACACAGTGCTCAGTTTCATTTTTTTTTTTGTTAAACTATAATGTGGAGCGTGGCGCCCGCTTCAGTGACACCGCGCTCTGTTTATTTTTTATTTTTTTACTTTATTGGGGAGCGCGGGGCCCGCTTCATGGACACCGTGCTCTACAATACAATAGGTCTTGCTTTTGCAGAACTTTGACCTATTGGTATAGTAAATGACAATGCCTTTTAATATTATAATAGGCATTGCCATTTACAATGCCAATAGCTCACAATCTCGCAATTGCAAGACCTGTTGCATTGTAAATGCTTGTTACCTGTGTCAGTGGTTCACTCATTTAAAGTTCAGCTGCTGTGTGCTTAACTAACCCTTGTTCTACATTGGTTTGGTGTGTAGGGCTGTGCGGTGCATGTGTGATCTACATGTGCTGGGTGTATGTGTGCCTGTGAATGATAAAATGCAGAGATAATGCAGTTCTGTGCAGTGTGTGTATGCTATATGCGTGTCAGAGGGTTTGTGTGGCTGTGAATGGTACAATACAGAGATAATGTAGTACTGTGCAGTATTTATGCTATATGAATGCGCTGGATGTATGTGTGCCTGTGAATGGTATAATCATGGGAGGAAAGGAAGTAGAGGAATCCCTCCAGACAGATTTGTATATTGCTGCATTCCTGTAAGTTCGGTGGTAAACACTGGAAGAAGCAAGAGCCTGGCTCTCCAGTACACTTTGAAGGGTGCTCTTTGATTCATAAAGAAATCACAAGGAAGACGACCTCGGAACATCTCAAGAAGGAGATAAGGCTGATAAGAGAATCATAAACAGAGGCCTGGGGGTATCCTTTGATAATAACAACAAAATAATCCACGGGTCTCAAGGAAAAATCTATATAAAGAAACAGACAACACAGCAGTACACACAACAGAAGAAAAAGTGAAAACGAGGGGATCTCAATTAAGAGGACGGATTCCCATCACCCACCGAAGTGGCATGCTTCATCATTTGGGGATCTCCTCTCAGCTGAATTTTAATTCACTTTTCCTTTTACACTGCATCGAACACCTACCATATTGCCTTATGCTTCAGTGATCTTAGGTGATCCAGTCTTGGATTATAGTTGAAAAAACATCCGCGAGCTCCTCCTATATACTAGTTAGGAGTTGTAGCTCCTTAGTTGCACTAGTGTGCAGCTGAGAGGAGATCCCCAAATGATGAAGCATGCCACTTCGGTGGGTGATGGGAATCCGTCCTCTTAATTGAGATCCCCTCGTTTTCACTTTTTCTTCTGTTGTGTGTACTGCTGTGTTGTCTGTTTCTTTATATAGATTTTCCTTGAGACCCGTGGATTATTTTGTTGTTATTATAATTGGTGAGGGGATTTGTCCGCGCAGGTCTATAAATTTCCCTTGGACCCTCTATCTATCTGGTATTGTATTGGTATCCTTTGATACACATATCACTGTGGCTGATATTAAGGTGTGAACATCTAGTCACTTCTATGGCCTGTGTTGTGGGGACCACCTGCCTTGGAGCCAGGAGCACCCGTAAAATCCCGCTTGCCAAGACCAGTGTGTTCTGTGAGGAAGAGGAGAGATTTAGTGGGAGCGAGGTAAATTAGGGAATCCTGGAGAGTGAATCGCTATAACAAGGTGTAAGAAGAAGGCTGATGTACTCATTTGGTTGCTGCCTTTTTGCAGGGGAAGTCGGAGACTCTTGTATTCCAGGGGGGGGGCTGTGGTGAAGTGAGCCATGGTCATTGCTGCACCAAACTGGTCATAGCCCATGTGCAGGTTCAGTTGGCTACCCTATATGACAGGTGACACTCCTGTGAAGAGAACCGCTGTACTGATTGTGTCAGAACCCATGTCGAGTGGAGGCACAGTGACCCGGTATGCCAAAGAGGGCCACCAGGACTAAGAAAGAAGTGAGACCTGGTCAAGATCATCATCACAGAAGAAAAGCCACCGTGGTGACCATAGCAGGCCTGAGCTGTAACAGAGGACCAGCGTCAGGATCTTCACTCCCCTCCCCGCTACCTGTGGGAAGAGCCGAAGAACTTACCCATCTTTGATGAGCATCAACCATGTTGCAGGACCATGTGTGGGGAACTCAAGGACAGCCAATTGCAGTCTGTCTGGGCCATGTGAAAAAGAGTAACCAGAGACAGCAGTTGCAGCTCCAGCGTCTGATGAGGGGGCATGCTCAGAGACTCCAGTCACACTGATCCTGCTGATGGCAGTAAGACTGATTTTGGGCAAGTCAGTCACGGGGGAGCTTGCTTGCCAAATAGTGTTTCGGCATTCGGGCACTTTTGAGTTTAATACAGAGTCAAAGTGGAACTCTTGAGACTCAGACTACTAGTGGGGCATTACCTGAATGTCACCTATAGTGAATGAGGAATAACCACTATCGCTAACTTGAGAAGAGTGGACTCAGGGATCCTCCAATGAAAAACTAGAGCCCTGACCTCAGGGCCCTGTGTGTATTGTTTGTGAATGTTGTATTTTAGTTTGTAGTGGTAGATATAAATTTCTTTTATCACAAAAGCAAGTATTTGACTTGACAATAATTTATTGCTGCTGCTTTGTGAATTTTGAGTTGTGAGCCTGTGTCTGCCTTCTCCCGAGAAGTCTTGGACTGCTCGACCCATGCTTTCACTGAGATTCAAGTGCTGAAGAGGTACTTGGCCCAGTTGCTCAGGATCCAGAGTAGGTCAGTCCCGGGACAGCAGAAGTAAAAGGCCTCAACCCCCATGGTTTAGTTGGTAACCCCTGCTTGCCACATGGCCCTCTAAACAGGGTTATGACACAATTACATTTACTATTTACACACCAAACAGGATGATTAATTATTCAAGATAAAAGCTACAGATGCCCCAAGTCATAGTCCAATGAAGGACAAATTGCAGCAAATGGAAACCTGTGTTTTTGAAACTTATTAGATCCTGCATCACCCCTACCCCCCATGTATCCTGCAATATCTGTCATCTGTATCAGGGCTCTCCTTGCTTTGCTACAGGATTCAGGTATCTAATGGCTTAATGAAAATATTACCCAGCATGAATGCAGAGAATTTTGATTTCCTGTTCCTCGCCAACCTTTGTACAAAGCTGGAATAAGACAGGATATTTGAAGGGGATGGTTAAGACATCTTGATCCACTGCTACAATTTTTTTTTAACTTGTGAAATGTTACTAAGTAGTTATCTCCTTATTTTATCTTGGTTTTGACACTGAAAAATGTATATCTTTTAACTGTACTGTGATGAAGTTGCTCAGCCCCACTTAAACTTTACTATTAAAGATAGTCTTGATGATCAAGCCACATTACCAAAGGCAAATCAAAGAGGCATCCTTTTGCCTTTGTTTGACTGGACTTGTTGAGTAGCTCAGTAGACATTTCCTTACTATCGTAGCAGTGTTTTTATTTGTTAATTTTTTAACCTGCGCCACTTTTCCTGAGTTTTAGCACAACTGTGCCCCGTTATTGCCACATACATTGTTTCTAAGTAATAAGGGTTATTTACAGAGCCAAATAACTATGTGGTTCCCGGCAATACAGGAGCAGGGGAAATTCAAAGTGAAAAGCCCCATTCTGAATATGAATGCTACACCAGGAGACTAGTGGTGCAGCGCCAAAGAGCTCTCATTATGTTTTGAAAAGCACAGTTCAACAGATCAGAGAAACGTGCAGGTCAAAACTTTACATGATTGGGAATAGTCACCTGTTATTAGTCCATACCACAGAAGCTCCATCACATCTCAATAGACAACCACATCCTCAACATGACCATTTTTTTTTTTTTTTTTTTAGTTTTATATTGCACAAACTTGTCCCAAGGGCATCAGAGCGCTTTACAAGGGTTGTATATACTGCGATGAAAAACAGTAGGGTGCATATAGGAGATTTAATACAAATAGGAAGCATACAGTAATACGCAATATATAACAAGGGCGAAATATACAATGGGGGAAGGAGAGGATTTTCAACGCAGTTCTGAGGTATTTACAGGAGACTAAGGCATGCCCCATGGATTCATAGGTCAGGATGAAACAGATCATTCCGAGGTCAAATACCATGAATATCAAGTTTCGGGCCCCTTGCTTAATCGATCCACTTTATCTTTTCCAAATTTAACTGAACAAGAAGTACCTGAAGCCAGTTTTGCTGCAGAGGACTCAAATTGTAATATACATATATAAAAGTACAATAAACATCTGTTATTCAGCGCCAAGATACCTGTCGCGGTGAACGTGCACTTTACAAATAGACGTTATGTTATGTTATGTTATGTTATGTTATTGGCCCTGATTAAAATTATTGGGCAAATTCAGTTTTGTGCACAATATCCTGTTTGCTTCTGAAACAGGATTCCAAGTCTTGATCATGTACCCATTGCATGTTCCAGGGTGTTCACCTTTAAATTTCGTACACTAGGACATGTTCTAGAGTGTGCAAATCAGAATGCCGCACTATTTGCCAGCAAGATTCTCGCTAGGTTTTACATGACATAAACTTGAGGACAAATAGCACGGGGTGTGCAGGTTGAGCACAGGAAAACATAATCTATACAGTTAGTGCATGAGCAAAAATATTGCCTGACTTGGAATCTCATTGGGGACACAAACGGGAGTTTGGCCCATAGTTGTAATCACAGCCTTGGTGGTGATCCAGCGCAAAACCAATACCTGATTAGGGATCAATACTCAATAATATCACAGAACAATGGCCCATACACATAAACCCAAATCCCTGATTTATATATGTACAATTCTTTTCTTTCTAAAATTCATGTATGACATTTCGACAATACATATCTAACTTTTACATCAACTTTCCTTCTACTTGGTCGATGAACCAATTAGTTGAATAGTTGATGGTAATGATACTACTATCTAACTAATCATTCAATCAGCTAAATGAACACAGACTCTCGTTGAAGTTAATAAAGTTTTATCTCAAATTAAATGATAAAATGCTCAATGCATACGGTCACAAGTGCAAACAATGAACTCACAAAGGGGGAGAAAAACATCAGTAATTTCAGATAGAGACAAACTCATCAATCAAATAATGACATTATGCATGAAGGAGTAGATAGATGAAGAGACAAAAGTTTCAGAGACAAAATTCATTTGCAGGTAATTTTGCAAGATCGAGTCAGAATAATACAAACCCAAAGGATCTGTAGAAAACCACCCCTCTGGCCAAAGTGATGGTGGGGGTCCCCTGAAATAGAGTCAGGGAACAAAGATCACAGGGACAGGAACGGGACAGGACAGGAACAGCTATGCCTCTCTGCAAACCGACGGACAGCGACGCATCTCCCCTCTCTCTCTCTCTCTCCGTAATCAGCCTAACCTAACCACACCCCTAAAAGCACCCCAGTTATACCCTAAAACCTACATGTCCGTCCCACATCAGTTGAAACATTTCACAAAACCCGACAGATGATTGGAGAGTTTAGGAGGTGGTCTGTCACACCACTGTGACTTCATTCAAAGTTTGGGCTTATTCATTGTTCTATACCCATTCCCATGATTTCATAATTGTTCCGTTCACAATTTAATTCATGTTACAATTGCACATAATTTTAAGCAATGTCCGCGGAAGGAGTCTTTCTGTCCCACGGTCAATCACATCCCTTGGCAGGCGATCATCACATTGGCCTTCAACCCCTGCACTTCTTCTCCTGTGCTCAGCGCTTCAGCGTGCCTTTGTCAGATCAATTTCACTCTTTTATCCTGCCCCTCCTTTATCCGTCTAAGTTAAGGGAAAATGGCGTCTCATCCATCGCACTATAGCAAATGGAAAATGAACATTCATTAATTATATGATAATGTAGTTTTCACTGTTTACCACCCACCTTTGCACTATTCCCTGTTAGCGTTTTTCCTAGCATAGCTTTATGCAAAAACGGTATTATTTATAATTTCAAAGCAAGCTGCAACATGCAAGCTACAAAATGCACATGTGGCCTAGTCATGCATTATTACCCGTTTCTTTCAAAGCATAATGTAAATACGGTTTTAGTTCTTTCATGCGTTATCTCACGTTAGTGCATGCATGCGCAAAGCAGTTTTCCCTTGTGTTCATGTAAGGTGCACGTTAATTTTCTATTACTACTTACTGTTAGTACATATTATGGGGGTATTCATTCGAGCAGGTTTCTTTTTGCGAAATCCTGCTCCATCAATCCCCCCTTTGATGGCTTTCTGGAGCCATCACAAAAATACCTACCATACCGAGTGCCATCTTCATTTATCTAAAACTCTGTATTCTTCTCTCTTTTTATGGCACTTTCAACTATATCTTTCATCATATTATAGTATTCTTCTAGCTCAATTTCCTCTCTTTTTCTTTTTTTCGCTCTTCGTTTATTCTCTGATTCTGTCTATTCCTTTTTTCCACTCTTACACTTACAACATTTATATGTTGTTATTATCTCTAAGGCTACTATGGCTACTGAAATAAGTGGCATTATTATTTTCCCTAATAAACTACTTCCAAAAGTAGAAAACCATTTACCTACAGAGGAGAAACTCTTACCAAGTCTCTCCCAAACACCGTCAACCTCCAGTTGGGTCAAATCTTCATGTAATTTCGTAATATTCTTTATATATCCCTCAATTCCTTTACTTTTGTCAGGGATATAGGTACAGCAGTGTTGGATTCTCAACATGCCACAGACTCCACCCTCTTTTGCCAATAAAATATCAAGGGCAAGTCGATTTCTGCAAAACCATTGATCTGATTGCAACCATTTCTGTGTCAATCATTAAGAAACCACCAGCAGTATCTGTTGATTAACGATCAACCACTGTGGATAACTTCCGAATTTTGTGCGAATTTAGAACGACTCCAACTGATGGTATCAGTGCACCAAAAATATCACCTACTATTTCTGAGAAACTTGCTCTCTTGTTACATGTTAGTCCGTTATTTATTTCCTTTAGTCTGTTGCTGTTTCGGTCCATGTGTTAGACCTTTGGAAAGACAATAGCAAAATAACAACTACCATACCAATGTGCAGGCAATCTATTGTAGGCTTTCTTACCGCACACATAATAGACTCCCGGAAACACAGGATCAGTTCCACCCTTCAATCCCCAACCTCCAGCAATTTGAAAAGTATGCTCACATTCACTAGTACCAATGAAATAATTGTTATAGTTAGTTTTCATTCTAAGCAAACATATTTTTCCCTTCTGATGCCAGTCCAGGGACATTGCAGCGTATGTCTCGCCTTTCTCATAATTTCCTTCCCTGAAAGCCCATGGTGGAACCTGTGACTTCGGTTCAGCAGCTTTTCTCTGGAAACTTTCCCTTCTACTTTCTACCATTTCTATAAATACTTTTTCTTCAACCTGCAAACTACATGTTAAATTGTTTTTATAAGCATATTCTACATCTAAAGCCTTAGTAATATGGAAGAATTCTCACATATAACGTGCATTTTTACTACTCAAAACCTTATTTAGTTCCTTAATAACAGGTATTTCTGAAAACACTAAATCTATATTAGAATAATGATATTCGAGCTTCCCGTCACGTAAAACAAACTTGTTAAGACACTGCAAGACACACCATATGTTAAAGGTAGGTGATGATACGTCACCCCCTCTGAGACAGACGAAGGTAATTGCATGCATACATAACAATCACTCACATTCATTGTGGCAATGTATTCATACAACAATTTAGTAAACACATTTAACGAGAAATCACTAATTGATTTATCATGATGGAGAATGCTTCCATCCATTTGCTCTATGTTGGGATTAGGTGTTCTTTTAGTAACATCATTCACTCTTTCACTTGTCACATCATTAGTATTATTTCCATGTTTAGTTACCATTAGAATAGGTACAAAGACAGTTAGTAATATCCACATGAATGTTAATAACAAGACACTACATAAGCAAGCTTTAATACATCTACGTTTTAGACTAGATTTTGGATGTTCTGTCACCTTTTCTTCAGCCATTTTGTATTCTACCAAAAATATATATAAAAATCTATCTAAATCTATAAACACTAAACTTTACTAAAAAATTTAAAATTCTAGGAAAATAGTGTAATCCCACACTTCAGACTTTCTTCTTTACCCCTTTCTTTTCTTTAGTTCTTCAGAATTCTTTACTTCTTCTTCCAGCTGACAATGTTGCACCTTAGTTTTTGTCACAGTTCTTTAAGGTGGTCTCAGTTTGCTTTCATCAACATGTCCAGTGTCAGAATTGTCTTTTTCTTCACTTGGATCTGAGCTTTCAATTTCTTCCAAGATTGCGTAAGTCCATTCTGGTGCTGTATATTTTCTGCTTGGAATTCTTACTCTTCTTGTTTTTTGTACTAATTCTTCTCCTGACTCTTCTTGTTCTGTCTGACTTGAGACCTCACTACTTTGCTCTGGTCTTTTCTTTAACTTTCTCCTTACAAGAGTGTATTTCAGTCTACCTGGCCAATTGTCACCTTTTCTTGGTTTCTTAGTCTGTACTACCTTTTCACCTTCTCCATCTGGCTCACAGGTTCTTTTGTTTGGCCTTTCTTCTATCTGTTCTTCTTCTTCTTCTGGATTTTCAGTAACTTCTGTTTCTGCTGATCCAACAGCAATTTCACTTTCTCCTGGTTTAACCGTGAACCCACTTTCTTCTGGTTCAACAACAGTCTCACCTTCCTCTGGTTCAACAGCAGTCTCATGAGACCCAGTAGCTGGTGCCCACTTTACTTGACTTGTGCTTGGCTGTTCGTCATCAGTTTGTTCTTCAGAATCTGTTACTCTAGATTCTTCAGCTTCACACACTTCAACCTCTGGTCTTTGACTTTGTTTTACCAGTTGCTGCTCTTCTTGTCTTTCAAGTGGACTTGAGACTCATCTAGTGTGGCTTGCGTGAATCCAGTTTTGCAGACCACCACACTTCACTGCCGTCGTCGTCACCAGAATTATTTGGTAAGGACCATTCCACCTGGGTTCTACACACGATTTCCTCACGTGTTTCTAGATGAGAACCCACTCACTGGGGCTGACCAAGATGGCCGACAGGTGAGGAGCTCCGGCAGGGAGCTCACGGCTAGGGATTGCCTTTTTGGCTCAAATCCCCTGAATTCTAATCCCTCCTTGGACCCTTTTACTCACCTGGGGTCATGTTTGACTACGGTCCTCGTATCTCCAATCTCCCGCATCTGGGTTCGAAACCGTGATTAATGTTCTGACCGCGGAGTCCGAGACAACATGGCCGATGCCCGGTGGAGCTGCTTGGTTGGCTATAGAGGAGACTAGCTCAGGTTCATTCCCGCGGCCGTCACCTACCCAGCCGGACATTTGGCATGGTTTTCCTCGTCTCTCCGCTGTTGTTCTCCTTCCTCCCCCTCCTTCGGATGAATCACCGAGGATCTGCTGATGACAAAGCCAGTCTCGGTGCGGCCAATGCCTTGTCGAAATCTCCGGATGGCTGTCGAGTGAGCTGGGCTGAGGTTCGCCCCTCCTGGCCGTCCCCTTGCCTTCCGGGTTGGGACGCAGCTGCTTGCCCTGCTGCTTGACCTCTTGCTTCGCCGCCTGTGGTGTCACTGAGACGCGCAAGTCTTATTCCCATGATGGGGTTGCAGTGGCGGTGAGTGCCACGGCGCTATGGTCTGGTGCCCCCGAACTTGTTTTCACTTTCGTGAGCCAGGGGAGGCGTACCCTACTGGTCCCCGCTGCTGCCTCCCTTCTTTCTGGTCTGCTTCCTGGGTGCACGAAACAACTTCACTGCTGTAACCCTGAGTGCTTCTACATGACGACCCGAATGAGATCAGTGATCTCCAGCCTTTCCTCCCTCATTGATCCTCTGGCTGCCTCCCTCTTCCAGTCCTGTTCCGTGGAGTCGGCGTCTTTTGTGGCTTTTTTGGATTGAATTCTTTGTTTTATCTTCAAGCTCACCATCTTGTGATGAACTGACCGGTGTCCCCATCCTGGGTCCTCCATCTTTGCGGCTTCGAGCGATCCTTGGTCTGGAGCATGCCGTTGGTTTTTCTCCTCGTGTGGCCTGACGGACCTTTGCCTTCATGTCGACCCCTCCCTGACTCGCCTACACCCCTCTCATTGTGTTTAGTCTCTGTGAGGCTCTCTTTTACACCCACCCTCAGACCCGTTCCATTTCCTATGCGATCCGTCGTATTGAGGGAGCCTGGCTCTGGATGTTTGTGTTTTTTGGACCCCAAACCAGTTCGTTGACTCTTCATCTCTGTTCTTTTTTGCTTTCTGTGTTTCCCCCTGAATTTCTATCTTCCGTTGCCGGTCTATCTGACCTGATCGTTTTTCCAGCCCCTTGATTCTCCCCCACTTCCTTCTATTCTCCTTGGACTTGTTCTATGTGTTTTTGCTATGCTCTATTTTATTGATGTAACTTTGTAACTATATTTTTGTTCCTCATGTAAAGCACTCTGATACCTCCGGGTCTAGCCAGCGCTATATAAAACTCTTCAAATAAAATAAAATAAATAAAATAAATAAACCAGGACTCAGATCATGAGCTTGATTCGGCTGTGTTGTTGTGGCATCTTCTCCAACCTGGCGAGACACAGAACGCACCAGATCAGCCAATCCTCTGCAATAATCAAGCACTAGATCATCAGATATATTCATCAGTTTGTTCGCTGGTATGTATGATTGTCTCATTGCTCTTCCCATTAAGACTTCGTGAGGACTCAAACCCGTCTTTTTGTCAGGAATGCTTCTAAGACTCATCAGTACAAGGGGTAAAGCATCAGGCCATTTCAGTGTTGTGGATGCACACACCTTTCCTAACCTAGATTTTATTGTGCCATTTAACTGCTCAACCACTCCAGATGCTTCGGGTCGATAGGCACAATGCAGCTTCTGTTCAATTTGTAATGCTGCACAAATCATCCGAATTATCTCATTATTGAAATGTGTTCCTCTATCTGTCTCTAAAGTGACTGGAAATCCAAACCTAGGAATAAGTTCTCTCAAAAGCAATTTGGCTACAGTTAGGCTGTCATTTCTTCTTGTGGGATAGGCCTCCACCCAGCGAGAGAACAAGCAGACGACAACCAACACATACTTCAGCCCATTACATGGGGGAAGTTCGATAAAATCCAATTGGAGATGGGTAAATGGTCCTCCTGCTCTTCCAATTCGTCCCCAACTAACAACTGTCTTTCTGCCTGGATTTTGCTTCTGACAAGTGATGCACCTCTGACAAAGGCTCTCTGCAATGACCTGAACCTTGGGTTATACCATGACTGCTTGAAGAGTCTGATCATTGCATCTCTTCCAACATGCGCAATTCCATGACACCCTGGCCATATGAGATAGTAAACTGTCTGGCATGACTGGTCTTTCATCTATATAGACCCACACTTCGTCCTCTCCTCGCTTTCTGCAACATGAATTTTTCCAGATTTCTTTTTCCTCATCACTTGCCTTTTCCTGCAACTGCCTCACTTCATCCCAAGTTTCAAATGTGGTTGTGAACATAAGATGGCATTCGGTATTTTCCTTTTCAATTGCTCTGTTTAAGGCTATAAAGTTTCGTGCACCAAAACACGCTATTTGGTCGGCGTATCTGTTGCCCTTTGTCACATAATCGTCTCCTGATTTATGTGCGGCACATTTGACCACTGCAATTCTTTTGGGCAATTGCAAAGCATCCAATAATTCTTTTACAGTTTTGCTGTTACGGATAGGGGAACCTGAAGGAGTCAGAAATCCCCTTTGCATCCATAGCTGTCCAAAATCATGGACAACCCCAAACCCATATTGGCTATCAGTGAATATGGTCACCCTCAGGCTTTTGGCAATTTTGCACGCTCTAATTAGAGCTATTAATTCAGCAATTTGAGCAGAGTTTACCCCTTTTAGACAGGATGCTTCTAGAACTCCCACTATGGTGCAAACAGCATAGGCAGTGCATAATTCACCTTTCTCATTTCTTAGGCATGACCCATCCACAAATATCTCACAGTCTGGTTCTTCCAAAGGAACATCCTCTATATCAAACCTGGGTTTGGTGCACAGTTCTGTCACATCCAAACAATCATGATTCGCTTCCTCTCTCACTTCCTCACAACGAGAATTCGGCAGTAGAGTTGCCGGGTTTACAATAGTGCACCTCACCACAGTCACATTTTCAGCACCCAGAATCACTCTCTCGTACTTAGTCAGCCGACTAGAGGTCATATATTGTGTCCGGGTTTGAGTTCTAAGAATCTCAACAGAATGTGGCACATACACCTTGACTGGATAACCCATCACAATCGCTTCACTTTGTTCCAGACTCACACAAGTGGCGGCTACTGCTTTTAAACAGCCTCGTAACGCTGCAGCCACTGAATCCAAAGTAGCAGAAAAATATGCTTCTGGACGTCGTGCAATTCCATGTTTCTGAGTTAGGACTGAAAGTGCACACCCATCTCTCTCACACCAGTACAACGCAAAATCCTTTGCATAATCTGGCATTCCCAATGCAGGTGCTCGACAAAGACTATTTCTCAATTTCGTAAAAGCTTCCATACTTTCATCATCCAGCACAATCGGATCTTTCACATCTTTTCGTGTCAACCTCTGTAGAGGTTTTGCAATCAGTGAGAAACCACTCATCCATTGCCTAGAGTATCCAGCCATTCCCAAAAACATTCGTACTTCTTTTTGAGTTTTAGGCGGGCTCATTTGTTTAATCACACTAATTCTTTCTGGTGTTGATCCAGCGGTGTACTAACAACAGATACTCCACTACCATATACTCACCTGGGCCCATATAACCTTTTTCACTAATATCAAGTAGACCGCTGGAGCTTGTAGTTTATAGATTTCATGTTTTCACGAATAGTTATATTTCTGTTCTAACTAAACCTTTCACTGATCAAAAAGTTCTTTCCTCTGGTCGATGGACCATTAGTTGGAACTAGTTGATGGTGATAATTAACTTAACTTATTAAACATTCTTTGAAATAAAATAATGACAGACTCGGGAAGTTTTAAAATCTTTATCTAAATTAATGGCATGTGAACCATCTCAAAGTTTCAGTACAAACACCCTCATTCGCAAAAGTGTCAACTCAATCAATAATCGATAAGCAAAATATTTCAGACTCACACAATAACTATGCACAAGAAAGGAGAGGACAGAGAGAGAAGAACATCTATCAATACGATGAATTTATAGTTACCAAGAATGGTGTGAAGACCAACCCCCTGGCCAAAGGGCTGGTAAGGGTCCCCCAGGATAGATCAGGAGACAGGAATCAGGACAGGATACTTCACCTCTCTGAATACCGACGACTGCGTCGCACCCCTCTCTGACACTTTCTTCCTCCTCGTGGTTCTTCCGCGATCTTCTTTCTAACCCAATTAAGTTAAAATAGATGGTTCTCTGCATTCAGTTTCTTCATCAGCACCACCCCCAGCACCGACAGCATCCCAAGCCCTCGACTTCCAGCATCGACGCTTCTCCCCGTGTCTGCTTCCGTGACTGCTCTCTCAGCTTCTGCTAAACTAACTAACTAAAACTACCTCAATTATACCTTTCCATAACCATGTACCACCCATTAATGTTTCAATTTCATAAAATACTAACTTTGATTGGTCAGGCGAGGGGGGATGATCGTCACACCATGCTTACATTTCACTTATTTTCATTGAACCATTGTCTTTTAAACCCATCCCCTCAAACTTTGTTAAATCATTTCCTTTCCCATACATCTCCAAACTTTATTAATACAAAATGTTTCAACTTCATGAATAAGTCTTCTTCATATGAACTCTTCACCCTCATGTTCCCAGGGCACATCTTCTCTGGCCTTGGACGCGTGACAAATCCTTACTCATCCTTCCTCATCTGCGCATGTGCAGGGTCAAGTCAGTCAGCTCAATTAAGACAAGTGTGATTGGCCCAAATGCGCACTAATAATAAAGTCAAAAGAAGAAATGTTATTCTCAAAAATAAATGGTTTTACTGTATACCACCAACCTCTACTCTAACCCACTTTAATTATTATTACCCTTTTCTGCATTTGCGTTAGTATAAAACTTATTTTCTATTCAGCCAAGCAGGTGCCATGCATGTGAGCTTTCAAGCGGCCATTTTAATGCGTTTGGCGCAGGCGCAAGATTTTCCCTCTAAGCATTAGTACGTCATACTACGTAGATGCAGTAGACGCATGCGCAGTAAAGATCCCTTGTTAGAGTGCGTTTTAGTCCTTCGTTCATGTTGTTATGGTTAGTAAACACATATGCAAGCTTCACTGTCCCGCGTGTCTTTTCTAAAATGCGAATTATTAATTACAAACACATAGTTAGTAATTCGTTAATGAGTTCAAACGAAAGGATTGCTTCCGAGCAAGTCTCATTTACGAGTCCTTGCTCCATCAGTGTCACCTTTCTGACTCCCTTTTCTATTTTGTGTCCTAGGTATTGGACCTCTTGTTTACAAAATTGTAATTTTGCTGGTGACACTTTGTGTCCTCCTTCTGCCAAATGGTTCAGTAAGGCAATGGTATCTGTCACACATGCCTCTCGGGTCTTTGATGCCACAAGTAGGTCATCAATGTACTGAACCAAGACTGAATTTCCTGGCATGACCAAGGTCTCCAGACACCTTTTCAGAATCTGATTAAAGATTGAAGGACTCTCGGTATACCCTTGAGGAACTCGGCACCATGCCAAAACACGGTTTCCGAACCGGAACGCAAAAAGATATTGGCTTTCCGGATGCAAGGGAATCGAGAAAAATGCTTGGCACAGATCAATCACTGTGTACCATTCTGAATCGCATGGAATTTGATAAAGGATTACTGCTGGATTTGGTACTACTGGACAGCAAGGTACCACAATCTTATTAATCTTTCTTAAATCCTATACTACTCTATATTGTCCGCTTGGCTTTTTAATTCCTATAATGGGCGAATTACAAGGACTACTAATTATTTCTTTCAAAATTCCCTGTTCAATCATTTGATCAATGTGTTTGGATACACAGCACCCTCTTTCACTGTAACCTGAATCGGGTCGACATTTGTCATTAGGCCAATCTCTTTCCCCCGTAAAGTCCCATACATCTGACCTCACAGTACTTCCTAGTTCTTCAGGCAAACTTTCTTCTGTGAGAAGTGAAAACAACTCATCCACTTCTGTCCCTTGCTTTGCTAACATCATCTTGAATTCAACATCTTCATCAGGTGTCTGAAACACAATACCATCTGGCGTACAGTAGATGGTACAGTTCATCTTGCACAACAAATCTCTTCTCAAGAGATTTACTCGACTTGAGTCACATACCACGAAACGATGCATGTCTCTGAAACTTCCAATATGAACTTCTATTGGATTTATGACTGGTGTTCTAATATGCTTATTTGAGACTCCTACAACTTGGATAGTTTCTCCCGAGAGGGGTAGGTTTGGAATTTCTGCTGCTCTCACAGTAGAACGGGTAGCACCAGTGTCCACCAGGAATGTAATATCATTACCTTCCACCTTTCCTTCGACAAATGGACCTGACTGATCTACCGCCAAAGATGCGCCAAGTACGCACTTTTCCTCCCCCCTCAGGCACCGTCATTGAGATGCGTCTGAATCATTCTCATTGCACTGCAACCAATATTGCGGAACCATTTGCACACATTGATTCTTACCAATTTGGTCACCTCCGTGAAATCCAGTTTTCACACCGTACCTCTGCACCTGAACATTCACATTATTTGGCATAGGAGCTTGTGGCACCTGTAACTGTGTGAGTTCATTCTGCATCTGTGGATTTAAATTTTGATTTACCCCATTATTCTTTTGAGCAGATCTACACTCGTTCTTCCAATGCCCAATCTTTCCGCACGCATTACAAGGAGATTTCTTCCTAGCCTCTTCTTTACTCATTTTACCTCTACCTCTACCTCCGTTGGGTACCTGACCATTTTGATTCTGAACATTCATCTGATAACCTGTCTGGGAATTATTATTTACCTCTTGTTGCTCTGCTACCTTCACTTGTGGCCACATCATTTTCTCCTTTAATTTCTTATGTCTTGATTCAATGTCATCACTACAATACTTTGCATACCTTAAAATTTCATCAATTGTTTTACTCTGCCAACAGATCAAATGTTGCTGAATCATATTACTAATCTCGGTTTCAACCCAAACACAAAACGATACACAAAATGTCCCATATCTTTGTCTCCAATATTCTCAAATCGCTGTACTGTTTAAATACTTGTAACACCCTTTCATAGTAGGCATGCACTGACTCCTTTGGTTCTTGGGTCGTCCTGTCTATTTTAACCCAATCTGTTTCTTTAGGGGAAATTTTCACTTTTAAGAAAGTGATTACCTGATTATACTTTTTCATCACCTCTTCGGATGGTGCACCTGTTTTAGGGTCTCTAGGATATCCTCCTTTTGGCCAATCGACAGCGATCTTGCATTCTGTCCACAAATCTGCTGGAATAACAATCTCAAACAACCCATCTAAATCCTTTAGCAAAACCTTCGAGACCTTCACAAACCTTTCTACCTGTTTGTACCATTCAACTGGTTTCTCTCTTAATCTGGGGAAATCATTCGCAAAAGATAATATATCCTGCCTTGACCATGGAACATGAACATATCCACCACCTGGAACTTCTCTCATCGGACACGCCCTTTCAACTTGTTCTGTTTCTTTTAACGGAAACATAGACGCTCCTTTACTAGCTGCTTCTTCCTTCTTTTTCACCCATCTATTTTTCCATCGATCTACATCTCCCCATTCAAACTCTCCAGATCTTTTTCAGTAAAGGCCAATCTCTACGATTTCTGCAACACCTTTGACTTTTCTATGTCTATTCCATACTCACCAGCAGCTTCGGATATTTTCTCATGAAGATTCCTTGCTCTCCAAGTAATGCTTTTACACAAAAACAATAATTCATCATCTCGGTAAGTCCCTAATCTGTCCGGATTTATCGTACCAATAATCATCTCTTCCAAATCCACTTTCAATTGGCTCACATTTATACTCTGTGGTTGAGGTTTTTTCTTTTCCATTCCCTGTATCCAATCATTAAATTCCGCTGGTGAAGGACCTGCTGAACTCCCTGTCGTTGAAATAGTGAAAAATACTTTATTTGTTTTTTACAACCATAAAATAAAACACTTAAAATTATTAAAATGTGAAGTTAAAACAAATTCACGATAAAATGCATCATTATGTCAAAATATGTACAAACATTTCCCCTTCTTTCTTTCCATCCAACTCATTATTAACCCTATTATGACTGTATATCTGCAGGATTTTCCTGGATCTATTTGTATACTTCTTCTAGGGGTTTCTGTTATCATCTCACACACTGGAAGATCTAACAATGTAGTATTTGTGTCAGCCTGTCCATCCTCATTCACTACCATCACCACTTCATTCCTGACACTACTCCTAGGAACTGCTAACGTATGTACTTTTGATACATTCTGTCTTTCTCCATACACTGGAACTATGGGACCATTTGTTACCGGTACCGTTAATCCTTCTGCATTCAGACTTAACTGATTTATTTTCTGGATCTGCTCTACTTTTGCCTTATTTAGCATGTCAAATTCTTTTTCTCGCATTATCCTAGCCATGTCCGCAATCTGTGGGATTAATGGATTTCCCATAAAGGGTACATTCAGAGTCACTTCAACTGAATTTTCTTGATAGGGCGGAGGTCTTTTGGTCATGATATCCTCTAATAACTCATCATCAGATTCGTTTGCATCATCTCTTAAACTTGAAGTTTCTACATTTTTCTTTTTCTCTTTACATTTGCTTCCCATCTGATCATCAGCAACTAAAACTGGGTACAAACCCTCGGTTACCACAGTTCTCCTCCATCGCTTCATTGTGTCCTCTCTTCTCTCAAAAGGGTACCTAGTCATTACATTTCTGTATCTCCTACCCCCTCGATATTTCTCTCTTTCCATTGCTTCTACTTCCCATTCCTCTAACGCTTCATACTGTGTAGGTCTGGGATTTGGTTCTAATGAATTCATTCGATTTCTCAAATTCTGTAAAATCTTCATATTAAATGAACCATGCTGTGGAAAGGCTATAACACCATCATCCTTTGTATATTCCACCAAATTCTCTAACCATATACACGTATGGTATCCTCTCTCTAACATTATATAAGAAGCAGGCGTTCCTGGAGGGGGAATAAGAATTTCCTCTCTAGTCACTATTGGTTTATCCTTCTTAAAGAAATTCTTTATTTTCTTTAACAACTTCATTTTTTCTGACTCTTTACGCAAATGTATCACAACAAAACACACTAAGAATCCTTTCCGTAATTTCTTCTTATTCTATTTGCTAGCTCTCGTCCAATACCAGCGCCACTCACACTAACCGTTCAATCACAGCTCTCTACGGATCTGCTATCTCGACCAATGTCAGCACGACTCACACCAATTAACCAATCACAGCTCAGTACACGCCCGCTGCCTGACCAATGCCAGCGCGGCTTTTTCTGACGTCAGTATTACTCCTTCTACTGACCCTCCCTTTACAAAATAATACAGCAAGGTATTTCTAAATATTTTTAATTAAAAAAATTCGATTAGTAACAACACAAAACAATGCTACCTTGTCTGCTCCTCTAATAAAGAGATAGTCTTCACCTTTCCAAGAGGTTTTCTTCACTACGAGTCCTAATAACGTCCAGCACTATTTTACTCTTCAAACAAGCTCCGAGTGGACCTATTACTCCTCTAGGGATAAGGCCAAAGTTTCGCAAGAGGACTTTTTGGTGTGAAAATAGGTCTTGGTACTCCCCTGGGGATAAGGCTAGAGTTTCGGAAGTGGACCCTTTGCTATTTCAGACACTCTACTCTCATACGAAATTTCCCTAAATATAACGCCTTCAGCCCTTTGTAGCTTCGGTATTATTACAACAGACAAAGTACTTCTACAGTGTTATTTCTTTACCACACTCTTCTTCTGCCTTTTTCAAGCTAAATTCCATTCCCGGGATTCCTCAGGTATCTCCTTACCTGTACTTCTAGACAACATAGAACAGGACACTAACTTTTTGTGTTAAAAACATATAATCAATAATCAATAATCATTACCAAACTAATCAATAATTAAACCGTCCTCTGCTACCAAGAAACTGATCCAGCGCGAAACCAATACCTGATCAAGGATCAATACTCAATAATATCACAGAACAATGGCCCATACACATTCACCCAAATCTCTGATGCACTGGGGTCAATTTATATATGTTCAATTCTTTTCTTTCTAAAATTCATGTATGACATTTCCACAATACTTATCTAAGTTTTACATCAACTTTCCTTCTACATGGTCGATGAACCAATTAGTTGAATAGTTGATGGTAATGATACTACTATCTAACTAATCATTCAATCAGCTAAATGAACACAGACTCTCGTTGAAGTTAATATAGTTTTATCTCAAATTAAATGATAAAATGCTCAATGCATACGGTCACAAGTGGAAACAATGAAGTCACAAAGGGGGAGAAAAGCATCAGCAATTTCAGATAGAGACAAACTCATCAATCAAATAATGACATTATGCATGAAGGAGTGGATAGATGAAGAGACAAAAGTTTCAGAGACAAAATTCATTTGCAGGTAATTTTGCAAGATCGAGTCAGAATAATACAAACCCAAAGGATCTGTAGAAAACCACCCCTCTGGCCAAAGTGATGGTGGAGGTCCCCTGAAATAGAGTCAGGGAACAAAGATCACAGGGACAGGAACGGGACAGGACAGGAACAGCTAGGCATCCCTGCAAACCGACGGACAGCGACGCATCTCCCCTCTCTCTCTCTCTCTCTCCGTAATCAGCCTAACCTAACCACACCCCTAAAAGCACCCCAGTTATATCCTAAAACCTACATGTCTGTCCCACATCAGTTGAAACATTTCACGAAACTCGACAGATGATTGGAGAGTTTAGGAGGTGGTCTGTCACATCACTGTGACTTCATTCAAAGTTTGGGCTTATTCATTGTTCTATACCCATTCCCATGATTTCATAATTGTTCTGTTCACACGATTTAATTCATGTTACAATTGCACATAATTTTAAGCAATGTCCGCGGAAGGAGTCTTTCTGTCCCACGGTCAGTCACATCCCTTGGCAGGCGATCATCACATTGGCCTTCAACCCCTGCACTTCTTCTACTGTGCTCAGCGCTTCAGTGTGCCTTTGTCAGATTAATTTCACTCTTTTATCCTGCCCCTCCTTTATCCGGCTAAGTTAAGGGAAAATGGCGTCTCATCCATCTCACTATAGCAAATGGAAAATGAACATTCATTCATTATATGATAATGTAGTTTTCACTGTTTAACACCCACCTTTGCACTATTCCCTGTTAGCGTTTGTCCTAGCATAGCTTTATGCAAAAACGGTATTATTTATAATTTCAAAGCAAGCTGCAACATGCAAACTACGAAATGCACATGTGGCCTAGTCATGCATTATTTCCCGTTTCTTTCAAAGCATAATGTAAATACGGTTTCAGTTCTTTCATGCGTTATCTCACGTTAGTGCATGCATGCGCAAAGCAGTTTTCCCTTGTGTTCATGTAAGGTGCACGTTAATTTTCTATTACTACTTACTGTTAGTACGTATTATGGGGGTATTCATTCGAGCAGGTTTCTTTTTGCGAAATCCTGCTCCATCTGCAAATTCCTTCCTTAACTCTGCCGTGTGGTTGGGGCACAGGGGATGGGGTAGGTAGAACTGACATTCCCTGCCTGTCCTTCTTTGAAGCACTTGCTTTATGACCCCTCCCCCCTGCCCTGGCATTCCTGGGTAACTGCAGAGCTTTGTCCAGCAGATAGCCTCTCCCCTGGACAGCCATTTATCACCTAATCAAGGCATCCTGGCTAAGCCTGTTAGCACTAACCAATCAGGGGAGACTGCAGGAAGGCTGGATTTTGGCTTACAGAAAATAAAGAACGTGGGTCCATTTTGCAGTTGCATCATATGGAGTGAGAAATTATCATCCCTCCTTTGGATTTGATAGCGAGACGACAATGTTTTGAAAACCACTACTTTTTAACAAAAGATTGGCAGCACATCTGTCTTTCCTTCTCTCCGCACACACTGGGAAGTGAATCTCGTCTAGAAAAGGCACTGATTTGATACTGTCAGAAGCAAGAGTAAATGCCTATTTCTTGATAAGTGGATGGTGAGGATTTTTTCTACGCCGCTCCAGTATATCCGAGTTTGGGAGTACGCAAACTAGGAGAATTATCTAAACGAGGTGGGAAGAATTATTACTTTCCTGAAGAAGGTGGGGAGATATAAGATTGGACCCACCGAAACGCGTCGGACGCTCTGTTTTTGAAATACATCACGGATCAATGATTTATGTTACACTACATGATTAATATTCGACTGGAGCTTTTTGTCTCAGTTGTGTGCATTGAAACTTTATTGATTGGTTGTTTGACTATCGTGATGTTTTCCTGACAAGAACATATTTTCCTTGCAGTTTTGTTTGTCCCACTTGTTGTGGTTTTTAACCTGTATTGATGATTTTTTTGTGATTCGTTGAATGATATATTTGAATATTAATTTGTTTTTTAATGAATTATTTTTAAACGTTTTTAAATTTGACATTGTATGTATATACATTATTTTAATAAATTTTGGGTTAAGTACGATATTTTTTTGCATTGATTTGACTTTCCTAGTTCATGTTCTCTACTCCTCTGAGCATGATCCACCCTATTTGAGTGAGTAGTGTATGTATGTAAGAGTGGTGTTTGTGGTTAAAATATCTGCTCCCAAAGGGATTGTTTTTTGACTTACTGAAAATAAAGCCTTATAACTTATTTTCTTCATAAGTTACTATAAAGTCAACAATAGCAATCTATTGGATATAATTGACGCTAGCCTTACTGCCCAAGATTTAAAGATTCAATGTTTTTTCCATTGCCTTACCCATTCTTTGCACTCAACGTCCTTTTTTAAGAAATGGTTACAGTCTGAAAGTTTATTATTTAACTTTAATGCATTTTGCAGTATCTCTTTTATCTTGGTATTAATTCTCTTAAGATCTTACAACAGATTCTATTTTTCCTTCCAACTATCTGTATCCTATTACTCTTCAAAATGTCACTCAACAAATGGCCCTACGGAAATTGCCCTTTTATAACAAGACAGAATAGAAACAGTTAAGATGCCACTCTGAACTCGATATACCACGCTCAGAACATGTCTGTGATGCAGACATGCTATTGCGGAAATCAACATACTTTGTCATCTTGGCCTTCATGTGGGAATGTTTTTGGTCAGCTGAGCCAGTAGCAATTAGTCTCTGTGCTGTCTCTCTGCAGATCCCTAGGATTTCGTTCATGCTGCTCTTCTCGCCTTGTATACACGCACACACACGTACACACGTGCGCATGCATGCTTGCAGACACCACATGCATGTGAACACAAGCATGCACGCTCACACATACATGCACACCACACATTGCATACACCACCAGGGCCAGACTGGGAATGCAAACCGGCCCTGGCAATTGAGTCGGACCGGCTGCAGGGGGGAGGAGGGCTGCACATGGAAAACACTGCAGCTTTGTTACAGGGGGCCGATATTGCAACTATGCTGCAAAACAAGACCCCGGTAAGAAAAACCGCCCCCTAGAGGTCCAAAACCAGCCCCCACCCTGGTGGCTCACTGGGGAAACACCCGGTGCCCGGTCCGGCCCTGTACACCACGCGTGCACACTTTTTTTGCGATCCTCCAGTCTGAAAACAAATGGTAAATACTGTTTAGAAGAGCATTTCCGGCAACTTAATGTTGCATAAAGTCCACGGCAAGGGGAAAAATTGTTGCATGTATGAAATTAATACATTGTTAAACTGCTACAGACAACACCTGCCTATAACCACCATATCCATCCTGTAAATGGTAATGCACAAATAAGGTTTGTCATTTAAACAATGGCTGGCCTTGTTAAAGGGTCTCCTGGTCCCTGGGATTTAACGTGAAGACGCGTTGACGTTTCTCATCGTCATGAAAGATGACAGACTGAATGGATAGTTAGTCTAAAAGTCAATGGCTCTCCTGTCAAAGCTGGGCACAATTACCAGCGGCAGCCAGCGTGCTAAATTGAGATGATTGGCCATAAACTCCCTCTTTCTAAAGGTTATTGATTGGCACATTAGGAACAAAATATTGATGCATTCACTGTGAGAAAGTGGGAGTCTGAGGGATATAACATTGATTATTGAAAATCATTTGTAAGCTACCAGGATGTCACTTCTTTCATTCATCAAAAAAGCGAGCAAGAGAGATATCTCAACTGGCTAAGAAGAGAAAAAAAAAGAGGATTGTAAGTTCTAATCACGACAAGGTCATCGCAGCCCGCTGAGGCACATAAAATGAATACCAAGCGTAAGTGGGTGATAATAAAATGTGCAACATTAGAGCGCTTTGACATTCTGCTAAGAATGCACTGCTTCAGGATACCATGATATGACATTGTTAAATTTGCCAATTTTTATGAATTGCGGACGTTGAACAAGGAATTTCCCAGTTCAAACACACAGAAAAGAATCTGCAATCAAGGGCTAAGGTTTACCAAACTCTGGTGAATGTATTTTAATATTATAAATACACAATGAAATGGAAAGAACTATGATAAGGCTGCTTTGCAGATAGTTTATCTTATAAAGGAACTGCAGCTAACTAAGGTCATGTTGACCTGCCGCGCCAGAGTGTAGTACATCATGTAGAAAGGCAAGAAAGTAAGCACATTATGTTGGATCCTGGCTTCAAAAAATAGCCTTGAAGATTTCAATTTAATAGAGCATTAACATAACTAGAAAGGCGGATTGGTGATACAATATCTGGAGGTATCACACATCAGCATAACTTCACAGTATTTTATTCTTTAGTTTTAATTTTGTGCTTCTACTTGTTTGTGTCGAGTGTCTCCTCATATAATCATTATTGCTTCCCTTGAATTGCTTTCTTTTTCAGCGTTCAATAAACGTGTGCGTTTCTTGTTCTCTATGCAATGTCACTCTGCTTCATATTGTGGCCTATTCACAAAGGCATTTTGATTAAGTAAAGTAGTACTCCTGTAGAGCTTTTTTGCATACTCTCACAAGCCCTTTTGCATTATCCCCAAAATATCTAAAATGGGGAAAAAAATTGAAATATTCAGGCAATATTTATACACAATTAGTACAAATAGAAAGTACTGGGCCCTCTTTGTACTTTTACTAATAGTGAGTTGGCTGTTTCAGGACTGCCTCACAAAGATGTGCAAGAGTGTGTAGCGTACTCCTACAGGCCTACTTCTGGTACTCATAAATGCTTTTGTGAATCAGCACTACAGTGTCTCCGTGAATCACCTTCACAAGGAGACATGGATGTTCCATTCTTAAGTTACAAGCAAACAGTCCACAGTCTCTATAGGCATAAGACTCAAGCTTAGGATACCTGGGGTCATATTTACAAAAAAATGTCGGAGGGTGGTGCTACGCCAAATTTGGCAATGCCACGCTCTGACATTTTTTAAACACAGGGATGTTCCGTATTCACAAGAATACAGCGCACCCCTGTGTTTCCCCTAGCGCTAGCGCAAAAAACGCTGCCTAGTGCCAGCGCAGGCACCCTGCTGCAAGGGTGCCTGCGCTGCAGGGACCATAGTTTATGTGCAGGAAAGGACACCTTCCTGCAGATAAACAATCAATAATGGGGATTTCCTCTTTCTGTGTGTGCTGCAGAATTAATTAAATTAATAATTTCTCCTCGTATCGCCATTCTAAGACCAGGTATTCCCTGGCGTTAGTTTTTGGCGCTGTCTCAGCCTTGTAAATCTGTGGCAGCATCAAACAGCAATGGGTGTTGCGATGGAATGCCCATAGCAACACCTATTGCATGCCCTTTTGACGTAGAGGACTGCGGCAGAAAGGGGCATATTTACAAGGTGGCGTTAAGCCACATTACGTGGTTTAGCGGCACATTGTAAATATGGGGAATGGCACAACGCCACTGGAGCATCAAAAAAAGTGATGCTACGGTAGCGAAAGCGGCTTGTAAATATGCTCCCTGGTGAATACAATGTGTTTAAGCAGCTTTGTCCATAAGTGTGTACTCACATCTCTATATTCGGTTTTGCTATGCTATTGTGGTTCTACACAGTTCCGGTTTGTGTTAGTTCTTTTCAATGTTTGATCTTAATGCCTTTTGCTGAAACGTTTTGAGAATTTTGATGTCTTGATGTACTAGTTTTTGAAGGCTTATTGCACACTTTGGTGAGGCCCAAACTTAGGGTACAGTGCCCAATTTTCTAGACTGAAGACCCATTTATACTATGACAGGTACTTCACGATTCAGTTAGAAATGAATCCCTAAATATGTATGCATTCTGGTTGCTTAAATATTGCAAGGCTGATACTACAACACTCTCTTACCCCAATTATGAGTATGGAGCTAAACTCCAATCCCTGCTCCCCGCCCTCCGTAAACTTTCCCGACAGAAAGTATGACAGGTTAAACCTGCCAAAACGTTTTAGGAGAAAACTGCATGGTAAATTTTCTATTATGCACAACCCATTTTTTCAGTATTTCCCCATTTTTCTTGGGGATACTTACAATAGAACTTATTTACCACAACTGGTAAATATCACAGTGTGGAAGAAGTACTTACTGGGTGCAATAAATACCTCACCCATTCCATCCCATTTGTTATTGGAGCCTCGAGGGATAGAGTAGCTCTAAATACTTCCCCACGGAGTAGAGGAGTGGGAAGGGAAAAATATAGAAGAGTTTCAAAACCTGAAGGCTATGCATTTTACAGAAGCTACCTGATTGTTCTACATAGAAAAAACAACATGTTCCAGAAAATAAGTTATTGATGTGATGCTAAAGAGTTGAAATGAAAAGAAAAAGGAGGACATTTACTACACAAAAAGATTGAAGGAACCATCAAGCTGCTCCCAGGAAAATGTCTGGGGTCAAAAATCAGGATGGATGGGCCAAGTCTCAAAAATGTGTAAGTTCACACCTGTATGTTTACAACTTAGGGGGTCATTACGATAGCGGTGAATCCGCCACCGGCAGCCTGCCAGTGGCGGATTCACCGCCATCGTGCAGCCATTCTCCACCCGCCAGATGAGGATGGCGGGCGGTTTGTTGGCGGACGGGAAGTCCGTCCGCCAAGGGTCCGACACAGGCAATCGTTACGATTGCCTGTCGGACTACCCCGCATCCACAAAATGGTGGCGGTGCCTAGCAGGCACCGTCCGCCAGATTAGGATGCTGCATCCCCGCCAGCCTGTGTATGGCGGTTCAACCGCCATTCACAGGCTGGCGGGATGCACTTTGGGGGCCCGTTGCAGGCCCCCTTTTGCAGGGGCATTTTAGTTGTGCACTTGGGGGGCACCATGGTGCCCCCAACAGTTCCCTGCACCATGTGGCAGGCACCGCATGGTGCCTGCCATGTAGTGCAGGGAAATGCACAACATGCATTTTTACCATTGCGGTGGGTGCTACAGCCAGCAGCACCCGACTCAATGGTAAGCATGCACAATGCGACCGCCACAGTGGCGGTCGCATTGTAATTGCACTTGCGGGGCCGCCGCAATATAGGTGGCCGGTCCCAATCCCTGTGACGATGGTGGACGGACTTAAGTCCGTCCGCCATCGTAATGACCCCCTTAGTTTGGATGTAGATATTTAAACGTATTTGGAATACTCATGTAGATATTTACACGTTTTTGTAATTCTGAAACAATTCCATGTCCACTTCTGGACAGAGCTTTGTAGGAATATTCATAAGGTCAAGCAGTTGCACATTTGTCATTGTACATGCGTACAAATATGCATAGGTACATACATACCAAAAACCATTCTCACTTTTGGACCGGATTCACTTCAGCCAATCACATGAGTAGATCTTCAACCATCTACTGGGTGGGAATGGGCCAAGCAAATATTTGTCAATACTCACAAATTCACAAATTTGTGTGTGAGCATAAACACTGCAGACATCCTCACCCGGAACGTTCACTCCCTGATCCTGAAAGTAAATTAACTTCTTTAATTCCCCTATATGGGTGTAATATTACTTTTGACTAAGTGGATTTGCAAGTAAAAATTTGCATTCTGTAAATACAAAACATGAATTTGTATTAGCAAATCAAGGACTTTACAGAAGTTGAACTTACATAAGCTAACAGTTTCCTAAATCAGGTCCAATATTTTTACTTGCAGCGAGCAGCTGCAAGAATATCCTTTATTGGGGAAAAGATAAATGGAATGCGCTCAAGCCATTCATGGTTTGTGGTAAGGTAGCAGGTGCAAAAGGTGGGAAATATCAAAGGGTATTTCGTCGCTCTTGAAATCACTTTAGCGCTCAAGCCTACTCTATTTGTTAAATAAATGATGCAGCCATAAAATAATTCAGAATGAAATATCATAATCTAAAACATCAAAGGATTTCTGCATTGTTTAAATGGTTTTATTTTAGGATTTTTAGCAATGTTTCATTCTGTAAAAAAAACCCTCAAGATTAATTAAACAAAGAGTCCAGGCTACTCCATAGGAAAACACAATTAAGCAAATTAAAAAAAAAGAACTGATGGAGGGCGAGGGTCATCCTAAAGGAGAATTATAGATATCTTCCCGCCACACTTCAAATGAGACAAAATGCTGACCATAAGGCAAACATTGGTAAAGCCAATAGGTCTGTCTTATAAGTGAAAATACATATTAATTACACCAACTGATCCATCCATCTAGGTACTCAAACAATCATCGTTCTTGCCAACTACCGCTCACATATACATTTAAGCAACCATATATCCACCCAATGACCTGTTCTTGAATCCACCCACTCACCAATCCACAAAACCACATAAGCACAAACTTAACGATTAATGAAGAGTCACTTTCAATTATTCGCCAGAACTACTGGACTAGCGAATTAGGGATTGAATATTATAAAGAACGGTTATTTGAGTGCTAAGTTTTAACAGAACTAATACCGTGTGTAAGGACCAGGCCAGGGACCAGAATAAGAATAACTAGGCGGTGCTTTAAAAAGCAGAATAGGTGCTACAAATTGGTGTTAAAAAAATATAGGCGTATCCGGGTTTCTCTAAATTTGTCCCGCCTTTCTGTTATCTAGGTTTTCTGAATCAACTTCAGCCCACTTGGTTTGCAACGGGCAGTGCCTCGGAGTAAGCAAAGCATGTATTAGTACTGGGTGGTAGGAAGGAAGGTTATTCTTAGCCAACACACATATAATTTGTCAGAATGCAGCATAAATTTCTACTCACCAAAACCCGACAAGAGAGCTCATTCAGTATTGCACCCTATGTGGAAATCTTCAGTCCTAGACAAGTTGGTGAAATCCCACTTCCCAATTGAGAGTGCACATTGAGTTGAGTTTTGTTAGCTCCCCAGCTCTGTATCACTGAGTATGTAGACCTTGTAATGGTGGAAAATGTGGAGTTGGCCCAGTCACCCTCCATTTATCCCATTTGGACTTTATCACTTTTCTGAGGTGGAGGCCCAGTACTTGACCCATGGCTGTAACAACATTCCTTCCAAGTCTTGTTCTTCCAGCTATAAATTTTAGCAACACTGGGCCCGATTTACAAAGGTAAACTCGAAAGTCTAACTTTACGACTTTCGGTATTCACAAAGGTCATTTATGAGTAGTAAAGTTAGACTTTTGCCTCAGTTTACCTTAAGTTTTGGTCTTAAGTTTAACTGATACTAGAATTTTGGTCTTAGTTAAACCTAAGACCAAAACTTAAGTTAAACTGAAACAAAAGTCTAACTTTACTATTCGTAAATGCCCTTTGTGAATACCGAAAGTCGTAAAGTTAGACTTTCATCTCAGTTTACCTTTGTGAATCGGGCCCACTAATTTGAAATATAATTAGAGAATATTTTCAATGCTAGAACATCTAGTTCCCGTGTAAAGGTGACAACAACCTTCTATGTGGTGCAGGGACTACAGTACTGTATATATCAATTCATTTTAACCACTCCAAGGCATGAAGAATAAGTTGTCCTCTTTCCCATTTATTACTTAGGCGTGGGGTGATAGGAGACATATTCAAGCCCAAAGAACACAGGTCTATAGTTACTTTTGTGCAAGCACCAGAGAGCTAAGACAGAACCTGCAGAATTGTGCTTTGCAAGCAAAGGGAAAATTGTGCAGCGGCAAATCTACAAAGAGTTGTGCATTAATGATGTAATTGGCTGTGCTTGTTCCAAAAAAATGTAGGTTTAGTGCAATTTCATAGCATGGTTGTCTTGTGCGGATGTTACTCTCGAGGCACACCCTCTGCAATTGGTAATGTTTGTGTAGCATAAAAAGTGCAACTACTTTGCTCTATTAATACATCATGCGATTTTTCTCTTGAACCTTGCTTGCTCTGGTTTGATTTGGCATTAGAATGCCATGCAAAGCCTTGTTACACTTTTTTTGTTGACTGGAATTTCATCAAGTACTAGGGGCCTTTTTTTGGCCCTTCCTTGTTCTGCTCCTTATGGATATATTACCAGGGGGACTGACACTACCTGAGACAAAGCGGTTTTGACACTGTGGTTGTTTCAACATTGGACCCAACATTTTTTCAGCACTCAAAAGTTCACTGGTGGTGCAGTGTGTACCCCTTTGTGCTGCTTTGCAGCAAATTCTCTGAGCGATCACCCATTCAAACATAAAGTAAAACTTAGCCTTAGTGCTGAAACCTAGTGTGACCATGAGGGCATCTTAAAACAGGCAACAAAAATGGTCATAAAAGACTAGCGTATTAGAACTCTCCTGGTAATTAGGTCTCTTTAAATAAGATAATAAGAATACTCAAATTGTTTTCTATTCTTTGTTTCAATATAGCATCATATATTTAAAGAGTGAAATATATTTCTTTTTTGGTGATATTTTGTAAGTGGTATAAGATATCCCAAGGAGGAAGGAACACATAGTAAGGCTATGGTGGGTAATATATGCTGCTGTTATGGATCCCAATGAGGTTTGACATTGTGCCATACTGCTGACGGGAGGCTTCTGTGGTCCCAGAGAACCCAGGAAAAAGTGAGCTTGCAGTGAGCCAAAGAGGGGAAAACATGCAACTAAACTAGAGTGCGGGGCTTATGGTGGTGCTGACTGGAAGACAGAGAAAGCTCTTCCAGGTGGGAGAGGGAGTAGAGAAACAGCCCAAACAAAATGCTGTTGACAGGTGCCCATGAAATTATCTTTTGACGTTCCTGCCTAGTTTTTGTGATGTTCATTGGGGCCAATGGAGTGGGTGGGATTAGTTAACAGGCACGGGGAAGAGCCAAAAGTCAGGTCACAAGACACCATTGGGAGGTTGTGATCATGTGGTAGAGATCGACTCCTTCCTTAGACCAATCAGGAGTGCAAAATGTAAATATCCACAAAATGCTTCTGGCTCAAGCAAAACATGAATGGGCTTAAAACAACCAATGGCAGAAGTGCTCTGATCCAAAGAAGCCATTGGCTGAATGGGCAAACCCAATGCCTGTTAGGAGTTGCAAGTGTTTGCGGCAGGTTTTGATGACGATGTGCCCCACTCTCCAGAACGTGGTTCTGCTGCTACAAAGGGAAAACGGAGCAGAAAAACAATACTGGAGGGAAGAAGAAATGGGAGTGGCAGAGAGAAGGGACAGCCGGAAAGGCACTGTCTTCTTTGGCAAAACTGTCTCAGGTACAATATCACAGTTATAGGTGAATATTCACAACAGATTCAGCACTCTGTGTGAAAACGGAGAACAAATATCTTTGGCAGACTACTTCCTATCGCCATTTGTCTGGTTAAATAGTGCTGCTGTGTGCAGTAACCCAGGACTTCCACCCCTTGACCTCTTCTATTAATCCCAGTGCCTCAGCTTCCACAGACTGGTCCCCACAGTCTCACATGGAAACGTTTCTCCCTTAACTTAAGCTGTTTCCACGGGGTGATGCATGGTCTTCAAGCCAGTTTCCGGTTCCTGACAATGCCCCCTTCTGTGTATTTGTCAATAATATATAAGCTCTTGGGTGCACTAGACCTCAGAAGTCACTGTAAAAGAAAATATCACTCCAAGTCCACTTGAAGCCTAAAACATGTTTCTTAAGCAGTAATAGAGCAACATCACTGCTCAGCAAGGCAGAGCTTTGCCTCAACAAGCGATTGAAAATCTAATGCTAAACCCTCCCCAAATTTCTGCAGCTGTTGCACCTTTTGTACACATAGGTGGTTGAAGCAGCCTACATGTGACAGAACTGTTATCTAAAGTTTCAGATTCTTTTAACAGGTGATTCGGTTTCTCATAAGTAAAACTAAAAAGGACCTTGAAAAGAGATACAGCAGTGGCATTTCAGACCTGAGCTAGCTTAATTGAGAATCCTTGCTTCCTAGTGCCAGGCATGAGAATGAGCCCAAGTGAGGCATACAAAATTGGCGATTTAGGAAATACATCATTAAATGTTTAGAAACAGCAAATCAAGAGTACAACATCGTTGTTAGACTTGGCATCTTTTGGCGTGTTTCCCCTGAGTTTTTGCTTTCTGACCTCCCGGTTTTGACTCTGTTTTTGCTGGCTTAGTGTTTTTGCGCACTTTTCTCACTGCTGATCAGTGGTAAAGTGCAAGTGCTCCTGTGGTAAAATGTGTTATGGATTGGTGTTTCCATGATTGGCCTATTTGATTTATGTGTCAGTCCCTAGTAAAGTGCACTGAGTGTGCCAGGGCCTGTAAATCAAATGCTGTTAGGGGGCTGCAGCACTGGATTGTGCCACCCACACAAACAGCCCGTAAATGTAACTCTGGCCTGCCATTGCAGAGCCTGTGTGCAGTCTGGTACTGCCATGTCGACTTGGCAAGTGCACCCACTTGCCAGGCCCTAACCTTCCCTTTTCTTACATGTCAGTCACCCCTAAGGTAGGCCCAAGATACCCCTGTGGGAAGGGTGCAGTGTGTGTGAAAGGTAGGACATGCCCTGGTGTGTGTGACATGTCCTGATAGTGAATTACTGCCAATTTCGTATTTCACTATTGCAAGGCTACCTGTTCCCCATAGGACAGAATGGGGAGTTTGTTTATAACATCTTATAAACATAACTGGCCCTGGGAACTAGGTAGGAAAATAAAGTTTAGTATGCCTGAACTGATTTTTACATTCTGTGTTTGAAAATACCACTTTTAGAAAGTAGGTATTTTCTTGCTCAGCCATCCAGCAGGCCTCTGCTAGGTTTGTGGATTGACTGTCTTGGATGACAGGGGCTGGGGAGCAGCAGAGGCTCCAGATAGTCTAGGTGGGTCAGGAAAGGGCTGAATAGACCTGGGCTGCAATTAGAGTAGGGGGGGAGATATCCTTGGACCTGAATGGGCCTGGTCTGCCTCTGACAATGCTGTCTCCACCTCCTGCCAGGAAGCCACACCAGAGAGGGCAGAACTTGTTCTGGCTGGGCACAGACACTCTCTGCCTGAGAGGACAAAGGATTTTGGGCTATAAAAAGTGGAGCCAAAACCCCTGAACTTTAGAACTCTTTTGGACCAAGAAGACTGCCAAGAAGAGGAGCTGGAGAATCTGTGATGATGAACTACCACTTTGCTGAGTGCTTTGCTGTGATGGCCTGCAGTGGATGCTTCTGTCTTGGGCAGTGAAAGGACTGGACTGAACTTTCTGCAATTTATTTTTGTGAGTTTCTCCAAGGGCTTGAGGTAGAGCTTGCTGTGGTGTCCTGCTGATCTCATGTGGAATCTGGAACACGCTGTGTGCTCCAGATTCCACCAGGAGATGGTTTGGCCCAGGCTTGATGGAGGAGCCTCTCGGCTCAGCTCTGTAATGAAATAAACTTACCAGAACTATTCAAGTGAATCCTGTCCTGTTTTCTGAAGAGTACTTCACTGGCGACGATTGGGGATCGAAATATCAAGCCTGGAGCCCTGCTAAACTGCAGATCCGGAACCCGTTGTCCAAGGAGCTCGTCTCCCACACCGGATGCTGCACGGTGAGAGTACTACCGTCAACCATCCTCCCGCTCGAAAATCCCAACCTGCTGGCATATTCTGGTGAGGTTTTAGCCATTTTCCGACATATTTAGAATTTTGGCCGCCAGCACGCGCAGATAGGCTTGTGACGCACCGCTGGCCGCACGCTTGCATCTCGAGCGCTCACGCTTCCCCGGGAGAAAGAACGTCCTTCACCACAACGTTCCTGCAAGCGTTCTCTTTCATTTCCGGCAACCCGACACTGTGTAATTCCATTCACGCATGTGTACACAGTTCTATAAAAGACTAGAACGCTTACCTTTGTGACCTTAGCAGAATATTCACTGCGCTGGTGCGCGCATCGTTCTCAGCTTTCCCTGTATTGGAATTCTCTTCAAAGCTGAGGTCACAACACCCCAGTGATCCGCACTATTATTTCAGTAATCCTTTGGCATTCTCAATATTACAGTGATTTGCACACTGCCTTTTGTGCGAGCTTTCTGCTGTGTACCTCCATTCTACAGCATTTCAGTGATTCGCACACTTTTTAGTTGGATAAAATTTGTAAACACTAAAACACCGGTGATTCACACACCATTTGCTACTATGCATTCAAAATCCTGATCATTTCTCTCTTTGATTTTCACTCTCTTTTGTGTGTTTTCAATATGAAGGGCATTGGTTCACCAGCTCCATTTTTAGCCACTCCTGGAGAACCTGCCTTAGAGTGGAAACAATGGAAAGAAGGCTTAGAAGCCTATAGCGAAGCCATTGGTGGTGATGATTATACGGACAAAAGAAAGCTTGCTATCTTAAAACATTGTCTAGGTGCAGAAGGCAGGCGCATTTTAGGTCATTTACCTTCTAGTTCTTCAAATCGCACGTCAGATGAAGATGATATTGATGTGTTTGATGAGGCTATCAAACAACTGGACAAACTGTACATAAAAAAGGTCAACGAAGTAGTTGCACGACACAAATTCCTCAGCAGAGGCCAATTGATGAATTGATGAATGAATCGATTGACGTCTTTGTCAATGATCTGAGAACTTTGGCATCCAAATGCAATTACTCTTCATTTCATGATCAGATGGTACATGATCAACTAGTGCACAAAGTGGCAGATGTCAAATTATAAGAAAAATTGTTATCGCTTTGAAGACATAAAACTTGGCTTGAAAGAACTTGCAGAAAAAAATGTTGCTGAGGTTCATTTAGTCAAAAAGCCTAGTACTGATGAGGGCACTTCTAGCAAATTTAAGGATAAGACTTACTCCAACTAGGAAAAAAAAGAATATGTGTGTTTTAAATGTGGCATTCCTGGTCACTTAGCTAACGATAAAAAGTGTCCCGCCATCAGTCAAGTATGTAGATATTGTAAATTAAAGGGGCACTATGCTAGAATGTGTAGGAACAAAAATAAATTCAGGAATAGAAGTATAGATCATAAATACCAAAATGCAGATCATGTTAAGGAAGTTAACTGCGACCTCGAAGATGAGGAATTTCTTCTAACTGTTTGTGAGGTTAACAGCAATGTGAAAGATGCCCCTTTTTGCACAATAGTAAATGGCGATAAGGAAGTAAAGGTCATGGCGGACTCGGGAGCTAGACACACCCTCATTGGGGATGAATGGCTAAAAGAATTTCCCAATGTACATTTATCTCCTCCTGACATCAAACTTGTGGGATACGGGAGGAAGCCCATAGATGTGTTAGGATTTTTTACAACCACTCTTAATTTTAAGGGCAAGTCCATATCTGCCAAGGTTTATGTTGCAAGAGATGGTTCATGTCTTCTAGGGTGGCCTCAACAAAGAGACCTTAAGATCACTCTCGATCCCAACCATCCCGATCAGGTTCTTGGTTACTCAGATTTGATTCTCCATGTCGGGATTGATCCTGCATCCGAGTGGGAGAAGCTGTTTCCCAGTGTGTTCTCTTCTCAGTTGGGTCTGCTTAAAAAGTTTGTCCACAAAATTACTTTGAAACACGATGCCACATCCAAAGTGCACAAAGTCAGAAATGTCCCATTGCATTTAAGGGATGCTGTTAAAAAAGAGTTAGAGAGGTTGTGCCATCTTGATGTCATTGAGGAGATTGAATCTTCAGAGTGGTTGTCACCCGTTGTTGTCACACACAAACCCAATGGAAAAGTTAGGTTATGTGTGGACTTAAGAGACCTCAATAACAACGTGTGGGTAGACAGACATCCTTTGCCCAATATTGGCGAGATGTTTGCTAAACTCAAAGGGGCATCGATATTCTCAACCCTTGATTTGTCAAACGCTTATCACCAGATAGCCCTTCATGAAGATAGCAAACATCTCACCTCATTTATTACGTCTGAGGGTTCCTTCAGGTATAAGAGAATGCCCTTTGGATTAATATCGGCGTCATCTGTCTTCCAAAGGGTAATGCATAAATTGTTTAAAGACATCAAAAATGTATTATACTTTCAGGATGACAGTCTAGTTTTTGCATGCAACCCACAAGAACATACCGACACTCTTCACAAAGTTTTGTGCATTTTACAAGACAATGGTCTGACCTTAACAAAGGAGAAATGTAAGTTTGGTGTAACGTCTGGAGATTATTTGGGTCACTCCATTAACAAGAATTGTATTTCTCCTAAACAAAATCTAGTTAAGGCCATCGAGCAAGCTCCAGAACCTCAAAATAAGGACCAGCTTAGATCCTTTTTAGGTCTTGCAGAATATTATGCTACATTTATTCCTGTGTTTGCTGACAAAACTGTACACATGAGAAACTTGATGAAAAAGAACCAAGCATTTTCATGGGATGACAATTGTGCCAGTGAATTTGAACATTTAAAGAAATGCATTTCCTCTGCACCTGCTTTAGCCACCTTTAATACTGCTTATGACTCTGATGCCAGCAAAGTTGGTATAGGTGCTGTCCTCATGCAGAATCATAAAGGAAATTTAGGTACAATTGCCTTTGCATCCAGACCATTAAAAGGTGCTGAATGCAAATACTGTACTCTAGAAAAAGAAACCCTTGCGTGTTGGTGGGGCATTGAATATTTTCAAAAGTATGTTTATGGCACTGTTTTCAAGGTGAAGACTGACCACCGTCCCCTTGTAGATTTATTTACAACCAAGGGTTGTGGAAGAGCTACTTCCAGGATTGCCAGGTGGCAATACAAGTTACAAGACTTTCACTTCGATTTTGAGTACATACCTGGGGTAAAGAACATTCTGGCTGACTGCCTATCAAGGTTACCTGTGGCTGATGACAATGTAGTTGAGGATGATGAGGATCTAGAGAAAGTTACCTCGATATGTGAGGTATCCAAAGGCTGTATCCAAGACGATCAATGGAGGTTAGCATGTGACAATGATGTTGTCCTCAAAGATGTCATTTGTTATGTCAAATCCTCATGGCCTAGGAAGGTTGACATTCCCAAAAATCTTCTTCCTTTCTTTCAGATAGCTTACGAGTTATCCTTGCAAAATGATGTTTTAATGAGAGGTTTGCAGCTCGTGGTGCCTGTTGATCTACAACAAACTATCCTAGACATGGCGCATGAGGGTCACCCCGGTATGACATGTATGAAAAGATGAATTAGGAGTGAGTATTGGTGGCCCGCTATGGATAAATGTATTGAACGCAAGGTCAGATGTTGTGTTGAATGTTGCATCAGTGACAAATCCCCAAAAATTGTTACCTATGAACGTCTTCCCGTTTCTAGACCGTCACGTGTATGGGAGTGTGTATCGCTTGACATTGCCGGTCCAATGAGTTTTGGCCATAATCCAGTATATGCCATGGTCCTTATTGACCACTTATCTCAGTGGCCTGATGTCAGATTGGTCTCTCACATCACCTCGAAAGTTGTGATTCAATTTTTAAATGATGTCTTTGAAAGAGAGGGCTTTCCCGAATCTTTGCTCACCGATAATGGAGTGCAGTTAACATCCATTGAGGTGAAAGAATTTCTCGATGGTCATGGGATTGTTCACAAACGTTCGTCTGTTTATTATCCCCAGGGCAATGATATTGTGGAGAGGTGGATCAGAGTGTTTAAAGAAGGATTACAACTGGCGATTAGTAATGGGAAAAACTGTCATCAAGCCATCAAAGAGATACTTTGGAGTTACAGAAACACTCCTAGAAGCAATGGTGATTTGTCTCCCTTTGAAAAAATGTGGGGAAGGAAGAGTGTGTGTAATATGAGTCAGGGATGGATGAGGAATTTGTTGTCTAAAAAGTACGAAGAGTGCAATTCGGGTCAGGACCATCATGTTAGTAATGAAGTGCTCCCCGTGAAAGTCAATGATTGGGTACGTGTGAGGAAAGGTAGAATGGTGAAATCTGGTGAGTCCAGGTTTTCGTCTCCCATGAAAGATGTCAGAGTTGGAAGGCAGGTTGTGGAGCTTTCAGATGGGAATGTTTGGAGCTTGTCCAAAGTTGTGAAAGTTCCTCAATGGTTGTGGCCTATTGAAAAGAATGCGGATTCCACAGTTGTGTTGGGTCCCAAGCTCTCCAGTGACAGAGCAAACTGGCGGAAATCTGTTCCTCACTAATCCTGTGATCTGCACAGACGCCAGGTGCAGAGACAACGTCATCGTCCAGTCTGGTGTAAAGATTATTATTTGGATAACTGAAGTCTTGTTTTTTTTTTGTTTTCCTTTTTATGGATATATACACCTGTTGTGTTTGTTAAGGTGACTTTCTCTTCTTATGTACTTTGTTTCTCCTTCTCCTCTTCATCTTTCAAATGTTTATTGTTATCTTGTTGACGAAGGGGGATGTGTGGTGTCCTGCTGATCTCATGTAGTCCTGGGCGGTGAACTTCGCTCCGTTTGAGGAGTTTGCGGAGTTTTCTGCACTCCGCACTCTGCGGAGCTCGCGGAGTGCAGCAAACTCCGCTTCGCGATGTGCAGCAGAGTTTTTTACCCGCTCGCGATCGCGAACAGTAAGTTTGCGAGCGCGAGCTGCTGCTCGGGTAGAATTTCTACCCGAGCGGCAGAAATACCAGCACAAACTGCAGTTCGCACAGCACGTCGCCACTCGCGGAACTTCGCGGAGTTTTTGTGTAACTTCGCAGAGTTCTGCGTAGCAAAACTCTGCGAACTACGCCCAGGCCTGATCTCATTGGAATCTGGAACACGCTGTGTGCTCCAGATTCCACCAGAAGACGGTTTGGCCCAGGCTTGATGGAGGAGCCTCTCGGCTCAGCTCTGTAATGAAATAAACTTACCCGAACTATTCATGTGAATCCTGTCCTGTTTTCCGAAGAGTACTTCACTTGCCCCCTGTTCAAGAAGTCTCAGGAACAGCAAAGGCTTCAAGTTCTTCTGCCCTCAGCACTGGGGACTGTGTGTTTTGTGCTGCAACAGAAGAAAAAGCAACCCGACGCCGTCTACGACGCCGCTGCCGACTCCGTGTCCTGAAGGCACCGCAGAGGGCACCACCGCAATGCCGCACCGCAACCCTGGTCTCACCGACGACGCCTGCTGATGCCGCCACTGAGCCACTGCTTGCACCGCGACCTGTGGGCACCACAATCCGCACCACCTCACTTCACGACGCCGCCTTGGTATCCCCGACGACGCCGCTCCACGCCGAAATCGACGCTGCTGCCTGCACCGTGGTTCGAGGGCACCGCTTGTAAAATTACACGACGCACCGCCCTCATCCCGCAGCCTTGGCCTATCATCAGCCGACGACAGCGCTTTAGCAACGACGACGCCGCTGCTTGCACCGTGACCTGCCAGCACCGAGACAAGCACCGCATCACTTCACTCCGCGACCCTGGTCTCACCGACGACGCCATCTGATGCCGCCACCGAGCCGCTGCTTGCACCGCGGCCTGAGGGTATCGCACGCCGCACTGCTGCACTTCGCACCGCAGCACCCGACGCCTGCCGACGCCAGCGCTCCTGACTTCAACCGGAAGGAGTTCGACCTACAACGCGTGTGACTTCAAGGGCCCGACGACTCCTGCACCGACCTCCGGAACCGACGCCTGCGGACGCCGTGCTTTCGGAAGCTCAACGAGAGGTCGCCGATGCCCTGCATTTCTAAAGGTACTGTTTTGCGGGTCTTCCCGACACTGTAGCTGGCCCGCAACGCCGCGGTCAGCCAGAACTGTTTAGATTTGTTGTTCACGACGCCGTGATAGCCCCAGACTGAGCTATCGACTTCAAGGAACTATTTTTCAAGTTTATTTTGATAACTGAAGATTTTTGAATACTGTATTGTGGATTTTTATCGTTTTTGTTCTTGTCTTAAGTATATAAAAATATTGGATATTTTTCTAAACTGGTGTGGTGTCCTTTTGTAGTGCTTACACTGTATTACTGTTGGTTATGTGCAAATGCTTTACACACTGCCTCTAAGATAAGCCTGACTGCTCGTGCCAATCTACCAAGGGGGTGAGCAGGGGTCATTTTAGGAGTGTAACTCCCTTATCCTGACTAGAAGGAAGGGTCCCTACTTGCACAAGGTGCAAACCATTGCCAACTAGAGACCCCCATTTCTAACAATCATTCACACAAACAAAAAATGTGATGCTGTTTAAACCAATGACTTATTTTCTGAAATATTGACCTAGATTAGTATTATCCACTGACTAAGAATAGTTAAACTGAGGCTCAGAGAAAATACATTTAACCAGATATTGAGATTTAAGAAGGTCCAGTATACCACCTGAATTTTAAGGAACGGAGCCATCTTGCCTGTTGGTTCCCCTGTGTAGAGGCAGTTGAAGGCGCCGTGCTGCTCCTGAAAATAGAAATGTAAATAATACTTCGAGGTTCCTATGAAATTGTCAATTGAGAATGCTCGACTTTTATTGCATTCACCAGAGGAGGTCAAAGAAGAAAAGAAAGAAGTGAGTCAGACTATGCTTTAAGTATATTTATTTTGTAAAGATAACATTAATTTCACATTCTGTACAGCAGCACACATATTCCTATTTTGACCGTAGGTAGTTATTTGTTCAACGTTGTAAAAAGAAAATTTGAATATGTTTTATCATCTTCTAACAATCCCTCTTACATGATATGATTTATACTTTAGATTAAGTTGATTTATAAATGCTGCAATATGTCAAGATTGAGCCAAGAGAGCATGGGAAGATGAGAAATCCATATTTCATGTACACAAAAGCCGGCTTTAAAAGGCTTGCCTAAGTTACCGCTGTGATACCTTCTTTCTTATAATTCATAAGAGAAAGTCTCACATGCATTTAAAGAGGGCACTCCCACAGTCAGCCTCAAAATTATATTTTGATGAATGGGAGACAGTAATCACTATGTAAACTTTGTTGAATATTTTCTTATCACAGATGCAATCTAACATTTTAACACATTTATGATAAAAAACACTGCATTATTACTTACTTATAATAAAATATTACAAATGAGTAATGAAGTCATTGTACTGCTGTTGGGATTGGTGGCTCTCCACAGTTGCCTCCGAGACTTCACCCCTGGATGGAGGAAACCCCTTTTGAATCACAAACAATGCTGGCAGATGCTCTTGGTACCTCCTACCTCAGCCTGCTGCTTGATCTGATATTGCTCCCCCTGTTGGTGAAGGGCCAGGGCAGTAGATCTACTGGAAATACCAGAAAGGTCTTGCATGCATTGACATATGCATTTCACCATACCCAAAGGTCCGTGCTTTATGTTGCTGCCCACCTACATCTTAGAGCTCAGTGGCAACACCGAAGGCTGTAGGGAGGCCTTTTATAAAAGAAGGCGAAGGATTTGAAAGGTGCAACTAGTGCATCCAGACCTGTTGTTTGCTTTGCATTCTGCTTCTTGTGGAAACAGACGCCAAAGAATAAAAGAGATCTGGAGGTCCTACTCACGTTACTCGAGACAGCTAGTTGGCTCTCTCGGAGGAAAAGGTTGGGGTAACCCCACTTATTACAAGGAATAATATACCACAACTTATATTAAGGGGGGTTTCAGAGGACACCTCAGAGTTCTGAAACTTACAAAAGGGACTGGCTTGCAGCCATGTGTCTCAATCATGGTCCTTCAAAGTGACTTGCATTATCCTTGTAATGTACACTTGCCCATCACTGTCCTATATTTAATCATACTTCCATTTCATTGACTTGTTACTAGTTGCCATATTTCAATTTCTATTAAAATAGTTTACCATATTAATAACATTACGGAAGTAACTAGCAATTACTTTGAATGGCCCACACACAATAGTCTGCATAATGTATTGATTCAACAGATCTCAGAAACAATTTTAATTACATATGTTGACATATGTTGACTTATGTTGCCATTTCATTAGATTTTCAAGCAATGGACCCTCGCATGGTTGAAAGCCCAATCATATTTCAAGACGTTAACAGCAATAGAAATACATATTTTTGCTTAACTTCCTAGTTTTCACGTTGGCTAACCTTTTTCTTTCATATGACTAGTGGATTCTGTTTCACCTGTTTATTCCTACTGTGACAAATATAAGAGAGTCTTTGGCAAAACCTGGGCATTGTCCACATGTAAACAACTAAAGGGACCAGCTGAGCAATGTATTCCCATTCCAATTATAAAGATGGAACTTACTGATGTGTTGCCCTCTCTATCTCATACAACACTGTCAACCACATAAAACTACTTGAAAGACAGGTACATGAGGTTAGCATAACTAGGACTGCTTTGTCAAGGATCCAATTGAATCTCTCCAACCAGGATCAAAAAACTAGGATTGTATCAGTCATTCATGTGCCAGGTGGTGTGTAGCACCCACAAGGATTGTCCCTCTCCTGCCTATTATTCATTTTTATGTGCATCCCTTGCCACACTTAGTCATCTGTAGCAGATGAACTTTAATTTATAAACATGGATTACACATAAATTTACCGCTAGCCAGGCATATAAATAATCCTTCTTATATTATCACAAGCTTAGGCCATATGCTCCACTGTATGTACAAGGGCATCCTCTCCATAAATGCTTGAATGGAGCCAAAATGGAGCCAAAACTGGAGCTAAAACTGAATTCTTGTTCAAGGGCAACTGAACTCAGGCCTCCTTCATTTGTCTGCCAACAGAGTCTCGAAAATCCTCCCACAGGAGCTAAGAACCTGGAGATAATCTTTGACTCTGAACTTTTGTGATCATGTGGCTCAATCTACAGGAATACAAAACATTTTGTGTGTTTCAATCTACAGGTCTCACCACATTTCAAAACCTTACCACTACTGCAAACTGACCATTGAGTAGAGCTAACAAGAACCTTATTCATGAAACACCTGGACTCCTACAATAGCATCTACAATGGTCCTACCAAGAAACTTTTCATCAGTACTATCTACAGTTGGAGACGTTAAACACTAAACTGTGCTAAATACCTGAAAACACAATCACATCAATTCTACTCTCAAAGCTCTCTACTAGGGTCCAGTGGAAGTGATGATCAATTCAGGGTCTCCTTAGCAATACTCAAAGCCAACTGTGGAAGAGGTCTATGATTTCTACAGGAATTAGATCCACATTACACCCCAGCCAGAAACCTACAAACAACCGATTATCCTCTACCCACCGGATCAATCAATTAAAATTCAAGGGGATAAAACACAAAGGTACACCCAGGAGATTACAAGATCCTAAGCTGTAAAAAAAGACCTTCAATCCTTCCATGTGATCCAAATATGAAGACATACAATTTAGGAAATGCATAAACTATTCAGCCTTATTTTTTACACTTATGGTCGAGCATGGGGGCATAGGATGATGAATTGCACCTGCCTTGCAGTCGCAAAACCTGCACACCTCACAATCATAGAGTCCTCCACGAATCCCTCTCTATATCAGCAACTTCTAGAAAAAAATGCAAAAGCTTAGCAGAAAGTGGCTCACTAAACAGAACAATGATTCAAAGCACACCAGTATATATATGCTTGAATAGCTGAAAAAGAAATCAATCAAGGTTTTTCAAAGCCCATATCATATGGCGGACCTCAAACTGAATGAGATTCTTCTGTGGGACATAAAGGGAGATGCTGTCACAAATCATAAAGCTTAAGAAGTTTGTGTCAGACTCAAATCACCACTAACCTGAAGGTGTGAATGTTGCTGTGGGAGCAACGTGGAACCCATCATGCTCCTTCCCTGTCAACAGTGGTGAACATAAACTGATAGTTTAGGTTTAGTGATTGCTAAATGAGACCTGGTTAAAAAGAGGGGTTCCCACTAAATACCCAAGAAAAGGGTGTGACAGCAGGGAATGTATCCGTATATGGGAGCAGAAAAGGTATCATATGAGTTTAGAGGCTGCTTCAGCAAATTCCTTAAGAATTGAAGCTACTGGATGAACAACTATGGGTTGGGTCACACATTTGTAATAGAAAAACAGAAAAAGAAGGAGGAGAGACAAGAGTGGAAAGAGAACAAAGGGAACCAGTGGTCGCAGAAGGTCCTTAAATGGTACAGACCCAAAGATTACGCCAGAAATTATTTTTAATAAATGTAAAATGGTGCTAATACCAACTGTACATTGATCGCCGCCTGTTGTGACTATGGCACTCCACTGTTGCAGTTCTTTGTTATTCATGTTATAAAGTATCATTTCAAGAAAAATTATTTTAAATAACCAGTGCTGAACATGCCTAAAATGTGCTCTATGTGGAAGCTGAAGGATGGAGAGCAGGACAGGGGTATTAAAGATGGTACACGGCTCATCTCTTTAGATGGAGGTTCTCTCTTATTTTCTGTAGTATCTCATAGTAACCACTTTTTTATACTAAACAGATTACAAGACTACACTTACTATCTGCTCTTATATCAACTTAAAATGCACACTTTGTACATGGATTTCGCACAAATTGTGATATTTAACAGGAAAGGAGACATACATAGGATTTACGCTAGTAGCTGATCCACTATGGTAAACAGGGAACATATCAACACCACAATACCTTGAATTTGTTAGAGCCAAATATCATTAGACTGAAGTTCTATAGCAGTTCTTACTGCTCCAAAATTTGAGACACCAATCAGAAACAAAGGTTTACACAGAATCTGCAAGCGACACTGCAAAGGCCCAAGAGACAGTTTTACAGCACAACTTTGATGATGTGATGGTATTCCAGTACTTAGGTGCAGGGGGCAGTAAAGGAGTCGAAAGGAGTGCCACAATTCAAACAAGTAATATCGCACTCTCCCTAGCCATCACTATTCCTGAGGTCTCTGAGGCCTGGGGGGGGTTGAATAAATCCAACAATGGAAGGACAGTCTTTGAGGTGGCACTGCAGAAGGAATTTCAAGAAGCCCTGCTAACATAAAACTTCTGGGAAAATGTTCTTGATTTTGGCTTGATGATAATCTCAACTGAAGAGCCAGGAACACAGGTGAAAGGAAAAGGAGCTCAAACAGTGAAAAACTGAAGAGCAGAGGTTTCTCGTTAATAGGGAGGAAAGCCAAGCACCTAGCCATGCCCTGGGAATGTGATTTAGAGACTGTGGGGCCTTTGAATCCTGCAGCAGATCCTCAAATAAAGGGGTCCTCAAATCCTGGAGTAGATTGTCGGAATCCAGCTGAAGCCTGCTACTCAGATGGAGTATATGGTCACAGCTTTTGAGGTGCACGCATGGTATGAGGACAGGGTTGACTCTGCTGGGCATGAAAGAGAACAACTGGGCATCAGCAGATGACAACCTGAGTGGCAGTAACCTGAGCAAGGGTGGAAGAGATGCTCAAAGGGAGTGCGATCGAGCAGCAGGGACAAGCCATGACATTTTGGGAAGATGAGTCAGCTATTATTCCTTCTGGGTGATGTGAGTGTCTGATACACATTAAGTTCAAGTTATTGCTGCTAAAGGTGGTTCCATATGTGACTGAATCATGAGGCACACTTAGTTTTTCACACAAGTCTTATGAATGTTGGCTGATGCAAAATAAAATGGGTTTGTTGTTAATTGTCACCACATGAGGTTAGATTAAACTACTGTTTAAACTACTGTTACGACATAGTGAGATCTAAATGAAGGTCATCTACGTCCTAATATGTAAAGCTATAAAATGTTTAGGGGATGCAATTTCTTTTTCACCTTGCTGTGCTATTTACAACCTGTAATTGGCCTTAGTGAGTGAAAAACTGACAAGCTGAAGGATGTGACATTCTGGAGCACAGACTAAAAGTCTGAGAGCAACTTTTACTATCCACTTCCTGAACTGTGAATGCTTTCTTGGGATTGGACAAAGCACTCAGCCTTCTTGACAAGATACTGATGACATGGTAGGGCAGATTTGCACATCTTGTAAATAAAATCACTATTACTTACCTCAGGCAAAGCCGTTCACCCAGCAAATGCGAGTTGCTAGAAGATGGTCTGACAAACTACCAGAATTGGTTTAGTTACCATTCTGGGCCATGGGTTGCGCCAATGAGCATAGTTAACACAAGCTGTGAGAAGTGACAGCGGACTTAGCAAGACAATTCCCAGTATGCGGAGGGCATTTGGTTTTTATTCTTGTGAGTTAGGTTTTGAAAAACAAAAAACTTTTGAAATGTTAGATGGTCAGCCGTCATGGCTGACGGTACTATCTGTCATACTTTTCCTACATTGACAGGATCAGCTGTGATAGAAGTTCTTGTCAATGTACAGCGTTGTCTGTCAGGCTGAGAGACAACTCCAATTTTGGTGAGCAGAGGTCCCTTGGGATAGTGGAAGCAATGTTTCCCCCGGAGTCCTCAACTGAGTACCCTTCCTCTGCCAAACTCTAACTCAGGCCCATTTAGAGCTTAAACTTCTGGTTTCAACTGACCTGAGGAGATTAGGTTAACTGATATTTTGTGAGTAAATGTACCGACTTGGTCACTTCTTTTATAAGTAGTAAGAGTGTTAGGGTAGAACCTAGGGGTAAGCTGAGGTAAAGGGGTAGGAGTGGTTTGATTTCAATAGGCCTAATAGTGATGGTTTAAAATTATTTCCTTGTGCGACTATGAAGAGTAGGAACTAATTTCTGTTGCAAGTTGAGCATAAGGAACCTCTGCAACTTCCATGTAAACTGTCAGTCATGGCAACTGTCAAGACATTTTAGTTAGACTTTTAAGTCATCTGAATATTGAGGTATTGACCCACTCATATCGTCTAAGAACAGACTCCTAGTCTCTATGCATAGATTGATAAAGAAAGGGAAGAGGAACAAAATCTTAGAGACACCACAAAACATTTCACAGGTTCCTGGCATGTATTTTCCAATTTTCACCATGTTGGCCAGGGTTTCAAGTCAGCTGGAGTGGGATGCCTGGGGTGGATGTCTTCCCTGTCAATTCTGAGTGGCCCTCTCTTCACCCTAAATTGCTGGGTACCCATAATCTGGGAAAAATGCATTTTGTGACCTGGTAATTCCAGGTAAGGGTGTGTATTCTCCATTCCAGGGACTTTAACTCATGATGGCTTTAAACTCATGGGTGTTACTGACTGAATCATTAATTCTGGTCCTGGTATCTACCCATGGAGTTTATATCCAACTTGAAATTAGGGCCTTGCTGTCTTTGGATGAGGAAAGAGGAAAAGAAACTGATAACCTTATAACAAAATTCAAATGCAATGTTCATGTTTTCTTCTTGTTATAGTCAAATGTGTTTCAAAAGTCACTAACAAGTCTAGATGTTTGAGTAAACAGGCATCTTCTTTGTCCATAAAATGTCAAGTCTTCAAGGATTTTCAGTGTGGCTCAAATAGGGACAGATTGCAAGTAGATTGTACTTGGTAGTGATGGTATTCATTTGATTTGTCAATATTCTCTCTATGGTTTTCTGTAGCCAAGGAAGGTTGGACAACAGTCAAAAGTTGGACACAAGGTTGGGACCAAAATTATATATTTGAGGATGGGATAACGTTTTTAAAGAATAGAAGAAAACTCCTTCAGTGAGAAAAGGACTGTTCTTTTTTCGGTGGACATTAAGTTTCATATTAATTAACTAGTGTTGAATTTCCTTAAGGGAGGAGGTTAAGGTTATGGGATGTTTGATGTCATAATGAAAAAGCTGTGTTGGAGTGACCTCATAAAGCATCTGCACAAAAGATTAAACGGTAACAGCATAAGATGAGATAGCGCCATCATACTTTGCGGTGCTCCTGTGAAAAGGTGCCTAGACTCGCTCCTGTTTGAAAGTTTTTGTCTTTTTAATAAGGTGAGGGGTCTTCTTAGAAGAAATTCTATTCTTTACTTCCTTTCTGCATCCTCCGTGCTGAATAAGCAGATTTCTCTGTCCTTGAGGGTAGACTCCTCCTTGTTGTTGATTTATCATTACCTTTTGGGGATTAGGAGTACTCCCTTTATATATTATTTCTAATATATAAAAAAACCCTACCTCTCTTTTTTGTTTCGCTTTTTAATAAGTCCTTCACTGTGTTTTTAACTGCCTTCAATCTGCTTTATTTGCACTTACTGTTTTTATTGTGTGAGCGGGGGTCTGCCGCGGGGGATACTCAGCAGTGCTGCCTCCTTGTTCCGCCGCGAGCTGTCTCGCTCGTTTGTTGCGGAGGGAGGCAGACAACTTTGGGTGTGTTTTTGCACACTTCCGGTCTCCTAGTTACGAGGAGCCAATTAGTTGGTGGTCTAGTGCACTGCTAGCACCGTTATTAAAAGTGCAGCGGGACGCGGACGCACTTGGAGATAGCGCCGTCATACTTTGCGGTGCTCCTGTGAAAAGGTACCTAGACTCGCTCCTGTTTGAAAGTTTTTGTCTTTTTTATAAGTCCTTCACTGTGTTTTTAACTGCCTTCAATCTGCTTTATTTTCACTTACTGTTTTTATTGTGTGAGCGGGGTCTGCTGCGGGGGATACTCAGCAGTGCTGCCTCCTTGTTCCGCCGCGAGCTGTCTCGCTCGTTTGTTGCAGAGGGAGGCAGACACCATTAGGTGTGTTTTTACACACTTCCGGTCTCCTAGTTAGGAGGAGCCAATTAGTTAGCGGTCTAGTGCTCTGCTAGCACCGTTATTAAATGTGCAGCGGGACGCGGACGCGCCGCTGGCGCGCCAAAGGCAAGGCCGTCTGCGCCCGTTCACGTCCGGACTGCGCCCAGAGCACGGCATGCTGGCCGTTCTAACACAGATATTTTTAAACCTATTGTATACTCTGCAAACACACTGTTAGAGATTAGGAATGATGCGAGCCACAATCAATGTGTAAGTGCTATGCTCCCATTAGAGAGTGGGCAGGACTATCTAAATCAAGCCTGCACGGTATGTGGTTACGTTATCCCCCTCTGTGCAAACACATTGGCTGCTCATAGTAAGGGAAAAATCAAATCTTCATTGGTCACCACCATAATTAAAACAGAGGGTTATAAGGGATTGCTGATTAATGCACGCTCCCTCATCAAACACAGAATTGAGTTTGTAACGCTAGTTGAGGACTTGGAACCTGACTGGGTTTTCGTAACGGAAACCTGGGCAAATGCAGCCTCAGGACCTGAACTTATCGATGCTGTCCCAGATAATTACTCTATCCAAAGAGTAGATAGGGCGGGCGCAAGGGGGGGGGCTAGCTATTGTCTGTAAATCTCAATACAAATGTATTATTGAGTCAGACTTGGATACACACACGTGTGAGGCTAAAAAATTTAAACTCATTCTGTCAGCCACCTGTACTTTGGGAGGCCTACTGATTTACAGACCTCCTGGACCCAGGGTGTCTTTTTTGCATGAGTTTAAGCAGCTTTTAGAGCCTGATATAGCAGAGAACTCTCGTACAGTCTTAGGGGACTTTAACTTCTACCTAGAAGAGAAGGACAACTCAGACTCCAATACTCTCATAGAGCTGCTTGCCAGTATGGGTCTAGCCCAATTAGTTACGGTCCCGACTCACAAAGCAGGACATACTCTTAATGGAATTTTTTCCAATGACCCACGTATCACCTTCCAACATACAATACCTATTTGTTGGTCGGATCATAGTGCAGTATGGTTCGACTTTCTTCCTCCAGCGTTAAGTGTGGATCAGAGATCCCCTCACTGTCCTAACAAATTTAGAAGCTGGAAAGGTATCTCAGCCGCCACCTTGGTTAACACCCTAAAATATATTCCTTGTACAATTCAAGAGGACCCTAATCTTGGAGCAGAGGCGTTTGCGACATGGCTAGAATCCGCAGCGAACATAGTGGCACCCTTGAAATCACATATCCAGAAAAAACGCCGCTCCTCGGCCCCCTGGTACAACGACAGACTTAGACGATTAAAACAAGCTTGTCCTCGCGCTGAGCGAGCTTGGAGACTAACCCTAGAGGAGCGGGACAGTACACTATACAAAGCTAGTGTTAAGGAATATAAATGCACATTAGTGGAAGAAAAATCCATATACTGCACTCACACAATTGAAAACTCTACATCCACAAAAGAGTTTTTCAAGCTGGTACAACGGCTCTCATCTTCCCAACCCATAGCAGAACCAGAAACATCACAAACATTCTGCAATCAATTGGCTACCTTCTTTCAAACTAAAATCACGGACATATACACCGGCTTTGACTCACTTCCTGAAATACCTATCTTAACACCGGCAATCAGCAGTCATGTTGAAAATGCTCCTCTGGTATCTGGTAGTGAGAATAGAGGTCTTGCTAAATTTCCTGACCTCACGCCACTCCTTCTCGTACAATAGCTTTTGAGAACGCATGCGGGCTCTCCTATGGAAGCATGTCCACCTGCAATCCTCCATTTGGCTGGTGATACCATAGCAGAACCCCTCTGCAAATTAACAAATAATATTATTCATTCTGGAATCTATCCCCAAACCTGGCAACAGGCCATTATAAGACCTCTTCTGAAAAAACCTAACCTAGACACTGGGGATTGCAAAAACTACTGTCCCATTTCCTTGCTTCCTATCCCAGCTAAAATCCTGGAGCTGCATCTTAATAAACAGCTCCTGGAAACTGCAGAACATCAAGCATGGCTCGGTGATTCTCAGTTTGGATTTAGGAGGCATCATGGAACTGAAACGGCATTAATATCAGCCACTGACTACATCAGGCACACAGTGGATGAAGGACGGGGGGTGGTGCTGATCCTTTTGGATCTGTCAGCAGCATTTGACACCATTTCACCTACTCTGCTGCTGGACAGACTACAGAGTCTTGGGATCTCACATCAAGCACTAGCCCTCCTGTCCTCATTTCTAACAGGGAGATCCCAAAGGGTGAATTTAAAATCTTTCCACTCAGACTCCTATGTTCTACTCTGTGGAGTCCCACAGGGATCTTCTCTGAGTCCCACTCTTTTTAACCTGTATATGGCACCCCTAGCATCTGTGATCCACTCATTCGGATTGAAGGTGGTGTCATATGCAGATGACACTCAGATTATGGTTACTATCCCTAAAGGGCCAAGCGCGTTTTCAGAAAATATTCTTGGATGCATGACCAGAGTGGCAGAATGGATGTCGAATAACTTTTTGAAGCTTAATGGGGATAAAACTGAAGTGATGATATTCGGTTCAGGGTCATCCAAGTGGAATAGCAGCTGCTGGCCTCAGTCCCTGGGATTCTGTCCTACCCCGAGCGGAAAGGCTAAGAACCTTGGAGTCCTGTTGGATATTGAACTTAACTTTAATATCCAAATGAATCGCACCATCTCGACATGCTCCTGGCTTATAAGGATGTTAAAAAAAATCTTTCCTTTTATCCAACGACCAGCTCGGATCCAGGTTGCACTGGCCTTGGTAATGTTCAGACTTGATCATTGTAATGCATTATACCTGGCCGCTAACAAGAACTTGCAGCACAAACTCCAGGTAATACAGAATGCATTGGCAAGGCTCATTTTGGACATTCCCAGGAAACAATCTGTCAGGAAGGGACTGGAGGTCCTGCACTGGCTCCCCATTGAACAACGCATTAGCTTCAAATCACTCTGTATGGTCCATAAATCGTTGCATGCTTCCTATCCGTCTAGGTTGAAGACGATGTTCAAGTGGCACTCTTCTATTAGACCATTGCACTCTTCGCTTCAAATGCAACTGGTTGTACCAAGAACTAAGAAGAAGAAGTGGGCGACAGAGCATTCTCGGTGGCAGCTAGTAAGCTCTGGAACTCCCTGCCCCTTGCTCTTAGATCCATCCCCCTTCTGCTCCCCTTTAGAAAGGCTCTTAAAACCTGGCTTTTCACGGTCTAGCATCTAGCTGGAGCTTCTGGCCCGCTCTAGATTCCTGGGTATGGACGGCTGATCTCTAGCGCCTTGATGTCCTCAGGTGACTGTTGCGCTTTATAAATCCTCAAATCAAATCAAATTAAATCATAAGAATAAGACCCTGGAGGGCCTCTAGATGGGATTGATAAAGGGCTGGACAAAAAACTTCCAAATGTTATTGTATGGTGATCTATCTGATCGACAGTACCTAAAGCGCAGAGCACTATTGCTTCAACATTTGCATTCAGTTCCATGGAATATTTAGGAGAAGTTTGCAGTCTAAGCATTAAAAGCTGCTGAAAGTTCGAGAAGGATGAGTCTCTTCTGTGAAAGTTACAAAGAGTGTTTGTTCCTAGCGTACTCTTCTAGCTGCTTGGTGACCAAGATTTCCAGAATGTTGAGGAGGAAATGGAGGCCTGTGATGTTCTTCTAACTGTTCAGTACTTCGAGGTTAGCTTTAGGATTCCTGAAACATGGATAAACATGGCCTGGCTTTTCTAAAGAACTTTGGAGGAGAGCCATGTGTCAGGAATGTTAGTTAATTTGGACCTACATGTTTGCATGGGTTCTCATGTGTCGCAAAGCAATTTATAGCATTAAGGGAACAGCTAAAGGGGGGCGTGGCCAGCAGCCGATGGGAACGGACGCGAGCTGAGGAGCTCCGACCGCCGTTCCCCCTGTACTTAATTATCCTGTACTCTGGACACAGCTGGGGGCACAGATCTGCCGACCAAGGGAAGCCGTGTGCTCGGAGCGAGTGGGGGCGAGCTCCATAGACCCTGGCACGAACGTAAAGGCTCGGAAATAGGAGCGGGACGGACAGGCGCAGGCAGTGACAAGATGGTGCCCGCACCGCGAGAAGCATCGAGTACCTGCCATGGGCAGCCGATACAGTAAGGGAAAGCAGCAGCGAAGTCCTTCCTGCACCGCGGACGGCCCTGAGACGTGGCGGATGCGGTAGGAGGACCGAGGGACACAGCGGAGATAGCAGCGGTCCTACCATAAGGCGGGAGGAGCTCAGTGAGGGCGGCGACAAAATGGCGCCCATACCACGGAGGACCTGAAATGGCGGCCAGGGTGCGGTGACGAACTTCGGAGACGGGGCACCCCCGGTTTCAGGAAATATCCTGGAGCGCTGTGAGTGCTGGAGAGAGGCCGGGAAGCGCTGCGACGTTTGCGGAGTACCTGAGCTGCCCGAGAAAGAATCCCCTACGTGTTGTGGCTGAACACAGGGAGGCCCCTGGGAGTAGAATAAGGGGGCCGCCCGTGCAGGAAGCAGACCCAGTACTGATGAACCAGGCCGGCAGAGAGAGGACGGGAGCAGCGCTGTAAGTACCTGAGGACGACTGAGTAGCGCAGCGGCGTCTGTGAAGTGCCTGAGCTGCCCAAGGAAAACCCCCTATGCACTCCACCTGAAAGCAGGAGGGCCCCTGGGGAGAGAATCAGGGAAGCGCCAGCGCGGGAAGCAGACCCTGCGTTGCCAAAACAAGCCGAAAGTGAGGAGACGGGTCCCGCTGGGGCAGATTGAATTAATACCCTGCTGGAGTACTGGACTTTAAAGTGGCACGGTGGAGACCCGGGAGTCCGAGGCGCCAATTGAGGCCGGAACTGGCCCTCACTGACAGTGGCAGGTCTCTACCAGTGAGACAGAAAAGGCAGTATTGCAGAGAGATGTTGCTGGCCATTGCAGAGTGAGGGCCCAGACATAACCCACAGCAGCGGCTGGACCTGGAGTTGCGGAGGTGCCCAGTCCGCAATTAGAGCCGATAAATAACGGCACGCTACATATCTGCATGGCGAGTGGAGTGGTTGCTGGAGGAGGAGGCAGTGGCTGTATGCCCAAAACAGACCCTACTACAGGACCCTGCAGTAGAATACGCCACCTTTTTGCGGGCCCTTGCGGTGCTCCTAATATATTAAGCAATAGCAGCTCAGGTGGTGCAACACAACTTCGGAAGGGGACCGTCCTCCAGTCATCCAGGGAGAACACGTACCCCGAGCAGCTTGCAGGAGGCGCGGGTCGTGGTGCTCCGCTGGGTCCCTCCCGCTGCCAGTCACCCCTGAGAAGCGGCAACCCTGACCACGAGCTGCGTACTTCCCAGGGAGACTAGAACGGGCCCTGGGGAGTGGATGGTTTATGGGAGAGATCACTGAGGCCACGGGGGACCTACGGCTTTGGACGATCCGCACTGTGCCAAGACCGGCGAACGGCCGCAATAGGGCGGAACATCCTACTGGGTTCCAGAACCAGCCGAGCGCAGAGGAGGAAATCCGTGCTTACTTAGGACCATGGGGAGAACCCAGAAGAAACGAGGATTTAATGCCCTCAGTGTCGATGCCCCTGGAACCCAGACGGATGATGAGGAGGAGGTGTTGGAAGTCAGTAATGAATTAACTCCCAGGAAACCGACGCTGGCGGACATTATGCAAGCGATCATGGCGATCATGGCCTCCCGAGAGGCTCTGGAGGCCTATTAAAAGATGACCATCGGAAGCTCAAGGAGCGGGTGACAATCTCTGAGAAGGAACTGGGGGGCCTACCAGCGCAGATGTCTGAGATGCAGAAGACACTCACAGAATTAGAAACGAAAGTCAAGGTGCTGGAAGTTCGGGCTGAAGACAGCGAAGGCCGATCCTGAAGAAATAATATCCGACTGATCGGAGTGCCTGAAAAGGCGGAGGGTGAGAATATGGTTCGATTTCTCGAAGATTGGCTGTGAGCAGAAGTGGCTCCAGAAGGGTTGTCCTCCTTCTATGCACTGGAACGGGCCCATAGAGTCCCAGCGTGACCGCCCAGGCCTGGGGCCCCTCCTAGACCGATAGTGGCACGCCTGTTACATTTCAGGGATAGAGACCATATTCTACAACAGGCCCGCCAAAAGCGAGGATTAAAAATTGACAATAGCGCAGTTATGATCTTTCCAGACTTTACCAGGGAAGTCCAGCGCGACAGGGCATCCTTCTTGGCTGTTAAAAAGAAGCTTCGCCAATTACAACTACCGTACGCTATGCTCTTTCCTGCGCGGCTCAGAGTAGCAGACCCTGCGGGCCGCATTTCTTCAGTACACCCCAAGAGGCCTGGGATTGGCTGGACATGTGAAGACTACCTGAGCGGCGTGACTCTCCAACAGAATCGCCGCAAAACAGTCCCAGCAGCAATAAGTCAGGGCCCAGAGCCCCATCTCCAAGGGAGCTTAGTCTGGAGCGGAGGAGAGTGCTACAAGAGGTAGCAAGACACAGCCACAGCAGCTCCAGCCCTACATCCAATAAAAGTGGATTGGATGCAGACCGATTAGAAGGATCACCGGCTCCTAGTGAAACTGATACCTCAGAGACGGAACTTCCAAAAATAACTCCTCAAACGGCGGACGATATTGTTTGAGAATGGGGACCTGACTGTCCAGTCGGCAAACTCCTGGGGCGCGATGTAACTTCCACTTGAAGGGGCGAGTAATGGACTCTGCTGGTAGCGGCATGGCAGCAAAAGACTTCAGATTGCTGGTCAGGGCCGAACTGATTGGTACAGGTATTGGGGGGGCGGCAGGTCGGGGATTGGAGCCGGAACTGTTGGCTGATCACCCCTCTACCCACTAGTGGATGTTTTCACAGTTAGAAAAAGTTTGGATGGGGACTAGTTCACCGGTACCTGTCCTGGGGAGGGGGAGTTGGGGGTTCTATTTGGTTCGTAGACTGGGATGTTGGGGCAGACGTGTCACTGGGGCGGACTTTAACGGGGAAAAAGTTTCAACACTACAATGGGACCCTCATTAGATCTAAAATGTATTTCGTGGAATGTGAAAGGGATGCACACAATGATACGGCGGCATAAAATACATGCATATTTGGTCCGCAGGGGGGTCCAGATTGCCTTACTCCAAGAGACCGACATCATGGTGAAGGAGGGAGTGGCAGTGCAACGTCGATGGGGAGGGCAGGTGTTCTATACCAATTTCTTGGCATTTGCACGAGGGGTCCTGATATGGGTGAGGGCAGGAATACCCTTCCAGTGCACACAGCAAATCATAGACCCAGATGGCAGGTATGTGGTAGTCTCTGGGAGACTAGATGGCAGGGATATAGTACTGGGCAGTATTTATGCACCCAACGCAGACCAATCCAATTTCTTCTCACACCTTTCTAGGAAGCTAGCCTCCGTACTCACGGGTTCAGTTCTTTTGGGGGGTGACTTTAATTGCATACCGGACGTTGCCCTTGACCTCTCTCATCCCCCGCTTCCTGATGCGCCCACACATAAAATAGCAGAAGTACGGCAGAACTGGGAGCAGAAATGGGGGTTAGTGGACTCTTGGAGAGCCCAGCATCCCAGCACTCGGGACTATTCCTTCTTCTCGGCGATCCATGAACTACACGTGCGATTGGATGCCATTCTGTGCTCCCTGATGTACAACACGGAGCACGCAGCAGTGAACACCTCACTCGGACGATCTCTGATGATAACCCAGAGTTGATCTGTCTAAATTGGTCCCAAGCGAGGCCCAGAATACCCACGTGGCGTTTGAGGCCGGAGGCCCTGGAGGACCAGGTGTTTCATTATTCGATAGGCACGGCTATCGACCAATATTTCCACGAAAATGCTAACACAGCCTTGGACTCACTGGTAGAGTGGGATGCATTTAAAACAGTCATCAGGGGGCGCTGTATATCCGAAATGATGGGAACCCGGAAGGTACTACTCCGAGATGTACAAGGGGCAGACCAGCATCTAAGGGAACTAGAACAGGAAAGGCCGGAGAACGCAGACAAGCAGGGAGAACTATTTGGGGCTAGGGAAGCAGTAGCAGTGCAGGTGGAACGCCTTCGCTGCTTTGACTATAAAAAGTACTTGACGCGGGCCCATTCCGAGAGGGACTCGCCTGGCTGGCTAATCCAGCTAGGAGAGGCACGATCATATTGGAGATTAGAGACCAAAATGATGAAGCGAGATATGATCAACAAGGCATAAATGACTTGTTCCTAGAATACTACACTAAGTTGTATAGGAGCAGGGTGATCCTAGTAGAAGAGGACATGGATAGGTTCATGCGAGACCTGGACCTACCAGCTTTAGACGAAGAGTTAGTAGATACACTGGGGCGGGATGTGGAACTTGGGGAAGTGAGAGGGGCCATTAGAAATATGGCAAGAAAAAAAAGTCCAGGAACAGATGGCCTATCAATTGAATTTTACCTAAAATATATTGATCTATTAGCCCCCAAATTGGTACAGTTATATAATGAGGCAAAACAATTGGGACACCTGCCCATCTCAACCAGAGAGGCGATTATTATACCCCTGCTTAAGCCGGGGAAACTGCTGTGGGACAAAGCGGCATATCGCCCCCTTTCTATGCTTAATCTAGACTACAAAATCCTCAGCCGTATACTAGCTACTCGATTACTCCCACATATGACAACACTGATCCACAAGGACCAGTCGGGGTTTATTCCCACCAGAAACACAGCGCTTAACGTCAGGCGACTGCTGCGTGTGCTGGGGGCAGACATCTATGAGAAGGACTTGGCGACGATTTTCGTAGTGGACATAGAAAAGGCATTTGATAGCCTAGAATGGCCATATCTGTTCCATGTGATGAGGAGGTTTGCGCTGGGAGATAAGTTTGTGGGCTGGACTGCTCTTCTATACTCCGGCTCCACTGCTCGAGTAAGAACGGGGAACCTGATATCGGATGCCTGTGGGGTAGGGAGGGGAACAAGGCAAGGGTGTCCCCTCTCCCCCCCCCTACTGTTCGCCCTTGCGATTGAGCCGCTTGCCGCCCGAGCTCAAACAGGGCAACATTATCAGGGCCTTGAAGTTGATGGACGGATGCATCACATTGCGTTGTACGCAGATGACCTTATGATGTTCCTGGCAGATTCGGGGGAGGCGCTTCGGGGAGCGAAGAAGTTACTCCAGGCCCTGGGTGACGTGGCGGGTTTAAAAGTGAACTGGGCAAAATCTTGTTTATTTCCGACGAAGGACGGCAGAGTAGGGTCACAGGAAACTGAGGGAGTGAGATGGGAAGATAGATGCCTCACGTACCTGGGCACCCAAATATATCACGCTCAGGGAGATCTCCTAGAGGGCAACATAGGAAGAGCCATAAGAGGCACAAAACGCAACTTTGACTTTTGGAGCACTTTGCCACTATCAGTAACAGGCAGAGTAGCCCTACTTAAAATGGTGACCCTACCAAGACTGTTATATTTCTTTGGAACTCTACCAATTTGGATACCGCCACGCTACTTCACCCAACTCAGATCAATAGTTACGGGGTTTTTATGGGGAACAGGCAGGCGGAGAGTGACACTTAACGTGCTAATGAGACCGAGAGCGGAAGGGGGATGGGCGGTGCCGGACTTTGAGGTTTACTACCTGTCGGCACAGTTCCAATGGCTCACGAAATGGGTGGCGAGGCGCTTAAGGGGAACGGAGGGCATGGGCGAAGATTTGATGACCCCGAGGCTCTTATCCCGACTTACTTTAAGACTCTAGATCCGGAACCAGGCCCTCCCCATGGAGTTGGATACAGCTAGGCGCTGCTGGCACAGATACCTGCGGCGAGCCAAAATTGGGTGCCCTTATGCCCCAGAAATCCCGTTACTTATGTGTGAGGCCTTACCGCATGGGGGTAGTTGGCAGAGACTGACGGAGTGGGCGGATCAAGGGTTGGTTGCAATGGGAGACTTGTATGAGGAAGGTACAACGATCCCATTCAACGACCTGCGGGCCCGGTATGACTTACCCAGGGGGGATTTTTTATTGCACTCTGCCCTCACTGCGGCCATACGAAAGCACTGGGGAATGGGACTCACTGAACCACCAACGTCGTTGGGGTGCCAATATGTAGTGATGGCGGCCGGCACATTTAAGGCGGTCAGCTGTTTGTACAGGCGCATTACGAGGGAAGCCTTATCCCCCCTATCGGAGTTGCGCCTAAAGTGGGAGGTGGACCTGGGAGAAGTTATCCCACAGAAAACCTGGGGAGAGCTGGTGGAGAGGGCTTAGAAAAGCACCAGAAATGCGAGATTCCAACTGGTACACTTTTACATAATACATTGGGCATATCTCACTCCGGAGAAAATGAATAAGTACTTTGCGACCCATACTGCGGCCTGCCCCCGGTGTAATAAAGACAATGCGGACTTTAAACACATGTTCTGGGGCTGCCCAATACTGGATAATTTCTGGGAGGAGGGGACTACGATATTGGCTGAAATCACTGGCAGAGACACTGCGGCATCCCTCAAATACTGCTTGTTGCACTGGTTCCCGCACAGGTCCAAAAATAAAATCACAAGCAAATTTTTAGACATGGGCTTACTCCTAGCCAAAAAGGACATTACCATGCACTGGAAAGCAAAACAGGGTCCAAGTGCAGCCATATGGAAGAAGGAACTCATTAAGTGGGCAGAGTGTGAGGGAATAATCAGTTGCAAATAGCTAAAAGGACGGGGCGTGAGAAGGCTTTGGATACAGCCAGGGCATGGGAAGCTTTAGTTGTGGCACTCAAGGCCCCAGATGCTGACAGGGAGGAGGATCCACTAGAAGAGCCCCCAGTTGGAATAGGTTAGAACACAGTCACCTGCCTTACATGACACGGCCTCAAGAGGGGATCTCTAGAAATAGCAAGAAGCCGTCGGTACTGTACGAGGGGTCCTGTAGTGATGCCTCGGAGCTAATGTGCGACCTAAGCTGAAGGAGAAGGGGATTATAAGCTGGGGGTCTGTATGCCAGTGACACGCCTGAGGGGAGGGGAGGGAGGGAGGGCTGTTGAGGGTAAGGGGTCTTCAATCCAGAACAAGGACACATACAAGAGCTCCAAATTGAACACTAATAGAAGTACTCTCAGGGAGTTGCTCTGGGAGGGGGGGAGTAATATGAGACTTGTAATGATCATTACTTCTTTTTCCCTACTACTGTGTTAACTGTATAGCGAATTGGAGAATTATGATCCTGATCAAGGTAACACAAGATGTATTGATGCCAACTGGAACTTTATGACAAACCAAATAAAGTTTGTTTAATAAAAAAAAAATTTAAGGGAACCGCTAAAAACTTTAATATGCATAAAACTATTTTGCGCCGAATGATGAAATGAGCACAACGCCAAAAAATATTTGGGTTGTGGAGCTCCAGTGCCCCATGTTAAACGGAAAAGGGGTCTAATGTAGAGCAAACAGGGCAAATATTCATTGGTTACCACAAAAAAGCAGATCGATTGCTATTGCGTGAACTTACTTTGAGGGAAACCCTACAGGCAAATGAAGGCAAGTACAAACATGGGCAAGCAGAATGTAGTATAATATACCCATGTAACGACACATTTTACAAGGATTACCCCTGGGTAGTTGTTCTCTAGTTGAAATGTGTACAGGAGAGTGAACCTCGAGTACAAATCTCACACAAAATACCACTAGGTCATTTTTGCACTGCTGCAAAATGCTTAGCATTGTGCTTAGTAGGCTTTATAGCATGAGCATGGCAAATGACATTAATGTGACACAATCTTGCTACATCTGACACCGTGCAAATGTTAGTTAACCTGAGCCATTATGCTTAAACTGGGAAGCCCCTATTCCTATCTTGGGAAAATGAATGAATAGAGTTTTATTTTTACTTTTGAGATATGTTTACATATTTTCACAGTACTGTGAACTATTTTGTTTTACATGGTTTGTTTCTCTTTCTTAAAACACATTAATCATAACTGTGGAAGGTTTATCATTTTCCTTTTGGACACACTTCCAATTTTAAACTATACTGTATGCAATGGCTAACTTATGAAATTGATTAATTTCAATAGGATATTTCCTTTGTAACCTCATCCATCATCTTTCTATGTTTAGAGAAAGTCAGGCACGCAAGAATTGTGCATTAATGAACTTATTGACTAAAGGCGTATTGTGCTACTGAAGGGCATCTTCACAGAAGAGAGATGTTCACATTTGGTGCACACCATTGTCTTATATTGGAAAAACAGAATTGCTCTAGCAGTTATGGATTGACAGTACCTCACACCGACTGTGTTTGGTCAGCTAAGGTAATGTTATATTAAAAGTTTGGCAGAACTATCAACTGAATACTGTTTCAATATTAGTTCCAAAACATTTACATTTTTTATGAATAAATACAATTCAGCCATAGGCAAAAGAGGGCTGTAATACATTACACCTTGTGCGAAAGGATTGGATTGGCTGTCATGTGTAAGCAATGGAGATTAGTGCCAAACATAAGAACGATTCATGCTAATATCAAATGAAATGCAAGCATATGTTTAACAAGCCAAATCTCTGACCATAATGATTCTCTTTTTGGACTTCGTTTGCCCAGCAAGGTCTATACAGGGTACAATGCAGAGAGGACAACATGTTTGTTAACCATCTAAATAGCGTAGTGTAGGAGAAAGGGAAACAATTATCACAGTTATATTGATGTGAAGCCAAGAAAGTAAAGGGCAATTTGTCTAACTGGAAATAGTGGTAAAGTAGAATAGAGTAGGAAGCTGTTAAGAAGGTTGATGGGACTCAGTAGTGTGCTCACCTCGTTATTATTGACCTCTCATTAATTAACTCGATAGAGCTGCAAATTCTCAGAGTAGTCATTAGTGCTAAGCCGAGTTGTGGCAAAGCTCTCCGAATTGGTTTTTGTCACGACCACAGAAATTGCATTTGATCTAGAACTAAGCACCACAAGACATAGTAAATCTCCCCTGTAGGGAGCATGTTACTCCATCATTAAATAACTTCTCTGGTTCATGCCAGAATTCTCTTAAAAGCCTTCAAAGTGATGCAGAGGGCCAGTTCTTTGAAATCGGAATGCAAGTGTCTCTTGCCCATAACTCGCATCACTGAAAAGGGGTTAGTGCACTATGCTACACACACATCTCAATAGTCACCTTGAAGCAGTGGTTACCAAGCAGATAAATGCTAGATTCCACCAATTTGCATACCCAAAACAGCATTTTATTCTCATATTGCTTTGACTGATTTTGAAAACCCAAACATGATGCCATAATCCTATGGAATACTGATCTACCATACATCATGGCAGCACAGATTCCTGATAGGGCACAGCTTCTAGTTGTGAAAGCCCGCTATCATGTATCACACTGACTTCCACAAATCATCTCACAGAGGCCCATTGCTAGTATGTCCACAATGATGGGATCATGGGATAGTGGTAATATCTTTTACTTAGGACTACCAAATCTCTTCTTCATGTTATACATAATGTAGTTTCCCTTAGTGTCAACTATTCACAGATTTTGATCATTCTTTCCTTCGCTGAGGGCTTTGAAATGGTTTAATATTCTTAGAAGTTTTTTTTCCTGAAAGTCCTTTGCATCATGCACATGTTGATATACTGTGTGGTGCCTCCATTTATCTATGACAAAGTCTGGAATGCTTAAGAAGACATTGATTAACTGATGACCGACATACATGAAGAGAGTAAAGCAATGGGGCAAATGGCAAGAGAGAGACGAAGAGCTATGGACCATTGGCATAAAGATGATAGGAAAGGTTAAAAGAGGTGATGATACTACAGAGTTGAGATATAGGTAGCAAAGAGAGAGCTGGGGACCAAGCCCTGAAGCATTCAGTAGGTGAGTGGGAGTGAAGGAGGAAAATAATTAGCCAAAGAGACAGAATAGAAATGATCAAAAGATAAGACGAGAACTAGGAGAGAACTGTGTCAGAGGTACCAGAGGAAGGCAGAGTGGAAAGCAGCATGTAGTGGTCCAATGTATGAATCATGGCAACAAAGCCATTATGAGTTCTGCTGCTTTAGTGCTCTGTCTGCAGGGCGCCCTCGAACTCCAGACCATGGGTTGCTATTCCAACATGGTGTCAAAAGCACTATTATTGTCTGTAGCATTCTGACCATACAGAGACTGTTCATAATCATATATGCACAACCTCTGGGAAAGAAACAGTAGGCAAGTGCCAAGAATGGGTTCCCACGCTTCAGGAAAAAATGCTCTTTAATGAAGGAACATGTCGATATGTAATTTTGATTAAATTTAATTTAAAGTGGCCCTCAAGTAACTCAACTTGCTATGTTGAATTAATGTAGGGCTACTATTTTTTACATAAAGCCATATCTACTAAAAAAGGTAGGCAAGCCTTTGCTCCACAAATGTGTCCTCGAGGTAGGCGTACCGTGTCTCCAAAACATTTCCATCATTACCTGCTTGCTGTACTGCACAGCACACATACAAGCCCGGAAATGTTTTAAAGTATGTCTTGGAATAGTATTGGAAAGGTATCCTTGCAGTACAAAACCTGTGCTAGACACAACACATACACACACACACCATTACACCACGTTGCAAGGGTATGTGCGTGGCTCAAGGATGTCTAAAGTGTGCCAGTGCAGGGAGAGGGAGAAATAGCGCCATGGCACTGTTCTGCTCTCTCTTTGACACAGCGCAGTGCAGCAACTTTGGTAGCTGCCCAGTCTGCGTTGTGCCAAATGTTTATAATTTGACCCTACGTGTGTAACCTTGTGAAATACGTTGATATCTCCTGCCACTCGCATAAAGGCGTGTTGACTATCATAATGAGACACAATTCAAATGTTGATTGTCTATGGATAAGTGAAAAATCTCACCAAATGTGACAACTGCAACTTACGTCATTTTCAGTGGCTACTGAAAAGAAATGTAATAATTTAATCAAAGAGAGTAAATGAATCATACATAATGTATATAATTTTTGCTTAATAAACGATTATTTTTTAATGTTGTAACATTAAAATCTAAAAAGTTGTGATCGCTTTACCATTGCTTGCTAGATGCCTTATATAATTTATGCTTTTTGTGACAAACAAACCCAGTCTCTTCATTCTTGTAAAAGTTAGACAGTTGAGGGAACAGCTGCAATTTGACTCTTCATTCAATTGTTTCACAGTTTTTCACCTTAAATATTGAGCTTAGCTGAGACCTTCACCCTGCCCGGACTCTGTCCTCTCGGTGATATCGAAACAAGGTCGGACCTACATATTTGCTAAAAACTTGACTCGTTTATATAACATGAAAGCCAAAAAGGGATGGATGAATTTGGTTCTCATCAGTAGCCTGTTCTCATAGGAAATGATTACGTCACACGAAAATCATAGGTGCAGGTGGCACACCTGCTAATTACTATTTCCATGGGATGCGGTAATTGGCAGGTTCCGACAATTTGTGCACGATTTCACTCAATTCGGGGTGGGTGTTCAATTTGGAATTGTATACAATTTGCACCTGAGCAAACTTCCGCATCGGGCACAATTATACCCTGATTTATAACCCTGTTTCAGGCACAAATTGTAATTTGCACCTAAAATGGGATTGTCGGGCTTATTGTAATCAGGAAGTTAGTATTTTATTTATTTGCAGAGTTTTATATAGCGCTGGCTAGACCCGGAGGTATCAGAGCGCTTTACATGAGGATCAGCGAGTTACAGTTTACAAAATGACATTTACAACTATTTACATTTACAACTATTTACCTTGTGCTCGCTGCATCACCAACTCGGCGATGCAGCGAGCGCAAGGTAAATAGTTTTATTTATTTATTTACTTACTTTACTCCTGCCCGTCGTATGTCCGACTCCACTACCCCCTACCCAGCCCCTCCCCCGCCCACCACCCCGCAGCACTCCCTCTGCGAGCCGCCACTGAGTAGGATACTTACCCCTGTGAAATTGCAGGTTAATATGGTTGATGGTAGTCATGTGCCCATGGAGGTCTTCAGTTGTGGCATCATCATTGCTTAGGGTGTAAAAGTCTCCTTTAGGATTCTGGAGCTGCACCCCTCTGAAATAACTACACGTTTACCTCAGGGAATATTAAATAGATCAATTTATTTAGAGATACAATGTTATCTGTAAACAAATCGATGCATTTAAGACTGGGCTGCCTGTTCTGGGCTGCCTATCCCAGGCTGCCTGCCTTGCCTTGCTCTGAAGGAGGAGACAGAAAGCCAGGCAGTAAATCAACTTTCTGCAATCTGACGCACCATGCAGGGCTTACTTTTTAAAGCCCTTCATTGCCATTGTAGTCTATGGTGGTATTCATTTTAGGCCAGTGACGCTTTCGGGCATCAGAGTCCGCATCCCTGCATGAGTCCAGAAGCCTGTCCTTCACGGGCATAGACCCCACCCTTTCCCATTAGTCATAGGGTAGGAATGGATGCAAGCATGTGTGATTCAGCGCCTTGTCCCCGGTAATGGTAAGTGTTATAATGATAATCTTGTCTTATGTATAATGGGATGAGACTCCCTGGTCATGCTAACCTCCCCCACAGTGACAACCCAGGCCCTGGCTGCAGGCCGCTGGCCAACTTAGAAATTAATCTGTTGTATTTGTTCCCACGCGAAATTGATCCAAAAGGCGAGCTGGGTTTTTGTTCCCATGCAAAGTTGATCCAAACGTCTGTTCGAGTGCAAAGGGAGAAATATGTGCTTATAGTAAAGACAGATACATGCTGTATGGCATTAAAACTGGTCCTATCTTCGTGTCCTTAACATTAATGCCAAAAACATGAATTGATTTAGGAACAATGAATGTTAAAAACATCAGGTGATGCATGCCAGTGATTTAGCGCCTCTTTTATTTCACATGGTTTACTTAATCTTGCATTCCCCAAGACTGTTAACTATTTCAACATGATGTGATTCTGTACTTTTTCATGCATCTTATTACTCTCTTATTGTGCATACTTTGACTCGTGCCAGGTGTTTATGAGGGGCTTTGATTGAGAGCTCTGGCACTAAGGCTGAAGGCAAAGCAAAGTGCCTGCCAGAGGGTTGGCCTCTCTGAAGAGCACACAGAACAATGGTCATGTATTCCAGTTGCAATTGAAATTCTGTGTAAATGTGTGTGAAGGGGTACACAGATGTCAAAATATTTACAAGGCAAAAGTAAAAGAAAATAAAGTGCTTAAATGTGAAAGAGTGCAGTGTATGTTTGGGGTTGGTGAAGTGAGGGAGATGCAAGGAAATGCATTCGGGGAGAGCGAAAAAAGGGTGTTGAAGAGGAAAGAGATGAGGTTGAAGATGTGCAGATGGACGAGATGTGCAGAGAAAAAGGGCATACATATGTAACATAAAGCACACCTAACTAAAGGCCAATACTCCTTTCACAAGTCACAATATTTAATTCACAGTCTCACAATTTCATAATTGAAACATTTCCAATGCTACAAATCATGGTTGTTACTCATTTATCATAAACATCTACCAACCATTGACAAAGCCAATAGTACTGGCAGGTTTTAGGTGTATGTCAGTTGTTGTTTTATATGCATAGATGCAATAACATCTCAGAGAGAAACCAAAATACCGGTTGGGTGGCACACTATGGGAATCACAGAAATGTATTGTACATTGTCCCTTTTAGAGAGTCCCTACTTTTTTCATTCCACTTAAAGACATGTCTGCACATATTTTCATATGACTTTTTGCAACCAACAGCTGTGGGTGCTTCGCAAAGCCTGGTTAGAACATTTTCTTCCAAAGTCCATGCTGCATGCAGTACAAGACACTAAGCAAGCACACACTTCAAAGGCCATGAAGTTGTAGAGCTGTGCAATGTGCACACTAAAGTAACTGTTGAACATGTCAATGCAGTTAAATATGGGACAGTTTTTAAGGTGTTTAATATTTCAAGACTATACGTTTCCACTGCTTTATAAACCTTGCTTTTTCACTAAATTCATTTGCTTTAAAATGCTCCATTTGCCAATCTTTTTTCCATTTTGTCTCGGGAGGAGGAAACCTGACGTTTGTCCATTAAGCTTGCTCACTTCGCTCCTTACATAAAAAGTCGTACCTAACTTTTATGCCTCACCAGTTTTACATGTCACCAGCTGCCACTGACGTTATGGGGCCTGAGTCCAGACTAGGCAAGTGAGCCTCTAATTGGATGCTTCTTTGCCCACTCACTGAGAATCATTCTCATTCATCAGGGTCGCACTGTGCCAGAATACAGGCACGGGCACCAAAATAAAAGTGGCCCCATTAGTGAAGTGAATAGCTAAAAAAGTGGCCCATGTTTGCAAATTGGGTTAATTTCTGAATGTTTACTTTCATCATGTTTAAGTGTTTTGCAAGGTATGGAAGACTGCATGGATTTGAGCTTGCTGCAGGGAATGTTTGTTTTAATATCAGGGAAACTAACGGTAAAAACTGGCCCAGCAGACCATAAAACATGCTTATGAACAGCCAAAAAACTGGCCCACGCACTGATCTGTCAGACAAGCCCTTTGGGTACTGCCTGATTGCCTGATGGGCCAGTCCAACCTTTTCATTCATATGAATCACACCAGCCAAGCAGGCACAATTATTCTCCCTGTTAGCTGAGCTGGTAGAGCTCGGGCTGCCACAGCTGTGGGAGACATAACTTTCAAATGTGTTTCTTAAAAAAAATGTTTTCCTCTGCACATATTTTAAAGATGAACTGACACCTACTCAAAACAGGCCAGTAGAGCAACTGCAAGAACAAGCATTAGGAAATGCATTAGGTTTCACCTATATGATTAATAATAAGCTGTTTTTTGTTGTAAGTTATAGCTTGCTGAGTAGTTGTACAATATAAGTTACAGAAAGTCTGTTAAAATTTTATGACTACTTTATGTACAAAAAAGTCAATATATTGTGCTGTTACAAGTGGCATAGTAAGGGTAAGTAACAGCAACATTTTGAAAAATGAAATCAAAGAGGGAAATAATAGAATCAATTGATGTAATGGCAATATTATGTGTTCAGAGGAGTTCTGGCAACATTTGGGCCTGGTGCTACTGCACCTGCTGCACCATTGAATTCATGGCCCTAGTGCCTGCTAGATAACTGCACTTGTGAAATGTAAAATGAAGCAATATTTTGTGTATTGTGGGGTCCGTAAAGCTTTTGGCCCCAGTGCCACTGCACCTGCTGCGCCATTTAAATCATGCCCCTTTTAACTGCTAGATAACTGCAATTGTGTCTGCCTGTATGGTAGTAAAATGTACAAATTTTAGGTGTTTAGAGTTCTGACATCTTTTGGGCCTGGTGCCACTGCACTTGCTGCACCATTGAAATCATGACCATGTTGTCTGCAAGGTAACTGCCCTTGTGACTACCTGTTTAGTAGTACGTTATAGCAATATCAGGTGTTTAGTGGGGTGCCTAGAGCTTTTGGCCCCAGTGCCACTGCACCTGCTGCACCATTCAAATCAAGTCCCCTTTAATGGCAAGGTAACTGCAATTGTGACTGCCTGTTTAGTAGTCAAATATAGCAATATTACTTGTTTACAGGAGTTCTGACAACTTTTGGGCCCAGTGCTACTGCACCTGCTGCACCATTCAAATCATGATTCTGTTGTCTGCAAGGTAACTTCACTTGTGGTTGCCTGTTTAGGAATAAAATATAGCAATAGTGAAGTGCCTGGAGCTTTTGGTCCCTGGTTCTTTGTCCTAAAAACGTCAAGTCTTCCAGGATTTTCAGTGTGGCTCAAATGAGGACAGATTGCAAGTAGATTGTGCTTGGTAATGATGGTATTCATTTGATTTGTCAATATTCTCTCTATGGTTTTCTGTAGCCAAGGAAGGTTGGACACCAGTCAAAAGTTGGACATAAGGTTGGGACCGAAATTATATATGTGAGGATGGGATAACGTTTTTAAAGAGCAGAAGAAAACTCCTTCAGTGAGAAAAAGACTGTTCTTTTTGGGTGGACATTAAGTTTCATATTAATTAACTAGTGTTGAATTTCCTTAAGGGAGGAGGTTATGGGATGTTTGATGTCATCATGAAAAAAGCTGTGTTGGAGTGACCTCACAAAGCATCTGCACAAAAAGATTAGAAGGTAACAGCATAAGAATAGACCCTGGAGGGCCTCTGGATGGGACTGATAAAGGGCTGGACAAAAAACTGCCAAATGTTATTGTATGGTGATCAACAGTACCTAAAGCGCAGAGCACTATTGCTTCAATATTTGCATTCAGTTCCATGGAATATTTAGGAGAAGTTTGCAGTATTAAAAGCTGCTGAAAGTTCGAGAAGGATGAGTCTCTTCTGTGAAAGTTACAAAGAGTGTTTGTTCCTAGCGTACTCTTCTAGCTGCTTGGTGACCAAGATTTCCAGAATGTTGAGGAGGTAAAGGAGGCCTGTGATGTGCTTGTAACTGTTCAGACTTCAAGGTTAGCTTTAGGATTCCTGAAACATGGATAAACATGGCCCGGCGTTTCTAAGGAACTTTGGAGGACAGCCATGTCCTCCACTGCACCCGCTGCACCATTCAAATCAAGTCCCCTTTAATTGCAAGGTAACTGCAATTATGACTGCCTGTTTAGTAGTCAAATATAGCAATATTAAGTGTTTACAGGAGTTCTGACAACTTTTGGGCCTAGTGCTACTACACCTGCTGCACCACTCAAATCATGACTCTGTTTTCTGCAAGGTAACTTCACTTGTGGTTGCCTGTTTAGGAATAAAATATAGCAATAGTAGAGTGCCTGGAGCTTTTGGTCCCGGTGCCACTGCACCTGCTGCACTATTGAAATCATGACCCTAGCGCTTGCTAAATAACTGCACTTGTGACTGACTGCCTGTTTAGCAGTAAAATATAGCAATATGTGGTGTTTAGTGGAGTTATGACAACTTTTGACCCCAGCTCCACTGCACCTGCTGCACCATTTAAATCAAGCCCCTTTTAACTGCAAGGTAACTACAATTGTGACCGCCTGTATAGTAGTAAAACATAACAATATTAGGTATTTAGAGGAGTTCTGACAACTTTTGGGCCTGGTGCCACTGCACCTGCTGCATCATTGAAATCATGACCCAGTTGTCTGTAAGGTAAATGCACTTGTGACTGCCTGTTTAGTAGTAAAATATAGCTATATTAGGTTTTTAGTGGGGTGCCTAGAGATTTTGGTCCTGGTGTCACTGCACCTGCTGTACCATTGAAATCCTGGCCCTGTTGTCTGAAAGGTAACTGCACTTGTGTCTGCCTGTTTAGTTTAAAATTTTAGAAATAATCTGGGTTTAGTGGGGTCCCTATAGCTTTTGGTCTCGGTGCCACTGCACCTGCTGCACCATTCAAATCAAGTCTTTTAACTGCAAGGTAACTGCAATTGTGATTGCCTGTTTAGTAGTAAAATATAGCAATATTATGTGTTTAGCGGAGTTCTGACAACTTTTGGGCCCGGTGCTACTGCACCTGCTGCACCATTCAAATAATGACCCCGTTGTCTGCAAGGTAACTGCACCTGTGGCTGCCTGTTAGTAGTAAAATATAGAATAGCTCTTCTATATTAACTTTATTTTTAACAAATGTTTATTAAAACATTTAGAATTTGATCATAATGACCGAATAGATTAAGTTGAAAAAATCAATCCGATAATGCCTACAAAGTGCAAAGAAAGGTACTGAGGCATCAATATGCAATGCCTCAAATGTTTTAAGGCTAAAGCATTGGCTTTACACAATTAAGTAATAAAAAGCAAGCATTCCAGCATACTGTTGTTTGCCTTTGTCTGCCTTTTCCGTGGGAAGAGATCTTATCTTGACAGTGAACGGGTCTTAAACAGTGTGAACAGCTTCAGTAGCAGTCTCGTAAATGCATGCAGCCAGGGGAAGGTAACAAAAAAAAAAGTTCCCCACAAAAGTGACTAAAGCAGAGCAATTCTGCTATGGGAACTGATAAGAGCCCCCTTTTGAGATATATTAAATACAACAGATTTCACAAGCACAGCGCAAGCGCTGTGCAGGCGAAACCTAAAAAGCAACATATCATCGATGCATAAACACTTTGGCAGTTATTCCAACTATGATAAACCATCCTGACAATGTACTATTTTAAAAACATGCCAATAACAGATCTAATAAAAATTATACCATTATTGCATAGCCTCCAAAAAAAACTGCAATGCGCTTGCTGAAAAACATGCTGACAATGAACAAACTCATAAATATGCTTGGGGTGAGAATACTCAAAAATATACCAGCGGTGCATGTTCTCATACAGATGCCTCCATTTCTCCTACTTAAAGAGAGGTCAATGAGTCCACGAATGATCTATTTCTGCAACTGCTTACCTCTCCTTGGTTGGTGGACCTTTGTTAGTTGCATGAGAGGTAAGATGAAGTAAACATAAGTTACAAAATCCAATAAGAGTATAACAAAATGTTCACTCAGTAAGACTAAGGCTACTAAAGGAAGTTTAAGGGTTTTATTACAAACTCAAAAACAAACTAATATAAATGAGTCTCAGAAGCACATTATAGAAATATAGTATTACTAGAATGAATCTGAACCTCCTTATAAATTTCAGTCCAAACAATAAGAAACATAAAAATCTCGATGGTTGCAATACAAAAGATGAGGAAAAGAATCTGGAGGTTTATTTGCATAATTTGATCTTCCTGCCTAGTCATTAGTATTTCTGATAACTCTTACTGATCCTACTCTATACTAACTTTAGGGAAACTCTAGTAAGCTATGGGAAGCAAGAAACAGGTGTCAGTCTAAGGAAGTCTTTCGTAAAAGTACTCCAAGCCTACAAAGCATAGCATGAAGCTATGCAATGAGAAAAATCACGTCAGAGGTCTGTACCTCATGAAATCCTAAAGGGTTCTGGTCTCTAACTAACAATACATCATCTATTAACACACAAGCATTCAAGGTAACCAAGGTTGTCACTTTTTAGTACATTTCCATCTTCCTAGGTAGAGATACGCAACATTCAGTTCTTCTCCCACACTCTCAATGGGGCACATTCAATTGTCCTTGAGCATCCCTCTCCGCCATGAGAACTCGTCTCCCACCTTGTTAACACGTCTTCTTTTTGCCAAGAAATTCCTCCCATACCTTACTATCGCTACAAACAAACAATGCCTGATTCTAACTAATGAAGCCTTGTATCTGCACCTGCAGAGGAGAGAACATTCAAACAAAGCTCTCACGTGATGTTAAACATTGAAACTCAGAAGCTCAGGGCCTTTGGTTATGCTAAGTTAACACAGCAATTAGAGTGCACTCTGACAGCTGAATATAGGTGCACACACATTCAAAATTAATTAACCCTGGGCGGAGCAGGCGTAGTGCCTCTACGCAAAGTTCCACGGAGTTGGACAACAACTCCGTGGAACTTCGCTCCACGCCCTCCCAAAGTAATTGTAAAGTTATAAAAAAGGCACTTACCTGCTGTGGCTGCCTCCTCCTCACCATGGCTGCTCTCCTTCCTCATCCTCGCTGTCCTTCTTCTTAGATAACCCCTACGTTGTATGTCTTGTGCGTGCGCATGAGCACTTGCAAGACGTACAACGTAGGGGTCATCAGTGAAGAAGGACGGCGAGGAGGAGGAAGGAGAGCGGCCATGGCAAGGAGGAGGCAGCCACAGCAGGTAAGAGCCTTTTAAATTATTTTATAATTACTTTGGGAGGGTGGAGGGGCCGGCTAACTACGCTCCGTCACGGAGTCGTAGTTTTGCCTAAACTCCGCGTTCACAACGGAACGCGGAGTAGGCAAAACTACGTAAACTACGCTGGCGGAGCGTAGTTACCCAACTGGGCTTAAAATTAATACACATCTGAAACATCATGTAGAATAAATCATGTCTACATATAATTGTGAATTACATTGTTAAACATTCACATAACTAAGAACAAAAACTAAAATTTTAATCAACATTAGTTTGCACACGTTAATGAATCCTACTAAGTTTTATCATGGAGTATTTCAGTAATACAATTGAAACCCCTTTTGTTTACTTAAATTAGAACACACGAAATACGAAATAAAAATGTTAATCTATAAAAATCAATGGAAATAAGTGACATATAAGGGTGGAGCCAAATTAAGCTGCTCCAATACCCCCTCTGATGGCAAATCAAACCATCACAAAAATCTCTAGATCTGATCAGATGACCGATTAAAACCTTGTGGTCTTAATTGCCTTTCGTCTCAGTTCTTCCAGACGTTTCATATTGTCATAATAATTGCTCTGCTTCTCTTCTAGTTTCACATCAGATGTCTTTCTCTTCACTCCCTTCTTTGCCTTTACCCTTTGGTACTCATTAAAAGACACCATTACAACTATTGCACAAAGTACGATAATCACAAAAGATTTCAAGATAGAACCCACTATTCCACTTCCCACATTTCCAAACTAATTTCCAACTGCACTCAATCCATTTCCAATTGCCTCCCATGCACCTGCCGCTGTCAACCCACCCAAATCTGTCTGCTAATCAGTAATATTCTTAATATATTTCTGTAAATCTTTGCTGTTATCCGGAATATAAGTACAACACTGCTGAACTTTCAACATTCGGCAGACTCTGCCTTCCTCTGCAAGCAGGATATCTAATGCAAGTCTATTCTACAAAACCATGGACCTAATAGCATTATCATGGAGTATTTCAGCAGTACATTTGAAACCCCTTTTTTTTACTAAAATTAGAACACACAATCTTGTTAATCGACATAAATCAACGGAAATACGTGATGTATAATGGCGGAGCCAAATTAAGTTGCTCTAACTCTCGCCTGAATCATGCCTGCAGGACAGGTCTGCATGCTTTGATCCAAGAGGTAGAAAGTGAGGCACTTTATGTATCACAGTTATCACAGTAAAGTGTGTGTTTATTGACATTTGTATGAAACAGATCAGTGTGCATGGATTAGTGTGACAGAAATATGTGTGAGTAGAAAGCACCATGTTTGTGGCAATGTGCAAATTAGATGTTGGTGGCAATCGTGCACGTATGGCCATGCATCTAGAATCTTTCGACAGCAAGCAGTGTAAAATAGCAAATTGTGTTGTTGTGTATGAGCTGCAGCCATCTATGTGTTGAGGGTAGTTTTCACATGTATGTTTTACAGGTACGTGATTGTGAAGGTTATGTTCCACAGAATTCTGAGTGCATGTGTGTGCAGACTATTTGTGTATGGCTAAATGTATTGCAAAGTTTGCCAGAAGAGACTGTTTGTGTGGTTGAATTTATATAGATAGCTGTGGCTGCGATGTTTGTCTGACTCAGCAGTTTGTATGCTGTGAAAGAGAGCCATTATTGAGTTGTGGTAGGCCCATCAAACTCCTGGGCTCCAGTGCAACTGCACCTGCCTTACTAATAGCTACACCAGTGTTCCTGCGCATATGACATGCAAAGCATGCATATCATGTTTAAGGGTGTCTAGTTTGATGTTAGTGTGGCTATATCAGCTGCCTTATGGAGCTCAGTTTTCATTATTTGAGTGGCGCATGTGTGTAGTTCGATATTAGAATGACCATTGTCACATAAACAGTGCACAACTTACCATGTGTGAGTCATACCTGACTCTAGCTAAAGATTGGTGGAATGGCATGAATTACACATCTCTCATTTAAGAGAATGGTAATGAATACCATATATGTTTGTGGTTTATCGTTGAAGGGCTCATGTAAGCAGTGCATGTCTGTTCCATAGAATGTTGTTTTCCTTTAAGCTGAACAGATTTGGCTCAGTATTGGTGTTGTCATGTGACTGTCATTCCTCAGACACAGACTCTCTATCTACACACTGTGTCAGAAATTGGGAAGCCCAGTACTTGAGACAGATAGGGATGAATTGCATTGGCAGATGTGTGTGTAGGTCATAGTGCAGAAATACCAGAGGTTGCTGTGGGGCACGGGTGAGGTGCATTGGGTGAAAAGGTTGTGGGTCTAACACTACATTAAAAGGCACCGGTCTTTCAGTGTTAAGGTACATCGAACGAAAAGTGTGCAGAAGTCAATACCGTAATAGTAGGACTGTTTTAGATGAGATTTTGTGGTCTAGTGGCAAACCTCAATGACTTTGCTAATCAGGACTGAGATGGGCTGCACACTTTCATTCTTGTGTTCTCAATTGTTAGCCATTCCTTTGTGGAATGATGCATATTAATGATGACCCCTATCTTTCCAGCTATACAAAGCAACTCTCTCATCTCTATACAGTGTATAGTCACTCTAACTATAATTGATACTACGAGATATTGCTTAACTTGATTTCACTATTTGTATTTCCCATGGTAGTTCTGGAATATTTAATGTATGGTCTTTCAGTATGTTTAGGAGACATTTGTACTGTAAAATGCACTATTTGACACAATTTTTCAAACATTTTCAAGGGGATAATAATAATGTTGCCCGATCCTCTTCTTAGGGGAATTTACTTGCTCGGGGCAATTATGTTCCTGCAGTACAATTGGCTTTTGAAAGATCCAACGAAAGACTTGGCCTGTGTCCTCCTAAGTAAAATTATGTGACTTGCCCTTTACAAATTATGCACTGTGCATGTATATTTTTTCAAAATGCAAGGTGCCCACGTGCTGCATTAACCACCATGTACTACCAATCCCTTAGAGATCTTTTTTATAAAACACTGGCAAATCGCCCACTCCATGTAAGCTGTTCATAACCAGGTTTCTTTAAAAAGATTCATTCATTCTACAGTGCTGCCCGCCAGGGTTGGAACTGTAACTGCTTATATTGGAGGACTCCACAGGCACCATATAAGCATCTGAAAGCAGAAAGTAAATAACCAAGCAGCCTGAAAAAGGGACTTTTTTACATACCTCCTGTTGCATCCCGACCCTGCACCCTACCTTTCCTTACATCTCACCTTCTATAGAAGGCAGAGCAGGCCATTGAGCTTAGAGTGGCAGGCATCACCTTGTTGGGATTATAAAGTCCCCAGAACACATGCAGTAGGTTACCAGGTGCATGTGATGGATGCAAAGCACCAACAATATGTATTTTTGATCCTTTTCTGCAAGATTCTTCCCTAACTCCCTAAAAAGATGACTCAGATAAAGAGTTTCATGATGCTGGCACAGAAAAATTATATAAAAAGGTAAAATGTGGGCACATTGCTTGAGAGAGGAGCAAACTGGCAGCCACCTGAGTTGGCTGTGCTCTGCTCTGGCATGAGAAGACAACTCTGCAGGCAAGATGTGCACCCCCTCCCCAATGGTTAAGGTAGAGGCTGTGACAACGGCAAGATCATAGCAGGTGGATTGTTTCAGGGGAAACGCAGCTGCTAATGATAGCGGTGGTGCTGAAGGTCAGCGAGTGTTGCTTGCCCTGTTCTGGAGAGTCTTTGGACATCTGAAGGAGCAAATACCGGGATGCCGGAAGCCCCAGTCAGAGGTCTGATTATCGGTGTGGCTCACTGAGGACCACAGATCTCTGGAAGAGATGGCGCCAAAGTTGGCAAAATCAGCATGACTGCGCAATGCCTTTATTAGTGTCCCTGGGACTGAAAATTAATGGCAGATGTTAATAATGCTGAGGGGGGCACTAGTGCTGACAATGTGGGGGGAGTAGGAGGTCCAAATCCGGTCACCTCTACTCAGGCCAATGATCTCACCCAAGCAGGTGAGACAACTGGACAATTAAAAATTAAGAATCCTGGGAAGAAAGTAGGAGCCGTTGGAAGGCTAAGTCAGGTCGGTCAGCAATTAAAAATGGAGACAGACCAGGAAACTCCCCTCAGCAAAGACAGAGGCAGTATAACAGCTTACAAGCGCCTTAAAAAACCGGAGATAGCCTAATCCTTGGTGCATGGGGCTACAAACTTGACAACTGCAGGCCAAAGGACAGGCACAAGCAAAATACAAAATCTTCCTCCAACAATTTAAACAATATTGGTGGTTCATCCAGGATACATATAAAATTGTCCCACAAAATCCTAGTATTCACTAGAATTGTTTTTTATATTTTTTATCAAAGGACAGGCTACACTCAACACACTATTAGGATATGATAAGTAAACATTACTTAATTACTAGCAGCAAGGACACTGCAGATCCTGCAGCAAAGGTGGCGATGCAAGGACCACTTGTAGCAACTACATCTATAAAGCAAGGTACAAGCCAGGAAGAACAAGGTACAGAGCTGGCGACAGATTTTCTAAGGATATCATCTGCCTTCAGAAAATGCATATTTCGGCAGATAAGAAACACCTGCTAGGGACTTAGGGAATTAGACTCCTGGCCTACAGTACACAGAGGAGTGCCGTGAGGGGGGTAGCTTTATTAGCTAGAGCTGGTTTTGTGATATTAAAAGGAGCACCTCAGACAGATTGGGTCGATGGATATTGCCTGAATCTCAAGTAAGGGGATTCAAGTTTACCCTCTGCTCGATTTGTTGGCCCAATCTTGATGAAGCAGCAGTGATTGACGATACATCCCTAGAATTTACATCTTGGCCTCCACCCATAGTGTTGTGTGGAGATCTTAATTGCCACGTGGGATTGGTATACCCTCCATGGCAGGATATTGAGGGAGGAAACCCAAGGTTTATGGTGCTCTAAAACAACTTATGGATTTGCATGGGATGACCGATGTATGGGTGGCCTTAAAAAGCTCTGATCCTAGGTTTACCTTTTATTCTTATACCCACAAAAAGTATTTACGTCTGGATTATATTTTGACCTCAGCCATCTCTTTACGTAAGGTTGTGCATAACGAAATGTCCAAAAGTAGTCTCTGACCATAACCCTCTGATACTGGAAGTAGGGTTAAACCAAGGAACTCATGGTCATTCCATAGAGCACTGTTGTCGAGCCCGGAGTATGTAAGACACATGAGACAGTGGCTGATTGATTTTTTGATTATAAATAGAGAAAGGGTCTCAACAGTGGTAGCATGAGATGCCCTGAAGGCCGGGATTAGAGGGGAGACAGTTTCAGTCTTAATAATGAGAGGATTAACCATAATAAGATTAAAATATTGCATAAGGAACCAGGTAGACTGGAAAGGGCTCATGTAAGGATGAGTATGACCAGGCAGGCAAAGAGTGGGACAGAAGACGAGATTATTTTGAGGATAGCTGTGGCTAAAGGTGAGATTAACAGCTTTATGGCTAGTAGGGCTCCAGAGAAATATCAGGCATATAAGGCTGAGAGTTACAAATTCAGCGATAGTATAAGGAAGCAGCTAGCCCTGAGGGCTAGGCAGAAAGAATCACAAGTAGTCCTTGATGGAGTTCGCGGACTTCCGCCACGTCGAACTCTGCGAAGTGACAAAAAAACTCTGGTGCGCTACTCGGAGTTCCGGAAGCGGCGGAGTGCGTTAGGTCACGCTGGTGTTTGTCTGCCACTCGAGTAGATGTTGTACTCGAGCAGCACCTTCCTCAATGTGAATGGAAGGTTTCTCAACGCAAGCAGAAGTGACCATCCGCGACCGTCCGCTTTGAGAAATCTGGCCGGGAGGTGTCTAGTGTTGGATTTTCCTTGCTCACTCTTGCCAACTTAACGTTGGCAAGCAAGGAAAAAACTCTGCTCAGCTTCATGGAGTGGAGTTTTTCAGAAATCCACATACATGGCAAAGCGCAGAGTGCGAAAAACTCCGCACACGGAGCGGAGTTCACCGCCCAGGCCTAATCTCAAGGTGGAATTACTGCTATCACGGATAGAGGAGGGCAGATAATTAATAATCCCAAAGGGGTTATTGGAGTGTTTTCTGAATTTTATGGCACTATTTATCAGGAGGAGCTTGACCCCTCAGCAGATATCATTAAGCAATATTTGGATCAAGCAGATGTCAAAGCCTTGGGGAAAAAGGACAGGTGAATTAAGAGAAGCAATGAACTCTCTAGCACTTGGGAAGGCAGCGGTACCCGATAAAATTCCTTTAGAGTTCTATCACTTTTTTTACAATACTGTCAGCCGATATGCTTAGCACTTTTTTGGACGTGCAGAGCAGGAAATCGGTGCCAGAATCATGGTTGAATACTAATATAGTTCTATTTTTTTTAAAAAGGGAAATCCGCCCTGAATCCTAGTTCAGATAGGCCTCTATTGCTAATTATTTGTGATATTAATATCTACTCAAATATGTTAACGACCTGGTTGAGCAGGGTCATTGTCAGATTGGTTCTCTCCTTGGCAGTATGGGTTTATCCCAGTCCGGGGCAGAGTAGATCATGTTTGATGAGCAATAACATTGTTTAATGCAGTGGAAATTATAAGGATCCCTATGACAATGATACTACTCGACGTGGAAAAAGCGTTCAACTGGGTAACATTTATGGTGGCTACTAGAGAAGGTAGACATCGGTGCTGGATATTTTGCACCAATACAAACTATGTATAAAAATTAGGGGTGGAAGGAACTCACTGAGTTTCACTCCGCGGAGTTACATGAAAACTCCGCGAGATTCCACAGAGTTACGCAAAGGGGCAGAAATCGTCACATCATGCTGCTCACACTGATTTTTAGCACTGGGAGCTCGTTTTGTGCTAAAAAATCTGCATGAATGGCACCACGCAGCTCGCCTGAGGGCACTGCTTCTGGTGTTGGTTTTGCTGCCACTCAAGTAGATTTTCAACTTGAGCAGCAGATTTTGCATTGCAAACAATCGCGACTGCCTGTGTTGGGAAAATCTAGACGGGTGCCCTCCTAGGTCCTGAAAATCATGCTAGAGGACGCTAATTCTTGCTCACGGATGCAAGAAAAACTCAGACACGCAGTGGTTGGTGGAACTCTGTGTTACGCTTTGGCTAAAACTCCGCCAACTCTGTCTGGAAGCGGAATTTATCTCCCACCCCAAATATAAATCCAATAGCCAAAATACAATTGATGGGCTTGGAATCTGAGAGCATCAAGATCACAGGAGGGACATAGCAGGGTTGCCCATGCTCTCCTCTATTATTTGCTCTGTATATTAAGCCCTTTTTGGACAAATTAATTAACAGCTGAGGTATAAGGCCTGTATGGGTTAATTAAAGTGTTAGCATATGCTGTTGATGTGGCCACTGTTACGATGGACCCGGATCGTGCTATTAGTGAAATTGAGTTGGAAGCTGCTATGTTCGGGCAGAATCCAGGATATCTTCTTAATAGTGGAAAGACCCAAATTATTTGTAACCAAGATATTCATATTAGCGATAATTGTAAGACTGGCAGGGTGACCTATCTTGGAATAGTTATAACCTCTACTATGGGTAACAGTACCCCATTAAACTATGAGCTTTGCTGCCCAAAGGATTTAGCATGTATCAACAACCTCCATTTGACAATGATTGGTCAATCTAATGTTATCATGATGCGAGTACTTCCTAAAGTCCTCTATTTATTTAGGGCAATTCAATTAGTAGAAGGGAATGACTGGTTAAAAAAACTGGATGAATCATGTAATAATTTTATCTGGGAGTATCAAAGGGTGAGAAGAGTGATGAAGCTCTTAACTCTCATTAGACAGGGGCAGCTGCGTCGTGCCCTGTTTAAGCATTATTTTTGTGCTGCTATTCTGCTATTTATGGAACCGGTAGTAACGGGCTCTGAGAGATGAGTTCAATAGTTAAGAACGCTACCAAGCATTTATGAATTCGCTTTGGGGAGAGACTACAAAGTATTCTTTTTGAGAAACTTGGAGCCCAGTTAGAATAAAAAGTACGATTTATAGCGGTTGAAGCTTCATATAAAGTATGGGTGGCCTTGAAGGAGTAAACTCGGTATTGCTCCATATAATTTATTTACACCACTTTGGGGATCTCTTTTATTTCTGTCAGTTTTCCATGATGAATACTGTGCAGAGTTGCAGAATATGGGTATAAGGAAACTGGGGATGTTTTTTCCAAGGGCTAAATTTGCACATTCGCTGTACTGCAGTAGAAATTTGGGGTGCCCCAGCAGAGTTTTTTCAAATATTTACAAATGAGAGATTTCATCCAAAAACTGAAAAAAGAAAGCTACCACTGGATAAAATAGCAGTAATGGAGTCGCTGAATGCTGAAGATGGACCTAAAATTAAAATTATATATAGTTTGTTTATGGAACTTAATCCAGATTATTTAGATGTACAGCAAGGGAAATGGGGTAGGAGGTTCGGTTTTACCTCAAAGGATATGTGTTGCCAGCAGGCTTTAACTGTGGGACTCGAGGTATTACTGAGTGCTAGACTGAAGAGTCATCATTATAAGATGTTCTATAATCTATATTATACCTCTCGGAAAATGTATAGCTAGGGCAAAAGCGTGGATTGAACTGTCTGCAATGCAGAGATGTTAAGGCGGACATAGTGCATATGTTTTTCTCTTGGGTGAAATTGAGAGGGTTTTGGAATAAAATATGTGAATTTATGAATAGGACCTTAAATGCCCGTGTTGCTCTTACACCCCAGCTGGGGTTTTTGGGCGTAGATCCTTATTTCCTGAAAGATAGAGCTAAATGTATCCTATCTTTGTTGTTGTTGTTGTTTTTGTTGTTGCGTTAATGTGTATTGTGGCAGCATGGCTGGTTTCAGAACTCCCCATTATTTTGGCAGTGGTTAGTTAGATTCCTCGCAATATTCAATCTAGACGTGAATTTATATATTTGTAAATAAATCAGGTCTGGGGTCAGAGGCATAGCTGTTTGGCTACCTGTGGCTAGGTGGTTGGAGGCATGGGTCGGAGCGTTGGACAAAGAGATATGGGCTCAGCACTTGTGACATATTTGTAATGTTAAATCTTTGATCCATTGTAATGGTAATGATTTATGTACTACAATAGATGTTTGGTCACTAGGCCAGTTTTAGACCATGTGGTAAGAATAAATGTGAAATCAGGATAAATTGACTTATAAGATTATGTAAAAACAATGTTGATTCGATGCTTAAATATTTATGTGTCTGTAATGAACTTACCTTTTCCTCAATAAAAAATATATATAAAAAAGGTAAAATGTGAACAATAGGAGCATTTGAAATGCTTGAAGAAGTCCTTCTGAGTGGCCTATTGGAAAAAGTAGCATGGTTTACATATGCAAGGCATTTAAAAATATCTTGCAATTTTGCACATCTCGTTTTTTCAAGCATTGCCGTGCTAACATTAAAAAACAGTACTTGTAAGAGGGGACACCAATAGCGTTTGTCACATTGGGCACCACCTGCACTAAAGCCTGCCCTTCAAACCATTACAAGGTTACTGTTGAGATTTGTCAAATGATCCTTTCCATCCTCCTACTAGAAAGATGTTCCCTATCAATGTTATAAATGCCTAACTTGCACAAGGTTCCATGAGTGATCCTCTAAAAAAGGGATATGTATGACCAAGTCTCAAGAAACCTTATGCAGGCTTCCATATAATTAAGAATTTAATTCACAAGCCTACCATGTGTTGCCAAATTTATGTAAAATGAGTGTTGGTCAACAAATGAGTGAGCATATCTAGGCTTTAGGTCTGGGTGTAGTATGGGAACTGCCTCCTTAGGACAGTTGATAACACCTTCCAGCTCTTTGATGAAGGAAGCTCTTGCCTATTAGTGCTGCTAGATCTATTGTCTGTATCTGGTACAATTGATCATGGCCGTTTCCGTACACTACTACCTAATAGTAGAGGAATAGATGACAAAGTCCTCAATTTGCTCAAATTGTACATCACAAACAGATCCCAGTGTATGAAACTTGCATATTCTTTCCTTGACCTCCCATCAACACCCTTCAGAGTTCCTCAATTCTCTATTGTAGCTCCCTTACTTTCTAATGTACACATTCAGCCTTTAGAAGAACTGCTACACAAACTTGGACTATGTTTCTACCAATATATGGATGATACTTAGTTATATCTCCATTAAAACATCCACAACGGGCGACAGTGTTGGCAGATCTGTGGAGTGTACCGGAGACTAATAGGGAACTGGACGCTTTATTTGCTGAGAGTATGGAATAATAGCCTTACTGCACAAGGATGTATGTGATACGCTGGACTTACATACTGGGGAAGTTAGGGTCTGACCCAGTTGGTAGGGAAGGGTACCTGCAACATCCTGAGGGCTCTATGGGGTCTCTGGGACGGGGTGCTCCCTGGGTTGTGGATACGAAGCTTAGGCCTGAAGGTCCGCGGACAAGTCAAGACACCGGAAGATGTCTGTTATTTCAGTAATAAAGATTACGAGAGAGAGAAGTGGGAGGAAGTGCAGGGAGTTGGGGAATGTTCCTTATTGCTTTTTTTAATTATAGACACTTCTTCCATTATTGGGGGACTGCGCACCTGTGGTGGATTTCTACTGCCGTATTTGTTTTGTGAAAATCAATAAAGACTATATATATATTTTTTTTTAAAAACATCCACAACCTAACCACGTGTATTTCAGAGGTTTAAAGAAGGATGGGACAGATGAAACAGAAATTTAGCTTACAAAAAAACAGAATGTTTTAATCCTCTCCCCCAAATCCAACCACCAGCTTCCACTGGAAAGGACGGACATTATTAGCAACATAGGTTTCTCTCCCGAGATAATCACTTACTCAAAGTGCTAGGTTTCACCTTTGATTCTAAACTGGATATAGGTGCTCCTGTTAAATCTATTGAAGATGCGGATTCCTTACTCAAGGTACTCCACAAAAATGATTTACTCTCCTCAAAGTTTTGCTAGAATTGGCAGCACAACTGATGTCTGGAGTCAAGAAATGTCCTCACATTACAACTGCTGAGTCTGAGGTGGTGGCTACCTCCAGAAAGTTGCATCACATTCACGGTATTACACATGGACACTGCTAAGTATTAAATAAAAATAACGTTTTAAGAAGGAACAGAAGTTGCTTCTTCTGTAGAAATACCAACTTCAGATATTAGTATCCCACAGGAAGCCTTGGAGTGGGAGAATGAGGTTTAAATTTACTGTCTTATGTTTAGTAATAGCCTGTTGGAGAATACTCATAGAGTGATTGCAATCTTGTGGGCATATTTACAAGCCCCTAGCGCCACCAGAGTGGCACTTTTTTTGATGCTCCGGTGGTGCTGTGTACTGGCCCATATTTATAAGGCCACGCAAAGTCACCTGCATGGCTTTTCATGGCCTTGGAAATACTTCCCCATTTCACGATTCACTTTGCGTGAAAGGGGCGTGCAATGGGTGTTGCTGTGGGCGTCCCACCCCAACACCCATTGCTTTTTGATGCTGCCCCAGATTTACAAGATCAATACATCTGAGGCAGCACCAAAAGTTAACACCATTGAAAAGAGGTGTTAGAGGGGTGCTACGAGGAGAAATACTTTAATTTCTCCTCGTTTTTTGCACTTTCTATGTATGCTGTAGAATGAGCAAATCACCTTTAATGATTGTTTATGTGCAGAAAGGTGTCCCTTCCTGCACATAAACAATCACCCTTGCAATGCAGGCACCCTTGCACCATGGCCCAAGGGGTGTCTGCGTTGGCACTAGGCAGCTTTTTTAGCAACGGAGCAAGGGAAAACTCAGGGGTGCTATGTATTCTTGTGAATACGGCGCATTCATGCATTTTTATAATGACGCAGCACAGCGCTGTTACATTGCGTGCAGCGCTGCGCTGCATAATTTCTTTGTAAATATGCCCCTTAGTGTCTGCCTTTAGAAAATTGGTGTAGGGGTGTGTGCTGTCCTATACCCCTTAGGTGTTCTACCTTCAAAGAGTAAATGTGATATAAAGGGACTAAACTCTGTTCTTTGTAAGTTTAGTTGAAATTATTTGTTCTTGGTTAAGGAGCAATGTACTGCCAGCACCAAGTCATGCCAGAACTACAGTTTCTTCGGGATGTTTATTCCTTGAGACTGTTTTTGATTGATATTGTTCAGGACTATTAGTTTCAGTGAAGTTTTTCAAATTCCCATTCTTGTTTTTTAGGTCGAGCCTGGGCAGCGCATGCGCTGCTCTGCGGCATGCTGTATTGGAGTAAGGAATAGAAGCCCCAGCCACTCTCCACTCATATTTGTCATTGGCTTGTGTCATTGTCCTTCGTAAATGCTGGCTTCTGATTCGTTAATAGGCTTGTTAGTCCCTCCTTAGTACCGCCTTGCCTTTATTTGTAACCTCCCATGAGGGCTGGCCCTTTTACTTCGGTTGTTACACGGTACGTCTTTTTTAGTCTGTAAGCACTATTTTCTTTACTGAGTTTCTCCTACTGCAGGCACGACATGCTTTCCTGAAACATTCAGTGCGCTATGCGGGCTTTGACTTTCAGAGCAGCCCCGGACAATGTTGGCCGCTTCTTTGAATATGTCTCGCATTTACAAGAGTTTGAGATTTTGGCATTGTAAATGATAATGCCTCTTATTTATGTGTTAATTAGCAAAACAGATAAATAAAAGGGATTTTCATTTACAATGCCAATAGCTTAAACTCTCGCAAATGCGAGACCTATTGCATTGCAAATGCTTGTTTACTGTTACTATTGAAAATGAGACAAGTGTTTGCAAAGCCAGATGGTCTCGCCTTTGGAGATTATTGGCTTTGCCAATGCCTTTTGGCAGCCACAAATAATGAAATATAAAAATGAGCAACACACGGTGGGGAAAATGGAGCAGAAGTGGGGGGTAATGGGCAGAGAAGGCGAATACAATTAAATTAAAACTGAGTGGGGGGAGAAGGTGAAAAGCAGCACATGAGGGAGAGAGCAACACCGTGGTGGTGAAAGCACATGAAAAAGAGAGCAACACAGGGGAACAAGGGGAGAACCACATGAAAGAGAGAGCAATTCAGTGCACAAGGTGCAGGAAAAGCACGAGAGAGAGAGTAGCTCATGAGGGAGAAGGCAACACTGTGGAGAAGCACACAAGCAGAAAGGTGGAAACCTTGCAGTCTCATGGAGTGCTTAACCAGAAAAAAAGTAGTTCCCTAAATGTAAGCGATGGAAGGATACAAGTAGCAAGTCAAAAGGATGGCAAAGAGGCTGTGCTCCAGGGGAGGGACAAACACAGAAAAAGGGAAGGCAAGCCAACAAAAAACAATGAATGAGAAGTAAGGAAATGAGAGTGACAATAAAGCCAACAAATGGAAAGCAATGGGCAGACTGTAAACCTACTGTAAGTTCTTGGTAAACCCAAAACAGGTCTTTGTTTGCCAGACAGCTTTTGCTGTCTGGTAAGCAAGACCTAAAAATGCTTAAAAAAACGAAGTTCAGGAACAAGTCTACACTAAAGTGCTCCTTCTCCGGAAATACCCCAGGATCTGAAAAACTCTGCCAACTCATATCTGACTTTCTAACACACTGAGGGATTAAAAAAGAGAACTTTTAATACCTGAATGCATGCTTCTGTTTGTTTACACGGGACCCCTCCTTGGTAAATATTGATCCTTCTATTATCTCTGCTGTAATCTCAATTATACCATGTATCTACCTCTTGTATGACAAGCTATTTTTTAATATCGCTCCACTATCTTCTTTCCATTATTGTTTTATAGGTGCGTCATTGTTTGCTCTATTGTTATTGTCTTTTTGGTCTTTCACATGTTTTCTGCCCATTTCTCTCTTGATGTGAAGTACACAATGACCCCGACAGAGGTCTAAAATGTGCTGTACAAAACAATTTTAAATAAATAAATATTAAACTATCACCTAATAGTAATGATTTAGCTTCACACTTTTGGGAGCATAAAACATGATGACAGGTACAGGATACGACGATACATGATGAGGCATGTGAACGCCCAAATAAGGTTCAAGGGTACTTTGGAGTTCAATCAAGTGGGAGGAGTGGGTCTGCAACCAGCAGTCTTCTGGTGCTGCCCTTTTTGCCAAAGATCTTCAGTGGAAATGCCTTTTAGAATAACATCTGTTTTCCAGCGCCATGGTGCCCTAAGGGGTTAATTTACACTTTACAGATAGAGGTTGTGTTACAAAGCACTATACTGGATGTTTTATCTTGGTGGAGATCTCATTTGTTACATCTCTGCTAAATTAAGAATGCATTTAAGACATTAAACTCAAACAAGTATTTATTTATTGTTGGTGAGACAGAATATGTTTCCATCTTTATGAACTCAGGGGTGCGCTCACTCCCTACAATAAAGCGCGCTGCTGTCGCTTCCCTTTCTGTTTCTAAGATTCGTGCAAGCGCCCGAACAGGTCAATAGGCCCCTCATTCCACGAATTCAGAAAGTAATCAGGGTGGCATTTTCATTGAGGGAGAATGAAACAATGCGAGCGTTCAATTCCCTCTGCCCCGAGCACACAGATAGGGTGTGCTGGAGACATGGTTCGCTTGCGGCTCGAGTTCATCTCTTTTTAGTTTTCATTTGATTAGCTTGTACGCCATTATCAGAGCTGATTTTTAACGGCAGGCCCTTGTAGGGTGGTTTACATTACGACAGAACATCATAAGGGCACCAGACAGGTGAGGAGCTTATGAAGCAAAACGAACAAGAGCAGATGTCTGGGCTAGATGCCGCCCCATCTACTCCCCCGTGACACATGTTACTTGTCGTACACTACACACACAGGCACTACCTTTACTGAGCTCTCCAGCACATACCTAACCATGTGTGCTGCTGGCTCTGTAATTCAGGGATGTATAACTCTGTTTTAGACAGACATTTAGATACCCTTGCAGACAGGGCATAAGTCCTAAAAAAAGAAGAGGGGTGACTAACAAAGTCAGGGATCATGCAAGTACCATCACTGTGCATGACCGTGACATCACAAGAAGTATCATCACAGCCCATGACCACACAGGAAGTGACATCACATTAAGTGACATAAGATCTTAAGACCTTCAACATATGCTTAGCAGGTCTATCATGAGTATATTTGAGCGCAATACGAGTTTTAACGAATGAAAGCTGATCAGTACTTAAATCTATAACTTGAGTTCCCCCGCCGAAGGAATTAACAGATCAAATGTGGATGATGTTTAGTGACTAACTAACTAGAGTAAAGAAGCCAATAAGTGCTACAAGCTAGGCATACTAATTGTGGCACCAAGAACAAAGCTCAGTTAATGCATTGCATTAAAAATGCTATTAAACTCTATTTGAGCATATCAAACTATAACATTTATTAACCTACCTAGCATACCACCATTTTATAAACTGACAATTTTAGCACACTTTGACCACTATAAAAAGAAATACAAGCGGAACATTGAACTTGGAATTCCAGCCCACTCCACCAGGTATACTATTCCATCAATCTAAGCCAAAAATAGGTTGTGTGACTGAACGACACATGTAATTACCATGCATGCCTATACAACGCTGTCAATACAACAAATGCATCATTACCATGCATGGATTTACAATGAACGTTTTTACAACGCACATGCCTTTACCACACATGCCTTTACCGCGAACATTTCTTTGTAAAGGCATGGTTGGTAAAGACATCAGCGTGGAAAACATTTAATAGCAAAGTACAATATATATATATATATATATGTATAAAAATATATATATGCACAAACATCTCCGAGAAGGGAGCCTACGACCCAACAAGGCAGCTTGAGCCAAACGCGGGGAAGGGACATCCCGCCATATTACCTTTCACTAGAAAAATAAAATAAAATAAAAATACCCATACCACCCAAAAACCCATACCCACCCTAAACCCTAAAAATGCCTTTGACACCCAAAAACCCACTCCCAGACTAAAACCTAAAAATGCCCTTACCACCCAAAAACCCATACCCACCCTAAATCCTACAGGTGCCCTTACCACCAAAAACCTCTACCTACGCTAACCTCTTTAAAAAACATACATATATATGTATATATATAAAAAGTGCCCCAGTGATTCTTGTTGTACATGGAAAGTTTCGAGGTTATCCATCAAGCGAGGGCTAGAAAAAGGACTATAGCTCGAACCACTGAACGGAATTACCCCAAATTTGGTAGAAAGTTAGATCTTGGTCCAGAAAGAGAGGTTTTGTGATTTGGTGTAAATCAGTTTAGTAGTTTTCGAGATATTAACTAAAATACAAATTTGTATATATAGTGACGTGGATCCTCCGCAGATCCTCCGTGGATCCTTCTTGGATTAGCAAATTCATGCTCCAAAAGCAATGCTGTGAGTGGCTAGCCGCAACCTGAGAGGAAATCTGCAGCCGCCATTTTGTTCATTGGGACTCGTTTCTCAGCTGGGAAAATAAAGTTAGAAAGTGATAAAAGGGGTCAGGGTAGAGGTACCCTGACCCCATGAGACTAATGGAGGGGTATGTGATGGACCCCTCATATGCAAGAATTTGCCCAAAACCTTTTTTAATTTTTTTTTTTTTATTAACACAAATAACGCAAAAACCTTGGATACACGAGTCATGCGAGAAGATACATGATGTTATCAAATTACAACAACAACAGAATGGGGTGGCAATGTTACCGACAGAGGTCACAATTGGTACGATCATCCTCAAATTGCAATCAGTGAGGGTTACATGCATGCAGTGCGGACCCATCCATGCGCACGGAAATTAAAGTCTATCTTCTCTCCTTCCCTGGACCTTCCTGTGTCAGGCTTAATGCTTCTTCCTCGTCTCCCATTTCCAACTCATAGTAATTCAACCAAAGGGCCCAGATCTTTTTGAATTTGCGTGGGCCCCCCCTGGCCTTGTATGTTACTCTCTCCACTACCATGTATTGATCCATGCAGACCTTCCATTCATTCAGTGTGGGGGGGCTTGGGGTTCCCCAGTAGTGAGGTATGTCTCTTTTGGCCACCACTAGCCCTAGGTTGCATAGTAAAAGTTTGCTACGCGGTAGGTCGATTTCCGTGGGGATACCCAATAGTTCTAGTTGCGCTCCCAGTATTTTGTTCAGTTCAACCAAGTATCTGCACCCAGTATGCTTTTATGGTACTACACTCCCATAATGTATGAATGTATGTGCCCTGCTCAGCATTACATCGTAGGCAGTCGGGTGTGTCAAAGTAGACTCTGTGTAGAATCTTAAATTGTAAGAGACGCAACCTCTGTTTTATGGCTACCTCTTTTGGGTGCATCAGGGCCGCCTCCCAGTCAATGTCTTCTAGCGGTCCTGTAGTGTTCTCCCAATTGGCCCTAAGTGGGCATAACTTGTCAGGGATATTATTAAGTAGTGTTTTGTATGTCCATGAGATGGCTTTATTGGGAATTTCTTCTTGCAAGAGCCTACCCTCCAGGGGGGAAAATTCGGGGATATCTGTGGTGTCCAACCCCTCCGCCCCCCATGCATGCTTCAATCTGAGATAGGCATAGCCTTGAGTTTCCTTTAATTGACACGTGGTCTGAAGTGTGGCAAAGGGTGCAAGGGTGCCTCCCTCTATTATATCTCCCAGCTTGGAGATTCCGATCATGTCCCACTGTCTAAAGCCCTGGAGTTTACCAATTTCTGGCAATCTTGCTCCCTCCCACAGGGGGGTTTCTCTCGAGAGTCTTGTGTCCCACTTCATTTGTCCCTCTGCTCCCTTCCAGGCTTTTATCACACTTTGGGTAGCTGGCAACAGTTGGCTAGTGCCATTGCCTCCGTATAAGTAGTGTATGTGTGTATGGTGTCGAAATTGAAGCCTCTCCAGTGCGTATGTGGGTGGTCTCTTGTGGTATGTCCCCATTCATTAATGATCACTAGGTGGGCCGCCCTGTAGTAAGCTCTTATATTGGGTAGAGCAAGGGCCCCATTATACTGGTTGCGTTGAAGTGTTTGTAGCACCACTCTTGGGTGAGCCCCGTCCCACAGAAGTGTGCGTAATTCGTTGTTTATCGCTGTAAATACTGCCTCGGGTATCTTACAGTAAGTATTTTGTAGTATGTATAACAGCTTAGGGAGCGAAATCATCTTATACATGGCGGCCCTGCCCATTATAGTCAGCGGAAGTCACCTCCATCTTCCCACATCTTCATGAAATTCTGCTAGGACTCGTTTAATGTTCTACGCCAGGTTCGTGACCTCGCTGGTGGTAATATAAAGGCCTAGGTAGCGGAACCCTTCTTGAGCCACCTGCAGACATCCGGGGATTTCCTGACTATCGGTGGTCTCCCCTCTGACTATAAACTAGACTTGTCCCAGTTAATTTTATACCCTGCATGATGGCCATATTCCTTAAAAGTTTGTAGGACTGTTGGGAGCATCTTGGTTGGGTCAGTGACGTATAGTAGGATGTCATCTGCGTAAAGCGAAATTCGCTCTTCGCACAGCAGTTCCCCTTCATCCTCAAAGCCACTTATTTCCGGATGGGATCTCATTACACAGGCCAGAGGCTCCAGGACTAAGGCAAACAGTAGAGGGGATAGAGGACATCCCTGTCTAGTACCTCTTCTCACGGGCAAGCTCGCAGAGGTTACCCCATTATTTCGAACCCTACCTCCGGATTAGTATAAAGTAGCGCCACCCAGGCCATAAAAGCCGGCCCAAACCTCACTAGAGTCTGCCTCATAAATGGCCAGTGAACTGTGTCAAATGCCTTCTCGGCGTCAAGGGAGAGGAACACATGCCGCATATCCAGTCGCTAGGCACTTTGCTGAAAAACATCAGAGTAATAGGGATCTATTACAATATTTTGGCATAGATTTTGTACCGCCAAACCCAAAAGGGGGTGACAGGATCACCAAACTTAGAAGGTTAGAGTCAAGGTACCTTATTGACCTGCAGACAAAAACCCCAAAAGGAATGAATAGTGGGGAAGAACTTGCAATACATTTAGGGGATTGAAAATGGGTCTCTGTGGACAATGCAATGTAAAGTCATAAATTGACAATATGTAAATGAATCCATGGCAGGAGGAAAAGTAGGAACCTTTTGAAATAGAAATGAACTGTAAATGTATTTATGCAGACTCTTTTTGAATTAAGGAAGTGATTGAATTTGACATATATGTGACACAGTATAAGTGGTCAAGCCAATATACGGACAGTATAGATGAATTTTACTGAAGATTCAAGTGATGGACAGATAAAATGAGGGACTGAATCATCAATTTAATACTGGCCTAATATGGCGTATCACTATGTACGTCAGTCCATCGTTGATATCTTAAGGTGCCAAATGTAAATCTTCCTATTAGATATCATAAGGGATATGTGTGACACAGGATGAACGCACACGCCGATATCACGGCAAGATATTTGTTATCATGAATTTAATTGTACATTTATTCATGGGAAGTGCAGATCATGTTAACAATCACATACCGGAAAACGGCTTGCCGATACACGGCAAGATACTCACTATGAATTTAATCGAATATATATCTTTGGAAAGCAGTAGAACAAGTGAGATTATCTGAAGGACTGTATCATGTCATTAATCCGAAACCGTTCCAATATGGCGGTTGGGATTACTCTGCACATTAGTCCATCGTTGCTATCCATGTGTCTCATGTGACAATGTCTGTTTATTTATAAAAAACATTCTTTTCCGGCGTGCATGCAAAACATCGAAAAAGGCACAAGCCTAAACGCGTCTGTTTGCTCTGAATAAACGGATTGTAAACCACCCCCGTGAGTGCTCTTTCCTTGACGAGAGGAGGAGGAAAAGGAGCATTGTATATATATATATATATATACATAAATGCACAAACGTCTCTGAGAAGGGAGCCTCCGACCCAACAATGCAGCTTGAGTCAAACGCGGGGAAAGAACATCCTGCCATATTGCCTTTCACAAGAAAAATAAAATAAAAATACCCTTACCACCCAAAAACCCATACCCACCCTAAAACCTAAAAATGCCTTTGCCGCCCAAAAACCCACACCCATCCTAAAACCTAAAAATGCCCTTACCACCCAAAAACCCATACCCACCCTAAAACCTAAAAACTCCTTACAACCCAAAAACCCATACCCACCCTAAATCCTAAAAGTGCCCTGACCACCCAAAAACCTTTACCTACACTAACCTCTTTAAAAAACATATATACTACCTACTGGCGGTCGCCAGTAGGTAGTTATAGTTAGGACCTCGTTTCTATTCAAAAAGCGTTTTTTCTTTTGCCAATATCTTTGGCGCTGTTTGACGAATCTTCGCGAAATTATTAAAACTAATGGTTCACTCAGGTCAGCGCCTGTCTTGAAAGTTTCGTGGTGATTCGTAGAGCGGGAGCCGAGAAAAAAGGGGGGTCCCAAAACGCGTTTTCTGTATGTTCATTTCCATAGGAAACTTTAGACAAAGCTACAGCCCGAACTGCTGAACGGAATTACACCAAATTTGGTAAAACGGTAGGTCTTGGTTCAGAAAGCGTGCTTTTTATTTAAATGGTGTAAATCCGTTCAGTAGTTCCTGAGAAAGTCAAAAATGAAAAATATCGATATCTGGTGGCCGAGGAGGATTCGCGAATCCTCCCGAGCACGAGCTTCATTTTGATTGGCTGCCAACACTCCAAACCAGGAAGTGTTGGCAGCCATCTTGTGACTCGAGTCACAAGGAAAAGGGTCAACAGGGACCCCCAGGCCCAAAAAAAGCATTTAAAAAAAAAAAAATTCGGCAGGAGTCTCGCTGGGTGCGCGAATCCGGTAGAAAAAAAAAAAAAAACGAAGCACGATCTCCGCGCTTCGTTTTCCTTAAGCCCCCATGTGGGCCAGGTCCCGGGGGCAATTTATTATTGGTAGCAGCCCTGGGGACCGCCACCTCCCCGGATCTTTGTTATTAATGTGCAGGGGCATGCGGCCCCCTGCATCCCCGGGGACCGCCACCTCCCCAGGGCTTTTCAGAAAAAATACGTGGGGGGGCTTCTGCCCCCCCACGCTGCCCTGTGGACTGCCACCTCCCCAGGGCATCCATATTTATGTGCATGGGGGCCTCGCGGGCCCCCCCAAGCCCCGGGGACTGCCAGCTCCCTGGGGCTTAAATATAATTAATGAAAGTGTGGGGGGGCTCCTGCCCCTCCCCACAATGCCCCGGGGACCACCACCTCCCCGGGGCAAACTTTAATCAAGGGTGGGGGTCCGTTGCGGCCCCCCGGCCCCGGGAACCACCACCTCCCCGGGACTTTTCATACGAAGGGAGGGGGGTTGCGCGGCCCCCCTCCTGGAGCCCTCTATGGCCCTGGGGACCGCCAACCCCAGAACCGGCAATGTCCCGGGAGCCCACCCCGGGACATTGCAGTTTGCAATGGCAGGGCGGGAGCACGGCTCATTGCAAACTATGCTTCGCTTCGTGGAAGCAAGAGCAGAAAACCTGCTTTTGCTTCCATGAAGCGAAGCAGATTGCTTTTGGACAATGGGAGCTGCATGTCAGCAGCTCCCCTTGTCCAAAAGCAATGCCGGCTCCCGCAGGAGGCAGGTAGCCGGCGGGGACTGCGGGGGCATTTGGGCTCCCCCGCGGTCCCCAACGTAAGGCCAGGCCCCGGGGGATGGGGTCCCCAGGCCATAATTGGCCTCAGGAGGGGGGCCACGTGGCCCCCTTCCAAAAAACAAAAATCAAGGTTGGCCAGGCCCTGGGGGATGGGGTCCCTGGGCCATAATTGGCCTCAGGAGGGGGCCATGTGGCCCCCTCCCCAAAAAATTAAATAATAAAGTGCGGCCAGGCCCCAGGGGATGGGGTCCCCGGGGCAAATTGTGTCCCAGGGACAGGGGGCCACGCAGACCCCCTCCCCTATAAATAATAATTTTTTTTAAAACGAGGCCAGGCCCTGTGGAATGGGGTTCCTGGGGCCAAAAGTGGCCCAATGAAGGGGGGCCACACGGCCCCCCTTCCATTTTAATAATAAAAAAATAATAAAAAATGAGGCCATGCCTCGGGGGATGGGGTCCCCGGGCCCACAATCGGCCTAGGGAGGGGGTCTGCACGGCCCCTTTCCCGTTATTTATTTATTTTTTTAAAAGGCTCAGGCCCTGGGGGATGGGGTCCCTAGGTCCCAAAAATTACTAAGAGAAGGGGGGGCCACACAGCCCCCTTCTAAAAATATAAATAAAAGAGAAGCCGGCATCTCGCCGGAGGCCCCGCCCCCTCCCTGCACCACTCTGCAAACGGGCCTCCTGGCGTGTTTTGGGTTAGGGGATTAAGTCCCCTAGAATCTTAAGGGTCCTTAGGGGCCAACTAGCCCACCAGGTACCTCCAGTAAGCCCTACACAGTGGGATTGCTGAGAGGTGGTCCGAGGCCACGCGCCTTTTTACACCACTCTGCAAAAGCGCCTCTTGGCACACTGCTGGTGGGGCAATGAGGTCCTCTTGTGTCCTGAGGACCTCAGGACTGAAGTGGACTTCATCCCCTGAGCAGCAGTGTGCGAGGAGGCGCGTTTGCAGAGTGGTGTAAAAAGGGGGCGTTGACCACTCTCAGCAATCCAGCTATGTGGGGCTTACTGGAGGTATCTGGTGGGCTAGTTGGCCCCCAGGGACCCTCAGGAGGCAAGGGGACTTCATCCCCCAACCAAGAGCAAGCCACCAGGCACGTTTGCAGAGTGGTGGACAAAGGGAGCGTGGCCTGTGTCCACCTCTCAGCAATCCCACTATCTGGGGCATACTGGAGGTATCAGGTAGGCTAGTTGGCTCCTAAGGACCCCCAGCAGTGAAGTGGACTTTAATCCCCATCCAAGAGCGTACCAGGGAGCGTGTTTGCAGAGTGGTGGGGAAAGGGGGTGTGGCCTGCTATGAGAACTCAGCAATGCTGCTGTGTGGGACTTACTGGAGGTAATAGGAGGGGTAGTTGGCCCCCAAGGTTCTCCTTGGGGGCCAATTGACCCTCCTGTTACCTCCACCAAGTCCCACACAGTGGGATTGCTAAGAGGTTTTCGGAGGCCACGCACCCCCCCTTTCTCCACCACTCTGCAAATGCGCCTTCTGGCACAGTACAGGTTGGGGGATGAAGTCCACTTTACTCCTGAGGGACTTTGGGGGCCAAGAAGCCCTCCTGGTACCTCCTGTAAGTCCTACACAGTGGAATTCCTGAGCCCTGGTTGGAGGCCCAGCCCCCTTTCTCCACCACTCTGCAAACGCGACTACCAGTTAAAGAAGCATTTGTAATTAAATAAGTCTTGCATTTGCAAGAGTTAGACCTATTGACGTTGTAAATGTAAAAGTTTTCTATTAATGTTTTTGGGAGTGGAGTGGATGTACGTTGTGTGTAGTGTAATTATGTGGTATGTTGTGCAGTGAAATTATGTGCATAGAAAGTATGTGGTATTTAGTGTATAGGAATTATGGACAGTGGGATTATGTGTTATGGAGAGTAATTATGTGGTATGGTAGTCTGTGTTGTGGAGTGGTAACCTCAGGTTTAGTCATCCTCATTTCCATAGAAGCTAAACTATGGACTCAATAGAACAAAAAAAAGAAGGAATCACTGAGGAGTACTTCTGGTCCTAGTCAGAGGCCACTGGAATTATGCGGCTGTTTGGCTGCACCGACTTTCGCACAATTATACACTTTCTGCATTAGCCACATAATCCATCATCTGCAGCCTAATCTGCAGATTTGAACAAAAAAAACCTTGTTTCTAGCTCAAACGGCTCAAACGTTACAAAAAATGCAGCGACAAGTGTTACAGCATGGTGGAAGGTCCTTTGCAAACCTAGAATGGTCACCTGTTACTTATTGCTAAATGTGGATGTTAAATTGGTACTAATGGTGTGCAAGCCACTCTTGCCTCTTTCTGCATTTCTGTTGCTTCTTTCTGCTCCTTTCTTTCTTTTTCTGCACTTCTCTTGCCTCTTACTGCAAATCTCTTCTACTTTCTGCACCTCTTTTGCCTCTCTCTGCACCTTTGTTCCTTCTTTCTGCACTTCTTTTGTTTCTTTCTGCACCTCTCTTGCTTCTTTCTGCACCCCTCTTGCCTCTTTCTCCACCCCTCTTCCCCCTTTCTGTATCTCTGTTGCTTCTTTCTGCACTTCTCTTGTCTCTTTCTCCACCACTCTTCCCTCTTTCTGCACCTCTGTTGCTTCTTTCTGCACCTCTCTTGCTTCTTTCTACACCCCTCGTGCCTCTTTCACACCCCTCTTTCCGTAACTTTTGCTTCTTTCTGCGCCTCTGTACCTTCTTTCTGCACTTCTTTTGTTTCTTTCTGCACCTCTCACTTCTTTCTGCACCCCTTTTGCCTCTTTCTGCACCCCTCTTCCCTCTTTCTGCACCCCTCTTGCCTCTTTCTGCACCTCTGTTCCTTCTTTCTGTAATTCTTCTGTTTTTTTCTGCAGTTCTCTTGCTTCTTTCTGCACCCCTTGCCTCTTTCTCCATCCATCCACCCTCTTTCTGCACCTCTCTTCTTTCTTTCTGCACTTCTTTTCTTTCTTTCTGTACCTCTCGCTTCTTTCTGCACCTCTTTTCCTTCTTTCTGCACTTCTTTTGTTTCTTTCTGCACGTCTCTTGCTTCTTTCTGCACCCCTCGTGCCTCTTTCTGCACCTTTCTTCCTTCTTTTTGCACCCCTCTTGCCTCTTTCTGCACCTCTGTTGCTTCTTTCTGCACTCTTCGTGCTTCTTTCTACACCTCTCTTGCTTGCTTCTTTCTGCACCACTTGTGCTTTTTTCTGCACCCCTCTTCCCTCTTTCTGCACCCCTCTTGCCTCTTTCTGCACCTCTGATCCTTCTTTCTGCACTTCTTTTGTTTCTTTCTGCACCTCTCTTGCTTCTTTCTGCACCCCTCTTGCCACTTTCTCCACCCCTGTTCCCCGTATTTGCATCTCTGTTGCTTCTTTCTGCACTTCTCTTGCTTCTTTCTGCACCTCTGTCCGTTCTTTCTGCAACCCCTGTGCCTCTTTCTGCACCCCTCTTCCCTCTTTCTGCACCCCTCTTGCCTCTTTCTGCACCTCTGTTCCTTCTTTCTGCACTTCTTTTGTTTCTTTCTGCAACTCACTTGCTTCTTTATGCATGCCTCTTGCTTCTTTCTGCACCCTTCGTGCCTCCTTCACACCCTTCTTCCCTCTTTCTGCACCCCTCTTGCCTCTTTCTGAAACCTCTGTTCCTTCTTTCTGCACTTGTTTTGTTTCTTTCTGCACCTCTCTTGTTTCTTTCTGTATCTCTCTTGCCTCTTTCTCCACCCTCTTCCCCCTTTCTGCACTCCTCTTGCCTCTTTCTGCACCTCTGTTCCTTCTTTCTGCTCTTCTTTTGTTTCTTTCTGCAGCTCTCTTGCTTCATTCTGCACCCACTTGCCTCTTTCTCCAAACTATTCCCTCTTTCTTCACCCCTGTTGCCTCTTTCTGCACCTCTGTGCCTTCTTTCTACATTTCTTTTGTTTCTTGCTGCACATCTCTTGCTTCTTTCTGCACCCCTCGTGCCTCTTTCTGCACCCCTCTTCCCTCTTTTTGTACACCTCTTGCCTCTTTCTGCACCTCTGTTGCTTCTTTCTGCACTACTCTTGCTTCTTTCTGTACCTCTTTGCTTCTTTCTGCACCACTTGTGCTTCTTTCTGCACCCCACTTCCCTCTTTCTGCACCCCTCTTGCCTCTTTCTGCACATGTTCCTTCTTTCTGCTCTTCTTTTGTTTCTTTCTGTACCCCTCTTGCCACTTTCTCCACCCCTGTTCCCCTTTTTGCATCTCTGTTGCCTCTTTCTCCACCCCTCATCTCTCTTTCTGCACCTCTGTTGCTTCTTTCTGCACTTCTCTTGCTTCTTTCTGCACCTCTGTCCCTTCATTCTGCAACCCTTGTGCCTCTTTCCACACCCCTCTTCTCTCTTTCTGTACCCCCTTTTGCCTCTTTCTACACCTCTGTTCCTTCTTTCTGCACTTCTTTTGTTTCTTTCTGCACCTCTCTTGCTTCTTTCTGCACCCCTCTTGCCTCTTTCTCCACCCCTCTTCCCCCTTTCTGTATCTCTGTTGCTTCTTTCTGCAATTCTCTTGTCTCTTTCTCTACAATTCTTCCCTCTTTCTGCACCTCTGTTGCTTCTTTCTGCACCTCTCTTGCTTCTTTCTGTACATCTCTTGTTTCTTTTTTTTAGCACCCCTCTTGCCTCTTTCTCCACCCCTCTTCCCCCTTTCTGTATCTCTGTTGCTTCTTTCTGCAATTCTCTTGTCTCTTTCTCTACAATTCTTCCCTCTTTCTGCACCTCTGTTGCTTCTTTCTGCACCTCTCTTGCTTCTTTCTGCACCCCTCGTGCCTCTTTCACACCCCTCTTCCCGCACCCCTCTTGCTTCTTTCTGCACCTCTGTACCTTCTTTCTGCACTTCTTTTGTTTCTTTCTGCACCTCTCACTTCTTTCTGCACCCCTTTTGCCTCTTTCTGCACCCCTCTTCCCTCTTTCTGCATCCCTCTTGCCTCTTTCTGCACATCTGTTCCTTCTTTCTGTACTTCTTCTGTTTCTTTCTGCAGTTCTCTTGCTTCTTTCTGCACCCCCTTGCCTCTTTCTCCTTCCATCCACCCTCTTTCTGCACCTCTCTTCTTTCTTTCTGCACTTCTTTTTTTTCTTTCTGTACCTCTCGCTTCTTTCTGCACCTCTGTTCCTTCTTTCTGCACTTCTTTTGTTTCTTTCTGCACGTCTCTTGCTTCTTTCTGCACCCCTCGTGCCTCTTTCTGCACCTTTCTTCCCTCTTTTTGCACCCCTCATCCCTCTTTCTGCACCTCTGTTGCTTCTTTCTGCACTTCTCTTGCTTCTTTCTGCACCTCTGTCCATTCTTTCTGCAACCCCTGTGCCTCTTTCTGCACCCCTCTTCCCTCTTTCTGCACCCCTCTTTCCTCTTTCTGCACCTCTGTTCCTTCTTTCTGCACTTCTTTTGTTTCTTTCTGCACCTCTTGCTTCTTTCTGCACCACTTTTGCCTTTTTCTGCACCCCTCTTGCCTCTTTCTGCACCTCTGTTCCTTCTTTCTGCTCTTCTTTTGTTTCTTTCTGCAGCTCTCTTGCTTATTTCTGCACCCCCTTGCCTCTTTCTCCAACCTCTTCCCTCTTTCTTCACCCCTGTTGCCTCTTTCTGCACCTCTGTTCCTTCTTTCTGCACTTCTTTTGTTTCTTGCTGCATATCTATTGCTTCTTTCTGCACCCCTTGTGCCTCTTTCTGCACCCCTCTTTTTGCAGCCCTCTTGCCTCTTTCTGCACCTCTGTTGCTTCTTTCTGCACTACTCTTGCTTCTTTCTGTACCTCTTTGCTTCTTTCTGCACCACTCGTGCTTCTTTCTGCACCTCTGTTCCTTCTTTCTGCTCTTCTTTTGTTTCTTTCTGCACCTCTCTTGTTTCTTTTTCCACCCCTGTTCCCCTTTTTGCAACTCTGTTGCCTCTTTCTCCACCCCTCACCCCTCACCCCTCATCTCCTCTTTCTCGCTTCTTTTTGCACCCCTCTTTCCTCTTTTTGCAGCCCTCTTGCCTCTTTCTGCACCTCTGTTGCTTCTTTCTGCACTTCTCTTGCTTCTTTCTGCACCTCTGTCCATTCTTTCTGCAACCCCTGTGCCTCTTTCTGCACCCCTCTTCCCTCTTTCTGCACCCCTCTTTCCTCTTTCTGCACCTGTTCCTTCTTTCTGCACTTCTTTTGTTTCTTTCTGAAACTCACTTGCTTCTTTCTGCACACCTCTTGCTTCTTTCTGCACCCCTCGTGCCTCTTTCACACCCCTCTTCCCCTTTTCTGCACTCCTCTTGCCTCTTTCTGCACCTTTGTTGCTTCTTTCTGCACTTCTTTTGTTTCTTTCCGCACCTCTCTTGCCTCTTTCTGCACCTCTGTTCCTTCTTTCTGCACTTCTTTTGTTTCTTTCTGCACCTCTCGCTTCTTTCTGCACCCCTTTTGCCTTTTTCTGAACCCCTCTTGCCTCTTTCTGCACCTCTGTTCCTTCTTTCTGCTCTTCTTTTGTTTCTTTCTGCAGCTCTCTTGCTTCTTTCTGCACCCCTTGCCTCTTTCTCCAACCTCTTCCCTCTTTCTTCACCCCTGTTGCCTCTTTCTGCACCTCTGTTCCTTCTTTCTGCACTTCTTTTGTTTCTTTCTGCACATCTCGCTTCTTTCTGCACCCCTCTTTCCTCTTTTTGCAGCCCTCTTGCCTCTTTCTGCACCTCTGTTGCTTCTTTCTGCACTACTCTTGCTTCTTTCTGTACCTCTTTGCTTCTTTCTGCACCACTCGTGCTTCTTTCTGCACCTCTGTTCCTTCTTTCTGCTCTTCTTTTGTTTCTTTCTGCACCTCTCGCTTCTTTTTGCACCCCTCTTTCCTCTTTTTGCAGCCCTCTTGCCTCTTTCTGCACCTCTGTTGCTTCTTTCTGCACTACTCTTGCTTCTTTCTGTACCTCTTTGCTTCTTTCTGCACCACTCGTGCTTCTTTCTGCACCTCTGTTCCTTCTTTCTGCTCTTCTTTTGTTTCCTTCTGCACCTCTCTTGTTTCTTTTTCCACCCCTGTTCCCCTTTTTGCAACTCTGTTGCCTCTTTCTCCACCCCTCATTCCTCTTTCTGCACCTCTGTTGCTTCTTTCTGCACTTCTTTTGCTTCTTTCTGCACCTCTGTCCCTTCATTCTGCAACCATTGTGCCTCTTTCCACACCCCTCTTCCTTCTTTCTGTACCCCTCTTGCATCTTTCTGTACCTCTGTTCCTTCTTTCTGCACTTCTTTTGTTTCTTTCTGCAGCTCTCTTACTTCTTTCTGCACCCCCTTGCCTCTTTCTCCAACCTCTTCCCTCTTTCTTCACCTCTGTTGCCTCTTTCTGCACCTCTGTTCCTTCTTTCTGCACTTCTTTTGTTTCTTGCCGCATATATATTGCTTCTTTCTGCACCCCTTGTGCCTCTTTCTGCACCCCTCTTTTTGCAGCCCTCTTGCCTCTTTCTGCACCTCTGTTGCTTCTTTCTGCACTACTCTTGCTTCTTTCTGTACCTCTTTGCTTCTTTCTGCACCACTCGTGCTTCTTTCTGCACCTCTGTTCCTTCTTTCTGCTCTTCTTTTGTTTCCTTCTGCACCTCTCTTGTTTCTTTTTCCACCCCTGTTCCCCTTTTTGCAACTCTGTTGCCTCTTTCTCCACCCCTCATCCCTCTTTCTGCACCTCTGTTGCTTCTTTCTGCACTTCTCTTGCTTCTTTCTGCACCTCTGTCCATTCTTTCTGCAACCCCTGTGCCTCTTTCTGCACCCCTCTTCCCGCACCCCTCTTTCCTCTTTCTGCTCCTGTTCCTTCTTTCTGCACTTCTTTTGTTTCTTTATGCAACTCACTTGCTTCTTTCTGCACACCTCTTGCTTCTTTCTGCACCCCTCGTGCCTCTTTCACACCCCTCTTCCCTCTTTCTGCACCCCTCCTTCCTCTTTCTGAAACCTCTGTTCCTTCTTTCTGCACTTCTTTTGTTTCTTTCTGCACCTCTCTTGTTTCTTTCTGTATCTCTCTTGCCACTTTCTCCACCCCTCTTCCCCCTTTCTGCACTCCTCTTGCCTCTTTCTGCACCTTTGTTGCTTCTTTCTGCACTTCTTTTGTTTCTTTCGGCACCCCTCTTGCCTCTTTCTGCACCTCTGTTCCTTCTTTCTGCACTTCTTTTGTTTCTTTCTGCACCTCTCGCTTCTTTCTGTACCCCTTTTGCCTTTTTCTGCACCCCTCTTGCCTCTTTCTGCACCTCTGTTCCTTCTTTCTGCTCTTCTTTTGTTTCTTTCTGCAGCTCTCTTGCTTCTTTCTGCACCCCCTTGCCTCTTTCTCCAACCTCTTCCCTCTTTCTTCACCCCTGTTGCCTCTTTCTGCACCTCTGTTCCTTCTTTCTGCACTTCTTTTGTTTCTTTCTGCACATCTCGCTTCTTTCTGCACCCCTCTTTCCTCTTTTTGCAGCCCTCTTGCCTCTTTCTGCACCTCTGTTGCTTCTTTCTGCACTACTCTTGCTTCTTTCTGTACCTCTTTGCTTCTTTCTGCACCACTCGTGCTTCTTTCTGCACCTCTGTTCCTTCTTTCTGCTCTTCTTTTGTTTCTTTCTGCACCTCTCGCTTCTTTCTGCACCCCTCTTTCCTCTTTTTGCAGCCCTCTTGCCTCTTTCTGCACCTCTGTTGCTTCTTTCTGCACTACTCTTGCTTCTTTCTGTACCTCTTTGCTTCTTTCCGCACCCCTCTTGCCTCTTTCTGCACCTCTGTTCCTTCTTTCTGCTCTTCTTTTGTTTCTTTCTGCACCTCTCTTGTTTCTTTTTCCACCCCTGTTCCCCTTTTTGCAACTCTGTTGCCTCTTTCTCCACCCCTCATTCCTCTTTCTGCACCTCTGTTGCTTCTTTCTGCACTTCCCTTGCTTCTTTCTGCACCTCTGTCCCTTCATTCTGCAACCATTGTGCCTCTTTCCACACCCCTCTTCCCTCTTTCTGTACCCCTCTTGCATCTTTCTGTACCTCTGTTCCTTCTTTCTGCACTTCTTTTGTTTCTTTCTGCAACTCTCTTACTTCTTTCAGCACCCCTCTTGCTTCTTTCTGCACCCATCGTGCCTCTTTCCACACCCCTCTTCCCTCTTTCTGTACCCCTCTTGCCTCTTTCTGCATCTCTGTTCCTTCTTTCTGCACTTCTTTTGTTTCTTTATGCACCTCTCTTGTTTCTTTATGTATCCCTCTTGCCTCTTTCTCCATCCCACTTCCCCCTTTCTGCATCTCTGTTGCTTTTTTAAGCACTTCTCGTGATTCTTTCTGCACCTCTCTTGCTTCTTTCTGCACCCCTCGTGCCTCTTTCTGCACCCCTCTTCCCGCATTCCTCTTGCCTCTTTCTGCACCTCTGTTGCTTCTTTCTGCAGTTCTTTTGTTTCTTTCTGCAACCCTCTTGCCTCTTTCTGCACCTCTGTTCCTTCTTTCTGCATTTCTTTTATTTCTTTCTGCGCCCCTTATGCCTCTTTCTGCACCCCTCTTGCCTCTTTCTGCACCTCTGTTCCTTCTTTCTGCACATCTTTTGTTTCTTTCTACAGCTCTCTTGCCTCTTTCTGCAGCCCCTTGCCTCTTTCTCTACCCCTTCCCTCTTTCCTCACCCCTGTTGCCTCTTTCTGCACCTCTGTTCCTTCTTTCTGCACTTCTTTTGTTTATTGCTGCACATCTCTTGCTTCTTTCTGCACCCCTCATGCCTCTTTCTGCACCCCTCTTCCCTTTTTTTGCACCCCTCTTGCCTCTTTCTGCACCTCTGTTGCTTATTTCTGCACTACTCTTGCTTCTTTCTGCACCTCTCTTGCTTCTTTCTGCACCACTCGTGCTTCTTTCTGCACCCCTCTTCCCTCTTTCTGTACCCCTCTTGCCTCTTTCTGCACCTCTGTTCCTTCTTTCTGCTCTTCTTTTGTTTCCTTCTGCACCTTTCTTGCTTCTTTCTGCATCCCTCTTGCCACTTTCTCCATCCCTGTCCCCCTTTTTTGCACCTCTGTTGCTTCTTTCTGCACTTCTCGTGCCTCTGTCTCCACCCCTCATCCCTCTTTCTGCACCTCTGTTGCTTATTTCTGCACTTCTCTTGCTTCTTTCTGCACCTCTGTCCCTTTTTTCTGCAACCCTTGTGCCTCGCTCTGCACCCCTTTTCCCTCTTTCTGCTCCCCTCTTGCCTCTTTCTGCACCTCTGTTCCTTCTTTCTGCACTTCTTTTGTTTTTATTGCAACTCTCTTGCTTCTTTCTGTATCCCTCTTGACTCTTTCTCCACCCCACTTCCCCCTTTCTGCATCTATGTTGCTTCTTTATGCACTTCTCTTCTTTCTTTCTGCACCTCACATGCTTCTTTCTGCACCCCTCGTGCCTCTTTCTGCACCCCTCTTCCCTCTTTCTGCACTCCTCTTGCCTCTTTCTGCACCTCTGTTGCTTCTTTCTGCACTTCTTTTGTTTCTTTCTGCACCTCTCTTGCTTCTTTCTGCACCCCTCAGGCCTCTTTCTCCACCCCTCTACCCCTTTTTTCATCTCTGTTGCTTCTTTCTGCACTTTGCGTGCCTCTTTCTCTGCCCCTCATCTGCCTTTCTGCACCTCTGTTGCTTCTTGCTGCACTTCTCTTGCTTCTTTCTGCACGTCTGTCCCTTCTTTCTGCAACCCTTGTGCCTCTTTCTGCACCCCTCTTGCCTCTTTCTGCACCTCTGTTCCTTCTTTCTGTACTTCTTTTGATTCTTTTTGCAGCTCTCTTGCTTCTTTCTGCAGCCCCTTACCTCTTTCTCCACCCCTCTTCTCTCTTTCTGCACCCCTGTTGCCTCTTTCTGCACCTCTGTTCCTTTTATCTGCACTTCTTTTGTTTCTTTCTGCACATCTCTTGCTTCTTTCTGTACTTCTCTCGCCTCTTTTTGTACTCAAATGGGAAGTGCAAGCTGTCAAGTTTAAAGTTCTGGTTGCTCTTGTGACTGAGGTATATGTCTACTCGTATATGTATTCTCACATGTGTTATGCATCTGAAGATGGTAGCTTAGAAAGTGGGTAGCTTCTTCTATAGTTGGTTAAATGTTCTCAGTTCTGCTCTGTCATTCAGTTGCACAGGCAGACATGTCTTATGTATATAGGTGTTTTAGAGCCCCAAAAAATATACTATTGAATAGCCATGTGCCCTGTATTATGAGCAGAAAGAAATACATACACCTTTTTGTACACATATTTACAGAGTATGCTGTTTGAAACACAGGTATTCAAGTATTTCTATGTTTATTTTTATGTAATATGTCACTCGGTAAAAGCAGAGACACGCATGCATACCTTCACAAACTTGGTCAGACTTACAACAGTGATATGCTGAGGATTGCTGTTTTATATTTGGTAGGTAGACCTAACATTCTGAGCAGTCAATTAATGGTGAACCTTCAAGAGAAAAGTGAGGTTTAAGACATCTTGGGAGAAGAATTAGTGATTAGGCTACTTTGTATGAGTCTGTTGTAAGGTACAGTCAAAGTAGTCCTCTTTCTGCACCTCTGTTGGCTCTTTCTGCACTTCTCTTGCTTCTTTCTGCCCCTTTCTTCCTCTTTCTGGACTTCTGTTGCCTCTTTCTGCACATCTCTTGCTTCTTTCTGCGCCTTTCTTCTTCTTTCTGCACATGTTCTACCTATGTAGGAATATTTAGAAATTAGCATTTAAAAACCTTATAAATTCACTGAAAAAAACAGAGGTTTCAGGGACGTTATAGTTAGGAATTAGCAATTAAAAAACCTTTGAAATTCACTGAAAAAACCATAGGTTTCAGGGACGTTATAGTTAGAAATTGGCATTTAAAAAACCTTAGAAATTCACTGAAAAAAGCACAGGCTTCAGGGACGTTATAGTTAGTTGGATATTTCACTCTTACAAAACCAGAGAAATTCAGTCATTATAGTTAGTTGAGCTAACTATAACTCGTGTCCCCGCAATGCACTGCTGATGGCGTCACATATTACATCACTCATGACATGGTCAGTGGCATCACTGATGACATCACTGATGACATCTCAAATGACATCACTGATGACATCACTGATGACATCATCCACTTAATATCTGATGCACCTCCTCACATCCTAATATAACCTTTCATACACCCACTCTAAAATAGACTACCATTCTCGAAACCATAGACACACCAATCCCAGTTCGTACATACCCACTCACTGATTCATAGGTCTACACAGATCCACTCACTCACCGATACAGTCACTCATACACACAGTCACTCATCAATACATCCTCTGATATATGCACTCATACACCCATACAGACACTCACATACTGCCACTCATCCACAGAGATATTCACACACCTAGTCAGTCACCCAAAGACTCGGTCACACTGCCATTTACTCATAAATACAGTTATACACACACCACCTCACTTATTCATATAGATACTAACACATTCTTACTCTCTTATACATTCACTGACACAAGCATACACTCATCCATACAGCCACTCTCACAATCACTCACTCTCACATATAGTCACGTATATACTCCAACATTCACATATACTGCCTTTCACATATGTAGTTACTCACACATATACCACTGAGACATCCATTCACTCACCAACACAGCCATACGCACACTCACTCACCCATACAGCCCCTCGCAGATGCACTCATGAACCCATACACCCACTGAATCACCCACTCACACATCCATGGAGGGAGTCACACCCCCACCCCACCCACCCACACAGACACTCAGCCACCCATACACGTAATCAGACAACCAATCATTAACCCATATAGACACTCATGTAGCTACTCACCAACCCATGCAGCCACTTACACACCAACTGACAAACTGATACAGACATTCACACAGATTAGTCATTCACCCATGCATTCACTAAGACACGTTTAATCTCTCACTTAAACAGTCAGTCACGCACCACCTAAATCATCCATTCAGACACTCATACACCCACTCATTCTTTAATAACCTTTGCGTATCTATAGTTAACATTCTTAAACTTTTAAAAATCACCCAGTTTCTGGATGATGTAATCAGTGATGTCATTTGAGATGTCATCAGTGATGTCATCAGTGATGTCACTGACCATGTCATGAGTGATGTAATATGTGACGTCATCAGCAGTGCATTGCAGGGGCGCAAGTTATAGTTAGCTCAACTAACTATAACGGCCGAATTTCTCTGGTTTTGTACGAGTGAAATGTCCAACTAATTATAATGTCCCTGAAACCTGTGGTTTTTTCAGTGAATATTTATATACATATATGCCACAAACTCGCCTTACAAATCTTCTCCTGAAGAAAAACGAGCGTAGACCTCAGGTTTGGTGCAACTATTTTATTTGGACACACCACCAGCCGCCATGACGCGTTTCGGCAGATCCCTGCCTTGATCACATGACAACATTGCCTAGTGAATACTCCTTTTTAAAGTCACAGTGTAATTGCTTAATAATGGACATAGACAACATACTTATGGAAATACATGCCTCAATGCATAAACCTTTCATTATTTCTGAGTACAAAGTACATTGTATAGAAAAAACGAAAAAATATTGATTGCTTTTCATGAAGGTTACTAAAACCACTTTTTGCTGCATAAATGCATTGTTTGTCCATTATCTAAAAGATATGCAAAGACCCATATCTTCACTGGACTGTGTAAAAGGAGTAAAAAGAGTAAAAGAATATACTGATATGTGAAGTGCAAAGAATAGAACAACGCAAAGTAAGTTTGTGAACCCGTATCTCCGATTGTAAAGTGCAAGTGCATAAAAAGACACAAAACCTTCTCCTATTCATTGCCTACATAGTAAAAATCCACTCACATTTTCTATTAGTGTTACTATTAGGCGAAAAAACATGTGCAAATAACAGCATGTGCAAAATAAAGCTTTCCTTGGGATTCCATTCCTTAAAGAGTTTTTCTGAGTTATGACAAAATGATTCCCACAATCATAAATATATTCATAAATATGTAAATAAATAATTCCTGAATAAATACATATAAAATCCATAAATATAAATATAATTCATTTGTCGTAAAAACCCCAAATACATTTGCAAATGTTAAAAGGAATATAGTTCCGTTTCTTAAAAAGCTCTATTTGAAGAAAGCAGACATTAAAAAGTGAAAAAATAGTGCAGAAATGCTAGGACAAATATCTATATGTCAGATGTTGATGTAATTAAAGGTAAGTGTACAGATCCTCGCTCATATTGAGCCCCCCTGGCTGTTTAGTATCGAGTTCTAGGATGTAGTGGGTCTCCAATCTTCTTAGCTTCCCTTCTCTATCCCCACCTCTTCTTTGTACTGGGACAGTGTCAATGACATAATATTTGAGATGTTTTAGGTTACTGCTATGTTGTTCTTTGAAATGCCGGGCTACCGGGTAATTAGGAGTCATTATTAGTAATTGCCCTGATATGCTGTAAAATCCGTTTGTACACTGGTAATTTGGTGCTCCCAATATAAGCCAGTTTGCAGCTACATTCTAAGACATATACCGCATATTCGGTCTTACAAGTCAGATGAAATTTGATCTTTTGGGGCTTATCACTGAATGCAGTCAAATATGTTGTTCTATTGTCTCCATGTGCACATGCCTTACAGTTTGAGCATTTAAAGAACCCCTTTCTTGCAGTTAACCAACCTTCTCCTTCCATGTGTTCTGGACTGCTCTTAACCAGGACATTGGCCATAGACACTGATTTCCTGAACGTAATTGAGGGGAATCCAGGGAGGGAACTTCCTATAATAGGATCCTCTTTAACTATATGCCAATTGCGCTGAATAATTTTGCGCAATTGTTGTTCCTGTCGTGAGAATGTCAAGATCAACCTCACTGGTTCTGTGGAAGCTGTAGGATCTGTATCACTAACTTTATGAGACCTATCCCTATAAAGCAAGAGGTCTTCTCTGGCCAAGGCCCGTGATTTACGAATGGCTATCTCAATTGCTTTGGTGCTATATCCCCGCTGCAGAAATCGTGTCTTACTTTCAGATTGATGTTTTTCCAAATCTGAGGTATTGCTACAAATCCTGCGTAACCGCAGTAAATCCCCATAGGGGATGCTGTGGATTAAATGAGGGGGATGCGCACTGGACGCATGTAGCAAGGTATTGCCAGCAGTTTCTTTACGGAAGAGGGAAGTGGTTATGATATTGTTGACCACTGTGACCTTTACATCTAAGAATGAAACACTCTCATGACTTATGTGAGATGTAAATGTAAGATTGACATTGTTAACATTGATTAAAGCGATAACATTTTTAGCTTCTGTCACAGTTCCATTCCATATGATCATCAAGTCATCAATATATCGCAGCCAAGATATTACCTTCCCCCTATAGATTGAATCATATTCCTTCCGTAATACCAGCTCCTCCCACCAGCCCATAAACATACAAGCATAGCTGGGGGAGAAGCTGGCTCCCATGGCCACACCCTGCACCTGTTGGAACATCTGCTTTTTGAATAAAAAGAAATTGTTTTCCAGACAAAAAATCAACATGTCCATTAGCATTCTATTGTGCTGCAGATACTCAAGAGGTCTTCTGGATAAATAGTACTCTACTGCCTTCACGCCATCACAATTCCGAATACATGTATAAAGAGAAGACACATCCAAAGTTATTAGTTGGTATCCTTCCTGCCATGTCACATTACCAATTTTTCGTATGAAATCACTAGTATCTTGTACGTATGATTCCAGGTTGTGAACGTGCTCTTGCAGGAAGAAATCTATGTATTGGGATAGATTCTCTAGGGGCCCATCACAGGCTGAAATGATGGGCCTACCTGGTGGCTTCTCAATATTCTTGTGTATTTTCGGAATGAAATAAATAACAGGAGTTTTAGGGTAGTCCTTTTTAAAAATTTAAATTCATCCAAACTCAGAAGACCTAAACTTTTCCATGCCAAAAGTTTAGTGTGTAACTGGTCCTGCATTGCTTTGAATTTGAGGGGAGTGCTTTTCCGGTAGCATTCAATGTTGTTTAACTGCCTTTAGGCTTCAGTCATGTAGTCAGTTAAAGGCCACAGCACTATGTTGCCCCCTTTGTCTGAGTTTCTGATTACGATGTCTCCTTCCTTTTTAAGTTTAGCCATTAATTGTCCATATTTCCTTTCATGATTTGTAATTTTTCTTTTCTCTTTATTCATTGCCACATTTAGTTTCTTTATCTGGGCCACAACAATTTCATTAAAAACGTCAACAGAGTCTCTGACTGTGACAGGAGTAAATTTGGATTTATTTTTGAAGGGGGTGTCCGGTTTCTTCCAAACCACCAAATCAGACCCATAAAGTACTTGTCCGGGACTTTCTTCCATATCCATCCCTTGTAGATTTGATAGATTTATTTGGTTGGACTCTTGCGTTCCGGTGTCCAAAGACTGTAGGTCTGTTAGTAGTTCAAAGTCTCCCACTACCAAATTAGATGTGCCAGGCGCAGCAATGACCAGCCTCGACCTCATCTGGGTTTGTGATTGGAGTTGGTGAAATTTGCGAAGTTTTAGCTTTCTGATGAATTGATATACATCTGCCCGGGTTTGAGTGTAGTTAAAATTTGATTCCGGACAGTATGTTAACCCTAAAGAAAGCAGTTGTTCCTCCGCTGCAGTTAGGTTTATTTTTGCCAGGTTGATGATTGTATTGGTATTTTCCAGATTAGGGGAGGGTGTCAACATGGATTTCTCTATTTGTTTCTCCATGACCCCCGTCCCCGTCCTCCCCGCTTGTTCCCTGTGTTGTTTGACTGCCCTCCTTCTTTCCCTCCTGCTCCTTGTACGCCGTTTTTTGCCGGTTGGTTTCTTGGCCTTAGGGTTTCTCTCCTACTCCGTCTTAAATAGTCAAGTTCCTCCCCCATTGTAAGCCTGATTTTGTTCCGCTTCTGCTGCTCATCTCGAGTTTCCACATCCAACTCACTCTCCACTGCGGAACTCAGGTCTGAAGTAGATGGAGCTTCTTGTTCAGGCGGCATAAGGACGGGGTGACTCGCTTCTTGTTGGCGCTTATTAGCAGTGGCATTACGAAATGTGTCATATTTACGAGCAAATGTAAATCTCTGGCCATTCTCATAATCTTGTTTGTCCCTCCTGAATTTATAGGTTTTTCGTTGTTTAATTTTATCCTCCTCCTTTTGGAGCCTGAGCATCATTTCTTCACTTAGTTTAATTTTCTGTTGTTGTGGGTCACCAAGCGCCTTAATTTCCTCATTGAGGGCCTCGATTTTGATGAATAGATCCCTCCGGTCAACTTCAGCGTATTTCACTAGTATCTCTACTAATTTCCGTGAGGAATCCAGGTTGCATTGAGCCCATTCAGCCATCATCAAAGGGTTGGGGGTGTCATAGCTTGGCGCTATCATAATTCGCAACCCCCTCGGGATTCGTCCAACATCCAAATATTTTTGTAAGGATTTGGACTCCCACCATTTTGCTGTTTCTTGTCGCATGAGTTTTTCCAGTGCTCGGTATTTCTCTTTAAGGCTCTTCCCCCCAGCACTGCTGTCATCACTGGCACTTCTACTCTCTGGTTGCGGTTCTAATACAACGTCCGCAAACACTTCTTCCGCGGCAGTTTCACGGTCTCGCAATGTTGCGGCTGACATGGCGGCGTGTCAATATCTGAATGGTATATGCCTTTTGCGCGTCGATCCTTACATGAGCAAGCCTGCTCTGTGGACGGACTCCCGCTCACACACCTCCCCACCTGCTGTCTGTCTGGTGTAGTCCCGTACCTTTTCAGAGCCAGTTGCCGCCGCAGCCCCGCTCCTCCGTAGCTCCACTCTTCCGAGCGTCCGCCTCGGAGGAATCAACACCGCCGCAGCCTCTCTCTCCTCACGGGACAACGTTACTCAGCAGCAGGGGGCTCCGTGCATATCCGTTTCCGGGTCGTTGAGTGTCGGCTTCCAGGTCCCCATACGAAATCGAAGCCTCGATACTCGTCTGAATCCACCGGTAGCCTGCAACTTTCCTGTTCACGGAGCCAACACCTGGAGAGGGGGTCTACGTCACCGGGGAAAGTCGAAACCGGTGCACATATGCCACAAACTCGCCTTACAAATCTTCTCCTGAAGAAAAACAAGCGTAGACCTCAGGTTTGGTGCAATTATTTTATTTGGACACACCACCAGCCGCCATGACGCATTTCGGCAGATCCCTGCCTTGATCACATGACAACATTGCCTAGTGAATACTCCTTTTTAAAGTCACAGTGTAATTGCTTAATAATGGACATAGACAACATACTTAAGGAAATACATGCATATATGTATATATAATCTTTTCAAAATTTCCCCCCCAAAAAGTTCCCCGGTGATTCTTGCTGTACATGGAAAGTTTTGAGGTTATCCATCAATCGGGGGCCTAGAAAAAGGACTACAGCCCGAACCACTGAGCGGAATTACACCAAATTTGGTAGAAAGTTAGATCTTGGTCCAGAAAGAGACGTTTTGTGATTTGGTGTAAATCACCTTCGGAGTTTTCAAGATATTAACTGAAATACATATTTGTATATATCGTGACATGGATCCTCCCTGGATACTTCTTGGATTAGCGAATTCATGCGCCGAAAGCAATGCTGAGAGTGGCTGGCCGCAACCTGAGAGGAAATCTGCAGCCACCACTTTGTTCATCGGGACATGTTTCTCAGCGGGGAAAATAAAGTGAAAAAGTGAAAGAAGGGGTCAGGGTAGGGATACCCTGACCCCATGGGGCTAATGGAGGGGTATGTGATGGACCCCTCATAGGCAAGAATTTGTCCAAAAACGTTTTTTTAAGCATGCGAGGTTCCGAGGATCCTCCCCAGATTCTCACCGGATCCTCCCCAATTTAAAAAAACATACACTCACTCACAGATCCAAACACCTACTCACACACCCACTAACACTCCCACACAACCACTCATACACCCACTCACAGACCCTCAAAACAACTCGCACACCCACTCACAGACCCACACAGCTTTCAAACACCCACTCGCACACACACTCCCACACATACACAACCACTCACACACCCATATAGCCACTCACACACCTACTCGCACACCCACTCCCACACCCACCACACATTCACACACCCACTTACACACCCACACAACCACTTACACACATCCTCACACACCCAGGTTGCAGGGACGTTATAGTTAGGAAATAGCATTAAAACACCATAGAAATTGACTGAAAAAAACAAAGGTTACAGGTATGTTATAGTTAGGAAATAAAATTTAAAAAACGTTAGAAATTCTGTGAAAAAAACAAAGGTTACAGGGATGTTATAGTTAAAACACTTAATACTTGCCTGTACTTACCTGTAAAAACTTTACTACGCATATGCCTTTATTATTCATGCCTTTAGAACGAAATTTGTTGTAAAAGCATGCGTGGTAAAGGCATATTCGTGGTATAGGCATGCATGCTGAAGGCATATGCATGGTAATGGCTTTGTGGTAACAGTCATGCGTGGTTATGACGGCGTTGTAATGGCTGTTTCCCCATATATAGAGTGCACATGACAATTGACTGGCATGTGGCTTCCGCCTGCCACCCATGCTCCAGCCTCATGCGCCAAGAATTAAAGACAAAGCATTAGCCTATAACGTAAAACAGGTGAAATAAAAAGATGTCACAACTCATAAAGTACCATAGAGGGTTAATGTGTATTCTGCAAAGCGAATCTTGAAACACGCAGATGATAGATTTTTATTTTATGTAGATAAGTAGGTGCTTTTAACACTGATTTCTTTTTGTTACTTGCAGTTCATAAATTGCAGATTTTAACAAAAAAAACTGTTTCTAGTCGAAAGGGATCAAGATTAACTACAAAAGTGATGCCATGTGTCCTTATGCAGTGGAAGGCCCTTTGCAATGGTTGACTGGTCATCTTTGAGTTGTTTATTGCTGTATTTGGGTATCCAACTGGTACTAATAAGGTGAAATATGTTCCCAGACAATGTACCAGTGTAAAAATGACAAAATACTGAAGTTATGCTATCACAAAATGTTCTGCATTACTCTGAATAATTTGCATTTTCTTGCCGTATAATTTAGTTAACCCTGCTGCATAATTTGGACCTCCTGTGCTGCATAATTAAAAAGGCCTTGGTTTAGGCCTTATTCTTTTTCTCAATCTGTTGTCATTTTAAGGCTGCTAAAAAGGGGTTCTTTGGATAGCAATAAACTCTTATTAGCACAGACAACCCCAAGCGCTGAGTTATATTTAAAATCCTGACTTTATTTCTCCTGGCCATGCACTCTTAACACGCAAGGGTGGTATGTAAATCCTACACCTTCTAACCCTCATTACCTTCTGTAAAGCATCATGTACATTGATTTACACACTTGTATGTTTTATTGTCAATGCATAGTGTGTGTGAAAGCGTTCAGACACCCTAAAATGGGACATGTAGAGCTAAAAAAGAATAAAATTATAAAAATAGTGGTATCAAAAGTGTAATTCGTGTGAATACTCAATCAGACTGATACATCTGACATTCTCACGGTGCATGTATGTCAATTGTATACAGGGGCTGAATACAAAATGAAAAACATGCCTCCAGATGTAGTTTCTGTTATGTACTTGCCTTTCTTTCCCCTCCATTACATAGGCATCGAGGTGTTAGACCCCAGATAGCCCCCAGCCAGGTTCCTATTGGAACAGAAGGACAGCTGATGGCCCCTTAAACTGGGCCTTTGTTATAGCCCCAGCTGGAGTCGCAAATAAGAAAGCCCCTTCGCCTTCACTTTGCTGCTTTGAACATAAAACAGACAACATGCAGGCACTGCTGAATGTGTCCTGGTGTTGGCAAATTACACCGGGACACATTCAGCATGTTTCACTGGGTCCAACTTCGTGGCAGTCGTGGCTGGTGCAGGTAAGAGCTGTGGGGCGGGGAGGGGCGGGGGAAGTCGACAGAATAGGGAAAATATATATTTTTTTAAAACCCCTTACCTTGCGCTCGGGAATGCGGTGGGCGCAAGGTAAGTGGTGTTATTTATTTTTTACATTTATTTTCCCTATTCCATCGTCTGTCGACTCCCCCCCGCCCCACCGCTCTTACCTGCACTGGCCGCGCCTGCTGATGGGGTCCACCCTGTAAAAATAGTAGGTGGATGAAGTCCACCCACGTGTACCCCCGACTTGTGCGCTGCTTGCAAGTCACATTGTTAGATGCTCCTGTCCCTGGCAAAGCAACAAATTTCTCAATCTCCATTACAATATACTTGTCGATGGATCGGCGAGTGAATGTATAGAACATCCTCCCATTGGAAGAGGTGATGACGACATAAGTTAGTGCATTCAAAAAGGGCTGAGAAAGTAGCACAACAGTTTGATATATGCAGGAAAAACACACCAGTAGGACAAATGAAAGAACGAACAACTGAAATAAAACGTAAACAGCGAAACAGTATGCACACAGTTCTAGTCACCACAATTCCAGTATGTCCACCCAATAGGGTGAACATACTAATTGAATAAAAGTCACCATAAAATAAATGTATTAAATACAGTCACTGAAAAAACACTTTGTGTTTTTCTAAGGGTATACAGGGATTCAGACAATCATTGCTGAGTGGATATGGAGTGACAGTGTATTAGTTTCACTAACACATTGTTGTCAGTCATGTCCATGATGATTTTGAGTTAATCAGAAATGAATGAAACAATGTTTTTGGAAAGGTCTAAATGTATAGTATATCTTCTGTGATTTTTCTTATTATGGTATCCAGATTTTAGCATAAGTAGAAATAGATTTTAGAATCTTGGAGTCCTATTCGATTAAAAAGGGAACACGCATAAAAGCTGACCCATGATGGACTAACACAAATGATGTAGAGATAGCAAACTTTGTTGTGGGTTCGGTTATTGGAAAGATTTTGCAGGTTGTGAATTTGAAAAGATCTTGCATAGTTTAAAGCAGTCTTTCTAAAGCGAATTTCCACAGTCATTATATTACTGTTTGAGAGCATGCAATTGTGGGCATGCAGTCAGAAATCTGTTGAACAATTTTGGCCTTTAACTTGGGTGGAGAGGTATCTACTGTTCCTTACTGAATAGAATGCCTAACATGTGATTATCAATCAAGAAGTTTGCAATATCAATGTGGGGTGCATATGCTGAATGAACATTGTGTGGCATACAGTTAAGAAGAAATTGTGTGATGGTGAAGAATTGTGGAAGTTTGCCTGTTTTCTGCAGACATACTTTGGGCAATAGGAATGACATAACATCAGGGTGGGTTTTTGTTTTACTTGCAAGCACATTGTGACAGAATGAAGATGAAGAGGCAAAAGGATCAGTGAGATGTCTAGGATCGGAAAATGGTTATAGGGCTTCCATGAGAGAGTTGCACTTTAGACAACATGGAGATGGCAAGATCTGAAAGAGAGAGACACAGAAGAGCGTAGGTGAGCTGACATACTAGGCAATTGAGCTATATGGAGATGTAGTCCTTCAGAAAATGGTTGGGAAGAATAATACGTTCCTTGAGAGGCGTAGCTGGGACACATTTATATGGAGGCAGAAAGAAATCAAGTGTAAGCTTGAGGCAAAGGTAGAATGATCAAGCTGACTTCTAATCAAGTGTGCTAGTGAGGAATTATAGAAAATGCCAGCGAGTAGGTGAATTTGTTGGGGCAGAGGGTGTGTATAGGCTAGGTGTGGGATGATGCTGGTTTGCAGGAAATATGTTAGAGTTACAGAAAATAAAGTTCAATGAGTTAAATTTAGAAAGCATTGAAAACATGAATCAAATATGAGCACATAGTAAGTGGAGACCAAATATAAGGTTGACTTGGTTTGTGTATGTTTAAATTCAGATAGGTAAAAAGAGAAACAGGTAGGAGTGCTTAGAGTACTACTGTGTCAAAATAAATGACAAAGGTTTGTTTAGACCTGCACAGGACAGATCCTGATGAAAGGTTCAGTTAGGTCATTACGGTAAAAGAAATTTGGGGATGAGGTTGAAAGTGATGTATGAGGCTCAATAGTTGGAAGTGGTCCTCTGGATGATAGTATGGCAGGATCGGTAGGTGAGGAAAGTTGCTGTTGGGAATTTTAACACTTCTACCACTCCTGTGAATGTCTGCACTGCAGATGAAGAACAAAGCACCTGGTTAATTAAAGCACCAGCAAAAGTCTGAAGAACCAGTGGTTCCAGGGCAGCAGAAAGAGGAGCTTGAAGGAAGGCTCTGTAAGTTGGCCATTTTTGTCTACTCACAAATATGTTCTTCCTCATACATATCCATTATGGATCTCTTTCAAACCTGTGCAGTTGTACTATTATGTAAATCAACAAACCCAGCACAAAATGTAAGCTTGGGCCTAAGTGTAAAACATGCTCTTGGTTCATGAGAACTTTTACTCCCTGATTGTTTCTGACTACAGTAGCCGGACATGAGGCAAACACTTGTAGACTCCTCTTTGGAAAGAAACATGACAATCATTCCTATTCATTTATATTCTGGCCAGCAGGAGAACTGTATAACCTGCATCAAATTGTAACTAGGCAAATGTAGCAGAAATAATAGAAGCAACAAGGACTGCAGAGGTGAAAATTCAAGCAAAAGTTGTAATCCTGTCATAGCTGAGGAAAAGTGTTCTTCTGATCGGTATCATTTGTACCAGGACTCCATTGTTTTTTCATTGCCATTTCGTATCAAACACTTCCACACGACCCACCTGGTCGTTTCTGCTGATGCCTGAGGAAATTCTAACTAACACGACAAAACCATCTTGCAGCCTGCATTTCTGCCCAGGAACTGTCGCACACCCAACCCCTCTGTTCTTTGCAGTTCGACAGAAAACCATGAGACACTCACGCCCTGTGTAAATGATTTGTTTCCCATCTCCTGCTCCCTGCCTGGTAAACATCCTTGACACCGTGATCAGGTTATCTGGACAATGGTCTGACTGCTGGGCCTTGATCAGGGTGATTGGACAATGGTTTGAATGACCGAGCTTTGATCAAGCTGATCGAACAATGACCTGAATGACCGTGCTTTGATCAAGCTGAGTGAACAATAATTTGAGTACCAAGCCTTGATCAGGTCACCAACTACAAACACCGTCTGGATCTGGTTATCAACTTCAAACACTGCCCTGATTGAACAATGGACTAACAGCCAAAAGACTGGAATGAAAAAGTATAAAAGGCTTGTAAGCTGCGGAGTAAAGCAGCAGCCTCCTCTGTCTTGTTTCTAACGAGCTTGGGACTCTGTTCCATAGCCCGGGCTATTTGAATAAATCTGGGTTCCTCCTGCAGACGAAGGCTCCTGTGTCTCCTTTTACTACGTATGAAGGGTATGGAAGACTTGGGCAATTCCCCCGCCGCCGAGACCCAGTGAGTGGGTTATTCCTGTTCTTCAAATGGCGCCCGAATAGGGACTCCACGAGTACGAAGGTCAGGCCCGGTGGATGTGAGGAGGTGCACGGAGAGACTCCGACGGAGGCGCCCTACCCGAGGGATTCTTGCAATCCGGTAAGCCGAACGACTCGCCCGCTGTTCCTCCCCACCCGGTCTGGGCCACATGACCACGTCCTCGCTGGAGTCCCCTAGCAAATAATTTCTGGAGCAGGACACAGCCCTACGTCTGCAGAAGAGAACTACCCCTGTAAGGTAAGGGTGGACTGATCACCCACCAAGTCTGTATGATTCTGCTGTTATTGACCTTTGCAAAAGCCAAGCAGGCGAGGTGAATTTTAAAACCCGCCGGTGTCTGTTACCTATTTACAAGCATGCCAGTCAGTAGTAAGTTCAAGAAATTATGTTGTTGTATGTGTACGCAGGACTCCCAGCTGGAGGCGACTTGTCCGCTTCCTCCAGAAGGGACCCCTGGCCATACGATGTATGTTAAACATGGCCCTTCTGCCATAATGTTTTCCTCATTCTGGGTAAAATATACGAAACAAAGTAACGCGGAATTACAGTGGCCACTTTATGGCTCCTTTAATTCCCAAGTTCTCGCCAACTTAGAGGAACAATTAATGAAAAGAAAAACGCGCCCGTCTATGTTTGAATCTGTCCGATTTTGGAGGAAAGAGATAGAGCAGAGAGCTAGAAAGCAGAAGGCTCAAGAAAGAAAACAGGAACGCATGTCAATGGCCGACCACGCCAGAGTAAATTTACAAAATCAAATGACAAAATCGGTAGAAATAGCCAACAGGGAGCATGGGGCCCGGGTACAAAAATGCTATCCAGCTCGTGAGGAGAAAAGAAAGGGCCATATGGATGGGGGAGAAGAAGGTGATTCCTTGCTTGATACCATGCTAGAAAGCCCTCCTGCATATGCCCCAATGTACCCTGCCCTGACGCCTCACACCCCACATGTCCCCCCGCCACCGCCCACTCCCTGCCCCCACTGCCCCTCCTACTGTTCTTCCTGTCACACCAACCCTCCCGATTTTTCCTATGACACCGACCACGCCCGCTAACCCTGTCCTCACTGCGGGAATGACAACAAGTCTCCATCCGCCCAACCCCTGCGGCTTTACCCCTACTCGCCCTTTTTCCTACTTCCCCGTGGTCTACAGTTAGGCTAGGATTTATATAAAATGTTCAATTCCCCCCGACTGGCCTCCTTGCGCTCTGCAGTCAGCTTTTCGTCCCTTCGAGAAAATGACCTACAGAAGCAACAGTGTGAATGTTGGATAAAGAACGGGAATATTTATGCCTTTAAAGACATATGGTCCACCTTTTTCCCAGTGGACGATTATGGAACAGACCACCTGGGCTGAATACATGTGTACGCTGGTCATGCAAAAATTTGAGAATGCGCTTATGCAGATACCCACTGGATTAATGGACCTTAGGTCACAAATAAGAAGAGGCGATGTTCAGGGAGAGGGGATGTTTGGTGCTGTGTCTGCTTTAATGGCTTACCGTGATATGACCGCTATTTCCAACACCCCTCTAGAGACAGCTATGCCAATGAGAGAGGCGGCCCCTGTCTTTGTTAACGCACTTACCGATGCCCAAAATAATGGCCGAGGGGCTGTTGAGGCACACTGGCGCAGGCTTTGGGTTCATGTTCCTTGGAAAATGTCAGAAGTAATGCAGTTAAAAGAACAATTATCAGATCCCTCGGAAGAATCCGGCTGCCTTTTACAGAGAATTAGGTCAGATTATATCTGCAGGTACTCTCGTTCTTGAGGATATAGATTTACTTTTTGGTACGGTTGTCCCCACTGAAATTTGGGACAAGATTCGACATACTGATCATGAAGTGGCGTTGGGAGGTAAATGGGCTGACCTAGAGGCTATGCAAGAAGCAAGGGTAGGAGGGACTAAACCAGAAGCTGCCATCCTGACTTTGCCCCGTAAAATAATATCGTTTATGAAAACACTTTTGCCGGAAACTGTCATTAACTGGGATAAAATAAACGCCTGTAGGCAGCGAAAAGATGAGAATGTGGCTGACTTCTTTACCCGTTTTGAGACAGAATACAAGGGACATAGTGGTTTGGATCCCCGGACCCCAGGTTCTGGCCCAGTGTTTGTCGATAAGTTTGTCAGCAACTTGCTTCCTGAGATTTCCACCAGGCTTAAGAAAGTTGAAAGTACGTGGTCTGCCCAAACTATGACTGGTATCTTGGCTATGGCACAATATCATGAGAATAGGGAGAATGAAGATAGAGACAAGGAAAGTAAGAAGGTTAGGGATCTTAAGACTAAGGCACTTCTGCAGCAGGCTTACCCTCCCCGAGGTCCCGATGCCCGCGGGAATTTCAGACCTCAACCCCAACACCCTCCGAGGGCTCGCCAGTCTACCCCCTCCAGCTCTCAACATACGGGAGCCCTCCAAACAGATCAGTGTGCTTATTGTAAGGGGTACGGCCATTGGATAGACGAGTGTCCCGTGTTAGCTGAAAACATCTGAACAGGGAAGACTCGGCCTCGCGCTCCCAGGGAGGAAGGCCGACTAGGGACCATGGCCCGCCCCATCCACAGGATAAAGAACGTAGGCCCAGGGATCACGTTCCCGTCCGGCCGCGCCCGGCCAATAGGTTTGATGGGTACGAAGCAACACGCACTTATTACAATGATGATTATGACGAAGTTGATGAGATAGGGTCCTACCAAGCATAGGACAGCCAGGAAAGGGGTATTACCAGAGTGCAAATTCCAGTGGATCAAAGGGGCCCGTATGTTCAAATGTCAGTTGTGGGGAACGATCAGAATTTTCTTTTGGATACTGGGGCCACCAGGTCTTCTATTGCACGTCTGTCAGTCCCGGAGGCACTCCTTTCTGGCAAAATAAATGTCTCCGTGGGTTTTGCAGGAACACCTGTGACGAGCCCTGTCTCTGAACCCCTCCCTCTCGATATTGGCCCTGCACATGTTGACGCTCCCTTGGTCCTTACTACAGGTTGCAGTGAAAACTTGTTAGGCATGGATTTACTGAAAGCTCTGTATGCGACCATATCATGTAGTCCCCAAGGTGTATCCCTAACAATTTCTCCCACCGCAGCTTCCTATATGTATCTGTCTGGTCCCCTCCCACCAGAATTGCAGTTTTTACCTTCCTCCCTCTGGGCATCATCAGACACTGATGTAGGGTGTCTCAACATATCCCCTCATGTGGTACGCATCCAGCCAGGTGCACTTCTCCCCCGCCTCCGGCAGTATCGACTACCCGCGGAAGGAGAAATGGGCCTTATAACAATAATATCTGAATTAATGGACAAGGGCGTAGTGGAGGAAACACGTGGCAATATCTGTAACAGTCCCATTATTCCCGTTCTTAAAAAGACCAATGGAGATGCTCTCTCCCCTAAAATATACAGATTCGTGATTGACCTGAGAGCCCTTAACAAAATAACAATCTCCCAATATCCTGTTGTCCCCGACATTACAGCCCTCTTAACGATGGTCCCTTCTGACGCAACGCACTTTTCTGTCATAGACCTGAAGAACGCTTTTTTCAGCATTCCTATACATCCTGACAGCAGAGATTTTTGGGTTTCTCCCTTGGTGGGCGAAGCTTAGATTCTGCCGCGCCCCTCAAGGTTTCACCGAGAGCCCCAGTATCTATAGTCAAGCCCTCAAAAGTCAACTAGATTCCTTGGAACTCCCTGATAACTCCACACTATTACAATATGTAGATGACCTCCTCATTGCTGCAAATTCTGCCCCATCATGTAAAGAAGCTACTCTCTGTTTGTTACGCCACCTTGCCCTCCATAATCACAAAGTCTCTTTAAAAAAGCTTCAGTTTTGTCAAGAGAAGGTGACCTATTTAGGTCATCTCCTCTCGAAGGAGGGAAGGCAGCTCACCGCTGATCGTGTAGCCATTATCAATGCTATGACGGCCCCACGAACACAAAAGCAAGTGCGAGCCTTCATAGGCCTAACCTCATACTGTAGACAGTGGATTTCCAACTTTTCGGCCATGGTCAAACCTCTTCTTGCCCTCACCACTAAAGACATATCAGACAGTTCCTTTCCATGGACTAGAGAGCATGCGCAGGCCTTCCAAGATTTAAAGAGGGCTCTGTGTACTGCTCCAGTCCTCGGTACTCCTGATTATAGCAAGCAATTTTTCTTTTTGTACATGAGACAGACGGCTGTGCATGCGCTGTCTTGACCCAGATGTTCGGAGGTCACCATCGGCCATGTGCCTATTTTTCAGCCACCTTAGATCCTGTTGCAAGGGCTCTCCCAGGATGCCTACGGGCGACCGCTGCGGCCGCCCTCATGGTCCGTCAGAGTACGGGGATCGTCATGAACTCCCCCTGACTCTGATGGTCCCCCATTCTGTAGATACCCTCCTTAATAACACCAAGACACAGTACCTCACTAGCGCACGACTCACAGGATATGAACTGACACTCTTTTCCAGCCACATTAACATCAAGAGATGCACTGTACTGAACCCCGCAACATTACTCCCACTGGATACTCAGGATGCCCGCTTAGACCCACATGACTGCATATTAAGGACAGAGGAGGAGACGAAGGGACGGGTTGACTTACAGGATACCCCGATAGCAGAACCAGAAGGTACACTATATGTGGACGGATCATGTCTCAGAGGGCCAGATGGTAACACCTCAGCCGCCTATGCCCTCACGACATTAGGACAAGTAGTAGAAACAGCTCAGATTCCGCAGTGCTCTGCTCAAGCAGCAGAATTAGTGGCCCTCACTAGAGCCTGTGAGTTAAGCAAAGGGATGACGGTAAATATTTATACTGACAGCCAATATTCCTTCGGGGTGGCACACAACTTCGGGAGGTTATGGAAAGAAAGGAATTTCCTTACTTCCCATGGGACCAAGATTCAACATGGCCCCCTAATTCACCGATTGTTAGACTCCTGACACTCCCCAGAAAGGTGGCCATTATAAAATGTAAGGCCCATAAGAAAGTGACAGATGATGTTGGGAAAGGCAATGCCCTGGCTGACCAGACGGCCAGACAAACAGCTCTTAGAAAAAGGGAAGGAATGTATGTAGGAGGTCCCGCTAGGTGGGTGGCAGACGAGGGCATGGTTGAAAACACAGTACAGAGTGTGATCGATATTCAGTCCCATACTACTCCTGAGGAACTACGGGTGTGGAAGGAGCAATTAGCAAAGGAGGGAATTGATGGTTGCTGGGTCCGCACGACTATGGAAAGACAATGGATGTTACCTGACAGTCATGTGCTACCAGTAGTTACGATGGCCCATGGTCCTGCTCACATTAGTGCAAAAGGGATATGTAAACTGTTGGAACCTACATGGTACAACTCTAAGATACCAACATATGCTGAAAAGCTGGTTAAAACATGCATGATTTGCCTAATGTATAACCCAGGAAAAGGCACAGTTACTCCTAAGGGAGGATTCTCTCCTCCTACCTTCCCTTTTGAAGTCCTGCAAATAGATTACATCCAGATGGACCGATGTAACAATTTAAAATATGTCCTAGTGGTGGTCTGTACCTTCAGCCGATGGGTGGAGGCCTACCCCGTCAAAGACTGCACCGCTATCACTACCGCCAAAATGCTATTAAAAGAGTACCTCCCACGATTCGGTTTGCCCCGCTTGGTCTGGAGTGACAACGGGACACACTTTACGGCTCAAATTATGGAATATATCTGTACAGCATTGGGTATAAAACAAAAATTTCATGCAGCTAACCACCCCCAGTCAGCAGGTCTAGTGGAGGTGTACAATGGCATCCTAAAAACTAAAATGGCCAAAATAGTAGCCGAGACAGGTGTCACTTGGGTTGATGCTCTGCCCTTGGCCCTATTGTCTACAAGAACAACAGCCCACACCAGGATAGGGCTATCCCCCCATGAGATTGTGTTCGGGAGGCCTGCCAATGTATGGGGTGTCCCGCGGCCTAAGAAACTGTCTAATGTTGAATACCCTGTATTAACTGATTATCTGTACAGTCTAACTAATACCTTTCGTACTCTTTATCACCAGGTGCATGAGGCCATACCTGACAAAAGCGAGGGCCCAGGACACGTTATCCAACCTGGTGATTGGGTCTTAGTAAGAAATTTTCAACGGACTAAGAGCCTCGAACCCCGCTGGACACAGCCCCGTCAGGTGTTGCTGGCCACCCGCACCGCCGTGAAAGTAGAAGGTCGGAAGAATTGGGTGCATTCGTCCCACTGTAGGCGTGTGCCTCTGCCCCTCCCCTATGATCAGTGGGTGAGGGAAGGACAAGGAGACTCAGAAACAGAAACAGTCCCGACGTTTGTCCCATTTAGCGATGCCAGACTGCATTTTACATCTACGGAAGCAGAGAGTGACAGCATACTGAAAGGAAGGGTGGAACCCTCCCTTAACTCTGCTCAACGTCCAGAACAATTGTTTCCCGACCATACTGACCCTACTTCCGACCGATATAACTTGCGCCCCCGAGGGAAGGCTTGCCTTTGACTTCGCCAAGTGCCTATAGGCTGTAGGGCTGTGATCTCCCCGGCCGAGAGTAGTGCTGGTGTGTCAGACTAAGGTACGCCATAGGGCTCTTGACACTTGCGCCCAGTGAAGCAACCACCAATCACAGACAGCCACTAGAGGTCCCTGGCTTAGCACAATGGCTGCCGTCCAAAACACTCGAATCCAGAAACAATATGTCAGTCTCCGACATAGTAAATGCTTCATGGCCACCGTGGTGACGCTGTTTGTCTCCCTCATCCTGTCTATTCTTGGTTGGCTGTTACTAATCTACCATCCTGTTACCTCACCAACCCCTACCCCAACTCCTGCAGAGCACCAGTATTACACGCTACCAGCCCACGAGTTACCCCGCCGTGCAGAATTCTTCAATAACACCTTCATCCAAATGTTGCATCATCATCAGCTGATCATGAACATTTCCAACTGCTGGGTTTGCGGACTGATGCCACATTCCATGATACACCCTGTCCCATTCTTTCCCTACCCCTTTTCCATCTCTGGGTCTTGTCTTGCATGGTGGATGTTGATACAGGAGGCCTACACTGTCAATGGTACTGCCAATTCTGCCCTTGGAACATTTCAGGATGACTTCTGGCGGAACAGATCTGGCCATGCCAATGCTCCTTTTGCCCGACCAGCTCATCCACATCGCTGCTATCACCAGATGAACTCGGTGAGATGGTAGTATTCAACTCAACCACTCGACGAACATTTTCCAGATTCCGCACAAGAAGGATACTGCCCGATGAACGAGACACTGTGAATGTCATAAATGTGCAAGGCCGTGTCTGCATCCATGGCCTAGGGACTAAGAAAGTTGGTACCAGTACTTGTAATATCACAAAATCTTTAAACTCTACATCTCCTCCGAAGCTGGTGGCATCCCCCAACACCTATTTTATCTGTGGCACTGCCGCCTACACTTGGCTCCCCCGTAACTGGTCTGGTACCTGCTATCTGGCCTTCCTCCTTCCGCCAACGTATTCTACCCATGGGAGTTACCACCTGTTGATGAAGGGCGCTCTGCGTCACTCACGTAGGGGCGTCATATCAGCCGAGGATACAGCAGGCCAGGAAACCGGGGACTTCCTTAAAGGTTTCCTTCCATTCTGGGGCCCCATGGCAAACAGTCGGGCTGTACGAGGACTGGCCAGGGTCCTTGAAGCCACCATCACAGTAACAGCTGGTGCCCTCTCCAACATCACTGCAGAACTACAGGCGGACCGCCTTATAACACTGCAGAACCGCATGGTCCTAGACGTCCTCCTTGCTGATCGTGGTGGTGTGTGTAAATTGATCGGCTCCAGCTGCTGCGTGTACATCCCAGACAACGCACCTTCAGTGTACTATGCCATCCAACGTCTGCATCGCCTTTCTTCCGAAATTCATCTGGATAAAGGCAACTGGTCCCTCACAGGCTGGATCTGGGGCCTCCTTTCCCAGTGGGGGTGGAGGGTCCTCATCTTCCTTGCCTTGGGAATAACTGTCCTGGTCTCCTGCTGTTTGTGCTTTCAGTGCCTGCCAGTGCTCTGTACAATGTGTGTCCAGACCATCCAGCCTCCACCCTCCAACATTCACAACACCAATATGATGATGATGCTCCAACAAGAAACCGATGGCCTTATGAACATTGACATTTTCTTAAAGTATTTGCCACTCAATGGCAAAAGGAGGGTCTGAGGAAAAGTGTTCTTCTGATCGGTATCATTTGTACCAGGACTCCATTGTTTTTTCATTGCCATTTCGTGTCAAACACTTCCACACGAGCCACCTGGTCGTTTCTGCTGATGCCTGAGGAAATTCTAACTAACACGACAAAAACCATCTTGCAGCCTGCATTTCTGCCCAGGAACTGTCGCACACCCAACCCCCCTGTTCTTTGCAGTTCGACAGAAAACCATGAGACACTCACGCCCTGTGTAAATGATTTGTTTCCCATCTCCTGCTCCTTGCCTGGTAAACATCCTTGACACCGTGATCAGGTTATCTGGACAATGGTCTGATTGCTGGGCCTTGATCAGGGTGATTGGACAATGGTTTGAATGACCGAGCTTTGATCAAGCTGATCGAACAATGACCTGAATGACCGTGCTTTGATCAAGCTGAGTGAACAATAATTTGAGTACCAAGCCTTGATCAGGTCACCAACTACAAACACCGTCTGGATCTGGTTATCAACTGCAAACACTGCCCTGATTGAACAATGGACTAACAGCCAAAAGACTGGAATGAAAAAGTATAAAAGGCTTGTAAGCTGCGGAGTAAAGCAGCAGCCTCCTCTGTCTTGTTTCTAACGAGCTTGGGACTCTGTTCCATAGCCCGGGCTATTTGAATAAATCTGGGTTCCTCCTGCAGACGAAGGCTCCTGTGTCTCCTTTTACTACGTATGAAGGGTATGGAAGACTTGGGCAATTCCCCCGCCGCCGAGACCCAGTGAGTGGGTTATTCCGGTTCTTCATAGCTGTTGGCATTTCCACCATGGATTTGCTGTCTGCATATGTGTGTGTGAATGTCTACAGAGTGCATGGGCAGTGGGGTAATGGAATTCTTCACTGATAAAGTGATGTCACTTCTGGTGATGTCACAGGGTTCAAAGACTACACCTCACATCTCAGCTTCCTCAAGGACATTTGGAAGTTGGATCCTCTGATTAAATGGGAGACCAGTTAATGGATACCTGAAATGTCTCCACCACAGATGTCCTAAAAAATCTGTGTAATAACTTTTTGGCGTAGCTGCACGCTACAGACAAATCAGGACATATTTGCACAGGAGACATAAGACAGTTCAGGGGAGATTAAATTCCAAAACGAACGAATCAAAGGGCTGGGTATTAGTAAAGTTTATTACTTACACCACTTTGAAATAGCAGAAGTGCTGTTATTGGCAATTTGCCAGGTGTCCGCGAACAGTAACAGTACAATAAATGAAGAAAAAAAGTATTGCAACGCTAAGGTAGTTCTATATTTGACTCTTGCACTTTTTCTCATTCCCTGTCCCTTTACTTACTTTTTCACAGGGTACAACAGATCCAGTTCATTGGCTCTCTTAAAAAATCCAAATGGTGACAGGCATTCCACCATAGATAGTTATGCATACCATCAGAGTTCATACTTTTCTCTATGGTGGTATGTTAAAGGTTCTTGACCAGACCCTTACTTTAATAAAAGGAATACTAAATTCCTAAGTCCCTCCATCAACGTGTCTCCTCCCATGCGCCATAACATCCCAAAGTTTTATTTCCAGAGATAGACACAGGCTATCACTCAATGAGAGATGATTGTACCTCTACCTTTTTGATCTTTCACCTCTACTGTTCACTTAATGTATTGATATGACATTTACTCATGCACCAAAGGCCATCTGGCCAAAGTGCCCTATAAAACCCTGAACTTAGATGAGAAGGAGGAATGGGGCATATGTCTTCAATGTAACTTCTAGGGTGGGGCACTATTAGTGCCTGGGACGAGAAGAGGCAAAATAGAGCTGAAAGCAACATGCTGCAATAAGAACCCAATTGGTACATAAAGAATAAAAGAAAGTGTGTGAGAAATCTGTCTACCAGGCCAAGACCCAGATTTTATTTGCCTGACTCCTCACCTAATTTGGCCTGGGATGATCGTCTAAATAGGGGTAGGTGGGAAGTGATACCTCTGACCATGTGCCTCGTTCGCTTTTATTTGTTAAATGCATTGTCATCCTGCATGTTCACTATGTTACAGTAAAAACACGCGCTGTACATTCAAATTGTACAAACAAGCATCTGAACTGAGCCAAAATACATATTTTTTAATTTTGAAAGACCTTTAGTCTGTGGACATTTGACTTAGCTAAACTTGGATGTTACTAAGCCTAACCTCTTTTGTTCAGATTAAAAAACTTAAACTGTGCCAATGTGTGCGAACAGGTGTCGTCTTGCCGACTTTCAAAAATGATCATGTTGTCATCAACCACTGACCCCAATATGACAGGAAGTGGGTTTTGTTCACATTACTTCTGCTCAGCGAAATTTCCAGATATTAAATGGTCCTCACTTAATTAAATATAGATTTTCAGAACGCAAACTTAAAATTGTGTCGCACTTCATCATACACGGATATCACTATTTGGCTTACTCTGCATTTTCTATAAAATGCGCGCTCGTGACCCTTCGCCAAGTGAAGAGTTTCCTATTATCCAGTCCAAAAGAAAGACCGATAAATCATGCAAAAAATGCAAGCGGCAGATGCACAATAACTTGGCCTAAAAATGTTCCTGCAATATGAATTTCATTTTTTGCAGGCTGCCAGTAACTGATTTAAATAAACGTTTCAATGAAGATCATTCATTCTCGTGAGCTTGATTGCAATATTTGTATTCGATCTTCATTTTCTCAAACTAAATTTGCAAAAGAACTGAACACTAAATGAAAATATGCTTTGGTGGGCCACCAAAGCATATTTTCATTTAGTGTTCAGTTCTTTTGCAAATTTAGTTTGAGAAAATGAAGATGAACCAAGAGCATGTTTTACACTTAGGCCCAAGCTTACATTTTGTGTTGGGTTTGTTGATTTACGTAATAGTACAACTGCACAGGTTTGAAAGAGATCCATAATGGATATGTATGAGGAAGAACATATTTGTGAGTAGACAAAAATGGCCAACTTACAGAGCCTTCCTTCAAGCTCCTCTTTCTGCTGCCCTGGAACCACTGGTTCTTCAGACTTTTGCTGGTGCTTTAATTAACCAGGTGCTTTGTTCTTCATCTGCAGTGCAGACATTCACAGGGTGGTAAAGTGTTAAAATTCCCAACAGCAACTTTCCTCACCTACCGATCCTGCCATACTATCATCCAGAGGACCACTTCCAACTATTGAGCCTCATACATCACTTTCAACCTCATCCCCAAATTTCTTTTACCGTAATGACCTAACTGAACCTTTCATCAGGATCTGTCCTGTGCAGATCTAAACAAACCTTTGTCATTTATTTTGACACAGTAGTACTCTAAGCACTCCTACCTGTTTCTCTTTTTACCTATCTGAATTTAAACATACACAAACCAAGTCAACCTTATATTTGGTCTCCACTTACTATGTGCTCATATTTGATTCATGTTTTCAATGCTTTCTAAATTTAACTCATTGAACTTTATTTTCTGTAACTCTAACATATTTCCTGCAAACCAGCATCATCCCACACCTAGCCTATACATTCCCTCTGCCCCAACAAATTCACCTACTCGCTGGCATTTCCTATAATTCCTCACTAGCACACTTGATTAGCAGTCAGCTTGATCATTCTACCTTTGCCTCAAGCGTACACTTGATTTCTTTCTGCCTCCATATAAATGTGTCCCAGCTACGCCTCTCAAGGAACTTATTATTCTTCCCAACCATTTTCTGAAGGACTGCATCTCCATATAGCTCACTTGCCTAGTATGTCAGCTCACCTACGCTCTTCTGTGTCTCTCTCTTTCAGATCTTGCCATCTCCATGTTGTCTAAAGTGCAACTCTCTCATGGAAGCCCTATAACCACTTTCCGATCCTAGACATCTCACTGATCCTTTTGCCTCTTCATCTTCATTCTGTCACAATGTGCTTGCAAGTAAAACAAAAACCCACCCTGATGTTATGTCATTCCTATTGCCCAATGTATGTCTGCAGAAAACAGGCAAACTTCCACAATTCTTCACCATCTCACAATTCTTTCTTAACTGTATGCCACCGTGGCAACAAACCTGCGAATGTTTTATTAATATTCACCCATGGTGCAGGAGTATCGTGATCATGCTCATTCACCTTTACTATGAGACCCCATAAATGGATTCTATTTGGAAAACCTTAATATATTGATGAATTACACCATGGGTGAAGAAGGTGAGTACTTGGGTAAAAGGGACAATATTAAGAATGAGGCAGAAAGAATAGACCAGGACAGAAGCAGCCACATGAAGAGGGACAGACCAACGCAAAGGCCTTGGAACAAGACTGAGGAGCAATATTCATGTTGAGAGCATACCAGAAAGACTGAGATACAAGACCACTGAGTATTGAGACATGCAACCACATGACAGTAGCATCGAGCAAAGCAACGCATTTTCATAGGAGAGTTATTTTCACAGACGTGGATAAAGAATAACATAGCCATTTGCAAAAAAAGAAAAATTGTTTTAAATATAATGACCAGTAATATTGTGTATCTGCATATACCATTGTGCTGTGTATTGTCACTGAGAGTAGCACAGATCAGAAATTCCCTTTTCTCAACAAGCTTCCACCACAGCTACTTTTCATGCTAAAGTGCCTCCATATAATCAGCAGTGGGCAGCAGCGCAATACACAAAATGAGCTTTTTAATTTTATGAGTAGGTGTCTCCTTCCTAAGGGTGTGAATGAGTTGGTACGCACTCTATGGAGCCGTTTTGTCCTACCTTCGGACTGTAGCCCTTTTGCAAAGCTGTTTAATGACAGCAGAGCACACATGCTTTTGCTTCCTGCTTTGTGTCATCCTATGTACATCACATTTGTTAGACACTCATTTAAGTTTGCCAAAATTAGTCCGTATTTTATTGCCAATCCACATAGAACAATGTATTACAAATAGCCCAACATACTGTGATGTACAGAGGCCAGACTTATCCACAAGAACTGTACTATACTAAAGCCAGAAGAACACAAAGGAAATCGATCACAGGCATAGAACAGTGTGGCCTCCACCTATGCCCAGCTCAGAAAATGTGCCTGTGTTCAAGCTCCGACATGCTGCAGATGTCCAGTGTGTGTCGAAAGCTACTGCGGCCAATACACATGTAGCAGGCACAATTCATATGCCTCCCAGTATGTGATTGTACATGTTAGGATGCACTAACCCCGTGCTCAGTTCCAATGGAAGGGATTCCCTTTTCCTTCTCTCACCACCTCCACGAATGAACACAAGAATACGAGGGCCATTAGTAGAAATGGGTAGAGTGGAATGAGTAAGAGAGAAAACAGAGGCACTGAACTCCACCACTCTTCTGTTGATCAAAGATGTCTGCAAGATATATTGGATAACTAAAAGGCAAAGATATATCTTAAGGAACTTACCAAAGAACATTTCATACTTTATATGGTGAGCAAATATACCTTAGCATTACTTCTGTGTAACCAACTCTCTGTACTTTGATGTGGAATTAAACATACCCAGAATAAGAACCTCAAAAGTATGTTCACTAACACTTCTCCCAGCGAGTTGAATAACCACCACAAGCTTTAACAGTATGCACTCTCTGTAGAAGGTGAGTTATAGTTTCTATTTGGCTGTTGTATAACTGCAAACTAACCAACAATATTAATAGTTTGCTGTTTCCCACACTAAAATTCCTAAATGTTCTGTCAGAGAATAACCCTTACTGACAGTTACAACCCACAGTCTTTGAAAGGTTCTATTAAATTGTTCTATGTTTGTTTCCGCAAACAACATAACTTTCTGAAAGACTTCTCTGTATGTCAGATGTCCGTCAATACAATTCCATAAAAAACAAGTGGGTCTTGGCAAAGGAAATGTGAGATTCAAGTAGCTAGGTCCTGACTACACCAACATTGTATCATGAAGGCCTAGCAAGGATGCAGTTGCCACGAGGGATGCTTTACCCAGAGTTCCAAGATGGTCTCCATCTCTCCAGATCATGCGAGAGTTTATGGCCTGCTGGGAATTGTAGTTCCTTGTCTGGACGCAGCTGCTTAGCATATTCTCTGTGCATGGGAAGCATCCGTCCAGACAGCACCAACACCCTACAATGACTGCAAGGCTTTTTTTCCTTGAAAGAAACTCAGCACAATTGGGTTTGGAGAATCTCATCCCGGGCTCAACTAATACCAACCAGTAAGTAATCTCTCCAGCCCTGATTCTTCATGCTGCAATAGGAAGTCTGATTGTACACGATGTGCAGAGCTCTATAAAAGGGTGCACACCTAGCCAAAAGATTTGTAGCACCCTAAAAAGAGAAATTAAAGCCTGGTGCCCGTTTCTACATTAAAACCTGCTCCTCTATAGCCCTAAAGGCTAGGTGGATGATATACTACAAAGACAATGAGAAGGTGGTCTTTCAAGTTGGCCAGCTCTGATCCAGATGTAGCATGCTGCAGATATCTTGCATTCAGCAACAGCAGGACTAATGTCACCCAGTCTTTGTCATGAGAATGAAATTCTTGGGGCGGTTTCAAATGCTGCTGTTAAAGGGTTTGTCTGGTTGAATTGCATTAAATATTGTTAAAGGGGCATGTGTGCGCCAGAGTGTTTAGAAGCTGAAAATGTAGATGGTGCATGCCATTAGTTAACATTTGGCAACCCAAGCTAAAACGGTGGGCTTACTGAGAGTCCACTCTGACTAGATGTATTCATACACTCTTGAATATTAAAAGTGAAGTTTAGGAAACACATTATCAAACATCAAAGTTCAGTAATGTATCTTCCCCAGTTACAAGTACACTAGTCCAAAAACAGTGGATTAAAAACTTTAGTTGTCCTGCTGCAACATTAAAGATGTTCAGATTGCGGGTGCCCAAATTGTGACAGATTGGGCTTATCTGATGAATTACAAAAGCCAAATGTTTTACAACACAGTGGGTGTCCTATGACTGCTGCCCTCTGTCTGTCATAATGATCACACATCAGTAGACTTTCTGATTGATGCCTAGATCAATAATGCTTGGTCTTGGTTGTACCAGATGCACATAGTTGAACTATATAACAAACAATAAACTAAATGTAACAACAAACATAACAGAGGCACATAAGCAACATCAAAACAAAAGCAAATGTAACAGCAAACATAACAGAGACACATAAGCAGCATCAAGACTTGGCCATCTCTCAAAATATCACATCTACTATTCAAGAAAGCATGTCGGACGGTCTAACAAGTAGACAGGCAAATATGCCCCTCACTCCCTCGACCCAAGTGCCATTGTATCTACCACACTATTGATAACTAAGCCCCTGCAGTCTCAGTCCACTACAAAAGCATGTTGATCGATCTCAACATTTCCAAATATTTTTGAAGGTTAACAGCCAATAGGTGCTCAATTTGCTGTAGTGCCTTGTTATTTGTTTTGCACACCTGAGCCTCCATATGGTTTTTTGTTTGACCCTGTGCCACATGGCTCTCTAAAATGCAGCAATGGCTAATAATACATGAAAATGGTGGAGTGTGAATACTCGTCCCGAAGAGCACCAAGCGACTGAGCTGGACATTCCTCAGGATGGTTTAGGGTGCTCTCTACTAAGACGGTTTTTGAAAACCATTGTTTCAAATTATGAACTTTACAATTTGATTTTCACATTAATTTGCTAAAAGCCTTACATAGTGTGCCAAGCAAGCCTGACCTTCCCCAGCGTTATGGGAGTTTCCACCTGTCCACAAATAACTTTGAGAAAATGATGACAAAATAGTCATTTTCAGCATATTTTGCTGTTAGGGCTGAGCACCGTTGTGCTCCTCCGACCATCATCCCGCTCTCATTGCAGGCATCACATAAACAGTCTCCCAGAAGGCCTAGTTACAGGAGAGGAGGCGGCCTCTGGAGACTGCAGCAGCAGGTAAAAGCACAATGGAGACTGTGGCCATTAGCGACATACCGCATGCACAGGTCAGTCTGCGCCCACAGCTACCCCCCCATTGTGAACGAGGTTTTTCAGATGTAGAATTGGGAATGAGCACATCACAGCTCCGGTGGAGCGTGTCCAATATTATTTTGGCACTGCCAGAGAAGGATTGCTTATGATGTGAAGATTGTTGAATATCAGGGTATGTAGACAAAACTACTCCTTTCTGCTCAGGTCTCGGAGGCCTCCTGAGAGTAAGAGCATATCTGCCAGTTGTTTGGAGAAGTTTAGCTACAGTACTTTGCAGATGAGGAGATTTTTTTCAGCAAAGCTTGCTTAAGTTGGGAGCCTGTGCAGAGTAATCAGAACGTGAGATGTTGTAGTAAAAATGGAGCGAGCTGAAGAATCACTGGGTTGATGCATATTGCATTGTTTTATGCATGGCCGCCTGTTGCAAAATCATCTGAGGCAGCTATTACTATAGTCCATTCCAAAAATAGTAGGGTCTTATAAAATATGTGTAGAAATATGTGTAGTGCTCTACATGAGGATAATATTTTTATGGTTCTTCGATTTGAATTTGGGTTAGACTTACAAATAAGAGGGTATACAGTTTCAGATTTCTCTCAGTCAGTCTGCTAATGTAGAAATACCATTCTATGTTGTATCACGTGGATATTGATGTACAGTAATGCTAAAGGGTCTTATCAACTACCCAAGAGCCTCCATATGTGCGGTTAACAGTTCTAGTATGAGTAGTGAGCCTCAAGTGGCCCAAATAACACAGGGATCGCTCAAGGTACAGGGACCTGTCTCTCAGCACTTTGCATTCCTCCAGAATGATAAGAAGCCATTTAATTATTGATCTCCTACAATGTTGCAGTGGCATATTTGTAGAAATGGTATATTTCTGAAACCCTACAATAGTTTAAATCAGGAGAGATTTCTATAGTTTCATCTTATGGATTTTATTAGCAAACAATTCATCAAATTCCAACCACTTTTCATTTAAGTGAACAGTGATTGTGCATGGTGCTGGGTATGATAGATAAATTACTATTTCAAATAGTAAATTGGTTCTATATTTTAATTAGTTTTCTGGGACTTTAGATAATAGATTTTAGAGCAAATTATGTTATCCTTGCAATGCTTTCTAGGACCATCTTCATTCCCATGCTCAGAGGCAATCCCTTTCTTTTTTAGTTCTGCTGACAGCCACTTGGCAGATGTGTAGCTTTCTTTTAGTTTTAGGTCAGAAGAGATAATTCATTATTGATGCTATGCCACTACAGTGTGATATGAGCAAGCTTATTTGCTTTCCTGAATTTATCTTGTAGACCTAGGTGATCAAAAAACAGGTTTTTCAAGCATGTTTGGGTCCACACCTTTAACATTTTCTGCCCAATTTACTAGTTAGTTTTTATTAATTAGCCATTTTGTTTATCTTTTTCAAATGGACTGGGTTTCTGATTTGGGAAAATGTGAATGTTTAATGTGACTAGTTTGAGCAAGAACCAATTGGTATTTATGAATTTTGTACAGTGCTGTCTTAGATGATTATTTAGAAGGAAGTATGAAAGTGTTAACCAACAGGCTTATGATCACCCCGCCAAGGTTGAAGTCACCCAGTAAGATATTGCCCACAAATTCGACTAAACGCCTTTCTACCACAACTTATAAGCAACTCCCAAGTTGGTTTTATCAAACACTGTATGTCCAATGACAATACCCGTCTGCTATGCCATGTCCTCAAAAATGCGCTTTTTAAACCCACCCCATCTATAGCCATAACCCTTGGCGCAGAGAAGGCGTTTGATAGGGTGTCGTGGTCCTTTTTAAACCAATGCATGAATTCCTTCGATCTTGGTGAGCCCTTCATTAAAATGGTCATGGCACTTTACCCAAAGTCCTTTGTAAGCATCGCGATAAACGGCTCCCTCTCTGGGTCCCTCGCACTCCATCAAGGTACTAGGGAGGGTTGTCCGCTATCCCCTTCTCTCTTTTTGCTAGCACTAGAACCCATTCTACAAGACATAAAATAGAATACCGATATCACAGGAGTGAATTTTAATAACATTCAGATTAAACTTGCTGCATACGCAGACGACATCCTGATAGTTACAGAAAACCCTGAATCCTCTATTTTAGCCCTGGTGAACACAATAAGCTCCTACTCTATACACTCAGGTTATAAACTGAACAGAGACAATTCGGAAGTAAAACCATTAAACATTCACTGCACGAAAGAGATCTTAGGTACATCTGGTCTGGCGTGGCAACCTGGTTACATAAAATATCTGGGGATTGAGTTTGGTTGCAACATCATTGACACTCTACGGCACAATGAAAACTCTACCCTAGAGAAAATCAAGAAACTACTAGACAATTGGTCCCCCAAATTTATCACCTGGTGGGGCAGAATCGAAATGATAAAGATGATGATCTCCCCGCTAGTCAACTACCTCATCAACATGTTACCCCTTGTTCTATCAGAGGATTTTCACCACAAACTAGACAATCTCATTTCCAAATTCATCTGGCAGGGTAAAAAAGCTAGAATTTCCCTCAAAAAGCTCAGGCTAGATAGAGCTCTGGGAGGCGTTAACCTGGCCGATTTCAAATCATACCAAACTGCATTCTTAGCGAAACAGGGTTCATACTGGTTCTCTACTCCCAGCAATTACGTTCCAGTTTGGTTAGTAGTAGAAAAAGCTATACTAGACAATCTAAACCCCCTTACCTTACTGACCTCCAACTTTATAAAACTAAGTAGATCTAAGTCTATATTCAAAAATACAAAACACTCACTCTTACAACTGGACAAGAAACTCAATTCAAGCATCAGACTGTCAAATTTAGAGTCATTATGGAACAACCGTAATATTAAATACAAAGGTAAACCCTTACACCTTGAACCCTGGATCATAAAGGGCATCTTCTTTCCTCATCAACTAGAACACTCTTCGTATCCCTTATCCTTCACAGAAATCCAAAACAAATACAGCTTAGATAAGACAGAATTCTATAACTTTCTTAAAATCAAAATGGCCTTATCAAAATCTAAAATACATAAATTCTCTCCATCGCTGCCAAGCTTCATCTCTAATATCAACAAGCTGGGACACCAAGTCTCTCATATTTATAAACTTCTACGGCCAAAAACCTCGTCCTTAAACAAAAATATTATCACATTCTGGGAACAACACTCTACTAGCCCTCTGTCTGAATCACAGTGGACCCAAATTTACAAATCAATTAGAGTAAAATCTCCCCTGTCTTATCTCAAACAAAACTATGGCTCATCCATAAAGCTTACTGGACACCGGCACGCTTACACTCACAAAACCTCTGTTCAGATCCGACCTGTTGGAATTGCAAGGAAGGAATAGGAGGCTTACCCCATCTTATTCTCCACTGCAAAACTCTGTCAAAGTTCTGGGACAAAGTTTTCAAGTTCTTATCTAACCTTTTTGATTGTCAACTAAAAAGAGAATTCTCCTCCCTAATTGCAGGTTTTCTTAATACTGAAATAAAAAACCAAGCAGATAAGGCGCTATTGGATCTCCTTCTCACCTCTGCAATAAAAATAGTCCTTAACAACTGGAAGGACACTCACAAAGCCTCATTCAAAAGTTGGATTAACTGGATCATCTATATTAGGGGCGCAGATAACATCGCTCTCCAACAGTCTCCTTGGAAATCGCCTGTCAGACATATATGGGACAAACTAGATAACTACTTCGCCACAAATAAACCGCCATGACACGAAATGATGTTGGAGCCGCTTGACTGGGTTTCCCTCACTCACATTATAACCTTTACAACCTCTAATTAACATAGGTTGTCCTTTCTCTCAATTCCGCTTACGCCAGATCACACGTATGTTTTTATACAAGCATGCTCGGGGTATGAACCCACACTCGCTTATCAATACTCTCCCTCGTCTCATCTCTGTAAACTACCTGTTCCTTATCCGATTCACAGGCATTCAGGCTACCCATTGTCCGATTTGCATTATTTCATTTCATTTCATTTTCATTTTCTATATTGATTTTGTGTTATAATTTGCTGTAGGTTTGTAAATGTTCTTCTAATTGTATTGCTAGCATTGGATCATACCCTTGGATTCTGTTATTGATGTGTAACGTCACCAATTTTCAAACATTCATGTATTATACCCTGTTTTATTTCTAAAAATGCTTAATAAAAATCATTTGAACTATAAAAAGAGATTATCTTTCCCAAGAGAATGGTACCTAAAGGTAATTCTTGTGGATCTGAATGTTCAAATATATATTTCTATGAGCAGACTTCTAAAGGTGGATATTACTTTTCTGTGTATCATAGCTATTACTACAACTGAGTTGTTGCTTCATGGCCAAAATCCAGATATATATTCAAAAAGCCATCAGGGAAGAGTCCATAATGGTATCTGAAACAGAACTTTAACAGGCTTCAGCAATAATGAGTAACACAGTAAATTGAGAGTTTGGCGGAGTTCTCTGTGACGGACCATGAACAACGTACAGTTACTTTATTTTGTTGGATGTGAAGGTGGTATCAAGGAGTATTGATTGTTTGTGACTGAGATTATTTTGTTGTATGTAATATTGTGTGTGTGTTGTAGGCTAATTAGAGAATAATTGGAATGTAAAAGGGTAGCAGGTCATATTCACTTAATGATAGGTCAATTTGCTTTCTGAAATCACAAATCTGATGCCCCTGCTTGTGGTGTGTGTCTGCTCTACAAACTAGCATATCCTTTCCACGCACTTTTCTGTGTTATACTGAGAAAACATTACAGTACTATACAGGATAATCATGGAGGAGGACCATGAGCATGATGTGAATCATGAGCAACTAAATGCTGCTGGCCTACAGACTAGAAATCACCTGTGTTTGCCTGACTAGAAACACTTACTGGGCTAGGTAAAAGTAACCACAAGTACTGCATAACAAACATGAACTAATTTATATCCATCAATGTAACACAGAAAGTGCACCTGTCCACATACATGACTTAATGTCTCTAGTGATCCTTCCACTGCATAAATTGATAATTTTAATGTGTCCTAACACCTTATGTAGCCATACATACCTTGACATCTTATGACCCTCACTAAACATAAAACCCTTGTAACTATTTCTAATGCAAACATTCCTGGCCAGCCTACTTCAATCCCTAACCAAAAACAATCTGGTCATGCCTCAGCCATTGTTAATCTTTTGCCAGTTTGGCATTTCCAATAATCCAAATGCCCCATATTATCCAACCACCATGTATATCAGGTCACAGCTGCATGTCTAATAAGGGAAATAGAAGACAGGAACAACAGGGTGGTTTCTTCTAGACAGTAATACATCACATCCATAACATACCAGATGCAGAAACCAGCATCCCTACAGATACATTTGTCCTGATCTACAAGTCACACAGGCCATACCTCAAAGTCACCACAGAATGCTATGTGAAAGTGAAATGTGAAATATAGGGATCTGCTGAGCAGTAAGATTGGCCAAAGCCCTTCATGCAGATCATTCCTTATTTGTGTTGTGGGATATTATTGTGTAAAAGATGGAAAAACAGACATTTTACTTACATACTATACGTATTCCTGTCGGAAATGGACTTTGGGGACCCCCTGTTTCCCATCGGCTGCCGCTATGCAAGGGCCCCCAAAGTCCATTTCCGACAGCCTTTCTATGGCGGTCGAACTGCCATAGAAAGGCTGTATGAAAGGGACATCGCAATCCCTATTGCGGTGCCTGAGCAGGCAACTCCCCATTGTAGGGTATTACTTTCCGACCGCTGCCACGACGGGCTCCTTGAGCCCATCAAAAAAGCAGCAGTCGGTCCCTCCACCCCCTGCCTCTGACCGCCGCATCATACTGCTTAGCTAGATGTCGGTTGGACCGCAACTGACAGGCTGTCGGTTGAGGTCTGACCGACATCATAATGAGGGCCTCTGTGTTTAAGATTACTATGCAAGCTGAGACATGACCAACATGGGGCATCAGGATTAAGGGAGAATTTGGAGAGAGATATTGGGATAACAGGAAGTCTACTGTAAATAAAATATAATGTTTAAGTAAGAGTAGCAGTTCCAGATGTTTTATGGAGTTTAATCCTTATGTATTCCAAAGGGAAGTTAGCCATGGGCAACCTAAGTCAGCCTCCCATAACAGTTCTATATGGGCTTTGGGTAGAGAAGGAGGAGCAGTCATTAAAGATTTATAGATAGAGATGGTTTTGGTAATTTAGAAATTAAATGAGGTAATCTGGAGAATCCACAGATGTGGAGAGGTATTGTCTGGTAAGTTAATAAGAATATCTGTTAGGATATTGATGAGAAGGGAGACTTTGAGTTGAAAGGAGGAAGGACAATGGTATTTGTATTGAAACTGAGGAAAGGAGATTGGGTTATTATCAAGGAATAGGTCCCCCACCCAAACAATACCTCTATCCCTCCATTAATGCTCCAAAAAAGAGGTTAGTTGCGAAATGTAATAAGATTATTATACCAGATGGACATCTGTAGGAAACAATTGTGTGTAAGTATAGGTGAAGAGGTAGAGGGAGGCAATGGATGAGAGATATGTTTAAAAACTGGGTGGAGAGATATGCAGGAGTAGAGGAATGAGAGTGATATTCTTGGAAAGAGAAAGGAAAAATGAAAGATCTTGCTATTGGTAACCAAAGTGGTGAAGAGGAGGTTGGAGTGTTTAACAACCAAAAAGTGGCTTGTCGAAGACAAAAATCCTCATGATTTTGCTGGAAGTTAGGAAAATTAAACCCCCCTTCATTTCTAAAGTGTTTCAAATCGGACAAAAAAAGTGAGATTCCTTTTTGCGCCATAAAACTTTTGATAATAGTCAACTAAAAAAAATATAAAATTGAGGTACACGAGCTGGAATTATGGAAAAGGTATAACGAACTATGGGAGAAATCATTTCAATCAAATCTAGTCGACCACACCCGGAAAGAAAGAGGGGTAACCAAGAAGAAAGTAAAGATTCAATTTGAAGCAGAAGGTCTCTAAGATTCAGGGAGGCAATGGAATTAGAGAACCATATTTATAGATATCTAATTTTAGTAGGAATCCAGGTAAAGCCAGAGGAAGAGAATAAATGTTTGGTACAGAATTTGTCTAAAGGAAGGACTTCAGTTTTATCAAAATTAATTTTACAACCAGAGGCCTGGGAGAAGGTGGAAATTTCTTGAGACAAAGGCTGTAATCAGGATTCAAGAACAGAAATAAAAAGACAATATCTTGAACATAAGCTGTTGTTGTTAATTGAGTGTCATAATGAAAAACAGAAATTAATGAGTTTTGTTTGATCTTAGCAAGAAATGGTTTGAGGGTAAAAATGAACAATAATGGGGATAAGGGACAACCTTGTTTTATGTCTCTATGAAGAGAAAAGTATCATGAAGATGTACCGTTAACCAATACCAAAGCCATCAGAGAGTTGTAGAGAATTGAGATTTAAGAAAGAAGTGTTGGGCTAAAATCATGCCATTGTAAAGCTTTACAGTAAAGGGAACAAGGAGACCCTGGAAGTCAGCGGGTACCAAGGTTAGATTTATGCTTCGTAGAACAAGAGTCCCACACAGTTAGAATGTTTAAAAGAAATATCACAATTTTGTAATAAAAATCGGATTTAACAAATATCTTGATACACAAGTAAGCTATTTAATGAGTAGGTCAATAAAACGTAGAAATAGTAAACACGAACAAAATAAAGTGAGCCAAAAGTGACAAGGCAGAGGGAAATCAGCCGATTTCCTTACCACAGGTAAGTGACTTTAAAAAGTGACTTTCCAGTATATGAGAATATAGATAAACAAAAGTCACAGTTGGGGTTACATCTCATACTCCACAGTAGAATATAGATAATGGTATAGAGTTGAAGATGTATGTGTCCAAAAATGGGTCAGTTTTCATTGCAAAAATGTGATGTGTCAATGTTGAGTAAAGCTTTAAGCATGAAGGGCCAATTAAGTCTAGCAAAAGCCTTTTCTGCGTCAATAGTAATAGCTGCAAAAGGATAGTCTAAGCTTGGAGCTTTACTTAAAATATCAAAGAATATTCTTGCACTATCTGAGCCTATGTGACCTTTGATGAAACCTACTTGATCTGGTCCAATAAAATGGGGCAAGAAAAATGTAATACATAGAGCTAGGAGTTTATAAATAATCTTGTAATCAACGTTAACCAATGAAATGGGTCTATAATTTTTAAATAAAATGGGACCTTTACCCGGTTTAGGAATAAAGCAGATTGTTGCTTTTAAGAAGGCACCTTTGGAAGAATGAGAAGCAGCACATGCTGAGAACAGGGTAAGCAATTATGGTACTAAAAGGGAGGGAAAATGAGAGTATAACTACAGAAAATCCTTCAGGACTGGGTATTTTACCTTTTTTAATGAAGATAGAGCTGTATTAATTTCGAAAGGGAAAATGTCCTGATCTAAAATAGAGAAATCCAAAGTAGGGTTATGGCGTTTGGGAACTGAAGAGAAGAAAGAGTCAATGTCAGTTACATCTGGGTTAATATCAGGAGTGTAAAGTGATGTTTAAAATGTTACAAACTCTTCAAGGTTGTCTGAAATGTGATAAATTGAAGTGCCTGTGGGAGATTGCAGAGAATTGATTTTCTGGCGATCTTTTCTAACCTTAAGATAGTTAGCCAAGAGTTTGTCCATTTTATCACGACCTTCATAATATCTAGACTACTTTCTAACAGTAAGTTAGAGGCAATGTCTGAGGAAATGTTGTTAAAGCAGCAATTAAATCTTGCAAGACCTTTTTCGATTGGGAAGTGCAGTATTTATGTTCCAATGTTTTTAAATGTTGGATAATAAAGTAGTATGTTGGGTGAGGGAGGTTTTCTTTTTCTTGGCAACATAATCGATAATGAAGCCTCATGCTCTGGCTTTAAAGGAATCCCAAAGGAGTTGGGGGTGCACAGGGGGATGGTGATATCTAAAGAAAAAATTGTCATTAAATGTTATAAAAGAGGAGGAAAAATGTGTGTCTGAGAGTAGAGAATTATTAACTTTCTCGTGATTTGAGGGAGGTGAGGGGGAAATAAATCAAAATCTGCTATTACTTGAACATGATCTAAAAATGGGCTCAATCTATGATTTAATAAGAGAACGAGATAAAGATTTACTAATAAATACATGGTCTAATCTGGTAAGAGAGTTGTGAGGAGGAGAGAAGAACGTCAATTCTCGTGCTGAACGTTGGGCTAATCTGCAAGAATCAATCAGTGCTCTATGAGAAATGAAGGTGATAAACTGTTTGTGCATTTTATGTGGAGAAAATTTAAAGTGGTAATGTCAATCGTGCAATGGGTCACATATTTGGATGCAATCTCCAGCTAAAAGACAATGTTTCTGTGCACCTGCGGGTCTGTGAGGTGGGTTTCCCAGAGAAGTACTAAATTTGGTTTATATTTTGCCAGATGAGAAGAGAAAGAACTCTTTGTCTCTTAATAGGGTGACTTAAACCTCTTACATTCTAAGTTATAACTCAGAATGTGAACGAATATACAACATGTGATACAACATATGATAGTAAACAACAGTGGGAACAAGATGGAATGATAATGAAAAGGGAAAGCAGGGGTATATGAAAGAAAGGGGGAAGGGGATGGGAAAAGGCCAGTAATCGGATAGAAGGAAAGGGGAGAAAGGAAATACAGAGATAGAAATAGAAACAGAAGACAGTAAGCCTAAGAGATGTACCTATGGGTATTAAAACATCAGGGTAGGGGTGAGTACGGCACATCACGAGAATAACAGAATTGGAGCACCACGCAGCACACAAGACCAAAAACACAAGTGATGAGTTTATGACATAGCGAAATAAGATGAAAAATACCTAAACCAAGAAATAAACTAGTTAGAAAAGAGGAGAAAACAAGGCACATGAAACAAAAATACAGCTTTCAAGAAGAGCCAGCTATTTTCATGAAAGTTGAAGAATTTGCCCTCAGGAATTTCCTCAGATCTGAAGGGTTCTCAAAAGTATTTTATTGATCCTTATAGGTGACTTTAAAAGTGCAGGGGTGAAGAAGGTCAAAAAATGCACCCAAGGATCATAGGGGCCCGATTCACAGAACTAACTTAAGACAAAATCCTAAACTTACTACCATTTTGGTATTCACAGAAGGCACTTACTCATTTTGGTATTCACAGAAGGCACTTACTCATTTTGGTATTCACAGAAGGCACTTACTCATCAATGAGTATATATATTCTGGTATTTGTTTTCTTTACAAAAGGATGCAAAGCATGAATTTCTTCTATCAAAATATCCATGGATATAGATGAAGAACATTTTTCTGGAGATGGTGGGTTTTGCACAAGACGTTTTGATGAGCCAGCAGGTGGAGGTTTCAATGTAGAAGTTAGTTTGCGAATGGCTGAAGGCATGATGTTTATGGAAGAATGAGCAGCCATGGGAACAGCAGAAATTTTGCAGTTCAACTTGAGCTTGCATGCTTTAACCATAAACTTATATTGGAAGGAGGAATGAACAAGTCAAATGGAATATTATTTGCCACCAAGCTAAAATGAAGAGAGCAGATATGACAAAAGCAGGAACTCCAAAAAGTCACATGGCAGAACGGGCAAACAAAACCATTAAAATATGAGAAAGTGCTTCAGCGTGAGAAAAAGTCATTAAAATAGCAGTGGGAATGAGCGTATGTTCATGGGTAATACCTGGGAGGCATGCAGTGTGATATGAGGAAACTTCTGAGGGAGTGCTGGAATTAATAAAATGGCCGATGCATCTTTGAGAAAAAGCTTCAAGGGTTGCAGCCGATAGAGGGAATATAGGGAGCCAAAAATGTGCTGAAGTCATTCACAGTGACTTCCGCAACATTCCCCTCGCTTCTAGCATGCAGGCAGTGATTCTAAAAGGAGCGCCCAGTAAGGAGGCCTCCATTGCGGCACGGAGCTCCGCTAGCCTGTCACCATTACTCTCGGTGTGCAAGCCACCACACTCTTTATTTTAAACCCTATGGGCACCTAGCCACATCTTGCTTGTGTGAACCACATGCACACCTATGTTTCACATGTGTGCACCTGGACACGTCTCATTTTTTGTATGCACGTATCTCTAGCACCTGTGTTCACTGAGCTACATTTCATCTGTGTACATGTACTGCCATCTTTCATGCGAGTCTCCGTAGGTCCATAGATCATACTGTCACCTGTGTGCAATCAGCTACATCTTACCGGTGTGCACCTAGCTCCCTGTCACCTGGATACCATTTAACTCTGTTCAACTACTTATATCATCTACATCCAACACACAACACAGGCATGCACATAGAATTCCCTCCCCTATACGTGCCTAGCCATCATGTTTGCATCTAGCTTGCTCTCACCTGTCTCTACCTACACCAGTCTTAGTTTCCCAGAGCCACTACTCAGACTTGAATTGGACAAATTGGGTTTCTGGGTTCACAAAGCCCCTCTTGTGTTGCTCCTGCTATTCTTTGTGCACCTAACCCCACTTTTACCAGGGTGATACTAGTTACTGCTAATCTGAGTACACAGAACCTTCCTTCTTATGTGGCTATGTAGCCCTTCTTACAAGTGTGCATATAGCCCGTGCTAACCAGTAAGCACAATCCCTCTGTGGTCGGTCTGCACACAGCTCCCATCTCCTCAGCATGCACCTAGTCCCATTTAACCTGCATGCATGGAGCTCCCCACTGATCTCGTTGAACCTAGTGGTTTTTCATATATGATCATAAAGGCAATCCCAATCCCTCTCTTGCCTGAATTTACATATTGATCCTGCACCTATATGCGCCCATTTCCCACAAGTGTCCTCACACCTGTTTATGTCTGGCCATCTACGTTAGTGGGCACTCTGCTACATCTCCCCACTTCACAACATGGACGCCATCAGACAGTATTTATAACACACAATACCCAGCACATATTCCTAACACACACACACCCATGCACGCACACACACACACCCACACACCAACACATCCTATAAGAAAAATATTCCTAACACAAGCACAGCCAGACACACCATCCTAAAACTGACCACCAGATGCATATTCTTCAAGCACCTCCAGACACCGAAGGTCTAGTAGACACACATTTCTAAGAATCCCAGCAAGGCACAAACACGCATTTGTTAACACAGGCAAGACCAAACAAACATCGGCAAAACAAACTGTTGACTCGCAAAACTGATATACTTCTTACGTGCACACACAGCCAGATACATATTCCGAACACCCCGTCAAACACACACGATCTACATTCAATGCAAATGGCAATTATTTCTTCCATGAGAGGATGTGGTCCGTCGGCTAGACTGCCGACTTTGGTGCTGGAAACCAGGGTTCGAGCCTCGGGGTCGCGTCCACATCCTGTGATTCTCGGCAAATCACTTAATCTCCCCGTTCCTGAATGTGTGATGTAAATACGGTGCTTATGTAAAGCGCTCCAATACCTTCGGGTCGAATTCGCATATATAAATATGCAACAAACGAACACACAAGGAAGGTCACAGACACTCTATTTCTTGTTCTCAGTCTATCTCTCGCGCACACGCACACACACAGACAAAAACATATGCACATCACATTCTTTCTCTATACCCTTCAGGTTTGCCCATTATATGCATGACTAACTCATTTATTGCATGTGTTTTTCTTTTCCTTTTAGCAAATTGTAGTCATAACTTTGCAACAGGATAAAACTAACTATAAGGTCCAGAATGCATTACTAAAACCTGGGCTGCACCTGCTATTCACATGCACACATGCAAACACACATATACAAACACACACAGAGTCAGAAACATGTCTTGTGTACAGCGAAACATTTTACTAACACGTGTGTCAGACACATAAACACACACATAAGCACACACCTACAAACGTGTTACTCACACCGAGTCAAGCAAGTTACCTGTGCTCACTGCCTGATACTTTACTTTCACACAGTAGGAATTTCTTAAACACAGAGAAAAATACACCTCCATGCAAACATTCCTAACACACACTCAGGCACATATTTACACAAACAGCAACAAACACCATACTAAGGCATTGGTCCGCCTATTTCCCCTTGAGGGGGTTGTGTCTGGGGAATAATACATACAGGGCATATTAGTAAGAACCTCGTTAGAATATCGCTGTTTTAGCGGCAGGAAACTGCCGCTAAAACGGTGATAATGGGCTTGCTAATATGTGTTATAGAATTCCAATAGAAGCCCAGGTTAGATGTGCAGGACATCTAACCTGGGCTTCTATTGGAATTCTATAACGCATATTAGCAAGCCCATTATCGCCGTTTTAGCGGCAGTTTCCTGCCGCTAAAACGGCGATAATTTTAACGAGGTTCTTGCTAATATGCCCCTAAATTCTATGTAGAAATGCAGGTTGATTGACGTCAGTTAAATCGAACTGAAACTAAAAATGTTCTAGTTCCTTCAGGAAATGACTTGATAGCAACAACATGAGAGTGTTTAAGTCTCCTTTCTATGATCAGAACATCACCCCTGTTCATAAGGTCACAAATTAGGAAGTCACTTTTGCCATGGAGCAGTAAAATTAGTTCTGTTATAGAAATGTGTTTTTACTTTCACTGTGCCTGCCTTTGGAGGGTTATGTATTATGTCCTGACACAGTCTGGATTCACTGGCTGAATCAGAGAGGGTTTTTTTTTATGAGAACTTGTGATTTGCTCCTGAAAATTGGCTCGTATTTTCCCAGCCTGGCCTGTATTTTTATGTCAATGTCAGTAAAAAATTGGGAAATGCAATGAAAATTTGTATATTTCCCTCTTGAAATATAAACCTAAAACAGCAAAGAGAAGAAATCACTTATACATTTTTGGGGGATGTCTGAATTATTCCTAAGTTATTTCTAATGAAGCTGAGGGATAATTGCCATGTTACAAAAGAATACTAAGGATTTGCGCAAAAACCTTTTCACTTGCCAGCTCTTTGTCCACAAGGAATAGGAATATTAAAATAAATAGCTGATATTTGTTTCTGACGGAGGTGACAAACCATACCTATGGTAGGGAATTTAAGAACCCATCCCCCAATTTCCGGTCTTCCCTTAACTTAGACAAAAATGGCCTTCTAATTAACAGCTTGTCGCTCCCCATATACCCTCTGTTCCTGTGAAGATAGCCATATAGGACAAGACTTTGTCACTAGAGTGCTGGGTGCTGAATGGCACAAGTCATGGCTGCCAGAAGGAGCACCACTAAGGGTGCATGAGGTGTTCACTTTGGGGGCACTGTACCAGGCGCAACCCTGGCAGTTAATGAACAACAGAAGGCCCTGGAGTTAGTGCGTACATGGTAGCATATGGAACTGGTATATATTTACAACACAAGGAATACAGATATTCCCTGGCAGATAGTATGTTCCCTCCACCCCCTGGCACGGCCTTGCCGATGGGCTGCTCTAAGGGCCACAGGCATCCATCTCCTCCTTGGCGAAGGAATGGTGCCCCTTGATTACCATCATACCGGTTCACTTCCCACATACTCTGATCGCTGTGGTAGTTGCCAGACTGGGCTGTATTGTGTATCCAATTGAGAGCCTGTCACTGTGAGGGCAGCAATTCTGCCTCTGGACCTCTGAACAACAAGGCAGTTTCTTTTTGCTGCTGAAAAGGAATTATTTATGGCAGACAACCCGACCTGAACATAGTGATAACTGAAGAGAATGTATTCACTCTGGAAACATCGTTTCACATCTTTGGAATGAGATGAATGCAGCCTGTGGTCTAAGACTGTTTCATTATTTTTAGTATTATTATTATTAATATAGCATTTTTTTAAAGATAAATAAAATAATGTTTCTTAGGCGGGAGGGCTTTCAAAAAGAAATTGTTTACAGTGAAAGACGTTCCTGAAATAGCTACTATAAATCTCTGCTGGAGGAAAGAAAGTGTGACTATGACTGGGTGGTGCATCTATAAATGCAAGGGCTCTTGTGTACAACACAAATAACAAGATAAGAGCATGTAGACTTGTCTGCGTGCTTTGTGTCCAAATGACTAGTTTACCTGTTCACAGTGGGTATGTGTCCTAGTGTGTAAACAACAAAAAAGACCTTCATGCACATTGTGAACTTGAGAGTGTGTACTAGCCCTGTCCTGATTTCACTTGGACCCACATTTACAAAGGTTTTGCGCTGGGTTTGCATTACTTTTTTAATGCAACCCAGACGCAAAATCTTTTTGGGGATTTAGTAACCAACACAAATTGGTATTGCATTGGTTTGTATGAAAAAGTAACACAAAGCACTGCGAAGGGGGCATTCCACGCGTGGCACATGGGCGTTCCTGTGCCACCACCTTTAGTTTTCAACGCAAAACCCAATCCACTAACAATAGTAGACAGGGTTTTGCACCAAAAATTAAAGCCACTTGAAAGTAGGCGTTAAAAGGAGAAATGCTTTCATTTTTCCTTTCTTTTCCAACTTTACATGTGTGCTGCACTGTACAGCACATATACAAAGTAGGAAAAGTTGCAAAGTCATTCTAAGCATAGTATTTTGTACTGGAAGGATAAAACCTATGCTAGACTCACGCAGACACCTTTGAACTATGGCGCAAAGGTGTGTGTGGTTTTCAGCAGCACAATTCGGCACTGGCACTAGGGAGAGAGGAGGATAGTGCCATATCTCCATAGGTATGGCTCTGTCCCTCCCTCCCTCTCACGCAACACAGCAACATTGGGTACTGTGCTGCGTTGCATGAGTTTTGTAAATCTGGGCCTTGGTGTGTACCTGCATGTGTACTGTCCAGCCTTGAGCATACTGGGTGTCTGAGAGTGCGCAGAGATTGGAGACGTAGAAAAGGAAAGAGAGGGAGAGATACGAGGAGAGAGAGAGTGTGTATGTGCGTGTCTACATTTTTCTTTACAATCATAAAATGTGCACAGATAGTTCTTTCAATTAAATTTATACCTTACAAATTACATTTACTTGCAAGTAATACTGAATGAGCATGCTATGAATTTAACTGAGGTGTTATATTGTGCTATTGCCTTTAACATTTTGCTACATTTCTATCAAGTCCTTTATCAAGTAATTTCGAGGCACATGAAGGAGGTCTACGTCAGTAGGACCTAACCTCTCGTGGCTTGCACTCTGGAACAGCAGCACTATCTCCCTTTGTGCATAGTGTAAAAACTATAGAGTGAGCCAGGCCCACATGCTGCCAGCTCTGCAGGACGGCAAACAAATACTATTTTCATCATCATAAAAACAGGGGCATCAAGCCAGTGCTGGAATTGGAAAAAATGTATTCCGTGAAACCATAAATTGGGGATCAAGGTGTGGCAGATGAAAGAAGATGGAGTCACAAGGGGTGGAGCTTGAAAACTAGAGTCTGCTGGTCAATTTATGCATTTACTTTTTTCTTAAATCTGCTGCGAAGAAATTGGCAACAGGGACAAATGTGACAATAAATCTGTTCTAGCTTACTTAACTGGTCACAAAAGGCTGCATTTAAAACTATGTTACAGGGTCTGGACACCTGCTGCGGTGATCTTTGTGCGCCCAGCAAGTTTGAGAGGATTATAATAGCAGTAAGATAACTCTGTGGTTAATGTAATTATGTGAGAGTTCTGTATTTTATCCAGTCACAGTTTTGACTCATAAAGTAGCGTAGGCGGTTAATGTGCCTGCTGCAAAGCAAATTATGTAACCTGCAGATCACAGATTTGTATTTTATGTAGACAGATAACTGGGCTACTACTTTTGACACAGAGATAGTTTGGTTACTTCCAGTTCATAAGTTGCAATCCTTCTAATATAGCACAGTGATCTATTTACCGGCATCAAGGAACTGCATGAAAACTCTAAGTCATGGGTTTAGAGCCTTATTGTTATTTTTTGTCAATCAGAAGTTATTTTAAGATTCCAGAGAATAGTTCATTTGAGGGTAATAAAGTCTTGTTAGTACAGAAAACCCCAATCATCGTGTTATCTTTTATATCCAGACTATGGACCTAACTACGATGGCGCTCGGTCTGCCGCCATCGCAGCAGAAATGAGACAGGCCGACAAGGAGTCGGCGGTCCCACCCGCCATATTATGATAAGACCGCTGTGTAGGCGGTCCAAAACTGCCTTTTTCTACTGCGGCTTGTGCTGCGGCCCAGGAAAAGGGCTGCAGCACGAGCCGTAGTAGAATATGGCAGTTTCTGCACATCCATGCACCGTGTGCCAGGCACCATGTGGTGCTTGGCACACGGTGCATGGATGTGTGGGTTGGCACTACAAGTGCCCCCCAGGCCACTCAGCAGTTGCCCACAGGGATGGGCTCCCTGCTTGGGGTCCCCAAATTCCCTATCCAACAGCCTTTTCATGGTGGTGGGACCGCCATGAAAAGGCTGTCGGAAATGGACACTGTAATCCTGACGCCAGTGCCTGTGCAGGCACTGACTCCATTCAGGATCACGATTCCGACCACTGCCCCATCGGGATCAGTAGATCCTGTTGGAGGGGGCGGTCAGTCCCCCGACAGTCAAGGGTCTGACTGCCTACATTGTAATGCAGCTGTCGGCACGAAGGGCTGTTTGTCGGTGGGACCGCCACCGATGGACTGTCGGTGGCAGTCCCACTGGCATCGTAATGATGCCCTATGTGTTTCTCCAAAAACCTACTCTTAACATATAGGGGCCGATTCCGATCTCGGCCGGTAGGGCTCCGAATCGGATTCGGCTTTACCGGATCCGATTCGGAGGCCTTGTTTCCGACCGATTCGTACAGTCGTCCGAGCGAGCAAGTACGATGCGAGCGTACGCGAAATCGCCAACCGACTCGTTCCCGGGTCCGAACCGCTCCGACCGACTCGTACGGACACGAATCGCACCACGCAATGGAGACATTTTCCAACCGAGCGAGTACGATGGACGCGTCGGACGGCCGGATCGAGTCGGAGCGTCCGGCTCGCAAAAGCACCCGGAGCCGGACTTGGGGGGTCCGTGTCGGACCCCCCTGCACGCGTAGCCGCAGTTGAACACAGGGGGGACCCAAGGGTCCCCCCTACACATGCATGTACGGTGCACGTCGCACCGACGCGTACCCACTGTAGGGGGACCCCCTGTTCGCGACGTGTCCATTCAGTCAATGGGAGCCCGTGTACGCATTGTACGACCGGCTCCCATTGACTTCAATGGGAGTCCGACCGAATCGAGTCGGGCAGCATACGGCCGCATCGTACTCGCTCGGTCGGACTGCGGGAGTCCGGCTCGGTCGGAAATCTCTCCGGATCCGGCTCGGTCGGAGAGCTTTCCAACCCAGATCGGAATCGTCTCCTTAATGTGTACAAGTATGGATGATATGTGATTCTTACACCTTATTACCTTTAAAGTCTTATGTAACATTTCCTGTATATTGATTTATACACTTGTATGATTTATTGTGTCTGTGTGTGATGTAAAGCCCTCTGACACCCTAACTTGGATGAGTAGTGCTATAAAAGAATTAAATAAAAAAAATAGTAGGTGCCATTTAAATAATTATTTTTATAAATACACACTGATACATCTTTCTTTCTTACAGTAAATGCACATCGCTGACCAAGGGTGGATGAACAAAGTTAAAAATCTGCCTCCAATAGTTTCTCTTAAGTACCTGTGAAGATGATAACAATCTGTTTGCCTTTGTTTCCTTCCATTGCATTAACGTCTGGGTGTTAGGCTCGACATGGCTTCCCATCAGGTTGATACTTCAACAAAAGAAGGGCTGGTGACCCTTTAAATCAGGCTTATATTTTGGGCCAAACTGGAAGTTAAAATATGGAAGCCCTACGCCACCTGCACGTTGCTGCTAGAGCCAATGGAAAGCAGACAAACGACAGGCGCTGCTGAATTGTGTCCTGTGTCGGAAAATTACACTAGGACAAATTCAACTTCTTTCCCTGCATTGAGTGAATCCCAGGTCTGGCACAGAAATAGCCGCTTGAACCAGGATGCCCCGGGTTCCCCCTAATTTCTAGCACTGACTCAAGCAGCAATCCAGGAGTCGTAAGGTGAATTCTACAGGTCACCGCTGTGACCCCTGCTAACTCCTAAATTATGTCCACGGGCCTGTAATAGGTTATTCACATGCTGACATTTGACTCTTCTTTCAAATTACATAGCAAAACTTAAGGTACCAGACTTCTTTTTTTGAGTCGAAAATAGTATAAAGCAGGGTCGGATTGGTAAGGCGGGCACTTGGGCAATAGGCGATGGGCCGGTATCTGAGTTGCAGCTGTGGGCCACTTTTTTGGCCAACATGGTGGCCGATTTAGGCTGTGGCTGTGCTGTTCAGATGCCACCAGTGGCCCAGTGGGAGCCTGAGCGACCTTTCCGGAGGCAGATGGGTCCCTATTACCTCCCTTTTACCAGCAGGCGGAGGTGTCATTCCCAGTCTCTCGCTGGGCGAGCCCATTAATGTATGCAGATTGAGCAGGGTCAGGAGTCCTGAGCAGAAGTGGCCTCACTTATATTCAGGTGTGATTCACCATTGTGAACTAATCCATGCACAAAGAGTCCTGGCAACATTTGCTTTTTTTTTTTTATCTTAGAGAAGATAAGAATGCCTCTTTCAGGCAAACCCCCTCCTTTTTGTAATACTTAAACACTGAAGCCGTGTTTAGCAAAAAGGCACAATCCGCAAATGTGGGCCACTTTTTTTTAGGGTGCCCCGGGCCTATTTTTGATCCTAATCCGAAATGTGTTAAAATAGCAATTAATGTAGTCAAACTTTTGCAAGTTTAGCATACAGATGACACTTTTCTGCCTAATCACGACTCGTGTTACAAATTGAAAAGTAATTTGGCAAACAAAATTAACTCTGACAAAGCTGTCGAAAATTAGCAGTAGCAAAGTATGCACCTATTTTTAAGAACATTTCAATAAAGGTGGCGAAAAATCGTCCCTCCAAACGATTACTTCGCTCTCTCGAAGGTTAAGTCTTCTGACTCAAGAGAGGGCTTTGAAAAAAGCTTAGAGAACATACCTCGCTGGAGAAGGTTGTGAAATCCGAAATCCTTTTTGATGTTGATGAATGATGACCCAGGGCTAAAAACTACACGTTGATACATAATACAACCATACAAAAACTGGGCATGGAAAGAACGCAGTTCCACACAATCATACTGTTGACTTCAAGGTCACGGTGACCTGCACTTCTTAAAGCTTATGCCAAAAACTCCTTGAGTTAATCATCGGCTGCTTAGCAGCTCCTGGCTACAGAAAGTGGAGGATCGGCCCAGGCTAGGCGAACACATGACAAATCATTGTGACTCAGGATTCATTCACTTGGGGTCAGGGTAACCCAGCTCTGAATAGCGACCTTGATTACTCCATAGAGTACGAAAACAAAGGTGGGCGATTTTGGCTAATTTATTCTTTAAGCTTCTGGGGCTGAGCATAATGATTATAATAACTGTCTAATAGAAAATATTAAGCTGTTAGTCGAATCCACTGTGCACTAAATATTTCAATCACTTTAGCGAAAACAAATGCAACTATTACTAGTCATAAAAATATTTTCTGGCATAGTGTGTGCTTTACAGGATTGCTTTTGTCAAAAAATTCTCCACTGACCAATATAAAGCAGAGCTGCATTTGAAAGTCATAGGCAACACATGGCAGACATGGATTGGTGAAGTAAGAACCCCTTCCCCCATCTGCTTCCCCCTCCCACTGAGGAAAAGAAGGAAACATTGTTGCATCCTTGTCCCTGGAATACACCATTGTATTGGTGCAAATCTTTTATTCTTTTCGGTCGTGTTTAGCTACTATCGGTTGCAGCACCTATGTTTGTTTTTTATTAGCTTACTGCAGTTATTGTTCTACTGGAAATGCTAAAAAAAAAAGCTTAACCGCTGTCCAAACTAAAGATATATAAGGGTACAGTGTGGTTGATTCAGTAACGAATTTCAATTTATTATTCTAAATTCCACACCCTGTTTCAAGAATCTGGGTAAGGTCCATTCTGGAATTGTAAGGTGGATTTACGAAAGTTCAGAAACTGTCAATGTGGCTGATTTTCCACCATCGCACATGTAGTATTAAAGTTCTGTGGTAAAGGGGGAGTGTTGTGGCGATGGCATGCAAAATGCATAGTACTGATCTAACTCGAAGGTTCGTGGGTCTTCACAAACATGTTAGATGGCATTTCTCACCTTAGAAACACTTGTGAAGTTATTCCTACGTAAAGATGAAGTAACTGGGCAGCATCAGATGAAGTGAGCACAGAAAGTGCTAGTTTAATGCAGGTCGTTGCCACAGTTTTGGGCGGACTCGGGTCATAATTAGTTTAAGAGACATCACTGAGGTAGCTTACCACCTTAGACAGCAGGACATGGTTGGTTGTTACTGGAACTTTAAAGGAATGTTCTGCCTTTGATTGGAAAAGTAGCAGAATTTGCTGCACTTCTAAAGCAAACACCACAACATAACACAATAATATAATCCGGAGAAACACAACAGGGCACAACATCCAAACCCAACACAACCACAGCACACACACCAACACAATGCAATAGTGCAGCACAAATACACTATAGTATAAAAACAACATGGCATAACCCTTTCAGAACAAAATCCAAAGTAACCAATTTGCACAGACATTCTCGCCACACATCACTACATACAAATTTTTGTTTTTATAATACAGTGGTGTAAGGTGTTTGCACCAACCACAGCCTTAGTTATCCTCAAGGACAGGGTATGTAATAGTGTCAGTCAAAAACATTTGTGATCCAGCCTCATGTTTCCAGGCTGGGCTTGGGATGTTGGGGATAGTATTTCTTCCAAAGGATAGTTTCCATGTAGAAAAAAATAAAAAGTAAAAATGGAATCACTTCCACCTGAATCACTCATACATACTTTCCACTTAGTTGATAGTTTCAGTGATCTTGACCTGTCTTGGAACTGAGCAGAGGGCTGGGGAGCTGGTGAACCAAGGAGAAGAAGAGATGACAAAGCAAAATACCATGGTGGCAGCAATTATGAATGAACAGATTACATGAGAGAATGTTCACTGTGGCACAGAGATGATCCGAGTTTAGAGCAACAAATTATAATATGAATGAAAAAACAGATGGGAGAACCCAACGTGTCAAAAACATAACCATGATCCAGAATGATGAAGCTTTGGAGAATATGGAGGATACTATCCAGACCACACACAGAGGACAGCGCTGTTGAATTGTGGGGAATGATGTGAGGAGTATTGGAAAATGATAGTTGCCAGACTAACTGAGATAATTGTGCTTAGAATGCTGCTGAGTGGCTTGGAATGCTATATACCTTGTAAATGTTCAGGCCATAAGGTCCACATGCTGTTTGATCACAGACTGTGACTAAAACGTATGTGTTGTTCGAAGGGGGATTATGTCCAGGAATGGGGGAATTGAGTACTTGCCCCGTGATAAGAATTGTAATGGTTAGAATAATACTGGTGGGGCTTGCATGCCTCCCCTTCACGACTGAAGTCATGCTACAAATAATGAGCGAGTGCCCGCTACCCTGACATGTGCTCCCAAATCAGGACAAAACTGTTATCGGATTTTGAAGTAACTCCCCTTTCACAATAGTCATGTGCATCTCTTAGTGTTTCTGAATGCCTGAGTCATCTTAGCACACAGGAAAAGGTTTGCTAAAAACACACTGTGGACTCAGAAAATGCGAAACCGTAGAAGAGATGCAGAGGATGCTATTAGGATATTGCCAGAGATGCATCTATTGATCTCTTACATAAAGTCAAATGGAAATGGAAATGCGCTTGAGGTCCACACTTGGAAACATGATCATACTGGTGCACAGTAATAAGCTGAAATGGGGGAGCTAGGAGCTTGTTTAAAGACTATTAGAAATCGAATACAATATAGAGGCTATCCCTTGGCACCATTTAAACAAAATATTACTGGACAAGTATTGAGGTCTATTACCTATAAAACGTCAGGCCTGTTCTCTTTCTGGATCACTAGTGAAATCAAAATAATTCAAAGGAGCCTTGACTTATATGACTATCTTCTAAAGACATCAATAAATGGCGAGCCAGCAACAGTCAAGAGCAACGTATAGACTTCAAACCTTGTCTCTTAGTACACTGGTGCACAGTACCAATATCGACAGGTTTCTCCCAAAACATTTTCATAGGATCAGAATGCAGGAACTTTTAAGCAGGGGCCTTAGAGTCAGTGGATGTGTAGTGAGCGATCCACAAACTGGAGAGAGCATACTCTTATTATTCACCAGTATAGAAAGTATTTACGAGGCTTGATTACATATTTATTTCTAGTACTGCTGTTAGACCTGGCATCCTTTGGCATGGTCTCCCCTGACCTTTTTGGCTGCCAACCTCTTATTTGGACCTTGTTTTGCTGGCTTAGGACTTTAAGCACGTTTGACACTGCCATTCAGTGCCAAAGCACTGTGCTCATCATATACATGATTGGCTGATTCGAGTTAGCTGTAAGTCCTTTGTCAAGGGGTAAGACATATACCCAGGGCATGTATCTCGAATTCTCCTCTGTGGGCCTGCAGCACTGGTTGTGCGGCCACAGGGCTAGCTAGCAAGTTACTGTCAGGTTGGCATTTAAAAAGCTATGTGCCAAGGTTCTAAATGTCTCTTGCTATATTGGAGTTGTCCCTGGGGACAGGGTGAGGTTTTGGGAAGAGGAGGGCATGTGCCTGTGTGCGTTACATGCAAGAGTTGGGAATGGCACTGGGTGGTGTGTTTGGTACGATGGGGCCTGCTTCTCACATTGGATTAGCATGGGGGAATGTAGGGAAAGGCAATTGAGCAGTATTTCCTATGGGCAGAATAGTAGCAGTATCGCATTTGATATCGATGAGTTCGTAATTGCGAATCTTCTCCTGTAGTGCAAGTGGATTCAACATTACATGAGTGGAAATGTCACTTTTGGGAAAGTGGGCCTTTCGATGCTTGTGGCTCTGTGTGACTGTCGGCCTGTCTCCAATTTACTTCTGGGTGTTAGGGGGGCAGCTGCATCTGTGCATTCCTGATTGAAGGCCATACACCAGAAGTTCAAGGGAAACTGTGGACCGCTGACTCTGAGGGGCCTTTCTGGGATCGTTACGTCGAGGGTGTAATTGGCACCTGCATTCCAAGGGGCAAGGTCTTGGCCCCACTAAAGATAGGGATCTAACCTCCCGGGGTAGGATGGTAGACAGGACAGAATTTAGAGAGGGCCTGTGCATTTCAAATGTGGCCTCTTGAACTGATTGCATCTTCAAAGGCCATTGTGGCTATAACTACTGGGACTCTGGCCTCAGCAGCCAGAGACGCTTTTCAATTTGGAACCATACTAAGCTGGTTCGATGCTGTGACATTGACATGAGGGATCCTTAAGGCAAGAGCATCGGCAACTGGATTATCTCAAGACTTGTGGTGGCCTGGGGTTTGTTGTGCTCCTGGAAGGGGACTATCACTTGGATTTTGCCTGGACGTTGCTGGCCTGCAGCTAAGTATCAGCTGAAGTACTCTCCAAGGGAAGGTTAGCTGGCCTGCTGTCCATGAGATCCCAGGGACACAAAGGATCTCACCATTTCCACAAGATCATAGGACCACACTGGGTACAGCGGAAATGGGTGGAATTGATCGTTGGTTGGGACAAGGACCATCCTGATGTTCCGTATTATCACACTGTGCAGAGGAGTGTGTTTGTAAAGATCAACAGCCACCTAAGGTGCTGAGATGTGAGGAGTTCAAGGAATGCGGGGGAAGCTTGCAGAGTCAGTTGCTTCCGACTGACACCGTCATGGTCTCGGGACCGACCGACCTCTGGCCTGCGGTTCCGACAACGCAATTACAATGCGACCGCACATGGTGTGGTTGCATACTCCCATTTCTCAATGGGAGATTGTGCTGCAGCCGTAAACCAGCCGTAGCACAAGCCCCCATAGAGAAATGGGAGTTTATGTACATCCCTGCACCCTGTGGCAGGCACCTTATGGTGCCTGCCACAGGGTGCAGGGATTAACAGGGGGGCACCTATGTCGGCCCCCAACTGGAGGCCGCAGGGAGAAGGGGGCCCTGCTAGGGGCCTCCAAAGTCACTTTCCGACAGGTTTTCCATGACGAAAAACCCAGCTTGGAAAGCCTGTCGGAAACCGACATCGTAATCCCGACAGCGGTGGTATGGGATTACGTTGCGGTCCCCGATTGTCCGACGGGCTCCTAGATCCTGTTGGAATCCAGCTGGAATGACAGGCTGGTTTTACTTTCAACTGCTTAGATTGTAATTAGGTGGTCAGAAGTGAAACCGACGATGTGTGTCGGAAAGCCTCCGACTTGAGGTCGGAGGCTTTCCAATTCACATCGTAATAGGGCCCTAAGTGTTCAAGTAGACACTGGGCCATACAATAGAGGTAAGGATTGTTACAATTCCAATAATACATACGTCACAATCATTTTTTGTTTTTGAATTCAGAATATGAATTAGAATAGTAACACTATATTACATTTAGAGGTAAGGAGCATTATAGAATGCATCTGCAATCAAAACGAATCCAAATCCGTATTTGGGTTTAAGAATGCAAACCACTAAGTATACCCAGTATAAATTATACTAAGACATATTTAGAATAATTCTAGTTCATCAAAAGCTCAATTTGTCAATGAAGGAACAATGTGCATCAATAACACTTGAATTCATACAAGACATTGTTATTAAGACAGCACATAAGAATGGAAGAATTTCCATGAATCAGGAAGGCGCACTCTGATTGAAGTCACTCAGAAGGCATATGTAGTACGAAAATCTTCTTTTTATTAATGTTATTTGTTTTGTAAAACCGGCACACAGCCAACGCGTTTCGTTCCCTAGTGCCACGGGAACTTCATCAGGGCTAGTTCAAGATATCAAATGAATCGATATAGCAGGGGCAATCCCAAACGGTCCATGTAATCAGTCCAAATTTAGGTCAATAAAGATATATTCTGATGCCGAGAAGAGACCCCGGGGATGCTTGTTTGACATCCTCCAGCAGCGGATGTCGGGAGTAGCTGCACTCGTATGGAATAAATAAAACTGGTGGAATTTAAGTGCTTGACCTTGGTCAGCTGCTTGTGTGCATTTTTTTTGTTTGTAATCCTAAGAATGGAAGAATAACTGTCGAAGATCTGGCAAACTCTTAGAATGAGATTAAGAGACAATTATTAATAACTCAACAATTAAGAAACCACTTTCAATAGACCCTATAATAGAGATTTGACTGATTAGAAATATCATTGGCAAAGCCCTGACAAAAATGGGATTATTGAAAATGAATACGTCTGCTTTAACCATCACATTTCTAAAGTGCCAGCTCTGTGCACCTTACCCAAGTTTGACAAAAATGCTACAAACCCAAAAGGATGCCTGTAGCTGCTGGCTGCCAGTCCGTATTAGAACTCCTATCCCAGTAAGTGAATAGTTTTATAAAATGATTTGTCCCATTATCAAGATTGTACAGATGAGACATTATGTCACTAATTAACAAAATATAGGGTTTTGCAGTGAGAAAGCAAATGGACTGGCTAGTGATATTAGACATAGGTGGCCAGATTCAAAAAGGTTGGTGTATGAGAAAGTATGACTTACTCCTGGTTTAAAAATTCCAAATACTAAAGTGCAAATCCCTGTGAGGATGTCAGTAATTGTGAAGGGGAGAGAGAATTTTCAAGGATATAGGATACGGTCTCCCTAAACAAAATCAACTGCACAACACAAAAGATATCCTACAGCCTATTGGATACCCTTTGTGTTGTGTTGTGTAGTTTACTCCTGGTATACTCTTGAATTTCAGAAGTAATCCATAAGTACTACTTACTTACTCCTGGAATTTAGGAGTACTACAATTGTATGTTGAAATAAAACGTTTGTGAATCAAGCCTAGAATACATAGTAACATCACTCAGAGAGCAGCCTTTCAGTGCTAGAATCTATTTTTGAACAAGAACGTCTCCAATTAGTGCCAACAAAATTCATTGTAGAATGTGCATGAATTGCACTCAGAAAAAAATATTTGCAATGGCTTGTTTTACCAACAAATTAAAGCAATGGTGATGGATGCATCTTTTGTGCCCAAATTAACTAATGCATGTGTTGACCAGTTTCAGCATGGTATTATAAATCATGAAGTATATTCTATTACCTTAAAAATACCGGCTTGGCTGCATTACAGCCACAATATTCTGAAGGTATAGTGAGGTTCGGCTGAGGCTCTGAAAGAATGTGATCAGTGGCTCAATTCTCATAGGATAATTTGCATGTTACTTTAGAATAAGACAGGAATAGTATACTTTTTGTAAATCAGTGAATACACTGACATTAACTTAAATTATAAACAACATTAACTTAAATTATAAACAACCTACCATTGAGGCAATTCATGAGGTCCAGCCTAATTGTACCAAGTAGAGTGACTATTTTTGCAAAGCCAAGGCACTGGCAACTAAACAATAAGAATTGTTGGATAAGTATTGACCTCAAAGGATTGTGCTACTGAATATTGCCAACACAACTGTCTCAGGATGCTTGTTTCCGGTCCAGGGAGGACCTGGCTTGGCAATTGGGGGTGGACTGAACCCATGGGGCACAGGGTCAAGACTGATTTGCATATGGCTGGGTCTGAACTGGGGTGGCGAAGTGAGCTAAAGAACGGTGATGGATTCAACCCAGATCTGTGACTGGGGGTGAGTGTCTGAGAAGTTTCAGCACTCTGTCCATCATCTCCTTGTGTTTGTTTTGTTCGCCCTAATTTGGCAGGGTATGTCCAGACTTGTGTCCCTTGCTCACTTTGCCACTGGATTTAAGCTAGCCTGGCAGATGAGGGGTGTTATCCCGAAACCGGTCCCAAAATGCTTGTTTCTGGTCCAGGGAGGACCTGGCTTGGCAGTTCGGGCTGGACTGTACCCGTGAGGACCAGGGTCAAGACTGATTTGCATATGGCTGTGTCTGAACTGGGGTGGCGAAGTGAGCTAAAGAACGATGATGGATTCAACACAGATCTGTGACTGGGGGTGAGAGTTTGAAAAGTTTCAGCGCTCTGTCCATCATCTCCTTGTGGTTGCTTTGTTCGCCCTAAGTTGGCAGGGTATGCCTAGACGTGTGTCCTTTGCACACTTTGCCACTGGATTCAAGGTAGCCTGGCTGATGAGGGGTGTTACCCCAAATCCAGACCCAGGATGCTTTTCCGGTACAGGGAGGACCTGGCTTGGCAGTTCGGGTTGGACTGTACCCATGAGGCACAGGGTCAAGATTGATTTGCATATGGCTGGGTCTGAACTGGGGTGGCGAAGTGAGCTAAAGAACGATGATGGATTCAACTGAGATCTGTGACTAGGGGTGAGTGTCTGAAAAGTTTCAGCACTCCGTCCATCATCTTGTGTTTATTGAATATAGCCACCAACAATATTGTGGCATACTAATAACAAGGATATAATATTGAGGGGCAAAATATTGAAAGGCAAGTGCATATAGGGAAGTATAGATTTACTATACCCAACTACATATCTACGTGCCTGGAAGATATATGCCAAGCCAGTTCCTCTCTGAAGTGGAACACAAGCAATCCATGTCCAGTTTCGTCCTAGTTATGGGCTCATCAGCCAGGTACAGCTTGGTTCCAGTGATGGGTATGCCCAGACGTGGGTCCTCTGCACACTGTGTCACTGGAACCAAGCTGTACCTGGCTGCAGAGCCCATAACTTAGAAGAAACCGGTCCTGGGTTGCTTATGTTTCAGTTCAGCGAGGACTTGGTTTGGCAGTTCGGGCTGGATTGTTTCGACTGGAGAAGGGTCCAGACTGATATAGATGGGTCCAAACTGAGGTATCATGGTGTGCAAAACAATGATGGATTGGGATGCGGTCCTTAGTAGTTACCAGTGGCTGAGATTAATTCAAGCATTCTACCCATCTCTTTTTTGTATACTTTAGTCTGTCGCCCTAAGTGGGACATGTATGCCCAGACGTGGGTCCTGTGCACACTATGTCACTGGAATCAAGCTGTACCCGGCTGATGAGCCCAACACTGGGCAAAACCGGTTCTGGTTTGCTTCTGTTCCTTTTCAGAGAGGACCTGACTTGGCAGTTCAGGCTGGGCTGTTACAATTGGAGCAGGGTCAAGACTGATTTGCATGTAGCTGGGTCCAAACTGAGGTGACATGGTGTGCAAAATATTGATGGATTGGGATGCGGCCCGAATAATTACCGGTGGATGAGATTAATTCAATCATTCCATCCATCCCTTTTTTGCATACTTTAGTGTGTCTTCCTAAGTACAATGGGTATGCCCAGATGTGGGTCGTGTGCACACTGTGCCACTGGAACCAGGCTGTATTCAGCTGATGTGCCCATAACTACGGCGAAACCGGTCCTGGGTTGCTTGTGTTTCAGTTAAAGGAGGACCTGGCTTGGCAGTTTGGGCTGGACTGTTCCAATAGGAGCAGGGTCAGGACAGATATGCTTAAACTGGGTCTAAACTGAGGTGACATTGTGCACTATATAAAGATGGATTGAGATGCGGCCCGAGTAATTTCCAGTTGCTCAGATTGATTCAAGCATTCCAGCCATCACTTTTTTGTAAAGAGAACAAATCCTGCTACAATTTGCACTGATGATGTGTGTGTATTTCAAAGACCCCCAGGGGTCAAACTCTTTATTGTTGGAGTTTATTAAGAAGTGCAATGTTGTTTGTAACATGAAATTTATTTGGACGATTCTGTATTATTCCAGCTCTGTGCATTGCTGGAGCTTAATGTGGACCATTTACATTTCATAAAACTACAGTGGCAGGTGGGCTACGTTGGATAACTTGGCACCATGTTCAATCACTCAGAGGAAAGGCTCGGTGACCTAAACATTATGAGACTCTAAAAGAGCCATGAGACGTCAGGAAAGTACTGGATTTTTTGCCCTTATTACTGACTGGCCAAGAGGAAGTGGCCAAAATGGCTACAACCTCACTGTGTGCATGTGTTTCTGGGATGGCTGTGTACATACTCCAAGAACTACATATCTATTGTGCTGAACTGATTGTTTACCAGACTAGTCCAGGTGAGAATCCTCAGAAGAGTAAAGAGGAAAATCCTGAAAATTACTGTTATGTGGAGGGGCAGTGTGGCATCCAGATGTGTCATCCAAACTCAAGTACTACGTGGATTTCTGGATGAAAATAGGGAATAGCTCTGATAAAATGCTATTGAATAATATACACGGACATAGATCACAAGAAGAATTGATTTAAGCATCAATGTCCCTCTCACATATCTGATCAATTACATTAGGAATCTGTGGTAGTAGGTGAAGGCTAAATGGAAAGATGCTACATAATTTTCAATCCAAATGAGTATCCGGAAGCCCAAACTGGTGTGTGTGATGTCGAGCAAAGTTGCTCCAACGTGCGGAAAACCACTCAAAAGGAATCGTATTAAAATCCCTGCCTGAAGATATTTCTTTTGAAAGGACAGTTACCCATACCCACTTTTAATTATCCTCGGTACAATTAGGAATTTTAGGTGAGTAGCCGTCTCCCATGGGAGTGCTTCAGGGGTGGGGATTTATTTTATTTTTTATCTTTTTGTGAGAAGATGGTGCAATTACACCAAGTATATATTTTTACACTTTGTGTGTGTGTTTATAGGAGACATCAGCAGAGTTGTAGACTCTTCCAGAAAAGGGACTGGAACTTGCCTACTAATGCATCTAACACAGGTAGCCCCTCGTTTTAATCCTTTAAAGTCCTGTTTATGGATGATTACAAGAACTGAACTTAGAGAAGTCTGAAATTCAAGCTCTCATTCAATCAATATGTTTTGACTCTTATACAAGCCCAACAAGGCCAGGGGCATTGGCCAGGACTGGACACTAATGTACTGTCACCCTATCTTGAGTTCTAATACTAAAGGTTAGTGGGGGAGTAAAGAAAATGTTATTGATATTTATACTACAGCTCAAAGTTGCAATTTCAGGCACAAGAAAAGGACACTTTATTTGTACCTTTGTACAATGCAACCAAATTAGAAACGAAAATTATTTTCTATAAATGTATTCAACAACTCAGATTAAAATATCTCTTCTCTATGCTTGACACTCCACAAGGAGAAGAGAAAGCAAGTCTAATGGAATTCAAGAATAAATGTTTCAGACCACAATTAAATCATAAACTGTTTGATACATTTGAAGTATTAGCTACTCAGGATATCAACACCATTAAATTTAATTTAAAAAAATAAAAGTAACCTATCAATACGAGAGAAAGGAGCAATACATAAATCGGCCTCCAAAACCAATGTTCCAATAAAAGTAGCAGTCAAAGGTGGAGTGGTAGTGATATGGATGCAACATTTTACCAGGACAAATTGAAACAATATCTCCACAAGGAAACAATGTAGCTGAAGTTAGAACATCATACCACCCATAAGTGTAAACATTTTGGAAAAGACCTTTAATAAAACAAAATACATAAAATGGATACCCGAAAATGTCAAATTTATTTTACAAAAAAAATCATAGAGTTTGGCACATTTATTGATTACCAAACATACGTAAGAATTTGTTGGACTCATCAATGTATCCCATAATAGCAGAAGTCGGATACCAACCCACTGGCAAATGCAAAAATCACTATCTTCAAACCACTGGCAAATCTGTGCCATCTTATAATGAGGGTATGGGTGACTTCATCAGGAAATAAGAGTCTGTACAAATACAAAATAAAGAGGAATGCATTTTGTGTAGCATGGATTAGATTTGTTCCAGTCACTTTTCATGGTGGAGTCCCTAAAACTCAGGTGAGATCTCAGTACAGACACACACAGACAATATATATATGTATACCTGGTGAGTGTGGATATGAAATTTCACCATCTTCTCACATAAAAGATTAATAAAGATACAAACCTCCACCCCTAAGTGCTCACAAGGAAGCCGCTACTCACCTAAAAATTCTGATTATAGAAATGAACTACCCAGTGAGGAAGCATGTCACCGGAAGTGTGTGAGGGTAAGTGACCTTTTTTATAGAAATATCTTCAGGCAGGGGCATGGATATGTAATTCCAGAAGTTTGGAACACCTTTTCTCGAAATCATATAGTAATTTCGGCTCCCTGATACTTATCTTAGAGCTATATTCATATAGAGAGTGCTATGACCTCATATTACTTGGCAGCTGGCCTGTTTTTGCCGTGCCAGTGCTCAGGAAGGCAGCAAAGAATACAAGGGGAACCTTTCAACTCCTTCCACTTGAAACAAACAATCTGAAATTGTATGATTAACCTGGCAACGAGAGGGAAGCATATTTCAGCATCATCTTAAGTCTTTGAAGGCCGATGCCAGATTAGTTATAGTATGAAGTAAGGGGAAATGGGAGAGGTTGATGTAGGTTTTTTTTTTTTTAATGTCCACCTGTCTTGCCCTTACGTGTGTAAAATCTTTGTGAACTGGGTTGACAATTAATTGAGAAAGACATATTTTTTAAATTTTATTTAAGGCTTATTTTCATTTATCACATAGTATATAAAGAAACAAAATAAGAAACATGATGGGACGCAAGGTCAGATGGATGGACTAATTGGGAGCGGTGAGCCAATACAAATATGAATCATTGCTAGTCAAGGAGCCGAGAGCACAGTGCATGGACATCATAAAGCAGCTGCAACCTCTGACTTGCCTCTTGCGACCCCCAGCACAACATTTGCGACCCCTGGCCTCAGAGGTGGCAAAATCAGTGCCAGGAACACAGGGGCACCTCCTCCTTATGGCCATCGGTTGTGACTCATATCTGCTTTTTTGTGATTTGTTTTTATTACACTAATAGTGAATAATAGTATAATATTCACTATTAGTGTAATAAACAAAATGGAGTATAATTAACTGGAAAATTACCCTCCCTGGCAGCTGAGGTAAATAAAAAATGCTTTTAAATGTATGATGTGTGAGAGTGTATTTATGTTAGAGAGTGTGTGTATGTGTGATTGTGTTTGTACGTGTAGCATGTGTTTTATTGCAAGTTATTTAGGGAGTGTTTGGAAGAGGTTTTAACTTGTCTGGATGAAGGTGCATTGGATAAGGATATTCTAGACTCCTTTTCCACTATCTGCACCAAGGCAAGGTTACCCCTTACCTATAGTGGATCAATTTCCCTTTCCACTAGATGGTTTGACCATACCAACTCCATAGCTCGTAAAAAGCTTTTGGAGGTTCTGAAAGAGAAACCAAGAGACAACTTGGAGTTAAATCATGCCGACAGGATTATGATCTTGCTATTGAGGAGGAAATATGTATTGAAACAAGAAGCCTGGGAAGACCTGGCAGTCTCTTGTAAATCTCAAGACTGCTCCAAATTTTGGGCAACAATTAATTGCTCCTTTTTAGCCCAACCTCTATGCAACCATCTATGGTGTCCCGCACATAATGGCACTACAAATGTATATATGGATGAGTCTCCACTCTCCATTACAGGCCATCCATTGAGATTTAACTGTGAAGAGGTCAGGGATGCCATTGTTGACCGTAGGCCTAGATGAAATACTGCTTGATGTATTTAAATCTATCATCGACTTATGGGCGTCTCTCTTAACGCCTTATGTCAATACAGCTATTTGGAGAGGCCTTCCACCTGCATGGTTTAATTCCGCTATTATCCCATTCTTCAAAAAGGACAGTAAGGATGACCTTTGCTGTTATCGACCTATCTTCCTGATTGACTCAACAGCGGGGAGAGCACTATTGAGCAGGTTAACTGCATGGGCTAGTGACCATCACTTACTGTCTGATGTACAATACGCCCTTAAGCCCGGGAAGGGCAACGGTGAATCAAGGTCTTAACCTCTACCTAATCATAGCTAAGTACACCAAGGCAAAGTCGGGCTCCCTTCACTTGGGGTTCATGGATTTAATCTCAGCCTTCGACAGGGTTAATAGGACCAAGCTCAGGAACATAATGCTGGGAATGGGTTTTGACAAATCAGTGACTGATTTTCTCAGTGACCTGCACTCGGACCTTACTGCTACTGTCCGCTATGTGCGCTTAGGGGAGTGACTAAATTCTTCCTGAATAGAGGTATCAGAAAAGGTTATATATGGCACCTTTTCTATTTGTCTTATACATAAACAACCTGGAGAAGGTCCTCTGTGTGGAGGGTCATGATTTACCTAGGGTGAATGGATGCCCTTTGCCGGTTTTACTTTATGCTGATGATGCTGCCCTGATTTTGAGTACTGCGCTGGGTTTACAGCGACTCTTGATTAGTTTAGTCGATTTCGTATACAGCCTGTCTCACTACAAATTATACCTAGTCAAATATCATGATATTAGGCCCTACAACACCAAAAGTAGAGCCCATTACATTAAAGATAACTTGCTCAGCAAGGTCAAGACATTCCCCTATCTTGGGATTCTCTTTGGTGGTCCCCTTTGATTAGAGCCAGAAGACACACCTTTTCAAGAAGTCTTGCTTCGGTTTTTGACTTTGCCTCTAAAATTAGGCAAAAGTGCATTCCTGCAATGTTGAAAACTTATCAAGCTAAATGTCACCCTTTTGAAACAAATGGTGCGGAGATCTGGGGTTACTCGAACTTATCTCCTCTACAAACTATGGAGAATGGGTTTTTAAGCAGTCACTTTCTTTACCTTGCAGTATGACCTTCTTTAATGTAGAGTTAGCTGTTGGCTATGTTTCTAATTTAATTCAGTTCCACCCCTTGTCCCTGTGGCTAGCTGTTTGGACCAAAAATGGCCTTGAGCTCAGTAGAGACATTGTCAACGATTGTCTAAACCTTGACTATGCCAATAGAATCCTATGGCTTAAATATGTCAAGGAGTGGTTCCACAAACTTGGACACTTTGACTTTTTTAGCCACCCAGAAACTATAACCAAGGCCGACATAACTAAAGTCAGGAAGGCATTTATGATGTTAAAATCTAAAGACAGAGAATCTAGAGCTCTGACTATCCCTTCAGTGAGATCTTATGTCCAATCTTCGCTCACATTGAAACCTTAACTCACCTATGGGCTACTTAACCACCAGTTTTTCCTACTTACTCACTTCAGGTTTAATCTAATATATAATTTGTTATGTGCTCCCAAGGGCTGGGTGAATGATGAACTAGATACCCCCTGCCTATGCAATGGTCGCTCAGCTCAAGACACAATGCACTTTTTTCTTAAATGTCTTGTTTATGTGTTTAAATGTAAACAATTTTGGCAGAGCGTAATTTTAGATGTGCCAGGCCCGCCTTGTTGCAAATGCAGATGCTGACTGATCTAGAACCAGCTACCATGCAGTGTGTTTTTTAAACTTTGCAAAGTAAGAAGCTCTATGATTTTAGACTGATGTAGTGGTCCCAAAGGTTGTTCGCTCTCTCGCATTGTTTTTAGCAGCACTCTGAGATGGATCTATCATGTTTTTATTGATTTTATTTTGTAAGATTGCCATTTTATTAGCATGCTTTTACTGTCTTTTATGGTTTACTTGTTTTAAACTGAATAAAGATTTTGATTGATTGATTGATTGATTGTGCAGCATGTGTCTGTGTGTGTGACTAAACATAAAGGTCAAATGTCGTGTGATGTCACTTCCGCTACCCCTGGCCTTTTGGTAAATTGACCTTCATGGTGCAGTGTGGCTAAATATGCGCTATGCCGCTATTGACCCAGAAGTGGAATCGCAATTAGGAAGCTCCCACCCACACAGTAGTTAGTAGTCTAGTGTTCCCAGATGAAATTGCCCAATCTTCCAGAGTTTCCTTTTCTTGTCTGAATGGGGTGAACCTATTATTTATGCAACTGTGATCTCGCCTAAGGAAGGTTTGGGCAGGTGTTAATTTGAGTGAGTAGCTCTGTGAACACTTTGTAACTCTTGGGCCGAAATGCTGATAGTGCCCTTGAGCAATGCTTTACAGACAAACATACTCCGATATTCTTATACAATCTCTATCCCCCACACTGTATTACAAAGGGGTGATCTAGTTTTACCTTGTAATAAACAATTACTTGTATTGCTTAACATGGATGCTAGTGGTAGAATGTGCGCGGGGAGCGCATTTTTTAGAGCAGGCTTTAAGTTGGATTGTAATATCCTAGATAAAATACATGCCTTGTCAATTCTAATGCAATACTAATTGGTTCCTAAAAATAGGATGCCTATATGCCTGCTTTCTAGATTACAGGGTAGCTATAAAAGCCTGGTTTAGGAGACTTGGGTGTGGATAAAAGTGAATTAGAACAATGCCCTGTCTCAAAATATACATAATTATCATGGTCAGAAGCAGGGGTCCCTTCTCATAACCCTATCGTTTATCTTTCATACTGCTATGAGTACATATCTACAAAGAACCAGAGATCTCTCTCTTGATAGAAATTATATTTCCCCAAGATTTGTTCCTTGATTCACCCATTTTATGATCCATTTTAGCTTGTTCCAGGTATCTCCAGGGCACCCACTTCAAAACACTCCTGGACCTGAGGAAGATCAGAAAAGGACTGAATCTCAGCCGCGGTCCGTGCAGGTAACAGCGGTGGGGCCGGGTAAGGGGGGATTTCGAGGGACGATGCTGAGGGGAAATTAAATAAATAATTAATTTTCCCTCAGCATCGTCCCTCGAAATCCCCCCTTACACGGACCACCACTGTTATCTACACGGACCGCTGCTGCTGAATCTGATTCCTGGAAGCTGAGAGGGGCCATGTAGGACTGGACTTGCTCTCTCTCTTGTACCCATGACAAAGAAGTGTACTCCATGAGTCATACAGCTGAACCCCTGTTAATGCTGCAGGGATACAACAAGCTATAAGAGGCCTTTTCATGCAACTTCTTATCTGATCAGTGACAACTGAACCTGGTCTGGACCTTCCTGATTGTTTTTGCCTGTCACCTGGTGAGTCTCTAAGTGCCTCCTCATAGGTCCTGAAGGGCTTTAGAAATGTACTCCTGTGGTGGATTGGGACTAATAGGACTAAAGTCAGAAGGTAAAATCTTTGACCAGGACCTTGATAATGTTTCCGACCTGTGCTCTATCGTTGTAGTGTCAAATTGCACTTAAGTTCTGTTCTTCCATGATCATTGACTATCATTGTCATTTTGTGGAGCTATTTCTACTTGAAACTTGAAAAATTCATATATCCAGTTACCCTTATTTGATTTGTGTCATTCTGATGTACTTTTGTTTATTAAATTGTACTCTGTTTTCCTAACTTGTTGGTTGGATTTTTATTGTTCTGGCATTTTGACCTTATCGCTGTTTTAGTGTGTAAATACTTAACACATTGCCCAAAGTTAAGCCTGTTTGCTCTGTGCCATAGTTACCAGAGGGTTGAGCTCAGGTTAATTTAGCAACTTTAGGGGTTCACTCTGCCAAGAGTTGGGCTTATTCCTTGAGGTGGGTAGTCGCTCAGGTTAATTTAGCAACTTTAGGGGTTCACTCTTCCAAGAGTTGGGCTTATTCCTTGAGGTGGGTAGTCGCCCACCCTGAATAATACACCAATTTCTTACAAAAAATCTGTATCAAAGCAAGTTAATATTATTATTGTTGTATAATTATGTGCAAGTATTGTATAGTACTAACATGCCATCTCACGTTCACTTGAAGGTGCTCAAGTACACAAACTGTTGGTATACTTCAATCTCTGTTAGTGAGAGAATGTCAGATAAAGTGTAGACTGGGAATAGTGTAGGTATTCAGTTTGCTCTCTTTATTTTCAGCAATCAGGGATATATTACATGAGCCTCAATGTTATTTGAATTTATGTGTTGCTCAGAATAGGCAGATATGATATGAGGATTATGCACAACATGTGGAATCTTCTATAGACAAATGACTGTATGAATAAGCTTGCTTTGAGGAGTTTCCAGAAACGAAGAAGGTTGGATCTGGGTCAAGAAAGGTTCTAAAGCACTTCATAGTTTGAGTCCCTTGGCTGTGAGGAAAATGTCCCCATACGTTTGAATATTGAGTCTGACTTGGGTGATCTTGTTTGACTTTGAGGATCTCAAGGCTCCGGTTGGGTTTTACATTCCTTTACTAGTTTTTGAATATAACATTGCACTTTGTTCCAGTAGGCTTTGTGCAATGCAGATAAGATTTTGAATGTTAGCCCTGGCTCAACCTGCTACCATGGTTATGTGGTCATGTGTTAAGGGTGAGGGAAAGCTTTGTCACATGGTTCTGCAGTTATTGAGCATTACAGATGTTTTTGGGAGATTTGCATAAACAATATTGCAATAATCTAGATTAAACTCAATGTTCTAATCTAATGCAGAAAATATGTATAGATGCCACTATTTACAAAAATATGGCACACCCCTGCATTTCCCCTGGCACTGGTGCTAAAAAAGCTGCCTAGCGCCAGCACAGGCACCCTTGGGCCATAATGCGACGGTGCCTGGGCTGCAGGGGCGATTATTTCTGTGCAGGAAGGGACACCTTCCTGCACATAAGCAATATTGAAAGGCGATTTGCTGTTTCTATGTGAGCAAAATACAAGGAGAAATTAATGATTTCTTCTCGTTTTGCCACCCCAATACGAGGTTTTACCTGGCCTTAGTTTTTGGTGCTGCCCAGGGCCGGACTGGCCATAGCAGGCACCTAGCGTTTCCCCAGTGGGCCGCTAGGGTGGGGGCCAGTATTGGGCCCCTGGGGGCTGTTTTTGTTACCGGGGGTCGGCAATATCGGCCCCCTGTAACAAAATCGGCCGAAACCGGCCCTCGCAAACAGCTCGGCTGCACCCCCACCTACCCCCAGGGGGGGGCGGCCGAGCAGTTTGCCAGGGCCGGTTTCAGTTCCCAGTCCGGCCCTGGTGCTGCCTCATCCTTGTAAATATGGGGCAGAGTCAAAAAGCAATGGGTGTTGCGGTGGAACGCCCACTGCATCACCCATTGCAGGACCCTTTCACATTAATTGAAGCGTAAAAAGGGGCCTTATTTACAAGGCGACGTTAAGCCACATTAAGTGGCTTAACGCCCCTTTTTTAAATAAGGAGAAGGGGCTATCGCCACGGGAACGTCACTAAAAAAATGACGTTCAGGTGGCGCTATCTCCTTGTAAATATGCCCTCCAGTCTCCCAGGAAGTTGAAGGCTCCTTTCTGCCTAAAACATGTCTGTCCCAAGCTTAAATACACTTTTCGGGTTATTTTTAAAAAGTACAGGCCTCTTGCTGGATGATGAAAAATGCGAGAATTTACATATTAATCCCAGCAAGCCAAATCTTCCCGGGAAACTCAACTGATCCTCCTGAGGTAGGAGCAGAGAATTAAGTTGAGTTTGCTGCACAGTAGGTTGTTATGACTGCTCTTACAATGGACACAAACATCATCTCCTCTGAGAAAAAGAAAAACCACTCCACCATCTTCTCTAAACCCTCATGCTATTCAGTGAATCCCCAAGTCCTCCCACAAAGGTCAAGGGAAATAGAAGGTTCCTGACAGTGAGGAAGATGACATTGTTCCTGTCGCAAGTGGCCCTGAGCAGTACAGATTACTACTATTCAGTCTGTATTTGTACCAAAAACACCTGCTTCCCTCTTCTCGCAAACCCAAAAACCAACACCAACAACTCTTACCACATTCACAGACTGCCCTAAGGAAAATCAAATGACGCCTAGCTCCACCACAACATCTGGTGTTAGATCTGTAAGTAAGGTGCCCCCCCCCCAGTTTGGGACTTCTTTACACTTAGGACGTATGAGGACCACATTGGACATCACAGTTTGCCACAGACCAGCATGTAGGAGCAAGAATACAGTGCTTCCCACGGCTAGAAAAAAAGCTTTGCCTTCCCTCCCCTACATCCCTCACTCCCGCCTTCAGTCCCACCCCACCCACAGGTTTGCACATACTTTTACCACCTTCGTAGGTGGTATATGTTTGTGGTAAAGACTCATGGAATGGAGAACACTGTGTGGTTTTAAAACTGTAAAAATCAGCCCCACATGGGAATTCCCATTCCATGGGGTTCCACATGTAATTCCACACTATTGGAGTTATTTTAGTAGGTGGTGATGGTAAAATCACAGTGCTTAATTTGAGCCATTGGTTGCTGGTGGGGGCCAGCACTTATTTTTCTTCATCAGACATTCCCCGAGAGCAGGAGGAGAACAATACACAAACGGGAAAGAAGAAATAAGAGAAAGACAGAAAAAGCATCGCCAAATAAGAAAGCCGGAACCTACAAGAGTAAGTTAAAGGGGCAGGAAGTGTCTGGCAGTTTGGGCACCAGCACTCATTATGTTACAAATTGGCATTCTAAAATCACATGCATTTTAACTGTAGGCCAGTACTATGCACCTTGTTATCAAGGCTTCAATGGAGGGCTAAGGCTAGGTATTGTCTCTTTTTCAATAATCTAATGTAACAAAGATGAAGGCTTACCTGAAAGGTATTAGCTCATTCTGTCTCAAAAGGTCCACCGCTGAACTGGAAAAGAAGAAACAATAGTTAACAGAGAGGAAGGACAAACAAACAAGGAGAGGATAGGAATAGAAAAGGAGTTCAGTTTCTTACGCATCAGGATACAAATCCAGGTGAGGAGGAAGTGGACGGGGTGGAACGACAACTGGAAGAAGATGCCAAAGCTAGTGGCGTAAATGGGAAAGAAGCAATGGATTCTGCAATATAAAAATGTTACAATTCATATAACTTCAATTAATATCTTTTAGAATCTAAAGAGGCCAGAATGAGCACACAAGGGCGAACAACAAAGATGCCGAAAAATATTACACAATACATCCCTGAACAAGAAACAGGCCATCTCCCTGGCATACCAACCTCAAAAAGAGGCTTGTTCCCAATTCCCGAGCTTGTGCATTGGACTCCATGTAGTCCTGACCCTGAGCAGTATTTGCACCAAAGAACTCCGGCCTCCTCACACTGAGTGCTCTGTGGGCTGGTAATTTGCAATCTTGCCCGAGGTCCCCTAGCGACTCCTGGTCCTTCGGCCTGTGGGTCTCTCTGAGGGTCATCTTGATTTCTGTTGGACTTTCCTGGTTGCTCCAGACGTGCCCTGACTCTCCATTGCTTGGTGAGTCCCCTGGACCTTGCTGGTCCACACCGTAACCTGCTTGACCTTCCTTTGTGGGTTGCTTTTGCCAAGGCTTGTTGGGGCTCCAGCCGGACACCAACCCCTCAGCACTTGACATCCTTCGTGGGACAGCTCACCTCTGGCTCCTGGTCATCCTCGACATCTCCTGATCCTCATGGCTGCAGAGTCAAGCATCTCTTTTTCGCACCTGAAGCACCTGACACCGGTGGGCATTCATCTACCGAGCCCCTGGTCACTCTGAAGTGACCCAGACTCTGTCCCCTCTGCTTTCAGGTTCCTTCCTTCCTGAATCCAGGCTTGTATTCCACTGGACCCTTTTCACCTTCACAGCAGCAGTACTTCTTCACAGCCCTCCATTGAGAACGACAGCAGTTTCTGACGCCACTTCAGACCTATGCACCCGGCTCCCCTGGGATAGTTAACTCGAGTACTATGATACGCATGGGTGGGGTGGCTCTTCAAACTCTTAAGTTCCAAAGGGTTCGCTCGAAGTCCTCCTAGAAGGGTCCTTAAACTTTAAAAGTGTAACTGCGACTTCCCCATAGAATTGTACGGAACCCGCGGTCGTGTTCCCACACTGCACCCATCCTCCGTGGGGTCCCTAGCTACTCACCTTGGATGGTTCCTTGGGGTCCCAAAAATTCTATGTGCTCCAGACCTTGTCTTGATCTCAGTCGTGACTGTTATACCACTATTTTAGTATATGGTTTGGTCTCCCCCTGGAGCCCGCTGTGTATTGTGCTACTTACAACCTTTCTATTGATCTCATATTGTGTGCTTTATGTTCTATCCTCGTGTAGAGGATAGTAGAGAGTGTTATATTAATAAAGACATATTTTTATATAACTACTGTGTGGTTCTCCTTTCATTTAGTCAATATAGGAGGTGATGTTCTGGTAAAACAAGCTGCTTTACACTCCTTCAAGATTAAGCCTGAAGGCTGCTCTGCACAGCTACCACTAGGATAGCTTTCTAAAGGTTATCTTTGACCTCATAGATCATAAGAGTCGTTTGGACTGGTACAAGGTGCCCACTTTAATTAGTGGACAGCATATACCAGGCCAACTTCTCACATTGGTGTGCAGCGGTTGGGATACAAGTCTGCATTGTTTTACCAGATAAATCTCTTTGTATTGATTAACTGAAAACCACTAAAGTATTCAGGCACATATAATACTTAAAGATTAGAATAAGTAAGTTCTACTGAACTTGGGGTTGGGTAAGTTAAGGGTCTAGCATACCCTTTCTCCAACCTAAGAAAGTTTAGTTCCCACTAGGTTAGGTAGGAGCATACACCACACTACACTAGTATGTCTTCTAAAGGAGAAGCCAGTGGCTCTCTGCCTTCTAGGTACAATGGTCTCACATTTCAGGATTTGAAAGCCATGTGTGCTTCTAGGAAACTGAAGACAGGGAGAAATGCCAACACCCAACGTCTCATTGAGGTGTTACTCTTAGATGACCTTAGAAAGACCCCAGGGTCAGATGAAGTAGAAAGAGTGGGTGGGGCAGGAAATGAAGACAGGTCAGGAGGTGACACCTTTTATGACTTAGACTCAAACCCTGGCCAGGAGGATCAAGATGATTCCAACCTGGACAACCTAGATCTTCAGGAAAAGGGTGGAGAAGGCCCCAGTGGCCCTCTCTTTACTCCTCCAGGAAGAGTGCAGAGTTTACCCAGGAGATCTAGATCTCCCTCTGCAGAATATGACCATTCAGGACATTCTATAGGGACCTCCATATCTCATAAGAGAGATAACTCTTATGGAAGGCAGTGCCAATTTATAGAACTTGAGAAAGTCAAGCTTAGGCTCAGGCAAGAGCATTTGGCCCTAGATAAGGAATTCTTAGAACTCCAGAAGGCTAGAAAGAAATTGGGACAAGAGTCCCATGGTGGCAGCAACAGTGTCCTTAGGATTAAGGAGTATACTTATGACCATAGGAACCTGAGCAGGATAGTCCCTCCCTACCATGGTGGGGATGACATCCACAAATGGATAACTGCTTTGGAGAGGGCCTGTAAAGTACAGAAGGTCCCTCAAGAGCAGTGGGCAGCTATCTTGTGGCTCTCCTTTGCTGACAAAGGTAGAGGTAAGCTCCTCACTGTTAGAGAAGAGGATGCTGACAACTATTCAGCCCTGAAGAGTGCTCTCATTGATGGGTTTGGCTTAACCACTGAACAGTACAGGATTAAGTTCAGAGACACCCAAAAGACACAGACTCAGGACTGGGTAGACTTTGTAGATTGTGCTACTAAGGCTCTGGAAGGCTGGTTACTTGGCAGCAAAGTGAATGATTTTAAGGGATTGTACAATTTGATTATGAGGGAGCAGATCCTTAATAATTGCCAAAATCAGTTGTTGCATCAGTACTTGGTTGGCTCTGATCTGACTTCTCCCCAAGAATTGGGAAAGTAGGCAGATAGGTGGGTCAGAACCAGGGTGAAGCAGAAAACCCAGACCACAGGTGGTGACCAGAAGAAGCAAGATGCTAAAACTTCAGATAAGGGTGGGGAGAAGGGTAAAGACCAGAAGTCTTCATCAGGGCCCCAAAAACCTGCATCCGGGGGGGAGTCACAGTCTAACAAAGGTAAAGGCAAAAAGAAACCTTGGTGCTTCCTGTGTAAGGAGAAACCCCATTGGACAAAATATGCCAGTTGTCCAAGGGCCAAGGATCCTCCTACCACCACCACTGCCCCTAAGGCAAATGTTCCCCCTAGTTCAGCTCAAAGTGGTGGTACAGGGAACAAGGGTATAGTAGGGTTAACCTTGGGATCTGAGCTGGGTTCTGGCTTAGTCAGAACTCCAGCTCAGGATGTTTTGGTCTGTGATGGAGGCATGGATATTGCCTCCCTATTTGTCAGTCCCAGTAATCTGGGCAAATACAGACAACAGCCTTTAATCAATGGCAAGGAGGCCATGGCATATAGGGACACAGGAGCTAGTGTCACAATGGTGACAAGAGACCTTGTGGGCCCTGACCAGATCATACTTGGTGAGATGTGCCAAGTGACCAATGCTAACAATGTCAGGACAGACCATTCCTTGGCAGTTGTTAATTTCAGCTGGGGAGGGGTAACTGGCCCTAAGAAGGTTGTGGTTAGCTCAGACCTCCCTGTGGAATGCTTGTTGGGCAATAATTTGGAAACTTCAGCCTGGGCTGAAGTGGAACTCAGGACACATGCAGCAATGTTGGGCATCTTTGCAGATGTGTTTGCTGTGACTAGGTCACAGGCCAAACTGTCTTCAACTGAACAGGCCCTGGATCCTGGAAAAATGGACCAGGTGCCTTCCAAGAGAAGGAGCAGTAGGGGTAAGGCAGTGTCTTCCCCCCAGACTCAGAGTGAGGATCAGTCTCCTGAGGGAGATGACCCCAGTCCCTGTGAAGGATATGTCTCAGAGAAACTTGAGCCTGATCAGGTTGAGTTCGTGGGGACAGGGGGCCCTTCCATGGCAGAACTGAGTCAGGAGCAGCACAGCTGCCCCTCTCTTGAAACCCTCAGACAGCAAGCTGCTGCTGAGGCTGCTGGGAGTGCCAGTGGGTCCCACAGGATCTACTGGGATGAAGGACTCCTTTACTCAGAGGGTAGAGACCCCAAGCCTGGTGCTACCAGGAGGTTGGTTATGCCTCTGAAGTTTAGGGGCTTCCTTCTGACACTGGCACATGATATCCCTTTAGCAGGACACCTAGGCCAAAGTAAGACTTGGGCCAGGCTTGTCCTTCACTTTCACTGGCCTCACATGTCAGAGGACACAAAGGAGTTTTGTCGCTCCTGTACCACCTGTCAAGCCAGTGGTAAGGCAGGTGGTACCACAAAGGCCCTCCTTATACCACTACCTGTGGCGGGGGTTCCCTTTGAGAGGGTTGGTATTGACATAATTGGTCCCATGGATCCTCCAACTGCATCTGGGCACAGATATATTCTAGTGGTGGTGGACCATGCCACTAGGTACCCAGAAGCAATACCCCTTAGAACCACCACAGCTCCTGTGGTGGCCAGGGCCCTCCTGGGATTTTTTTCCAGAGTAGGATTCCCTAAGGAGGTCTTAACTGACAGAGGTGCAAACTTCATGTCCAGTTACATTACTGCCATGTGGAAGGAGTGTGGAGTAAATTACAAATTTACCACACCGTATCACCCACAATGCAATGGGTTAGTTGAGAGATTCAACAAAACCCTGAAGTGCATGATCATGGGCCTCCCAAAAAAGCTTAGGCGAAAATGGGATATCCTGTTGCCCTGCCTTCTCTTTGCCTACAGAGAGGTTCCTCAGAAGAGGGTTGGTTACAGCCCTTTTGAACTTCTTTTTGGACATCCAGTTAGGGGTCCCTTATGTTTAGTGAAGGAGGGATGGGAGTTACCTCTCAAACCACCTAAATAAGACATAGTGGACTATGTACTTGGTCTCCGCTCCAGGATGGCTGAGTACTTGAAGAAGGCAAGTAAAAACCTTGAGGCTAGCCAAGAATTACAGAAAGCTTGGCATGACCAAAAGGCTGTGATGACTGTGTACCAGCCAGGACAGAAGGTATGGGTGTTGGAGCCTGTGGCCCCAGCAGCTCTCCAAGACAAGTGGAGTGGACCCCATACCATTCTTGAGCAGAAGGGAGAGGTCACCTACCTGGTAGACCTTGGAACTCCCAGGAGCCCCCACAGGGTGCTCCATGTGAACAGGCTCAAGCCATATGTTGACAGGGCAGACATGGGCTTGCTCATGGCTACTGATGAGGGAAAGGAGGAAGAGAGTGACCCACTCCCTGACCTCCTCTCACAGAACCCTGATGATGGCTCAGTTGATGGTGTAGCCTTGGCAGGCAGCCTCACTGAGCAGCAACAGACTGATTGCAGGAAGGTCCTCAATCAGTATAGACATATGTTCTCCCTGACTCCTAGTCAGACCACTTGGTGTACCCATGAAGTGGACACAGGTGAAAGTCTGCCTGTTACAAATAGGATTTACAGGCAACCTGACCATGTCTGGGACTGCATCGGGACTGAGGTCCAAAAGATGCTGGAATTGGGAGTCATTGAACCCTCAGATAGCCCTTGGGCTAGTCCAGTAGTCCTGGTACCCAAACCTCATACCCAGGGTGGTAAGAGAGAAATGAGGTTTTGTGTAGACTACAGGGGGCTCAATGCAGTCACTAGGACTGATGCTCATCCTATTCCTAGGGCATATGAGCTCATTGATACTTTGGCCTCAGCCAAGTTCTTGAGTACATTTAACCTCACAGCTGGATATTGGCAAATCAGACTAGCTGCGGATGCCAAACCCAAAACTGCATTTTCAACCCCTAGTGGGCACTATCACTTCGTGGTGATGCCCTTTGGCTTGAAAAATGCACCTGCCACATTTCAAAGGTTGGTGAATAAAGTTCTCACAGGCCTGGAAGACTACAGTGCAGCTTATCTTGATGATATTGCTGTCTTTAGTTCCACCTGGGAGGATCACCTGGTCCACCTAAGAAATGTTCTGGAGGCCCTGCAAAAGGCAGGCCTCACTATCAAGGCCACCACGTGCCAGATAGGGCAGAGTAAGGTTGTGTACCTGGGCCTGTTGTATTCCTCTTAGGGTGTCCATACACGGGCTTTCCTGTATTATGTCCTTATATAGGCACAATTCGCCCTGCCCTTATATAGGCATAAAATCCCAGTCCTTATTTAGGCATTAAACCGTGCACTCCAAATACAGGCATGGTCTCAGACATCCGTCCACCCTACCGTCACAACGAGTTCTTGAAGAACAGACCCTTAGGCTGCGGGAGTTTCCCTAGCACAGGAATATTGATTTCTTCAAGGACTCATCCATTATGCATTAACCGTTATACCTTAGGGGTTCATTCATGACGTCTTCCGCTGTCCGATTCACGTCAATGCTAACATTCTGAGGTACCGCTCAGGTATAAATATACCCTCCCTAGCCCTTGTAAATCAGAGGAGACCTCGACTTCAGAGGAGCCCGTTTCCCGGCCTGACGCACTGAGAAGACGCTGTCATCCCTGCACGCAGAGAGTCCAGCTTCCAGTGATCTGACTTCCCTTGCGGGGTGTTGGAGTTCGAGTCTGGCAAGAGATTCCCACCTCTCTCATTCTTAAGGTATGGAGATGACTAGAAACCTAGAGGGACTCTTGGCATACTAGGGACTCTTGGCATACTAGGCATACTAGGCATAACATACTCTTAGTATACCATAGTAAGGAATACTTCACCTACTTCATACCTCTCCCTACACCTAGGACAGGTTAGGTACATTGGGGTAGAACTAGCTTAGAAACGCATCGTATGAGTACTCGCATTTTTAGTCTGTGTTATTTATGTAAATGAATATCTACTAAAGATCATGCTAGCACAGTATTATTTATTTCTACTGCTTACGCTGTACATTATTTATCTTGCATACTGTCTTGTGATCGTAACAGCACATTTTACTTACACGAGAAACAAGCCTGTTCAATAAATCTTTTATTGAAACGCCCGTCTATTCTTTCTGTGTAACTTTGAGGAAAACTAACCATGCACGATTGAGCTGAGTGAAATAGTTATCTATTGTTTTCACGACTCTGGTACACGTTCTGATTCTAAAGGGAAACAAAGTTGTCATGTTTTGCGGCTGCCAGAAACTACTCCCTTCTTGTTTATCAAGGAGTTTCTAGTGGCCTCTGAGCTAGCTGGCACAAGTAATTAAGTTTAATATACTCGATAGGGACATACCGACCTCAGTCCTATGTCAAACCTATAGGGTATATTATTCCAATGCGCAGAGCCTATTAGGGAAATAGGAGCTACACTACATGGCGCCCAACGTTTGGTAAGGCGGCAATTTAACGTTAGATACTGAGTAACTCAGCCGTGCCTTTTCTCTCAAGAGACCCCTACCCATATACTCCAAAAGACGTCTGGAGTGGGCAGGGTTAAGTATCCGCCACGGCTACATAGGGAAGCACCCTATATATTAGCTGATTGGTTTGCTCAACGTTGAAGGATACAGTGTTCCAAAATATTGTGCACCTTATCTTTGTTTCCTTGAAACTTGTCCTACATTTTTCAAAAAAACAAAATGCCTGACTCCGACAATGACACTGGTGTTGCGGCAAATCCAGCCCAAGCAGCAGCTTTTAACATTACCGGTTTAAATGAAACCAAGGAGGGTGTTATAGACATCCATCCAAACTTAAGAAGAGCCATCACTCTAAAACTTATAAAACATGGCCTACCACCAAGAGGAGGTAGAGCAGTTTTCGTGATAGAGGCACACGAATCCTTTCAGACAGAGGTATTCTATTCATGGGTAATATTTCCTGAATCCAATCCAGTTACAAAACTGTTTCACTTCTACAAAGAAGATGATTCACCAGAGGAATACATTCCTTTTGAGGATATAGAAATTCCATTAACATACCAGGAGCATCAGCTCTGGTTTAAAGGCGCCCTAAAACATCACAGAAACATTACCAGCCTCGGTCCACTAGGTAGACCAGGAGCAACATGGCCGATTCTAGCCGGCTACACACCTCATCCTGAACTTGATATAATGTCAGATGAGGAACTACTTACTCAACTTACGGAGTTAATAAAAATCTACAGACAATTGGTCCAATATGTCATGAGGACTTTCACAGTTCAACCACCATTAACCATTCCAAATCAAACTCCTCAACAGGGGAATACACTAAAAATTACACCACAGACTCTATACGCAGTCATGGGTAAAATGCCCACAAAACGTGAGCAAATTCCATTTTGGATAGCTCAAAAAATTACTCAAATCGAAGCAGTATTTCCAAATACTAGCCCGTATGAGAAACACAGAATCCTAACAATCTGTTTACCAATGGGGATCACACCACAACTGGAAGACTGCACCACTTGGGGCTCAGTCTTTTCTGCCATCTATACTAAAACACATGGCATTCCATCAATTGCGGTAATACCAGATGTCCTAAAACAAATTCAAAACGAATACGAGGCAGAGCCTGCTCTGAATTTAGGTATGAAATTACTGAAAAATTTAGACCAGGTCTCAACAATAATATTATCTAATATTAAAGGGGAGGCAGCAGCAGTGGCGATCCGCCAAAAATTAAGGGAATACGATGTTACAGAACATCAAACAGAGCTACCCAGAATAATTGAACAATCTTATGCAGAATTAGGCAGAGATAGTTTGGGTGGAAGACCAGTGAAGCCGAAACTATCTGACTCAATTAAACAAACTCCTACATCTTCTAAAAAGAAGTGGGAGACTAATAAACAACATTCAAACGAGAAACGTTCTCAATCCCGAGGTAGGTCTCCTCAAAAGGAGCCCTCTGAAAGGAGGTATAACCTCAGGAATAGGGATAATTTGAAAAAACCTGACAGGTATCAAGATACTGATACACGTTCCTCTCGTCCCTTTCAGATCTCATCACAGACTTCGGAAAGAAGAGGACGATCAGAACATAGAGAAGAACGCGTGAAATCCAAGGAAAAAAAACACGCACCAAAAAATAAAACAAAACCTCAATTCTCCAAAAAGAAAGTAGCAGGTCTAAAAATCAGACATGCCGAGAATACTGAGAACACAACTCAAGAACGGAGAATGGCTCAGTCAATGCTGGACAGTCCAGCAGAAGTCACAATAGCTCGCCAGAACCTGAAGTAACTTCTGGAGATAGTGGACTTGAATGAGTACATTACAGTTGAGACTGTAGACACCAGGGTTAGTACTCCACAAAAGTTATATGAAATAACACTCCGGATGGAGGGAGACATACCCAGACAGGTGAAAGCACTTTTTTTGGGAAAGACTATCAAAGGGCTATGACATACTTCTAGCAGAAAAAGACTGGCCACCACAATTTGTCAGGGAGTGCCCACACGGCGAGGACATTATTATGCCTGCCTTCTACAACCACATTCTAATTCACCTAAAATATACATATGCCAGGAAATGGGCAGTAGCCCAGGCCCCAGCATTATATAAACATCATGTAGGATGGGATGAGGACTCACCTCACCATAAAATACATCTGAAACATGAACCAACTGCACAGAGGCAGTACCCAATAAAGCAAGAAGCTAAAAAACAGGTCAGGGAGATCTTAGATCAACTTGAATACCAAGGGGTGATTGAAACATACACCTCCTCAATGAACAATCCTTTGTTTCCTGTCTCCAAACCAGACAAATCATATCGTCTAGTTTTGGACTACAGACACTTAAACACTTGTTCTAAAACATTTGCAGTGCAAAATGCACATAGCACAGCATTAATGAATAACATTGTGCGTAAAAAATATAAAACCACATTAGACATCTCAAATGGTTTCTTTTGTCAAAACATAGCACCTGAAAGCAGGTGCTTAACAGCTTTCTCAATAATGGGGAGCCAGCGTCAATTTTGTCGACTCACACAAGGGTTCAAGAACAGCCCAGGTTTATTCTCAGCGAGGGTAACGGAGCTACTACAAATCTATGACAATGAGGCATTGTCCTATGTCGATGATATTTATCTGACAGACGATGACCTGGAAAAACACTTGAACAGGGTGAGCACCATTATACTGGGCTTCGCCTCTGAGGGCTACAAATTCAACTTTAAAAAGTCCAGAATTGCCCATCTCAATGTCCTATTTCTAGGATATGAGCTTTCAAGTGAAGGCAAGAGCTTGGCAGCTACCTTTCTAGAGAAATGTGCGCTGATCCAACCTCCAAAAACGCTAAAAAACTTACAATCCATCCTGGGTTTCCTAAATTTCGGAAGAACATACATTCTAAATTACGCAGAAAGGGTTAAACCTCTCTACGCATTAATCAAACCTGATTTTTTCATCAGAAACTGGACAAATGAACACACAGAAATCTTGCGTTCACTCCAGGCTAACATGTTAGCAACAAATCACTTACAAACACGCGTAAGTCAACGCAACCTGGTGATCCGAATAATTTCGGGTCAATGCGGATTCACCTACTTAACATTTAATGAGGGTGAAAAAATACCAATCGCATATAAATCTCATTTGTATACACAAGCAGAAATGCGCTTCACTTCAACTGAAAAAATTCTGACAGCAGTTCAAACTGCAGTAGCAAAAGAAAGAGCCCTAGCACAAGGGAAACGCATTATTGTCGTAACCCCAGTACCAGCTTTAGAAGCGGTCACAAAAGCAAGCATTCCAAATGCTAAAGCATTACATCCAAGATGGATACAATGGGTTAATTCTCTTGCTGCAACAGATGTTGAATATGTGTTTGACCCAGATTTAAAAACACAAGCATTCCTGCAATATGAACAAGAATGTCCTCTGCCCACTGAGATTCTGCCTCTCGATCAGTACGAATTCATAATTTACACTGACGGATCCGCACAGCCCGCAACAGGGAGTAAGCAAGCTTAAGTGCAGCATGTGCAATCGTTAAAGGTCGCATGCGAGATGGCATCTTCAGACCTATGGTCACAAAAACCCAGTCTCTAGGAGATTGTACAGCTCAGCGAGCTGAACTACAAGCATTCAAACTGGCCCTTGAAAGTACAGATCGAGAATTCCCCACACTAATAGTGTGCGATTCTTTCTACTGTGTGCAGTCGTATAATGAATATATACAAAACTGGCTTGAAAATGGGTTCAAAGATGCGAAAGGTGGCACAATAACGTACAAAATGCTTTGGGAACAAGTAGTTCAGTTGAAAAACGAACTACCAAAGGCTCACGTGATCCACACACTGAGTCACCAACGTGATGGCGTTCACGTTGCAGGGAATTCATTGGCTGACGAAGCCGCAAAGGGGGCCGTTCAGACGGCTTCCGTAGCTGCGATCACTCGTTCAAAAACGAAAATAGACGGTGAGATAATGTTGGCTGTCAATGCTTCAAGCAAAGGCAGCAGTGCAGCGTTACCAAAGAAGTATCCACTCAAGAACTCTTATGTAATTGATGCGAACAACGTTCCTTTTGCTCGAATCCCTGGAGTGGGGGATAGGGTAATTCCAAACATGGAACGTAGAGCAGCTTTGATTTATGAAGCACATTTGGGGGAGGGTCTGTCACATCAAGGGATCTCTAAAACAATTTTGACGTTAAAAGAGATGTACTGGTGGCCTGGAATGAATACAGAAATTCACATATTCATCAATAACTGCTTAGACTGTAAATTACAGCGAGAAAGCCATCAGACACCATGCTGCGAATGCAGCTGCCCAGTACAGACACCAGTATTAGACAGCATTAGACTGGACAAATGCAATCCCACAAATACTGAATCAAGGTTCCTATGGATATGGCCTCAGCACTCGGCTGACGCTCGAACTGTTATAAAAGATTTGCGAGACTTTATCGGCACATACGCAATAGGCACGCTACATTCTGACCAGGGCCCTGCGTTTAGCTCTCGGGTTTACAAGGAAGCCATGGCCAGTCTGGGCGTTGCATTGCGGTACTCCTCTCCATTCCATCCTGAGGGAAATTCGGTTGTGGAAAGGAAAAACCGGGACATAAAGCAGTCTATAACAGCTAGGGTATTAGGTTCGGGTGATGGGTGGGTCAAACATCTTTATGGGGTCCAACGCTCATTAAACAATCTGCCAAGAAGTTCTCTAGGGGGGGTCACTCCATATGAGGTCCTATTTGGGACAAGAATGTGGGTACCAGACCTCGATCACGTAGGCACAGTGGTGGAAAATAAAACGTTTGATATCAAAGATCTTTTGGCTGTTTTACAGGAACTCAATGAGCTAAGATCGAAACAAAGCAACGTAGTCCTGCAGCCAACCACCACTGGGGAAAAAACGGCGGTCCCAGCAAGGCCTGTCTGGATTCCAAAAATTGGGGATCTAGTCAGAGAAAAGATTGCGGACAAGAAGGAATTTGGACCTTCTTACAGACAACCAGTACCTGTCCTAGCAGTTCAAGGAACAAGAACAGTACTTCTGCCACCCCTTGCTGGAAGAAAGGAGAAAAGATTTGTGCCCATCGACCTCATCAAACCACAGTATGTGGCCAATACTAAGTAGTAGGCCTCATGGACTCCGACCTAGTAGCAGACACACTCCTCTCGCTACTATCCAAGAGGTTCAGACTGAAAGACTGATAACAATTGGGACATCAGCAGTAACAGATGAAGGACTGAGCAACAATGCTATGGAACTCATCCCTCTTGAAAACCAAGTAACAGTTCATCCAAATACACCTGTCTACACCAATGTAGCACGTGATCAACTGCTCAAATGTAGCATCCTGATGCAATTCCAACAATTGACAGAACTGCTTCTGGCTATTTCATTAACTTTGATACGTTCTCAGAAGATCCAAGTGAACCTGAAATGACGCCAGCATCATTCAGACTCAAGCAGCAAGTACAAGATTTTCTTCACTTTTTGAAAAAGACTTATTTGGTTTCACCATGGATTGAACTCTGGATTATATCTGGACTATTTGTTTTCCTGCTCTGGCTAGCTTTGGTTACAGCTGTGAGCGTGCTTATAAGTGGCAGATACATCCATATGAACACTGAAGGAAAAGATGTGAACTTACTTTTGAAACCTCATAAATCTTCCCATCGTGAAGCAAGAGACTTGTCAACAGTGAACATCACAGCCGTTCCTATACAGGATGGTATAGTGTGGGACAAAACGGATTTTGATATCTTTGGCCCAACGGAACAATTGAACATTCCACATTTGTTTAAAATTTCACTAAGTGATCTAATTTCGTCCAGTACCTATTCTGATAATTGGGACTTTGAGACTGTTAACGACATAATGTTTGACCTAGAAAAATCTGCTGCATTTTCTAAAAATGAATATTTAGAGGGTTCATCAGACTATGAACAACTCTATTGCTATAACCACTATGGTCATCATTATTTGCATAAATCTGCATACCCTAGAAATGTGTTTATGTTCAACCAATGGGAGCATTGTCCTACACCACCACAAGGTAGTTCAAAAACATTTGCTAACAAGTTTCCATATTTTTCAGGTTACAATACATCTGATCCAGAAACGTTTTACTATAAAAATGTAAGCAAAACAGGACTGAAAATTATGTTAAATAATACAAAACAGATTTACTCTGCAACATTTATTGCCCAACTGTCTAGACAGGGTTTCGACTTATGGAAAGACACAATAGACACAAAAACTGTCTGGGGTACTAAAGATTGGCAAGTGCAGGGGATAGAAGCTTTATTTAGAGCCTGTATCATCCCTGAACAAATAATGTTTTTGAATGAAACTGTCCAACAAACATCTTGTCTTGGTCGAGCCAAGATCAAAGAGATGAAATCACCTTCTGTACCAACACCTGCAAGTGATAACAAAACACAGGCAGCGATTACAGTTGACCAAATACTACAACTCAACAGATCTAATCCTGATTGGAGAAAATGGTTGATCTGGCCCACAGACACGAACAACTGTCAGGAAAGATTCCTGAATAAAACTCAGGGCTTTACTATTCATAGGCCAGACCCAAGATACGTCCAAAAACAGCATCCGGGGGTAGTAACAACATACAGTGTAGGTAAATTATGCCTCGATTGGCTACAGAAATCTACACTACAGGATGTGAAACAACACTTATCCTTACTTAAAGAGGACGCAGACCTTAGGGAATTCTTGCTTGGACCAAGAAAACCGCGTCAAAAACGGTTCATATATGCCGGCATTTACGCTGCCTATAATGAAGCATGGAAGGTATCACAGATGGAGGCCGCAGAACGAATACGTGAACTTGATCGAAATAATTTAGAGAAAACACTCTCTGTGGTCGACAATGGGTTAACAACTTTGTCCTCCAGAATATATTCATTGGACAACATTGTATCCTCTGCTATCGACATACTAGAACAAGATTTGGCGATGCTACAGCAAGGCCAATCTCAATTACGTTCTATTGTGTTAGCTGGACGCTGCAATCTTTGCGTGCGGGCTATGTGCCTTGGCGTTTTATCAACACGTCGGCTCTGTTTGCAGAATACAATCTAACTGATAAACAGATCGAACTGGCACAAAGAGGAGCAAGGTTTACAGTGTTGAGCATTGAAAAACTGGAAAAGTTACCATTCACAGTGGCAGAAAAACCAGCTACAGAATGGCTCATTCATGGCAAAATCACATTACCTGTGACTACTTTTCAGTTTCAGTATTGCCTCAGACAAATGCAAGCAGGCAAATATGAAAGGTTGGGTAAGGAATACATTAAGACATCTTGGGATTTACCGTATACATATAGATGTTGGAGTGGGGATCGTGAAGTGTTTTTGAGCGGTACACACTGTAAAAGTGCACTGAGCGGTTCACTTATATGTCAGGACATTTCTTTACACAGGGCTTGCAATGGTTCTGTGGCAAATTTGTCTTGCCATCAGCAGGGTACACCAGCTGCTGTGATTAATCCAACGTTTGGACAACTTTCGAATGGGAGTTACCTCATGTTGAATGATCAGAGTTGCTGCGGAATGTTGCCAGGCATCCCATATCTAGTAACGGTCAACTCCAGGGTCACTTGCTGTATGCAAGTATTGTTTGCCCCAATAGACACAGTCAGGGAGTCGTCTCTGTGGCCTTCGCTGAACGTCTCTTTTATAAGATTTGATACTTTGAGCAGAATGAAAGCCATGCTTTTACAGCAAACAGTGCCTTTGACCTCGGCCAAAGAAACCTATGATCTACAAGTAGCAAGGACTTCGGCTGAGATACAGACTTTAATACGTACAAACTGCCCTATACATTTCGTGGAAATGATAGGACATATCTTTAACATGTCTGATACAAGTAGAATTGTACATGTATTTAAGAGCATCTGCTCTGGTCTGTTAGCACCTTTCCAGGCAATACTCGGAATCATCCCGAACTTTGCACATTCGGTGTTTGGTGGCATACCATTAATTCTAGCACTTGTTGCCGGAATTCTATTTCTCTTTCAGCTATTACGCTATGGCCAGCCTATTCGCAGACATCACTCCGAGCGAAATGGAGAAAGCTCTCCTTGAACGAAAGTGCCGTGAGCGAATAGTACAGCTTTTGGGCATGAATAGTCTACGGGACCTGAATACCACGTGGTTCCTGTCATTCAGACCAATCTGGCAAGATTGCATCTTACCTGTCCTACGATGCCTGCTATGCAGTGAAGAATGCGTGTTAGAGACCTGTCTGACATTTCCATCAGCAACGCCAACGGATATCGATACTCTGCTGGACCCGATAACGGCCCATGCTCTGTGTTGTCCCCAAAGGCTGCCAATACTGATGACGGCATTCATTGAGATCTCACAGTCGCTTCCGGCTGCTGCTGAGGTATGAGATGGATCTACAGGCACACAGGTAACAACGGACGCGAACATTGCTGCGGCATCCTATGCTGAGAGCGATGCTTCACATCTCTGTGCAATTAATCTACTACACGAGGTGTTCCAACTGACACCAACTTCAGTGGACGATATTTTGTCTACAGAAATAGATGATCTCATGTTTACACCAGACCCGTACACTGACTCTGATTCGGCCCACAGTGTTCCAGAGATGCAGTAACAAATTTGGCCTTCATATTTCAAAACTTGGAACTCTTCCCAAATTGAACTTTTCCCCATTTTTTCGAACTAAATGGCAATTCAATCTGCTTGAAGTAGAACTAGCCTTATAGTACAGACTTCGCGGTACTTCCTCAGACATTCTGTCATCTTATTTGTCTACAAGAATGATTAATGACATGAAATGACTTTGATTTTGAACAAACTTATCTATCATTTTCTGTCAAATGTAACTATTACTGCTGATTTCATTCAAATTGCATTTAATTTCAAAATATATGCCTGAAATGAAAAACAATGCTTTAAAAGTACAGTACCTTTTGCATTTTAATAGGCTTTTTATATGCTTTTTTAAATGCTTTTAAGAACTATTTTTAGCAATATGCGGTACTCCATTTAATGTTTAGCATTTTAAATGTTTAGCATTTATTTATCGTACACACGAAAGTGGAGTGGGTGTTGTATTCCTCTTAGGGTGTCCACACACGGGCTTTCCTGTATCATGTCCTTATATAGGCACAATTCGCCCTGCCCTTATATAGGCATAAAATCCCAGTCCTTATTTAGGCATTAAACCGTGCACTCCAAATACAGGCATGGTCTCAGACATCCGTCCACCCTAACGTCACAACGAGTTCTTGAAGAACAGACCCTAAGGCTGCGGGAGTTTCCCTAGCACAGGACTATTGATTTCTTCAAGGACTCATCTATTATGCATGAACCGTTATACCTTAGGGGTTCATTCATGACGTCTTCCGCTGTCCGATTCACGTCAATGCTAACATTCTGAGGTACCTCTCAGGTATAAATATACCCTCCCTAGCCCTTGTAAATCAGAGGAGACCTCGACTTCAGAGGAGCCCGTTTCCCGGCCTGACGCACTGAGAAGACTCTGTCATCCCTGCACGCAGAGAGTCCAGCTTCCAGTGATCTGACTTCCCTTGCGGGGTGTTGGAGTTCGAGTCTGGCAAGAGATTCCCACCTCTCTCATTCTTAAGGTATGGAGCTGACTAGTAACCTAGAGGGACTCTTGGCATACTAGGCATACTAGGCATAACATACTCTTAGTATACCATAGTAAGGAATACTTCACCTACTTCATGCCTCTCCCTACACCTAGGACAGGTTAGGTACATTGGGGTAGAACTAGCTTAGAAACACATCGTATGAGTACTCGCATTTTTAGTCTGTGTTATTTATGTAAATGAATATCTACTAAAGGTCATGCTAGCGCAGTATTATTTATTTCTACTGCTTACGCTGTACATTATTTATCTTGCATACTGTCTTGTGATCGTAACAGCACATTTTACTTACACAAGAAACAAGACTGTTCAATAAATCTTTTATTGAAACGCCCGTCTATTCTTTCTGTGTAACTTTGAGGAAAACTAAGCATGCACGATTGAGCTGAGTCAAATAGTTATCTATTGTTTCCACGACTCTGGGACACGTTCTGATTCTAAAGGGAAACAAATTTGTCATGTTTTGCGGCTGCCAGAAACTACTCCCTTCTTGTTTATCAAGGAGTTTCTAGTGGCCTCTGAGCTAGCTGGCACAAGTAATTAAGTTTAATATACTCGATAGGGACATACCGACCTCAGTCCTATGTCAAACTTATAGGGTATATTATTCCAATGCGCAGAGCCTATTAGGGAAATAGGACCTACACTACAGGCCACCTTGTGGGTGGAGGCCAGGTTCAACCCTTGCAGAGCAAAATCCAGACCATCATGGACTGGGCTGCTCCAACTACTCAGGTCAGAGCTTTCTTGGGCCTGACTGGGTACTACAGGAGGTTTGTTAAGGGATATGGATCTATAGTGACCCCCTTAAATGATCTGACCTCTAAAAGAATGCCTAAGAAAGTTCAGTGGACAGTTAGCTGTCAGAAGGCATTTGATGACCTGAAGCAGGCCATGTGCACTGCTCCCATTCTGCAAAGTCCTGACTATTCCAAACAATTCATTGTTCAAACTGATGCATCTGAGTTGGGGGTACGGGCTGTGTTATCACAACTGAATGAAGAGGGTCAGGATCAGCTAGTAGCTTTTATAAGCAGAAGGCTGACCCCCAGAGAGAAACGTTGGTCAGCTATTGAGAGGGAAGCCTTTGCTGTGGTTTGGGCTCTGAAGAAGCTGAGGCCATACTTGTTTGGCACTCAGTTCATTGTTCAGACAGACCATAATCCCCTCTTATGGCTAAAACAGATGAAGGGTGAAAACCCCAAACTTTTGAGGTGGTCTATTTCCCTACAGAGGATGGACTATACAGTGGAACATAGACCTGGGAGTAACCATGCCAATGCAGATGGACTCTCCAGATATTTCCACTTAGAAAATAAAGACTCAACTGGTCAAGGTTAGTCTCATGTCCTTTCGTTTGGGGGGGGGTTGTGTAGGAAAGTAGGATCTGCTTCTTATGGTTACCCCCACTTTTTGCTTGATGTTGCACTGTTCTTGACTAGTCTGACTGGGATCCTGCTAAATAGGACCCCAGTCTATCTGCTTTCTCCTCTAAATTGTCACACATGTACTTTGGTACACTCCAGATTGGATACTGGGGTACCCTTATAAGTCCCTAGTATATGGTACCCATGTACCCAGGGCATGGTACCCCAGAGGTCTCCCATGGGCTGAAGCATGTATTATGCCACCCATGAGAGGCCATGCAAAATGGAACTCCAGGTCTGCTACAGCAGCCTGTGTAAGTTGGTGCTTGCACCACTTACTTTAGATATAGGTTCACTATATCTATAGGTCACTACACTTAAGACTTATAAGACACCCCTATAGCAAGCCTTATCAATCCTGAAGGCAGGGTGCTGGGTTTTTAGTGAGAGGGTGCCCCTGCATGAGTAGAGCCTCTCTGCAGCCTTCGGAGACCATTCTCCCAGGTTGTCTGTGACTCAGCCGGACATATAGGTAGAGGTGCATTATAACCTCGCGGTAAATGCTATCTCGAAAATGACTGCATAGAAACATATCGTCTTTGGTATCATGAGAGTGCCTGAAAGTCTGCACCTGGGGCACATTTGGTGTCCCTGTGCATAATCCAGCTCAAACCAGTTCTGGGAGCCATTGGCTCCTGCTCTGGTGTGAAACTGGACAAAGGACATGGGTGTAACCACCCCTCTGTTCTGACCCTCCCCTAGGAGGGTCCCCCAAATCTGTCCAACCCTCTCCTGTGGGTACAAAAGGGCTTACCTGGCTGTAAGACTTTAGATTTGACGTGGACAAGATTCTACAAGAAGAAACCACTGACCTTCGACCGTCTGGACACTCTGGACTTTGCTGGACTTCGGCTGGGCCCGACTTCGTCTCCCTCTCTGTCCAAAGCTTTGTCTGTGCCCTTGCTCCATACAGGCTCCGTGCAGGAGCTGTGGTGCACTAAGGACAACTGAAGAATCTCCCTTGGAGTGAAGGAGTCACTCCCCTGCTGTGGCAGGCACCGTAATGCAACTGACTGGTCTGCTGCTCCTGAGCTCCTGCAGTCTCGGAAGATTTCAGCAAAACAGGAGGTGGGTTTTCGAAGGTCCCTGAGGTTGATCTGCCCTCTCAGCAAGTTTGAGGCCAGTATCCCTCGTGGGGACTGCATAACCCGAACCTCTGTGCACCGTGTCCATTTGCAATTGCATAGGCTTGTTGGCAATTCCCGAGCTTGTGCATTGGACTCCATGTAGTCCTGACCCTGAGCAGTATTTGCACCAAAGAACTCCGGCCTCCTCACACTGAGTGCTCCGTGGGCTGGTATTTTGTAATCTTGCCTGAGGTCCCCTTGTGACTCCTGGTCCTTCGGCCTGTGGGTCTCTCTGAGGGTCATCTTGATTTCTGTTGGGCTTTCCTGGTTGCTCCAGACATGCCTTGACTCTCCATTGCTTGGTAAGTCCCCTGGACCTTGCTGGTCCACACCGTAACCTGCTTGACCTTCCTTCTTGGGTTGCTCTTGCCAAGGCTTGTTGGTGCTCACGCTGGACACCAACCCCTCAGCACTGGACATCGCTTGTGGGACAGCTCGTGCATGGCTCCTGGTCCTCCTTATCATCGCCTGGTCCTCACACCTGCAGAGTCAAGGTCATCGTCCTCCATCCTGCAACACCCGACATCGGAGGCCATTCGTCTTCCAAGTCTCCTGGTCACTCCTGAGCAACATAGACTCTGTCCCCTCTGCTTGCAGGTACCTCTCATCTAGAATCCACCTTCAGATTCCACCGGACACTTTCTCCTTCTTCTACAGCGGCACTTTCCTGAAGTCCTCCATTGGGTTCGACTGCAGTTTCTGACATCACTTCACACCTATGCACCCAGCTTCCCTGGTGTAGGTAACGTGGGTACTAGGGTATCCACGGGTGGGTGGCTCTCCAACCTTCTGTCTTCCAGGGGGTTTCTTCAGGGTCCACTGTGAAGGGTCCTTAATCTTTAAAAATCCAACCGCGACTTACATGTAGAGTTGTACGGAGCACACGGTCGTGTTCCCACACTGCACACGCTCTCCGTGGGGTCCCTACCTACTCACTTTGCGTGGTTCCTTGGGTCCCCAGCACTTCTACGTCCTCTTGACACTGTCTTGAACTCAGTTGTGGTTCTTATATCACTTTCTTAGTATATGGTTTGGTCCCCCCCTGGGGCCCACTGTGTATTTCGTGCTATTCACTGTATTTCTATGCAAAGTATTGTGTGCATTGTGTTTATCTCCGCGTATGAAATATCTAAACGTGTTAGAGTGTATTCTATAATAAATACATAATTTATAAATACCTTGTGTGGTTCTTTTTCACTTAATCTATACTATAAGATTGCATTCTGGTAAAACAAGCTGCTTTCCACTCCTTCTGGACTAAGCCTGAAGGCTGCTCGCCACAGCTACCACTTAGAGAGCTTCTACGGTTGTCTAAGACCTCTTAAATCACCATAAGGGTTGTCTGGACTCGTGTAAGGTGCCCACTTACATTAGTGGACATCATATACCAGGCCAGCTTCTCACAGAAACATTATCATTCGTATTAACAGTAGCATTAATAAAATCAGTTGGGTGTTTATGAGTAACAGACATTTGGAACCCCAAATTGACATCATAAGGTAACTCTGTTTCACAAGGGAGTTCGACTAGAATACTCTTTCGCACCAAGAAAGAATGAGAGAAACCCATGGCATTTGCATGTTCTCCAAATCATAATCGATTCACAACACAAAATGGTTGGAATACAGCCAGCCCTCTATTGAGGCCTAACATTTTTTTACCTTTCTTTTTTGGCTTTTAAGTAACGTTACAAAGAAAAAGGTATAGCCAGCATTCCAGGCTGATTAGACAATACATATCAAGTATAAAGTTGCTCATTAAGTGACACTCCCATCGGATTAGTCAACACAGATTTAAGTGAGTTCAAAATGGTACATGTGGGTCTCCATCGTGAGATACCCAGTGGCTCATGACCTATATCATAGTAACATAAATAAGTAAATTGTGCTGTAAAACCTAGAAAATCTCCCGTTTCAGCTGCAGAAACACTCAGGGACCAATTCACAAAGATAAACTTAAACTTGAAGTCTAAGTTTAGACCTGAAGTCTAAGGGCCCAATTCACAAAAGTAAACTTGGACCTGACGTCTAAGTTTACCGTTGTAAATCAGGCCCTTAGATTTCAAGTCTAAACTTAGACTACAGGTCTAAGTTTACCCTTATGAATTGGGCCCCAGGTCTAAACTTAGGGCCAGTGGATGGCGGTCCTACCACTGCCATCGGGTTGTGCCTCCCCCGATCACGATGGTGGCGGTGGAACCGCCACAAGACCGCCATCACCGCTAGGATCCAAGATCCTGCGGAAGTGGTGAGAGGGGCCGGAAATGGTCGCGGTGCCTATGTCGGCACCGCAGAGCAGATTATGATCTGCCTTTCCACCCTCCATTTCATGGCGGGGCCCCTCCCATGAAAAGAGTGGCAGAATGGTAGGGAAGGGGGCCCAAACAGGGCCCCCAGGCAAATCTGCCCATGGGGGTACGTGCGGGGGGCACATGTTGTGCCCCCTAGAATTGCACCGTCGTGAGTGCACTGTGTGACATGCACGACCCGGTGCATGCCACACAGTGCATCTGGCGTAGCAGTGGTCCCACGGTGGCGGCATGACTGCTGGCTGTAATCTTCAGCTAAAGCTTTTCTGAATTGGGACCTCAGTATTCAATGTAGCAGCAATGACGTAGCATGAAACCAGTAATATGTGCAGGGCCTCAGTTGGCACCAGGAGGGATGGGTTGAGCCTTCCACTGGAGAAGGTGGTCTGTGAGTCAAAGCTAGGGTTCCTGTCCACAATGCAGCGACCCACCCCACGTAACTATCACTGCTCATGGTCTGAAAAGCTAGCCACTACCTCCATCTACTGTTCTGCTAGGGGTTTCGTGTGAAGGCCTCTAAATTTCTCGGTGCACAGTACTGCTCTTTCAGCTAGCGCCCAGTTCTCGACCTCTGCCTTCCTCCTACTGTGTGGTAGGCCAGCCAGCAATTGCCAATGCAGGGCAGTGCCCCTACAGGCCACCCCCAAGGCCAAATCTAGAAACCTGTTGCCACCTTTCCTCTCAGCTCGTCTACTGTAGAGGCCGAGCAGGCAGACCTCCCCTGTGTGCAGCTGGTGCCTGTTTAGAGTTTGCTCCAAATCTGCTGTGACCTGAAGCCAAAATTATGTTATCACTGGACAGCCTCACACCATGTGAACAAAGTCTGCATCAATAAGAGCACAGCTAGGGCAGCTCAGGTTGGAAGTATGCAACATAATATTCAGTCTATGGGGTGTGAGGTATGTAGTGTGTAGGTGGTTGAATTATGTGAATTGAAATTGTGTGTTTTGTGTGGAGGTTTATGTGTGTTCCAGTGACTGTTCCCATTCCATCACAGGGAAGGGCCTGCCAATGAGTCTCCCGTTTCATGTGCAAGGCTGGAAGGTCATTACAAAGCGTGGCAATCATTATTATATGTAGCCAGGAAATCATGTAGCGCCTGTGTCCGAAGGTAAGTAACGTCTGCAAGAGATCATTAGGAGGACTACGGGTCTAGTGCTCCCATGAATTTATGCACCACTAGTGCCAGTGCCCCAAATGTTAAGAATTGGGTGTCCGGTAAACTGCTCTCCGCCACCAGAGACTCCAGGGTTCGGAAGGAGCCCTCAGAATAACAGTCCCTCATGTCCACTATGTCGGCATTCGACCACTCCCTCAGCTGGCAAGCTATGAAGATGCCCTCCCCCCCCTGGCAGTCAGCAGATTAAGTAGTGGAATGGCAGGGACGTATAGAGGGATGCACCCCGTGAGGCGAAGTGCCCCTCTCCACATCGGAGGGCGATATTAAGGAGTTTCAGTTTCTGTTTCCGAGGAGGTGCTAGTCTCACACCCAGTAGCATCACTTGTAACACTTATAACACCCTCCAATCTCCCCCATTTTAGCTAACCCAGTTCCTACCAGTCAGCGAGCAGGCCACTGCAGCTGCGCTGCAAATTAATATAGTTTATAATTGGGAATACCCAAGCCACCCCTATGCGTGGGCCTTTGGAGTGTGAACAATGACACAGTTGCGTCGCCCATCCCATATCAATTCCGGGAGCAGTGTGTTTGGAGATCTGAATCAAACCCCCGGTATCCAGATCGGGAGGTCTGCAAAGTAGCAGTGGACTCTGGGCAATACAATCATATTTGCCAATGCCATTCTAACCATGAAGGGGAGTTTAAGCATCTGCCAGAAGGCAACACTGCCCCTCAAGCTGCACAGGGTGCCCCCAGCACCCCTCCCTAGTATCAGTGTTAGAATGATACATCTTAGAACCCAGGATTCTTAAAGGCTCTGATCTCCAGACACTGTGCAGGTCCCAGTTGTTCCAACAGTCCTAGGAACACTGGGAACATATGTCTTCCTCCAAATGGGGCATAACCCCAACACCTGCCCAAGGTCTCCCAATAAGTTCACACACCACAGGATTCCCATTCAGGTCTCTCTCATATATAAGAGCATATTGTTTGCATATAGTGAGACTACATGCGCCCTGTCATGCAGCGGGATCCCTCTATTGTGCCCCTCTATGCATAATATACTGGTGAACGGTTCAACCACCAACACAAAAAATAGGTGAGAGGCGACAGCCCTGCTGGGTGCCACGATCGATTATGAAGGAGTCTGAAATTCATCGGCCCATGCAAACTCACGCCTGTGCATCTGCAAGTGACCCATTTGTTCCAGCCTTCTCCCAGTGACATCTGGATCATGACCGTCTGCATGTAATCCCTATGTAGTGTGACAAGTGCCTTTTGTATGTCAGTAGATAGAACCATTGCCTCAGGATGGTGGGCGAGCGAGATCTCATCAAGGATATGGTAGAGATGCGGTATGTTATTAGGAGGTATTCTCTTTAGGGACAAAATCATTCTGATTCTCGTGCACTAGTGTACGTAGAAAAGGCTGCAACTGATTTGCAGTACCTTGCTGGGGATCTTATAGTTTTATTGTCTACATTCAGCAGTGATCAGTATGCTGTCACATCAGTGACATCGCCCGAAGACTTAGTAACCAGAGAGGGGCTATCTGGTTGTTGTGCAGCAGGGACACACAGTCCAGTTCTTTTGCATACATTTCAACCTGCTTCTGCAATAGGAGGAAGGTGTAGATCTGATAGAATTCTACCTTCAGGCCATCTGTCCCATATGTCCAGTTCATTAATGGCCTCCCTAATCTCAGACTTGGAGATAGGCACACCAAATGCTCCCTGATCTTCCTCAGTAAGCTGCGGCAATGCTGCCCTGGTGAGAAAGGCATTGAACACCTTCCCAGGAGTAGGGTTGGGCTCCCCAGAGAGCTCTTCATAGTGACTTGTGAATACATCATGGATGTCTAGTTGAGAATAAACCATCTCCCCCATTGGTTCTGGCAATCTGAATGATGAGGCGCCTACTATCCTCAGGATGTATCAGTCAGGAGAGCAGTCTGCCTGCCTGGCCCCCCTCAGTGTGTGCAGATGTCAAATATTCACATCGGTTCAGGACACAGAGCGTGACCACATGGTTTTGGAGTTCCCCCTGCATGGCAAGTAAGACTTGAGGATGATCTGAGACCCCCCTCTCCACTCATCAGATGTCCTCCAGGGTGGATTAATCAGTCCGTAGTGATCTCGCAAACCCCACCGGTTGACTAAGGCAGTAACCTCGAACCACCACCTTGAAAGCATCCCACTCAATGTTTGTGTGCAATGTTGTGTGAGTGTTGGTGCAAAAATAGTCCACTATTATGTCCTATGAGGCATCTCTGAAGGTACTCTCATATAGGTATTTGGGTGGGAGCCGCAAAGTGGGAATGGGTGATGGGTGCTTGCCCAATGGACCCCCATAAGGAGTGGCTTATGGTCTGAGAGCATACCGCCTAGAAACTCAGTGTGCATGACCTGCATGGATATCCCCAAGGAGCCCTCTAGCTCATTCAGGCAAACATGTAAGTCATAAAAGGAATATTCCCTCCGCCCCATGTTTCTCAATCGCCTCAAGTTGTGAAGGTCCCAATGATCCAACCATTCCCTGAAGCGCCATGCCAACCTAACCATTTGGGAGTTTGCTAGGGGGGGAACAGCCCTGTCAAAAGTTGTGCCAGTGACACAATTATAGTCTCCCTCTAATATTGTTGGGTGTCAGGGGTTCCTGCGAGAGAATGTGTGTAAGAGTCACAAAGAAGCGTGCCTCTCCTGCATTTGGAGCATATACGCTACTGATTGTTATCCGGAGCCCGTTAAGCCTCCCAAATAAAATAACATAATGGCCTTCTGTTTAAATATGTGTCCTCCTAAGTTCCAAGGGACTCTCAGATTTCACCCATATTAGGACCCCCCTGGAGTATGAAGAGTACCCCACAGCGTAAACCTGACCTCTTCACTTCTGTTGCAGTCTGGCCAACACCTCCCCCACCAGGTATGTCTCTCAGAAGGACATGATGACGGGTCACATCCAAACCCCTGCTTCTCAAGAATTCCAGGATTTTATAGCGTTTACTAACTGATCCCATCACCCGGATAGTCCAGATGAGGAAAGAGTATTTCATCTTCCCCTCATGGTGTGTGAAACATCTACACCTCCCCATTACCTCCGAACCCCAAAAGGTGCATCCACTGCCTTCCCTCCATCAGTGACCCACTCCATCGTGTCAGCCCTGACAATGCATTATTACATTTGTATGCCGAAACTGGGTACCCACAAAACAAATGTATCTGACTCCCCAACCCCAGGTCAACATGGCAACAGCCCCCTGCCCAAAACACTGAATGAAAAACACCTGTAAGTACCAAACCCCCAGAGACATAGTGATGCAAAGGAGTTTTTTGTGAGGTGTGGCTGCTGCAACAACCACTCAAGAGGCCTGCCCGCCTCTGGTCCCCTTTATACAGAGTGTTGTAGGATCCTCCAGTCAAGGGCCAAACCACGTTGTCCCAGTATGTGGTAAAATGTAGGCAGGTAGTCATGGCCCCCTGGTATATGTCGGGAGGGGCCCCACAGAGAGGCTGCTCAAAAAACAGGGCCAGCATGCTCCCATAGGTGTTCATAGGTCAGCCATGGAGTCATTTGGGGTCTGTGCTTTAGGCCCTCTTAGTCGGTGTCAGAGTCCAGGCTCTCAGAGGTGGACTCAGTGTGATGCTCTATAGAGTTGTGCCTTGATAGCACCCAGAAGCAGGTTGCTAAGTCATTCGCAGCTGCCCTCTCCTTCTCCATCTGCTTTTTGGTTGGTTGCACAGTGTGGGCCATTACTCGGTTCATTCGGCGATGGCACTTTGGAAGTGGCAGTCTATGCCCTTGTCCTGCATCCGTTCCTGCCTAGTATTTCTCAAGCCAATCCCTGGCTTCAGTTGGCCTAGTGAAAAACACAGAATGGTCATCCCAATAACTTTGAATCGAGCGGGGAAGAAGAGCACAGATCGTATGCCAGCTTTCGATGTTCTATCTTGACTGTGAGGAAGGAGAATCTCTGTTGCTTGACTTCCATCTCCCATTATTAGTATGCACCACACAATACAGTTCTGCTTTTCAGGTAATGCAGGGTGGTGGTGTACAGGGTGTCTTCGGGGGTGCTACGGGGCACCCAGTCTCACAGAGGCCTCCGTCTTTCCCCTTTGCACCTAGGTCTGCAGACCCCAAATCTCAAGGCAGACGGGCGCACATGTGTGCGCTGGTATTTTTCACGTCCGACCAGAGCCTCACACATAAGAGAGGGCTCTCATGCTCCCCAGGCTTCACCAGGAGCTCCGTGGGGCTCTCCAGTTCACCTGCTAGCACACCGGTATGCTGGCTGGCTGCCTCCAGGCACCAATGTCACCACAGCGTTCCCACTCAGAGCCAGGCCACTCCATCATCTATCCTCATTCCAGTTTGCCAGTGGTCCCTGCCATGCAGCCTACAGCCAATCACCATCACCAGGGGGAAGAGGGCCGCTCATTTCCACCCAGTTTCAGCATAGCCCTCTCATTCTGCTGCCTCTGTGCTCCTTCCCAGATGCCTCCATCTCCCGGCACCGAGAGGTTTGCCCACTGCAGCCAATACCCGGCCTCTCCTGTAGCCTCCTGCCGTTGGGCGCTCCGACCGCCACATAAAGGCACCAACAGGCATATGAGTCACTAGAGTGTCAGGAACCCGGAGTAGGAGGGGCAGTCAGCTTACTGCACCCTCAGCTGTGGGATCCAGTCCTCCCCACACTCCATCTGGCTGTCGTGCTGCTGTACAGGAGAGCCCAGAGGCACAGCTGGGGCTCTGTTTCATGGCTCGCGGTGAGCTTGCTGCCTACATTTGAGGATGTTTTCAGGTGGCTCCCAGTTCCACTAGCAGACTGGGAATGGAGGTGGCTGAGGCAGCAGTAAGGGAGTGCAGCCATCATAGATTGCCGCCGGTCACGCCTCTCTTAAGGCCGAAAATAATCTTGTACTGGAGTATCTTTAGATATTAGAGGAGACACCTCACATATTCTGTAACGGCATGCTTCGTCATTGCTGACTCCTCTCATTCAGGCAGGTAAGTTCAACCAGAAATGGGAGTGAAGGAAGTGACCCGATTAGGGCCACCCGGGTCACTCGCGGCCTCCTCTTAGCCTTCCAAGAAATGAAGAGTCGGTGATGCAGTAGAGAATACAAACCAAGTTAGTTTATTGTAAAATACGCTGCAGCGGAGTCCAGTCTGACTAGTCTCCTTAGATGCTACCGAGGGGACTGACTAACAAACATTTGGTAACACGGAATAAACCTTCCAACACCTATCAAAACCCCGCCCCTGATGGAAAAATACTGCTTGGGCAGAAAGACGGACAAAGGAGGCACTGAGGATGAGCTACCACCTGCGGAATGGATACACGTTATCAGGCTCCCAAGGCCATCCTACTCGGTCTCAGCTCTCTCTGGTGTGGGAGCATAGCTATGGCCAATGATAGGAATGCAAGGCTGAATAAACTATTCTCTTTGTGCATCTGGGTCCCGACCTTGGATGAGATATGGGAACTTTCTAAACAGCAGCTTCTGCTGAATCAGTAGGAGAGAGCAGGGGCACAGAGGCTGGGGATTGCTCACAGCATAAAATGAAGACTCAAGGAGGGGAAAATGGCGTCCTAGATGCTAACTTAGGCCTACACTACCATACAGAAGCTGGACACATACACATGTGCAATCAAAATTATATGACCTAGCTACATAAATGCTAACATAACACAGCATACATCATGTTGGATGGGGTAATGAGACATTTCGATTCTAACAGGAGCTCACAATAAGATGTTCTTCAGGAAAAATTAAGCTTAAACTCAGTCTTTCCCAGCCTTTCAGTTCTGGGAAGTAAAAGCTCTTTAAAGATGGAGCCAATCCTGTAGCAAAGTTCATTCAACAATTGGGTGAGTGGTATTGTATTAGGTGAGGTTGACTTTAGAAAGTGGCTTGTGCTATGGTTAGGCTTGGCCATTGGCAGTTTAGATTATTCAATTGAAGTTACTAGATGGATCATTGCAAGAGATGACCTAAAATGAAACTTAGGAAGAAGGCCTGGAGGAAATTTAACATGCGTTGTGATGGAAGGGGATGTGTAGGTGTTGGCGGGCACTGGCCAGCACACCTTAAAATAATTGACCGAGAGACAGACACAAAACATAGCAAGGTGATAAACTTTTATTTTTTTTATATCTTTTTATTGTTCATTTTCATTTGCAGTTTCAGTTTTATGTTCCCATTCAACATTAAATCAACATAACACAAAACAACATGAAGTGCTATAAACACTTAGTGTTTATTTAACCGCCAGATCAATCACCTGTAATGGGTTGCCCCCCCCCCTCCGACTTCCCATCCTCTGTACAAGTGCATAACATTTTGCATCACTACTCCATTATCATGGAAACATGAGAGTTCACTGTTCGTTTTAAACAACCTCTCCCCTTGTCTAAATGGTGTGTCAAGTAGGGCCTCTGTTGACATTCACAAGCAAGCACCCCGTCCTTCATGCAAACCAGTGCTGCTTCAGGCTAGCAGGAGGGGAGAGTGATTCGTCATGTAACGGCCTAAATAGGTGGCCATCTGTTTCTCTGCCCTCATCCCCACCATCCCCAGGCCTCGGTCCAGTCTGCTAAATGTGTCATGTGTAACTGAATGACAGGAGTATTCCCTTTTGGTTGGGTTCATCTCCCTCCATAAGTCTTTGCAACCTAAATTATGAATGACTGTAGCCAAGGTCTCTGTCATACCAGGTTTTGTGGAGGAGTGAGGGGACCACCTATCCAGCTCTGTGTCGAGAACACAATTGAAGTCCCCAACACACAGCAAGCGCTCTGCCATATTGGCAGTCACTAGTGTCTGCATTCGTGCAAAAAAGTCTTTATCATCAACACTGGGGGTATATACGTTCAGGTTACTAATTTCTGTGCTGTCTAGTGTCCCCTGTATCAGGACATACCGTCCGCTGGGGTCCGCCTCGGAGTTTGTTAGCTTAAACGGTACCCCAGGTGCCACCCAGATCGCCACCCCTTGAATGTAGGTGAAGAAGGGTCAAATCTTGCTACTTTCCTCCACTAGTGTTCCTGGGTCTCCCAAAGCTCCTCACCCGGCTCATTCTCAATGTCCCCTGATCGCGCCACAGCACATTATCCCACTGTTCTAGCCTTGCCTACACCACCTATGGAGCCTCAAAGAAATTCATCTTGTCATGTGTGATCACTCGGAGCCGTTCTGGGAACATCAACATATAAGGTACTCCCATGTTTCTGAGTTTTTGCTTTACTTCCAGAAAAGACTTTCTTTGGGACTGTACCATGGGGTTATAATCAAGAAAGGTGGTAATATTATGGTTCTCATATTGTAGTTCTCCTGCTTTCGGGCTGCCCTGAGGATACAGCCCTTGTACCAATGATTACAAATCCATGCAATCAGGGCTCTCGGGGGAGATCCCGTGGAGGCATAACAGCCAGGGCTCGGTGCCCCCTCTCCACTACAAACAGGTGTGACAACTCCTTCGGTCTGAGGTGGGGGTAATACATTCCTCTAGGAAGAGCTCAGTCGATTCCCTCTCCTCTCATTCGGGGAACCCCACTAGTTGCAGGTTATTACGGCGGGACATGCCCTCAGCGTCTTCCACCCTATTTTCCAGGATTTTTGTGGCAGCTATGAGCCGTGTGACCTGATCCTTGAGAATGACAACGTCCTTGTTCAATTCCCCAGTTGAATGTTCTGCAGTGGTCACTCACTCCACTACTTCATAGAGGTCTGTGGGTAGTAGACCGACTTCAAGTGTGACCATGTCAATTTTCCCTTCCAGGGCTGTGCATGACTCCTGGATCGGCTCAAGGATGGCTGCCCTCGATGGCTCCTCTTCCTGCTCTGGCAATGGGTGCCCTGTCTGCAGTGTGGTGAGAGGCGACAGGCCCTGAGACATAGCATATCCAGTGATAGTGTTGCTTTGTTGGCCCATGGCTGTCTTATCTTTCCCCATGGTAGGTGTCGAGGTGGCTGGTTCTGTGTACTTGTTCATATGGCCAGCCCACGGCTGTCAATCACTCCAGGGAGGTCCTCAACAGTAGCGTGACTGTCCAGTCCTCTCCATGGGTTGCCCCCAACCATTGCTGCACAGAAGGATCCCACCAATATTGCTACATTCCTATGTTTTCGTGCATCTCACCTTTGGCTATGCCAGGTCTCTGTGGTTGCGGACTGCTTCTGCTTTGTAGCACGTTCAGGGCCTATCCATACTTGAAGGATCCCCTTTATGCCTCTTGGATGTCAGTTTGTGCATCAGGCTAGCCTCACAGGACCGCAACAGTCCCCCCCGAATCTCCCTCCTGCAGAAGCAACAGTAGCACAACGCCTCCCACGCCATCATCCACCACCCTTCGGGGTACCTGTTGGTTCCTGGTCACCACGCCCTCCAGGTCCTCTAGTGGGCTGAAGGTGTGTCTAGCTTCCACCCCTGTTTGCCGCCTCCACACAAGTTATTCAGGGAAATTGAGTGGGGGTTGAAGGCCCAGGGAGCATCTCCCGTTCTCTGTGTGAACTCACCGTCTGCTGTCGCTTTCTCCTCTGTAGCACCAGCATTGATTGTCTATTGGGCACACACAGGCCGAATTAGCATTGGGTGGCACCCTGGCAGCCCAGTCACCAGGCGGGGACAGCAGCCGCCACCGATATTGCTCGTACTCGGCCGGTGGTTGGTGCCAGGCCACCCCAGGGGCCCTGGCAAGTTCCCAAAGGAGTCGCTGTGAGCGCCAGAGCCTCCTTCACCACTCCACATCTGGTGATTGTGTCTCAGTTCATTCTCCCGGGGAGGCCCCGCAGAGGCTGCGAAGTCGGCCCTCCACCTCATCCAGAGGATTGCTGTCATGGGATAGTCCACCTGCACCGGATCGCCCTCAGAATCCACGGGGAGGGCTTTCAGTGGGTCCCTGTTGGACATACGGGCCCCCTGCGCTGATCCTCTCCTGCACACCTTCTACATCACACCTTTGGTCCTCAGCTGTTGGCTCGTTGTGCTCCACTCTCATTAAGGCCACAGCCTCACCTTGGCACAACCGGGGTCCCAACAACTAAAATCCAGGCTGCTAGTAACTCTATCGGGCAGGATTATGCAGGATAATTGTAAGGGGCTGTGGAGCTCTGGCTCACTGCATCCGACTGGCTATCTTGCCGATCCATGCCCCCAGGTGATAATCTTTAAAGGGTTGGGAATTGGGCCAGGCTCAGGGGCAAGGAGGTAATATCTAAAGCAGTACAGCAGTTGTCATTAAGAAAGGAACTTGTGTTACCATTCCCCACAGCAGCAAACTTGCTCCTGCCCCCCCCTGTCCCTGGCCCGCATGGTCCTCATCCCCTTAGTTTACATGGCAGGATCTGCAAAAAAACACGTTTACTTAGTAATATCAGGAAATTTCAGTATCTGTCCAAGTAAAAATGCACCTAAAGAATTAGAAATTACTGCTAGTGAAGCATCACTTTGAAAGAGCTACTTCTACATTTTAAAAATGAAATAGTCCAAAATGTAGCCCAATACAGAATTTTAGAAATGGAGGAAATGGTTGGGAAAAATCTTGAAGGCAATGAACAAGGGAATGAGACGATGGGAAGGGAGTGGTCTGGGGAAAAGTAAACGCAAGATAAGGGAGAGGTTGCATCCATAGTAACAAACAAGGGGAAAATGAAAGGACAAATCCAAAGGAAACACACGAAAATAAAGGGAAGCAACAGAAGGGAATATCAAAGTAAACACAAAGAGTGTGTCTGCTTAACCTAACAAACATTAATATAGATAAAAAGGGAAGTTATAGAAAGTTAGAAAAAAAGTTTGGAAAAATACAAAGAACGAAAATATGGAAGGCCATGCTGTTTAAGAAAGAGGTGAGATTAAATATTTTTTTAAACAAAGAATAGTAATTAAACATGACATGGTATTGTATTGTAACTGTATTGTAATTGCATTTATATAGAGCTTACTACCCCTGACGAGAAGTCGACGGGCTTTTTCGGCGAGTAGCACGCTACTCCGGAATCCATAAGGATTAGTGGTGAATTAGTATAGTGAAATATAAAAGTAATTTGAGTGGTGAATATTAATCAGTTATTTGGATTGAGAAGGATAGCGGAGGGATGGAAGAGGGAAAAGGTTTGCATTTATATAGCGCTTGTTACCCCTGATGGGATGTTGAAGCGCTTCTTTTTTTGGCAAGTAGCACACTACTCTGGAACCCATTAAAGGATTAGTGTTGAATTAGTTTAGTTTAGAAATTAAAGGATTAGTGTTGAATTAGTTTAGTTTAGAAATATGAAAGTAATTTGAGTGGTGGAAGTTATTCAGTTATTTGGATTGAGAAGGGTAGCAGAGGGATAGAAGAGGGACAAAGGTTTGCATATATATATATATATAGCGCTTGTTACCCCGAATGGGGTGTTGAAGCGCTTTTTCGGTGAGTAGCACGCTACTCCGGAACCCTTAAAGGATTAGTGGTGAATTAGTTTAGTGAAATATAAAATTTGAGAAGCGGACATGTTAGTCTGTTATATATACCGGAAGTCACTGAGGAGTTCTACGACCATTTAGAGACGGGAAAACAAGGGCCTGGAACTCTGATTCAGTCGCTTGCTACAGCCTTATAATGTACACTGCTGAGGAGGCGTTATGCTGTTTAAGTAGTGGGGAAAAAGCAAAACATTAAACCAAAGTTGATGTAATTAATGTAGGCACCAACACCGCCACTTGCAGGCCTAAAGTAGAACTGCACCTGTTGGAACCTGGCTAAGAGCTTTTGACTTTTTTTTAGGTCTCGCCTACGCAGCGCGCATGCGCTGCGTAGGCAAAAAGACCTTTTGGAATCGCTTCGGCTTTTCAGCCAAAAACATGCACGCGTTCCATTGCCTTCAATGGCAACGCGTGCACGTTTGGCGATTCACTTGCGGGAGCGAGCGGCGCCATATGGTAGCAATTATCGCTCCTGGCGCCGCTCGCTCCCGCAAGGGAAACGCTTTCACATTTGCCGACAGTTTTTTTTTTCACTAGAGGCGCGCACGCTTGTTTTTTTTTGTTTCCCTCTTGTTACAAATGTGTTTCCTACACTGCCTGGAGCTCGGGGTTGCTCTCTCTTTAGGTTCCTTGTACGGCCGTCCCTTACAGAGCTCTGACCCCCTTCCCTTGGAGCCTAGTTCGTGCTGTAAAAAAACCCCCGACATATAATGGTAGTATATTAATACGTTGAGCAATAGTAGCACTTGTCAATAGGCACAGAAACGGGCTCTCATCATCTTCAATTGGAAATATAACCGCTCGGAACATGCCGACCGAGGGTTGACCAAGGAGACTTCGCTGCCACTAAATCTGGGCGGAATTAACATAACAATAACTTGCATTAAAATTTAAACGCCTGCATATTGTTTTCTAAAGCTCTGCCAGAGCACGTGCTCTACCTGACAACCGGGCGCTCCTCTCCCAGGGCTTATCTCGAGCTCCCGGGGCCAGTTTGTCGAAAAGCAGAGTCTCGAGCGCGTGGGGTGACGTAGGGGTTGCAGCTGCAGTCACCGGTGACCCCTAAATGAAGTTTGCCATCCACCACGGGTCTTGAGCACTTCCACCACGCAGACAGTGACAGGGAGTGGGGATTGGGGGGGACGAGTCTTCAAACGAACACCGAAGAAGGCACAAGTTAGGGGCAGATAACCGTTTCCCCTAATAAAGGCACAGGGTGATTTCCTTTTGGAAAGGGTCAGGTCTCAGACCTAACCAACCAGGACAGACACAAAAACAAAACAGCTTCAAGGCACTGTTGTTGCTCCTAAACACAAAACATTGCAAGCAGTTGATCACATAATGGAACATAGCAATTAGGGGGTGAAGGGATAATAGGTGGTGGCAAAAAGATTAAAACATTGAAGACTTTTGGCCATAAGTGATCTTGTTGGCTAAATTGGTAGCTTTTACTGCAGCTTATTTAAGACTGACATGGAACAGTGGCTGAGAGAACAGAAACAGCTTGTCCTCAGCAGAGCTGCTTTCACCGGCAGTGTAAGCAATTCCTACAGGGCCAGCATTTACAATAACCTCTTTCTGATGCCCCATTAATTTTAGAGGTGACGTTTCTGTAAAACAGCAGATGGTTGCTACCCCCAGGCTGGGGCTCTCTATGTGAGACTCCCTATGTTATAAAGTCCTAGCTTCAAAGATCCAAGTCTAGAAGTGTGCAAATTTTGTGTAATTTGTATTTGCATAATTGTATAAAATTTTAGAGAAATCATGCAAAATGTAAAACCGGCATTCGGTGCTGTATTTTAGTGCAGAGTTCATCTTTGTGTCCATTCTGAAAAGGAGGAGGCATTTGGAGCTAAAAAAGTGACGCAAAGAACACAAGTAGCCACTCACGTTCTAGTTCTTCGTGTTGTCCCTGTGTGCTCCCGCTACATTTTTGCCACAAACGGCACGTAGTTATACGACGTGGCATAATAGTGGCTTCAGGCTACTGTTAGACTCAGGATTCCAGGTCTAGCCCAGCCATCATTAGCACTACGGTCAGGGTAATTGCTTTGATTACATTCTTCGTTAACTTCTGATAACGTAAGCTATGTGTATTTCTGTATGTAACAGAGTTAAAATCGAATTCAGGATTCCAACGTATGGATATTCAAACTTTAAATTTCAAACTTCTTCCTTATGGTGCGCTCCTCCCCCTCACATAAATTATACTGGTCATTAGAGTCAAACCTGCCCCTGCTGACATCTTCTTGGAGTGCCACCTTTCTGTAACACCCAGAACTTTCTGTAAGTACTCAATGAGCAATGATAGTCCCCACTGCCATATATTTGCTTCTGTGGCCCTCGTTACCAATTGTGCTATTTCACGTGGAGCGATAACTCCAGGTGAAACTACGCATCATGCAGTTCCAACTCTCTCCAGAGTGGAACCTTCAAACATTCATAAATCCCCTCACTCTCTCTGCCCTTCCTCCACTCTTGCCTTACATCATCTGACAGGATTACAATCTTCGTTCTCATCCTGGCACCTGACTGACTGACTGACTCTCTCACTCACTGAGTGACTGACTGACTCTCTCACTGACTGACTGACTGACTCTCATTCTCACTGACTGACTGACTCTCTCACTCTCACTGACTGACTGACTCTCTCACTCTCTCTCACTGACTGACTGACTCTCTCTCTCACTCTCACTGACTGACTCTCTCACTCTCACTGACTGACTCTCACTCTCACTGACTGACTCTCTCACACTGACTGACTGACTCTCACTCTCTCTCACTGACTGATTGACTCTCACTCTCACTGACTGACTCTCTCACTCTCACTGACTGACTGACTCTCTCTCACTGACTGACTGACTCTCTCTCACTGACTGACTAACTCTCACTTACTGACTGACTCTCTCACTCTCACTGACTGACTAACTGACTCTTTCACTGACTGACTGACTCTCTCTCTCTCACTCTCACTGACTGACTCTCACTCTCTCTCACTGACTCTCTCACTCTCACTGACTGACTGACTGACCTTCACCCTCCTGTTATTTATCCCCCCCCATAACAAAAAAACCCATAACAAGCAACCATTGGGACAGGTAGATAGCAGTTACCAGCATTACAAGGACAAAAGAAAACTCAAGACAATATTTATTGTTAATACTTTTTTAATATGGTCGTTCAGTTGTACATAATGCTTTCTTGGTCATATATATAAGGTAACAAAAATGTTTCTGACACTTCTTTATTATAACTTTTCAGCATGCTGCAGACTTCTGTGCAGCACAGCTTAAAGACATAGGCAAAGTCAATATCTCTGGCTAAACACTTATATGGTCCTAAAGGCGAGACCTATTGGCCATGCCAATGCTTGTTTTAATACAGATGCTTTCTCCCATAAGAAGGAGTGTGCAAAAAGGAAATTACCCATCGCCGAGCCCAGGGGGCACTTCCTGTCAGGATAAACTGCACCAACAGGACCAGCTGCATCGAATCAGTAGGGCGCTGGACGATACAACAGAACGTGCTAAACAGACCCTGTCAAAACGAGAACTAGTTAATTAGGAACATACAAAGCAAGAAACGAGCCTCTACCAGACACTGCACAGACATTCACACCACTCAGTTTTGGGTACTCGGTACGGGTAGAATCCGTTGGTCAGAGTTCGAATCCGGTGATGGACAAATTGGCGTCTTATCTTTCTGCGTCGTGTAGTAGCGAACATGGGGGCATATCTACAAGGGCTTTATCTCAGTTTTTCTGGCTTTAAAAGCCAGAAAAACGGAGATAAAACTATCGCCCTATCAACAAGAGGGTGCTAACATGCATAATCGCATGTTAGCACCCTTTTTCCCGACGCCCCCCTTTGCATCTCTAAAGAGATGCAAAGTGGGCGTCACTGGGCGTACCCCGGATGGACTGCCTTGCAAATATCGCTGATGTTCACATCGCGATATTTACAAGGCAGCCCATAGGATTTTAGTAGACGTTAGATTTTGGCGAAAACGGCCGTTTTCGCCAAAATCTGACGTCTGCTAAAATCCTGACTTACCTATGTTAGACATAGGGGGTGGATTATGCTGATACGACCACAGGGTCGTATCAGCAAGGTTACTCGCCGTTTGCAGGGAACATCGCTGGAAAACCAGCGATGTTCCCTGCAAAACGGCGATAACCTCGCTATCTCTGGAATTTTTATCGCCCTGGGGAAACGCGTTGTTAATAACGCGCTACCAGGGCGATAAATACCAGAGATAGCCTGCGTTAGGGAATTCGTCGCTCAGCACGGCCAGCGATAATTATCGCTGGCCGTTGATAATATGCCCCTAAGAAAGTGAGATGAGGTGAGGTTTAACAAAAGGACATTTACAGCACTTCTAAACTGCACCACTGGATCAGCAAGTTCGAAATCAAATAAATCACGTGATCGTCCTTATCAAAAACTGCAAATGGTCACAAAGCTGTAAGACATTCTCTAACACCAGAGCGGCGGCCTCTCGAACAATGGAAATGTGGCTTGATTAGTTGTAAAGAAAACTACTGTAACATACTTTGGGCCTTAGAATATCTATCCTAGGCAGGCGATCCGTTTCAGTGCATCTAAAGTTGACAGTCTGCATAAAGCATTATTTTTTATTTATTTCTTATTTACAGACTGCATTCACAGCTCTAAAGTGTGTTTTCCGGCCAACAATGATACAGATCACCAGATGACAAAGTCATAAGAACCGATTAACAAAACAGAAAGATGTTTAAAGCATTTCTAAATTCAAAATGAGTTTTTGATCTTGTGTAGTTGGACTGGCAGTACAGACCACAGTCTAGCCCAGGCTCACTAAATCTAAGGGACATGCAGGCACATGCATCAACCATTTTTGCGAGCACAAACGGTGCGATTCGCAAAAGTCGGCCGTTTGCGCCCACAAAAAGGGCATTTGCGATGCATCAAGGTTCAAGGCACTCGCAATTTAAGAATTCGCAATTAATTGCGATTTCTCAAATTGCGATTGCATTTAAGGAATCGCAATTTGCGATTCCTTAAATGCAATGCAAGAACCACTTTAGAATAGCGATTTCGCTACTAGGGGGCACAAATTACCATCAAGTTGGACTTGATGGTAATTTACAAAAGCTTTGAAAAATGCACTAAAGTGCATTTTTCAAAGTTATAGAGTTACACACACACATGCCCTTGGGGCATGTGTGTGCGCAACATGTGTGCACAGAGCAATTTCAGGGGTGCAACAGGGTGTCCTTTTGACACCCTTGCACCCTTGAAATTGCATGCACAATTTGCGAGTACCTATTGGTACTCGCAAATTGCGCATGCAATCTCTCATTCATTCCTATGGGCCTGTAGGCCCATAGGAATGAATGGGAGGGCATTCCTTAATTGCGACTCTCAATTTGCGAGTCGCAATTAAGGAATGTTTGGGAATCGCTAATTTTATAGCGATTCCTTCATGCATAGGCTTTTGCAATTGCTTAATTGCGATTCCTTAATAATCGCAATTAAGGAATCGCAAAAGCCTACATTGATGCATGTGCCTGATGGAGCATTAAGGACGAATCAGATTGCAGAGTCCTCCCCTTAAATTATTTAACAAATCTTTCCTTCATTTGCATAATGGTTATACCATAGGGATTTTGTGCATACAGCATGCTCTTTTGAAACCAATGCACTGTTTTACTGATTGCTAATGGAGCTTTGTCCTTACTTGTGTTACATCTTGAAATGTTCCCATCACAGCCAATGTCTCAATAGTAATGTTTTGAATGCACAGAAGATTCAGTCACAAAGTTTCATTGATTTCCAAGAAGTTACTATGGCAATAATCAATATTGAGAAGCACATGTGCTGAGAAAAACTTAGCACATCATGACTTTAGTAAGAAAGGAGGATATTCCCTAAGAGGTTCAAAGCATAAAAGTATGAAGAGGAACTCAAACTTACTTGAGCTTTAAGGAACCAAATGATACTCAGCCTATTCCCAAAGGATTTGACTTTACGTGAGGGAACAGCAGGGGGTGGGATTCCTAGAGAAAGAGGCGATATGCCACTGGCACTTTTTCCTGACTTTTAACAGTGCTGTCTGGTTCCCATTCAGTTTAAGAAAGGTCTGACTCAACCACAGCTGTATTATGCTGAGACAATCTTAGAGGTTAGTGACTTGAGTGCTGTTCTTATACAGCTGCAGGAGCAAATAAATTCAATATCTGTGCCTCAGTTTGGCCAAAACCCAGGCTGCCGGAAGTCAAATCAATCGACTTCTGCAATGTCGGGTGCGAGCGTGCAAGTAATGATCCTCTCCAAAGATTTACCCAGAATAAGGAAAATGAAACTGAAAATGTACTTGTTCCCATAACTACTCATTGGTATATTTTATTTCTGGTATTTAGCTCCAAGAGGTTCTTTGGGCATATACAGATTCTAAAAATATTATTTATATAAATGTGCCTTTTGATTGGAGGGACACCCAGTATTCAAAAGCAGCAGACCCTCTGATTGGATCAGCCTATCAATCAGAGGTGATAAAAATCTGGCCTTAGTGGTCAGTTGTTGTTTATGACTGGTCTATGATTCTGAAGAGACAGCTTACACCGGGTCCGTCCAAGGAAGCTTGCTCACCACGTCTGGAACTTGAGGAAGTTTTCTCTATGACTGATTCATTACGCTGCAAAGGAATGTGCCAGTTTGACGAGGAGCAAGTGCATCAACAGCATAGGTCAGAGAGCCAGCTGTTCCTGTGAGGCTTCAGGAGCTGGCGCTTTGAACAAGGAAATTGCAGACAGCTGCTCAAGATCCGGGCCGGACTGACCGTAGCGGGCACCGGGCGTTTCCCCGGTGGGCCGCCAGGGTGGGGGCCGTTTTTGTTACCGGGGGCCTGCAATATCGGCCTCTGGTAACAAAATCAACCGAAACCGGCACTTGCAAACAGCTCGGCCGCACCCGCTCAGCCCCCACAAGGGGGCCGGCCGAGCAGTTTGCCAGGGCCGGTTTCGGTTCCCAGTCCGGCCCTGCTCAAGATAAGGAAGCTTGCAGCACATCAACGGAGGCAGAGGGATATGGGGAAGGTTGATTTCAGTCCTTGAAGGTGAGATCGCTTTGCCCAAACCCCTCCCCTGTGTTGTGGGAGCCTGTGTGGGACTTCCAGTTACAAGAGGTAGCTGGGGAATGAAGTCCGGTAGAACAGCACCCCCCACCTTTCTTTTTGTGATATCTGGGGGTATACGGATATGCAGTGGCTTTTTTGGAGGGGGCAGCCACCTTCGGGATGCACATGGGTAAGAGACACAAGCATACAGTGATGGCACGTCGTTGCGTGTATGGGTGCAATTCTGAGGTGTGTGGATTTAAGTTTGGGGGCATGCGGGCACACACACACATGCATGTAGAGCACACATCAACCACCAAACCGTCTCACTCTGAAACCCATTACAAGTTAACAAAACCTTAGTACAAAAAGGGCTATTTAGGTAAATCAGCTGGTGTGCTTAGGAGTCTTTTTCCAAGCAAACAAGAAGCCTTGAGTTATTTACAGTCCCTTCCCAGAACTGAGGGTTTCATGTACCAGAAGAGCAGTAGCCGAACCTGATTTGCGGAACCTTGTGCCCAGCAGATATTGTGTCTTGGGCTGCCCTGTCCTGTTGACACTGTGTCCCCAGCCCCCTTGAACCCAGTTTACTGCCTCAATGTGTCCTTGTTTTATACTTGAGTGACTTTATAACCACTTGGTGTTGTATTGTTCAACTATAACTCTTATCAATCCCCTAATGTACCTCTTGTAAATGTTACCACATGTAAAGCGCTCTGATACCTACGGGTCTCGCTAGCGCTATATCAAACTCAAAATGATAATAATAATTTACATAACCACATAAAACAAAGCATGTACTTGCTGCAATTAAACATGTGCTACTTTTAGGATTTTGAAAAATGACTAATTTTCACATTTCCCTCCATCACAATTATTCTTGATAGGATATAATAATTTAGATGAAAAATCAGCAAACTTTGAGAAAAGAATTGCCATCCCCTTAATGTGAACTTATGCTAGCATTGGGAAATAATGGCTATAAATTGACCATACTATATCAACACAAGTTGTCTTCGGTGTGCTAATTTCACCTTGGCTTCAAAACGTAAGACAAAACGATTTAGAGTTTTATTTTGTTGGAAAAACTGTTCGCTACCCACAACTTGAAGTTTAATTACCAAACTGCAGGCCCATTCTGAACACATCCATTAAAGGGTTTTCTTTCCATTTTTTAAGCCGAGAGAGTACCTCAGCTGAAAGCATTAGAAAGAATGCTGAGGTCACCTAATTTGAAAAAGTTCGGATTTTGTACCATTAAAACGTCTTTCCGTGAGAAAGTTGCTCACTTTGGTGTAGACACTAGTTTGTTTTGTGCTGGCCGACAGGCTTTTGATGAGTGAAAAGGTTAAGTAAAAATCGGCTTCTTCTCTGTCTGCTCATCTGTGAGATCCCCCTGGATTCTGACTTTTAAAACTCTGCTCTTTCTCTAACAGGTGCTGGGCAGGGATGCATCAGTTCCACAAGCCATTCTAATTGGCCAAACTGCCAACCAACCAGGTTAACTAAAGCGTAAAAATGAGTGGGAACAGCTCTTCTTTGTGAGATCCTTTCACAGCTATGGCTCGGAATGCATTGTTTTTTCCCTATTAGTAGTTTATGCATAATGTAAGAAATCAAACGTTTGTATTTTTTATTCAATACCAAAGTCAGTGATGTGATACACAAAGAGGTGAAGGGGAAATGCAAACTCACACAGAAAATGCTGAGACTGCATTGTGATAGATTTTTTTGACAGAACTTTGCATTATGCTGGATCGATTATTCATCTTGGCTGCAGAATGCTTGTAAATTACTGTAATTGAAACTGGGAAAAAACAGCGAATGTATTAAAGTGTATATTTTCCTTTCTAAGTGTTCGGGACTAGTTGATGGATGGAAAATCTGCCGAAAAATATAGGTTCTTCCGCCGTTATTGATTTTGAGTGAAATAATGTTTCCACTTCACAATCTGATGTCATATTTGAGTAGTGTGACAACCTGTCTATGTTTGAAGAAATGTTCTGCAATTTACCTTGAATATATTCTGAAATGCGAAGGTCAAAGTTATTGGAAAATAACCATCTTTACCTTTTGAGGACCTTCTTCAAAATGTATCAACAGCATTTACTATTTCTCTGGATTAAGTGTCATTCCGATTATAGCCCATTTAATTTTCCTCTTGATAAAAGTAACATTTTTTGTGTCTTATAATGTGAGTGAAAAAGTGGCACACAATTAGCACTGTAGATCCTGGACAGAACAGAGAATAGCAATTCCCGAGTCAGAAGACAAGTGAGATCTTTTTTTAATATCAAGAATATTCTCAGTGGGTCAAATATGTTTTTCTTTGAACACGTACACAATATAAAACATTTAAAAAACGGGAACGCATAGTTAATTTGAAAATACACAGAAGAGTAAAGGAAAAGTGTAGCTCAGGCAATTTGTGTTAAATATAAATAATATACAAGTAAAAATATACATCCTAACCAATTTTACGCTCATATTTGGTATTGTGTGTTTGCAGTGTCTCTGATGTTAGATGTATTCATGAATGTGTGTAGGGCGTTGTTCATTAGCTGTAATTGATAAACTCTGCAGCCCAGTAATTGTCTTTGTCAGTACTTTGCATGGACCTCGATCTAATTTTTTGACGATTCCGTCAGGCAAATCTAGGTATTTTGCTCAATTTTGAGTTTGTTCATTTCTGTATTTCCCTGATTGCACACCTTTGTCAGTGCGGTCGAAAGTGCAGTACTGTGTGGGCCAAATGGCAAGCACACATGAACAGAACCACAGCACTTGGGCACCAATGGCACATGAAGAAATTCCCACCTACAATTATGAAACCAATTGTACGTGGGTTTTCATGGGAGCATGCTCGGATCTTGAAATATCCTAGCAGGTTAGTGTCAGCATTACCTGCAGTGTTCTTCAGTCACATCCTCGAGACTTAAAAAAATTCAGAAGTTGAAGGAAGGGACTAGGTTTCCCCTTTATCTCAGTTATGAGGAAATTAATAAATTACCTATAAAAGGGCAGTTATTTAGTCAAATTGATCCCACTGTAGGTATGGGATCAACATCTCAGCATGATCTTACAAGAAACTTGGGTTCTAATTTAAAGTCTGGGGAATGGTTTAATGTTCATCAGCATGGCAGAGTATTTACTACTCACCTTGAGAGAGATCTCATCCATGTTGAAAGATGGCCACCAGCCCTGGGGACATCTCTGTACATTGGCAGGGGCTGCTGTGGGTTCCTGCCATTGTTGAAAATGTTTGATGGATGGCTCCACCATCAAAATTGTCAGCTGGCTGTCAAACTTTTCCAAAGTTTTCTATTTTTCAGAAATAAACTCTCAAAACTGGAGTTTATTTATTGGAAAATATAATGGGGAATGCCCCCCACACCATGGGAGTTTTTCTCCATGGTGTACAGGTAATTTTTTTTTACCTTTACTGTTCCTCATCACCAGGTTATAAAACATCCAACTGCCCACTTTAAATTAGGCGGACAGTCAGATGGCTTACTTCCAATGGCCCATACTTCATCAGGCCATGTATGCTGGCCCAACTCTGCAACCGCATAGACCATTTCAAACTCCTGGATCAATGCCAATCTGGTTTCCGCCCGGGCCATAGCACAGAGTCGGCACTAATGCACATTGTCGATGATGCGCTAAGAATGCTGGACCACAATGAGTCGTGCCTACTGATCCTTCTTGACCTCTCGTCAGCATTTGATACTGTCAAACACGACAACCTAATTCACCTCCTGGAACACATGGTGGGGTGGTCTGGGCCGGTGCTTAACTAGTTCTCTTCGTTCCTCCAGAATAGATCTCAAAGCTTCAAGACTAACCAATCCCTGCACTCTCTCCCACGCTCTTTAACTTGTTCATGGAGCCTCTAACAGAAATTCTGAAATCATCCAGCATTCACTATCACATGTATGCGGATGACACCCAACTTTATTTGACGATCGCCTCCCCTGAGGACATTCAATCCCTCAATTCAGTCTTGCTGGAAACACAAAGTTGGCTGACATGGAACCACCTGAAGCTAAATGCACTAAAAACAGAATTCCTCCTAATCTCACCCCACAAGCAATCTCCGGTCATGGAGCAATGGCTAAATCAGCATACTGCTCTCAACTGTAGACCTCACCTCGTGGACTCGGCATCCTCGCTTGGTATTATATTAGACAAAAATCTAAACATGCAAAAGCACATCAGCTCCCTCACTAAAGGAGCGAATTTCCAAATCAGCATCCTAAGGAAGCTCAAACCCTTCCTCCCTGCTCATGACCTAAAGGTTGCAGTGCAAGCATTAGTGATCGCAACGCTGGACTATGGCAGCGCAACACTCTGTGGCTTGCCCAGAGCGAAAACGGCTCCTCTTAGGGTGGCCCTCAACTCTGCTGCTAGGCTCTTAACGGGTTCTAAAAAATACAACCACATCTCTCCGGACCTGCTGGCCCTGAAGTGGCTCCCATATGAATCTCGGATACAGTTGAAAATTGCATGTATGGATCACAAAGCCATCCACTTCAAGACCCCACTTTACCTCGCTCAGAAACTTGAGCTCTCCTGTGGTACAAGAGCCTCCAGAGGTGCCAGCACCCTCCTTCTCAAACCACAAAAATTCAAGAAAAAAAAGACTTACAATCGTGCCTTCTCAGGCATGGCGCCGAGGATCTGGAACTCTCTCCCCCCCCCCCAAAGTCAGGGTGATCCCTTCCACTGTCCGCTTCAAAATGGAAGTTAAAGGACTCTTGATGAAGAAATATTTGCCTCAGTCCGCCTTCCCCACTTGACCTGGGGTCCTGAGCTGCAGCTTGTAGCCCAGAGGTTTTGCTCGCGTGAGTGTTGGACATTTTTAATAATCTTTTGTACATTTCGCTCTGTTGACTATGTATGTTTGCCTATACCCTTCCTTGCTGCATTATCTGTAAAGTGCTCTGATAACCTCGGTGGTCTTGTTCGCGCTATATAAAACTTTATAAATAAATAAATAAGAGGAGTATGCCAGCAATGGAGCCACAATAGGCTTCATAATTGATACACTGACCCAAAATCAGGTGAGAGTTGGTGCAGAGGGTACTCCGTCGTTGTTACAACAGAACACCCTCTCAGCCAAACTCTAAATCAGCTCCTTGGATTTTAATAAAACATTTGATACATTTCAATGCAGAAGATGGGTAAGAATGTGGAAGGTCAGTATGACAGGAGCTAGCGTATAAAGCTACCCAGGCAAATGACTAACAACAACAAATTCTGATGAATAAAACAAATTCTTAGGCAAGGAATGCAGCCATTGCTGCGCCTAAGTGACTTGAATGTGATTTTCAGAAAAACAATTAGCAGGATACTGTGTTCTTGACATGGCAACGTATTGAATGCCTTTTATCTTTAAACGTTAATCAACAAATTGTTTTGTGTCTCATGGTCACTTACTAAAGCAAACTACAAAATGTTCAGCAAAAATGAATAAATTAGACTCAGCCACTGGTCATTGCTCTGGCAATATCCCAGTCCATTTTGTTTCTTCCACTTTGCCACTGTAAACAGATACCAGTCCTATGGAACTCAGACTTAGGGCCTGATTTACAGTTTGGAAGATGGGCACTCCATCACAAAAGTTATAGATATCCAGTCTGTCTTATTACAAGTGCATTAGATCTTTATGCACTTGAAATGTGGTGGCCAGGCTATTCATTACGTTTGTAATACAGTACCTGTCTGCCGAACTGTAAATCAGGCTACTAGTTCTGCTTCAACAGAAACAATTTAGCCCAAACTACACCATCAGGTCATCTCTAGATGGGAACACAATCAACACATGTTAATTCTTACATGATCTCTCCTTTTGTTTGGTCTACCTTTTAATGTTGTTTTACATGATTTTATAGAATGGTATTGAGACCCGGATTGATACAGATGACCACCAAAGCATGCAAACTGTAAAAAATGGTTCTTGTGTCTGAGCCACAGACAAAGTTAGCATCTGTAGACATGGTATCACCCCTTTGCAAACACATTCTACCAACATCTGTAGCCGTGGTATCATCCCTTCTCACACTCTTTACATCATGGCAATGGCTTCTCCATTTCGACCCTGAAGAGCTGGACGATTAATAATGAATAAAGTAAAAGCAGCACTTGTTAAGAGGCAACGGTTGGCAAGCTGTGAAAAAATTGACCTTGGACAAGATTTAGAAGCGATGCAAATATGGACCTAGGTGGTGTGGCAGATGAAATAAATTATACTCTACAGATAATGTGGATTTAAAATGTATATCTTGGTTCTCAATCTCATTGTTTTCTATTTTGCTAAACCTTTTACCCTGTCGACAGATTATGGTTTGGGAAAACTTGTGTTGGAAACTCATCTGACAGAGCTTTCTTGTTGTGTTTGCATGTCGCACAATTTCAGGAGGTTTTTCGATGACTTTATGTCATCAGGAACACTAGGTTCAAGCCCTGTGAGCATTCAGATAACCAATTTCATTCTGGGTGTTGTAGTTCAAATAAACTAAATGAACCAAATGGAAAGCAATTAAAGATTACAATAGTTTGTAAAAAATAAAAGACGGTAGTTCTATATCATGTCGATAATAGTATTGCGTCGTATTGTAGCCTTACTTTTAAAACATAACAGTACTTCTATTTTCTTTATCGCAAAGAATTGTAGGATGCGTTTTAGAATTACAGAAACACTCTCCGAGGCAATTATCTAATCAGTTAATTGTCCAGCCAATGTGTATTTTCTGAGCTGGTCTTCCTGGCCAGAAAACCTTATAGTTAAGTTTCTAGGAAAACAAAAGTTCAAATGAGATAAGCAATTAAAAATGGGTGACAGATAGACTACCATTTTCGTTTAACTTAAGACAAAATATCCTTTGGTTTAGATATGAATTTGTAGCCTCTGGATAGCCCATGTATTTACTAAAGATTTTTAACTGTTATAATTATTTATACTGTGCTTTTATGATAGCCACTGCAAATCGAATAAAAAAAATCTGGCTCACTGACTGGACAGTCTGTCTTGTGATTATGCAGATCCATGAAAAAACAAAACCCTGGTCTGAGTCACAAAGACATTTTAAGCCTAAAACATACATTTACAGATAAAACAAATCCTTCATTTACACTTGCCAAGAATTTACCAAAGGCATTCTGGCAGGAAGACACAGGTTTTGCTATTGAGTATTTCTCCTCTACAAGTTCGGAGAAACGTACAGTCGTAACTCTCGGGCAGGTGGGTGGGAAGTGGACTGAACATGACAGGTTAATCTCACAAGCTTGGTCAAACAATGATGGACGAACCCAATAGATGTAATCACTGAAAGGCAGTGTTTGGAATCCACTAGGTGTGTTAAAAGACCCCTCACACACCAACCTAGTTGGTGTCATGCTTCATCATTGGGGTCCCAACCGGGTGGCCGAATGCCCCCCGGTTGTGCTACGACGCCTGGTTACAGCGGAGCTGGTATGGTGCAAGTGTGTGATGTGATCTGGGTTTAAAAATTCCTCTGAGAATCCTTGCCTGTGTATTTATTAGCGGCGGCTCAGGATATGGTTAAAAAGTATGTGTGTAGCAACTAAGAAAGAATTAATTATCTTATAGTTGTTTATGTGATGGGTCTACATGTTTCAGCCCGCAAAAGAAAGTGGGAGGGGCTTTCGTCAGGACCGTGAAAAGTGGTGAGTGGCAAAGTGTATAGTGCCACGTGAAAAAGGTGAAAAAATACTTTTAATAGTACCTACACACGCGATAAGGTGTGTGGACTGAGTGTCTACGTACTTACGGACACTTATAAGAAAGAACAGTATGGCTGAGAAATAATGACGGGAGACCAGATCAGGTTTACAGCGGGTTACGCTCTGAGTTCAAAGTCTGATTGAGGAGCGAACTCCTCCCGAGCCCCGATCAGCTGTTATTTCTCAGCCATACTGTTCTTTCTTAAAAGTGTCCGTAAGTACGTAGACACTCAGTCCACACACCTTAGCGCGTGTGTAGGTACTATTAAAAGTATTTTTCACCTTTTCACGTGGCACTATACACTTTGCCACTCACCACTTTCACGGTCCTGACGAAGCCCTCCCACTTTCTTTTGCGGGCTGAAACATGTAGACCCATCACATAAACAACTATAAGATAATTAATTCTTTCTTAGTTGCTACACACATACTTTTAACCATATCCTGAGCCGCCGCTAATAAATACACAGGCAAGGATTCTCAGAGGTATTTTTAAACCCACATCACATCACACACTTGCACCATACCAGCTCCGCTGTAACCAGGCGTCGTAGCACAACCGGGGGCATTCGGCCACCCGGTTGGGACCTAATGATGAAGCATGACACCAACTAGGTTGGTGTGTGAGGGGTCTTTAACACAACTAGTGGATTCCAAACACTGCCTTTCAGTGATTACATCTATTGGGTTAGTCCATCATTGTTTGACCATAATTACACAGGGGATACGGACGAAGCCCTCCTTTCCCTTGCTCTCCTATTGTTTTGATAATAATCTCACAAGCTTGTCAACATCTCAAATATGAACATTAAGAAAATCTGGCTTAACTCTCTCCCATCCTGGAAATGGTTGTAAGTTTACTCCAGTTAAGTGCGGGAGTAACTTCCGTTCCACGATGGAAAAATGTATTCTCCATGGAGAAAACAAGAAAAGAAAAAAATCCCATTTGCACATCGGGCTCCAATTCCCCAGTACCATTTGTATGCTGTGCATAATTACCCATTGTGCATATTGAAGTCCGAGGAATATCTTACATTTAACTCACAGTAGAATGCCTGGAACCTTGCATCTGGCACAGCTTTACAGACATACGACAGGAAATGATTGTGCATTCTAAAAAGGAGTGAATCTGCACAGTACTCTTACGTGTGCTGATTAGCTACTTTTTTTGTGTGCTATGGCCAGGATTTGGAATCCTTTATTTCTGCAGATTTTTCCAAAGGCAGCTTCAGACGTTAAAATATATGTTTTAGGAAATCATGCTGTTACTTTATTTAAGCTTGACTGTAAACACAGTATAGGTTTTACCTCAACATCCTTATTCCTAGTCCCAGTTCTTACAAACTGTGGGGGTTCTCACATCCCTGACACAAACCCCACATGCTTTAAGTAACTTTCAAGCCTTTCCATGGACTGTCCGTTCCACTTTTGGGCTCTCATGTTGGACAGGTATTTTTGCTGGTTTAGATGCCAGCTCCTGCTGCATTTGGCCAGGCTGAGCACAGATTGGAGGTCACACCTTAAAAATGAACTTATGGAGACTTACCAGATGAAGGCCATTGCCAGGCACTGCCAGTTGCCAAATGTATTTCTCCCCCTATTAAGTATGTTAAGCAGTGCTTGGGGACATGGCCAAGATGGCGACCGGAGCAGACGGGCTCTAAATTGCTCCGGCTAGGCCCCCCGAAATATCCTGTTTCTCTGTGCATCCTGAGGTCCCAGCCATACCCAGAAAGCTAGCACTGGGCTGCCGGTGATCCGACCGGAACAATACGAAGCAACTGCAGTGTGAGACAAGAGGAGCGGGCCCGCGCTGCTGGCTCAGGACCGGGAGGCGAGGCCTGATCACAAGGTCCTGTGGCGCCTGGAGCTTGGGTGTGCATGGACTCAGCCACCCCCATCACGCGATCCCAGAGCCGTCGCCGGAGACGGAGGCTCTAGAGTGCGCCCCTGCTGTTGGCACAGTTGCGAAGGAACTCCCACCGGTGGGCGAGGAGTCGACTGCCCCGGGGGGGGTGAGCCACCACCGCTGAGACCCTGTGGACGCCGGAAACAATCGTGCATCTGCAGCGGGTCTGACTCCTGGGCCGAGCAACCGACCCAGCCTCTCAGAATACTGGCACCACCCTATGGCAGCCCTGGACCCTGTGCTGGTGAGTCCTACCCCGCGGGCCCCACGAGTCAGTGGTGTGCTGTGGCGGGCCTGGGTTGAGAGCGATAGGAGCAGCCCAGGTCCCTAAGAACTGTCAGTGTGTCACGCGAGACCCAGGCCCCACATCGGGGGGGCGGACTTGGGCCTTCAGAAACTGGAACCACACTGTGGTAGTCCTGGGCCTTGGATAGTAGGACCCGCCCGGAACTCCATGACCCGGCGGCGCACCGTGGCGAACCTGGGCCCAGCGCTGTAGGAGCCGCTCTGGACTGCAGATGTTGGTGATGCACCGCAGCGACCCTGGGCCTCGCACAGCAGGAGCCACCCGAGAATCAGACAGCCAGCATTAATTAGCTATTGGGCCCTGCACCACGGAATTTATTTAGGGCTCTGAGAACCGGCGACGTGCGGCTGCAGGCCTTTGCTCGGTGCTGGAGGTGCCGTCCGCCACCCAGGGCCCCCAAGAGCTTGCGACACATCGTGACAGGCCTGTGCCCTGTTTTGGTGGAACCACCTGGGGCTCTGTTGTATGTCGCTGTGAACTCGTTGGGGCTGCCCTCGGGAGTGGTCAACTGATCCCACGAAGCGGGCCAGCGCTGGAACACCGAAATCGTCCCAGCGTGATACGCACAAAGGCATAACACCATCACCTGCAACTGCTGGGGGGAAATTTGGTTCTTCACCTGTGAGATAGAAGCACGCACAACATACTGTCCACACTGAACAGGGGGAAATACCTACTCCAAGAGGAAAGGTAGCTCTAGCTTGGGTTTGCGGTCCGGTGGCCCTCAACTGTAAGCAATACAGAAACATAATAGATCTGGGGATCTACGATCCGAAGCAGTGACTTAACGCAGACACCCTCCTCTTGCCCTTCTGGCACAAAGAGACATCCGCATAAAACAGCATACAGCAAACCTGCAGTGCCCCATAGATACAACACCTCAACACTACCCGCTCGCTTTCCTTCCCCCCCATAACTAAGATGCACAGGACTAAATCAGATAAGCCTCAGGTGCAAGTGGGAACTACGCCTGACTCAGCGGACAGACCATCCGAGACAACTCCCATAGTGGGACAACACCAGGGAACCCCAACCGATCAGGCAGATCATTTCGACGCAATCATAGCAGCCATTCTGGACATCGAATCCACCCTAGGCCCCAAACTCGACACGTTTTGCATAGAGGTGGGACTCTTGCAAGAAGATCAAAAACGTCTAACGGAACGAGTAGAAAACTCGGAATCAACCTTGGCGTCCCTGAGACCCTTGTTTAAGGGGATGGAGGAACAACTCAAGTCATTGCAAAAAGAGGTGGAATATCTGTGTGACCGAGTGGAAGATCAGGAAGGCAAATCGCGGAGAAATAACGGCCGCATAGTGGGCCTTCCAGATTGGGCAGAGGGCCACAGTATGGAACTGTACTTGGAGAAGTGGTTCATAGAGATGATCCTACAAGGCAAGCAATCCAAGTTCTTCTCCGTGGAAAGGGCCCCCAGGGTACCCAGGGGTCCTCCCCGCCCTGGGGCCTCACCGCGTCCGGTGGTGGCCAGACTATTCAATTATCACAACAGGGACCACATCCTACAGGTCACAAGAGCAGGCAGATCATGGACAATTGACAACACCACAATCCATATTTATCCAGATTATACCCTGGTGGTACAACAACGCAGGGCCTCCTTCCTCACAATAAAGAAAAACCTACGCGAACACAGCGTCAAATACGCCTTGCGATTTATGGCCCCCCTGAGGATTCAACATAGTGACAAGACCACCTGTTGCACTACACCAGAGGCCGCGTGGGACTGGATGAAACAAAACGGTCTGGCGACCGCTAGAAACCCGTCCTCCAGACCCCAAGGACAATGGCAGATGCAAAGGCACCATGAGCAGCGATCCAGGCGCCAACCTCAGGGCCCCTCCAAGGCGCAAGTGGAAAGAGCACAAGTGGTGAAGAATGCCGAACGATACGCTGCACTTCAAACCACCACATCCTCAGGGTCTGAACCGGACAACCCACTGGAGGACACCCCATCCCTGACTGACTCTCAAAGGGCAGCTGTGGAAGCAGATGGTCTAGAAGTCACGCCTCAGATGGCAGACGATTTCATGTAACAGGACTTAAACAGGTTTGCCGTTGCTTTATGTAGCTGTGGGCGCTGACTGGGGGCAGGCGCACCGAACTCCCCCCGCATAAGCGCACCCATGTAGACCATGCTGGGACCCAGATGTGGGACCTATGCAGGTGGGCACAACAAGATTATCTTGTAAACCTAGCCCCCTTCCTCACCACTCACATTGTGTGGCTGTTATAGACTTAGTATTCGTTGCCCATTGCTATATTTCATGTAACATTTCTTATGCTCATACATGCTTATACAGTTTTGTATTGCAGCTTAGTGCAGATGGCTAGCTGCCCGTTGGCGCAAAGGCTTGGGAGCGGGAGTTGGGGAATGTTATTGGTTATGATGTCTAACTATTGCCCAAACACGAATTCTGCTACCATGAACGGACTCTATCATTCTTATGTTGAGCAGTACACATACGTTAGCACACGTCTGGTGGATTCACTACTGCGGAGAAGGGACATAGTCCCTTACTTTACCATTTCTCATACAAATGGCTACACGGACAGATAATATTATGCTTCTGCCCTGGAATGTATGTGGGTTGGCGGGCTTCACTAAATGCCATCGGGTGTACCAATATCTAAGGAGGAGAGGGATTACCATTGCACTCCTACAGGAAGCACACTTGACTACACAGACAATCACATCCATGCGAAAGAGATGGAGAGGCACAGTAGTGGGAACCACATATTCGAGCTACGCCAGGGGTACCTTGATATGGGTTGCACCGGGCACACCACTTGAGATACAATCTACACGCACTGACCCAAATTGACGTTATACAATTTTAGAGGGGATACTTAATGGCCGCCCAATAGCGCTAATTTCATTATATGCCCCAAACTCATGTCAAGCCGAGTTTCTGCAAACACTCACACCGGCGTTACTACAAAATCCCACTGTACCCACTTACAGGGGTGGGGACTTTAATTGCACCCCAAACATAGTACTAGACCGCTCATGCCGGCCAGTACAGGGCGCTCAATCTATCACCCTCTCACATCAACTACGGGCCTGGTCGTCCACAACACATTCATATGATGCATAGCGCGTGTTACACCCCACACTCAGTGAATACTCTCATCACTCCAGACTCCACGACCTGTATACTAGAATACATCTGATATATTGCTCACCAGAAGCCCTACCAATGATATCACACGCTGAATACCTTCCCCGCACACTTTCAGACCATAATCCTTTACAAATGAGATTGTCATGCGGACCAATCCGAGCCAGTTTCCAGACTTGGAGGCTTCCCTTGGAAGCGCTCAAAGACACACCACTGCGCGACTCGCTAACACAATCTGTTACAACATACTTCTCAGAAAATGAAGGCACAGCCTCCAACGCCGGTATAGAGTGGGATGCTTTCAAAGTGATCCTACGGGGACACATGATAAAAACAATATATGGGGCACGCATGACACTTACAAAGAGTTAGAGGGTCTGGAGGAGGAAATAAGGAGTCATGAACGGCAGCTACCTACGGACCCACAGGTTGCACCCAAACAAGCCCAAATTGGATAGTTTGGGTGCATTGGATTATAAGAGATACCTAGCGAAAAAGCACGTGGAGGGTGACATGGCTGGCAGGACACTGGCCTGGCTACTAAAGAAAGACATGACCCACACACCAATTATCACCATATATAACTCGGGGGCACTTGATCAACACACAAGCTGGGATAAATTTTGCCTTTCAGCAATACTACGCAGCCCTTTATAGCACCTCCTCACCGCAAACAGAGTCAGCATTTTTAGATCAAATAACACTCCCTAAATTCCGCCCAACTACTACGAAACATTGGAAGCCCCCATCACAGCTACCGAAATAATGGAGACTATACAGCAGCTGGCGAGAGGGAAGACCCCGGGGGCAGATGGCTGGCCTCAAGAATTTTACACCACTTGTAGCACACAAATTGTCCCACACCTTCATCGTGTATACCTGGACGCATACGACCGGGGCACACTACCACCCTCGATGCAAGAAGCTGTACTGGTAGTACTCCTGAAGCCTGATAGGGACCCACAACAAATGTGATCCTATCGCCCACTATCAATACTGAATACAGATTACAAGATACTGGGCAAGGTTCTAGCCACTAGACTAACAGAGATACACAATTATTGGTACATCTGGATCAAAATGGATTCATACCTGGCAGAAATACCAGCCTAAATTTACGGCGTCTTTTCCGATTATTAGAATGGGCACGCAAATCGGGGGAATAGCCAGGGATAGCCTCCTTAGACATAGAGAAGGCATTTGACACACTGGGCTGGGAATATCTAGGTTGGGTATTAGCACGGTATAGCATTGGACCCAAGTTCCTGAAATGGGTTAGATTGTTATATAGCGAGCCAAAGGCCAGGGTAAAAACTGGCCAATATATCTCAGACCCATTACCGCATTAAGCGCAGCACCAGACAGGGCTGCCCCCTCTCCCTTATTATTTTTGCTCTGGCGATGGAACCCCTGGCATGCGCGCTGCTTAGCCATGCAATAGACTGGGGCATCAAAGTACATACTCAAAGGCATATAATCTCATTATATGCGGACGACGCATTGATCTACATTCAAGATCAAAATGCACTATTGGTTGACCTGATGGCACTGCTGGAATCTTTCGGGCGTGCCTCTGGCCTCAAAGTAAACTGGGAAAAGTCCCTCCTGTTCCCCATGGTCCCCTAATGCTTGGAGTATCAGACGGCTACCCTGCAGGCACCTCTTACCCTGACATTCAACTCCTTTAAATATTTGGGGGTGCAAATATACCACTCACAAACGGATGTTATAGAATGCAACTTGGGGAGGGCAATCACTAGGGCTCGCTCCTCCATGTCATTCTGGACGGAGCTACCTCTGGGACGTATAGCTATATCCAAAATGCTACTACTTCTTCGCCTATTATACTACTTTGCAACACTACCATTCCCATTGCCGAATAAACTGTTTCGGGAATTGAAATCAATCCTAACGTCCTTAGTTTGGGGCAAGTCTAGAGCCCGAGTAGCCCCCACGAAACTCTATGCCCCAATTATAGAGGGGGGATTAGGGGCGCCTAACTACGAGAAATACTACGCGGCTGTCCAGCTGCAATGGCCGATGAGATGGCTAGCGAATCATAATATCTCTGAACTTGGACAATGGTCACCACATAACAATCAGACGTCACTACTGGAGTGGCTGGGTGGATCAAACGCAAAAGATCCCAAAACACCCTGACAACATTTTAATGTTCACGGCACGAAGCTGCTGGACCTGTTATGTATGGCCTACACACTTACCCCCGCCTTATGCTCCAGATCTACCTATAGGGGCGCTTCCCAACTCGCAAGTAGGTGTCCGTCATCCGGAAATGGTGGAATGGCATGCGGCAGGACTCACGACCTGGGGGGACCTATTTGTTGAAGCCACAGACAGACAAGCTAAGCCAAAAACCTCTGACATACTCCAAACGCTCCTGACACATGGCACAGGTAGGAGAGCAACCACTATGATACATAGCTCACTCAAACCAGACGTTGTGACCCTTATGGCCCCCTAAAGTGACTACTGGGATACTGCTTTCGAAACTACACTAACAGATAAACAATGGGCACAAGGTCTGACATACCCAAAAAAATATATCAATCAATGCTCGTATCAAATTCACACAATTTAACTATCTACATCACACTTACTTAACCCCACACAGGCTAGCAAGGATGTATGAGGGCTCCACTGACATCTGCCCCGCTGTTGGAGGACCGAAGCCACGTTCCTACACATGGTGTGGGACTGCCCGAACATAAAAACATACTGGTTTGAGGTGGAAACTACTTTATCAGAATCCACTGAAACCTCAGTGATAGCAAATGGGCTGCATTTCTTCCTGGGAATTACCAAACGCACTACCTGGAGGAAAAAGTATCAATACATTTCTGGACTTGGCGCTCGGATTGGCTAAACATAGATTGGCCATGTCATGGAAATCAAGCCAACCTCCTTGTACACGCATATGGCTCGCAGATCTAAGAAAAGCACTGATCGCAGAATATTCACAGCTACAGGTTACCACGCACACACATGCTACAGGCGTTGGCCCCCCAGACTGGCAGAAATACTTAGCATACATAGAAACTAAACTTCATTAAAATGTACACAACAACATCTTCATGAAGAATTAACCTCCATAGACACACCCCGCCGGAGAACTCTCCACCAACCGGTCCCAACCGGGGCCGCTGTGTTTTGTCGCTCTACCGCCCGACGCTGCATGCTCTCCCCCCAAGCTCGCCCAAAGAAATCATAGGTAAGAAGCTGTATACCCCTTACACCTGGCCAAGATTAGCCATAGCTCAGTCTCTCCTCTCACATAAACACCAGCGTTTTTTGACAGGTAATTCCCACACAGTACACCGACATGACTCATGTACGTACGGGTAATCTATGCAAAGGGTCCGTTCAACAAATTCATAGGGCATTTACTGTTAACAAGCAAAGTTGTTCTTTAATTCGTAATGTTTTTATTGTGCAATACTGGTACAGCAGCTTCGTAATACGTAATCAATATCTGCTCATATACTATGAAGGTGTAACTCTGTAACTCTGTACTAAAGGCTATACTTGAACTCATGTACATCCTCATCTGTTTCGTTGTCCAAGTATGCTAAAACAAAAGTCAATAAACATTATCGATAAAAAAAAGTATGTTAAGCAGTGCTTCCCAAATGTTTCAGAGCCTACGACCCACTTTTTAGGTTGACAAATCTTCACGACCCACATAGCTTTAATGAACATGAGGCAGGCGACTTTTAATGTAACTAAAGCAATGTGTGGTAGCACGCCGTCATTTACAGACAGAACATTTTCTATTGGAATGGACACTAAGGGGCATATTTTTGCGACGTTCTGGTGGCGATACCCTCTTCTCCTTATTTACAAAGCAGCGTTAAGCCACTTATCGTGCCGCCGCAACACCCATTGCTTTATGACACTGCCCCATATTTACAAGGCTGGAGCAGCGCCAAAAAGTAAGACCAGGGAATATCTGGTCTTAGACTGGCGATACGAGGAGAAATTATTAATTTGTCCTCCTTTTTTGCTCTTTCCATGTGAAAGAGAAAATCATCTTTCAAGATTGTTTATGTGCTGGAAGGTGTCCCGTCCTGCACATAAACAATCGATCCTGCAACGCAGGCACCCTTGCAACATGGCACATGGGTGTCTGCGCTGGCGCTAGGTAGCTTCATTAGTTCCAGTGCTAGGGAAAACACAGGGTTGCAACGTATTTTTGTAAATGCAGCACATCCGTGCTTTTTAAAAATGTCGTTGCACTCCAACATTTTGTTGTAAATATCCCCCTAAATTTGCACAGACATACAGTTTTACTGATAAAACTATATTGCACACAAATGATAAAGTGTGGAAATCGGGTTTAAGTGTATGTTTATCATTTGCGCATCCCCAAGAAAAAGTGTTTTGATTTCTTTTGATCATATTAAAATTTTTGTTTCCATCACACTTTAAAATCACGAAAACAAAGTGCTTCATCTTTGCTTTCAGAACTTCTGAATATGTACAGTAAATTTAGAGGTATTTACATTTTGTTGTGTGTTACAAAAAATTACATCATATAGCCCTTCCTTTCACAATCTTTATACCCCAGCAAAGCAAAGATTGTCACATAATTCACTTTAATTTTCTTTCTTTGACTGCAAAGTGAGAGGTGTTTGCAAATACCAAACTCTGTATTAAACAACATAAGCAGACAGAGCCTGACATTTCACCTCTGTCATTGAAGCACAGCAAATGCACGAGCGGCTCGTGCAGGTAAGAACAGTGGGGCGGGGTGGGTGGGTTTTGACAGACGACAACGAGGGAAAATTAAATAAATAATTAATTTTCCCTCGTCGTCGTCTGTCGAGTCCCCCCCAAACCTGCCCCACCGCCCGCCACTCTTAGCCGCTCCTGAGCAAATGTGATAATATAAATACTGAATTTAAAGGAATCTTTAGCTATTGCTGGGACTTTACCAACCCACCAAAAATCGGCTGACAAACCCCACAGTTTGGGAAGCATTGATGTAAAGCATAATAGTGCACAATCCTGGGAGTATTTCCTCAATGAAATCCATAACAACTGGAAACAACAGGACCTTGCAGCATGTTCACAGTCAGACAGAGTCTATACAGCCCTAGAGCTGTTATACGAAATAATGTAGGTGGGAGCAGGGGCAGCATCAGTGTGCTGCAGCAATGTGCAGAGTAAATATTAACCTGGTAAAAGGGTCTGCATACATCTCTTTGGATGTCATAATGAGTGTCATGATGAGTAGCAAGCACCAGTTGATAAACCTCCTCTCATGATTCTTCTCTCAAAGCACAAATTGAGGTATTGTTCTAAGAGCAGCAAATAGGACGCTGTTGCTCCTCTGCTACCTATAGAATGTTATCAGAATGTTATACATTTTATAATTTCACTGACTGACTTTTTGCATTTTCACAGTTCTGTTTATCACTGGTTTTCACCCAAAATATTCTATGGCCCTGAATGTACAGAGTGTTCCAGACTTACAAATCTTAGCACAACTGCAGTTCTGTGAAGAGAAGACCAAGAGTCTATTCCAGCTCTCTGGATGAAATAGTTGTTGTGCCAGAGGTATGACTTTGAGTTCTCTAGCTCTTCTACTGATCAACCCTTAAATGCAGCCTCTGTTAGAGGAAAGTTCTCTAGGCTAGCTTACAAACCTTAGTATCCAGGAACATCATCATTAGCAGTCCCCAACACACAGTGATCAATGGGAGGAAGGAGGTGAGTTTATTTTTAGGAGATGTAAGTCACAAAATAAATTGCTTAGTTTTGGGCCCACTGATGACCATCTATGATGCCAGAAAAACCCACTTCAAGGAGGTTGCCATGCAGTGGATTTCTAACACTGATGGTCCAATGGATGTCCTTCTCCAAATTCTCACTTGCAGGGCAATGGTATGAAATCAACAATCCTGTTTCCCTGTTATACTTTACCCTGAAGTCAGTGCGGTATGTGCCTACCAAGGTTCTGCTCTTCAAGGAGCATCTAGTCTTCATTCACTCCTCTCTAATCACTGTTGTGCACATTTTCAAGCAAGAGTGCAGTTGAATATGGACTATGATGGCAAATTTCCCAAAAAGCAAGTCTTCTTAATTAGGTAGTAGAAGCAGGTATGCACATTTTCTCAGGACTTGGAATACACTTGAGCTTGTTTTTAAGTCTAAATCTTTGCTTCTTTGTGAGCAGTTGGATTTAAGCTTCACTAGGAATATCTGCTTCAGCTCTGTGAGATTCCAGTGGGACAACTGTAGCCTATGCAGGTCCATTTATCTTCCTGTTCTTTTTTGGGCCATGGCCCAGACCACATATAACATCTGTTGACGCACCTGTATCCTTCAAATAGAAGGTAGAAGTGAGTGTTGCGGAGGGAATCATTGCTCTGTATTAAACTGAACAGAATAATTTCAGTCACTGTGTGTTAAGGACAGTTCAGTAACAAAAGAGCAGCCCAAATGTCATGAGTGATGTAATATGCGAGGTCATAAGCAGTGCACTGCGGAGGTGTATGTTATAGGTAGCTCAGCTAAGTTTAACTGCTGAATTTCACTGGTTTTGTATGAGTGAAATGTGAATAAATATATATATGTGTATATATATATATTTATATATATATATATATATATACACGATATACATATATGTGTATGGATATATATGTGTATATATATATGTATGTGTGTGTATATATATATATATACACATATACACATATACACATATATATATATATAATCATGGCGATTATATAAAGCATTTTAATAGAAGCACCAACTTGGGTCCGTGTCCGTACTGTGGAGAAATCCTTGGATTACAGCGGCGACTGCGTGATATATATATATATATATATATATATATATATATATATATAGCCATGTTTCCATAGGAAAAGCGTTTTTGACTTGCTTATATCTTTGACGTCCGTTGAAGAATCTTCATGAAATTTTTCAATAAAAGTCTCATAGTGAGGAATACAAATTTATGCTTAATGAATTCCCGGTGCTCCCCACAATTTATTTCATACCGAAAATTCATAAGAAAATAATGCCTATCCCTGGCAGACCGATCATCTCTGCCAAAGGTGATATATGTGAGAATATAACACAGTATGTGGATTTTTATCTTCAAGAGCATGTTCAAAAACTCTCCACATACATTAACGACACTAGAGACTTTCTCACCAAGTTGAATCAAATTGTATGGACAGAAGGATTACTGCTAATTACGTTAGACATTGAATCGCTGTATACGAGCATTGATCACCAAGTGGGTCTAACAGCAGTAAAGCACTTCTTAGACACTAGATCCCTGACTAAATATAATCATAATATATTGATATTAGAGCTTATCAGGTGGTGTCTATTCAACAACTTCTTTTTATTTGGCAAGGAACTATACAGACAAAAGCGTGGAGTTGCGATGGGAGCCTGTTTCTCCCCCAGCTATGCTTGTATACATGTAGGCTGGTGGGAGGAACAGGTTCTTAGGACAACACATAAAACATTATACTCCACACATGACATGTACTGGCTAAGATTCATTGATGACGTTTTTATCATTTGGAAGGGTGATCGAGATAGTGCATCCAATTTCATCCAAGAAATCAACAAAAACACTGTGAATCTCAAATTTACATCAACTATCAGTGATCAAAGTGTTGATTTCTTGGATGTGAGAGTGTATGTGTCAGATATGAAACTTGAGACGACTGCACCGAAAAACAACGGCAGGCAACTCCACGCTGCACGCGAAAAGCTCTCACCCAAAGCATTTGGTTAAAAGCATCCCATATGGCGAAGTCCTTAGGCTAAAAATAAGTTGTAGCACAAGTTCTGAGTTTGAGAAATCATTAATTGAAGCCAAGGAAAGATTCAGGTTGAGGGGGTATAGTGACAAGATTCTAAATGAGGCCATAAACAAAGCCAATACTAGAACTAGGGAGTCCCTGCTACAGCAGAAGAGCCATAAGATGATTTCTGACCATGAAACAACAACAGTAGCATCATCCACAACTATTGATGAGAATACATCCAGACTTATTACAACATACAGTTGCCAGGAAAGGCAGATAAGGTCCATTGTTAAGAAAAATTGGCCAATACTACTTACAGACGGAGTAATGGCACCCAGATTACCGGCAGTACCAACATTTACCTTTAGACGAGCACCATCCACGAGATCCCAGCTTGTCAAGAGTAGTCCGGAGATTAGTCCAAGTACCTCGTGGCTAAAACCCAAGCAAGGATTCTATAAATGCTCCTCTTGCAGGGCCTGCAAGTTTGGAGTCAATACGACACATTACTTGACTCCTTTCAAATCCACCATGGTAGCCATTAGGGGTAACTTTAACTGCCGGACAGATTATGCGGTATATGTGCTGGCATGTACCTGCGGCTTGAGATATGTAGGGAGCACCAAGCTGCAGGTACATGTGAGAATTCTTCAGCACCTGCGTGCCATAGTAAACAACGATGCCACATACCCCGTGGCACGGCATTTTAAAGCTGAACACAAAAATGACCTTAACTGCCTCAAATATTATGTTGTAGATGCCATTCCGATGCTCCGGAGGGGCGGGAATAGAGAACGTATGCTAAGACAGCTTGAGTCACGTATGATCTTAGAATTAGATAGTAAAACACCATCAGGGCTCAATAACAATGAGGACCTTCATAATTTCCTTTAAAGATCGCTTGAATATTGCTGCATTACACTTGCACAAGGGGACATTTGACAACATATTGCATTAGTCCCGTGCAAAGTATACAAGTAATTTAAACATATGTTCTCCTTGTAATTAGCCCTTTCATCATTAGAGCCAAATTATCAATATTTTTAAGAATATTTTATGGAATATTTAATGGAATATTTTATGGTTTACCATACACTGATGAATGATATGTGATACTAAACATTAAGTGCTACTTACTAACATCTGAAAGCCTACCCCGAATAAATTGATTTTAAATAAACGAAAAACAACACCCAAATAAAATAAAAACAAATAAAAAAAATAAAAAAAAGACTCAATAGATGTGAACCATCATAAGTATTTAGGTTAGATAATGTGTTGCAGTTAGCAAATTGTTTGCACTATGACGCACAAGCACTTTAATGCACTATGCACCAATAGGATAAATATAAAGCACATTAGCACTTTATCAAGGACAACAAGGCTCTCTTTGCACATTTGATGTAGTCAATACTGAAATTTTAGACTTCTTTAGGATGGTTTTAGATACTTTAACATTGCGGACATCATCAGTACTGTATTGAATAAATATGGGACAAGAGTACAAAAATGCATTTAAGCAGTAAGAAAAGAGATATTAAAATCTTCCCAAGATTTTCCCATTGTTTACATATCTTGTGTACAGTCATCAGTTGATATAATCTGAACCACATTTTATAACAGCAACCCGATGCATGTATTTATTTACTTGTTTTAATTAAACAAACGTAATGAAAGAATTTAATATTTAAAAGGTGAATAGAAATCTTGTGACACATGTCGGCAAAAACTCAGATCAAAAATGTGACCATGCTAATGTAGTCTGTTTTTCATGTCCTTTTTCAAAGTCGTCACGTGACACAATTGGGTGTGTTTATATGTACTCACCGCATAGCGTTTCTTTATGTGATCAAGGTCACTTGTTGACCGAAACGCGTTATGACGATGGAATGTGAGGAATAAATCGCACTTCAAACTAAGAGGAGTTTGTGCTCTTTATTTTTCTCGGAGGAGTTGGAAGGGCGTCTTGTTCAAATATATACAGGCAGAGAGGAAATGGCAGAAACAGTATGAGGAAGAGGACAAAAGAGCAATGAAAACGAAATTAAATTCCTATAAAATAACAGTAGCAAAGGCAAAAGCAGATTATTATGAGAAAATGATCTTGCAGGCCACCGACAGAACAAAAACTGTCTTCAACTTAGTAAAACAGCTATCTAAACCTGATAGTACACAGAATAACATTATAGCTACTCAAGAGCTCTGCGATAGCCTCACAACTTTTTTTGAAGAAACAATCAATAAAATTATTGGTGGCCTAGAACTAGACAAAAACGCTCAGAGGGATACCATGAGTAATGTACCGGAGGTAGCTAAAGGTAATAAACAGACTGAGGGTGAAAGTAAAGGGGAACAGTAACCTTAAAACAGTTTTGGATCCCCACACTGGAAGAGTTCAATAACATAGCTCTCAGCATCTCTTCTGGATCTCCACTAGACCCGCTCCCACATCGGTTATGGAAGGAGTTCAATGCAGAACTATTTCCATTACTCTATCAACTCTGCGGCCAGTCACTGGGCAGCGGCTCGGTCCCAAGCTGTTGGAAAAGAGCGATGGTGACCCCATTATTAAAAAATCCACACTTGATCCTCTTTGCCCAGCAAACTATAGACCTATCTCCCTGTTGCCATACCCAGTAAAGATTTTAGAACGGCTGGTTAGCAAAATGCTAGCTAAGTTTCTAGAGGAAAATTTACTATTAGACGAAATACAATTTGGATTTCGGCCGTCACACAGCACAGAAACAGTCTTGGTAACAGTCCTGGACGAGTTGAGAATGTGTGCTGACACTGGCCATGAGGTTCTATTAGTACTATTGGACATGTCAGCCGCGTTCGACACGGTCAATCATCGGATATTACTTAACAGGCTGGAGGAATGTGGAATCACAGGCATGGCTCTTAACTGGTTCCAGTCCTATCTACAGGATAGACAGCAAGCAGTGACTATTCCTCCTTTTGTATCCAAAAATATACCCATCAGATATGGAGTTCCACAGGGCTCTGCAATCAGCCCAATTTTATTCAACATATACCTACGCCCACTGATCTCCCTAATAAAATCATTTGGAATCAAGGTAGTGAACTATGCTGATGATACACAGCTTGTCTTCTCCTTAGAAGGATCCAAAGCAATTTCCTTAGAAAGTTTCCATGACTGTATGGATAAAACATCGAAATGGCTGAAGAATAACTCACTACAATTTAATGGGGAGAAAACTGAAATACTACACTGCTCAGCGAATAAAATTCAGCGTCCCCTCCCTGACAATTTCTGGCCTACCCCTGCTAACAATCAATTGACCCCATCTAATACAGTGCGCAACCTGGGGGTGCTATTCAATAGCAATCTACAGTTGGACTCACAGGTGAACAGAACTGTCAGTACCTGTATGGGTCTTATAAGAGCCCTACGTAAAATCCTCCCACTGCTGCCACCTTGTACAAGAGCACAGGTGGTTAGAAGTGTAATACTGAGTAGACTAGACTACTGCAACGCCTTGCTATTGGAGGCACCAGCCACCCTGATTAAAATGTTGCAGAGGGTTCAGACGATTGCAGCCAAACTAGCCCTCAAAAGACAGTTTAGGTCCTCTACATCCTCAGCCTTGAAAGATCTGCACTGGCTGCCAATCAAGCAAAGGATACACTTTAAATCACTGTGCATCGTCCATAAAGCAGTAAATAAAATGGGCCCTAAGCCACTGCAAGAAAAATTCCTCTGGTATGCCCCAGCTAGAAACATTCTCTCTACATCAGCAAAACTAGTCTGCACAGCTAGCTTCAAGAAAACCCGAATGGGTGGTAGGTCATTCAGCTCTGCAGCCTCACGCCTATGGAATAGCCTGCCGTTTGATCTTAGACAAACGGAGAATCTATTAAACTTCAGAAAGAAGCTAAAAACCTGGCTATTCCCTAGGGTTTAGTCTAACCATGCTGCAGCTATGACCATCTGGCTGTATGACAATGTACCACACTTAGCGTCTACTGAGTAATCTGAAGCGCCAGGATACCCGTGGGGTGACAGTGCGCTATAGAAGTCTCACATACAATACAATACTATATATATATATATATATACATATATTATCTACTGGCGGTCGCCAGTAGATAGTTATAGTTAGGACCTATTTTCCATAGGAAATCCGCAACATTCTATTTGAAATGTTATGTTATGTTATGTTATGTTATATACACTTATAGCGCGCACAGATACTCAAAGAGTGTCCCGGCGCGTACTTGAGAAAAGAAACCGAGGCCAGAGCGTCAACTAGAAGAGAAGAGTTTTTAGCTTTTTCTTAAAGATCGCCGGGTCCTGGATACCACGCAGTTCAAGGGGCAGAGCATTCCATGCTAAGGCAGCTTTCCGTACAAAAGAGCTCCCTCCGAGCCTTTGGCGGTTAAACCTAGGGGTCTGCATTAAAAGTTGGGAGGAGGAACGCAACTGTCTTGCTGGAGTATAAAAAGCAAATCTCTTCTGTAGATAGATAGGGCCCAGGCCATAGAGAGCTCTATGGGCAATGGTCAGAGTTTTAAATTTTATTCGGGACTCAACAGGGAGCCAGTGTAAAGAGCGCAAATGAGCGCGTACACTGCACCGGCCAGACAGACCCAGCAATAGTCTGGCAGCTAAATAACGTTGGCGCCGGTTGACGAATCTTCGCGAAAGCTTCCAACTTGTTGGGGCGCTCCGGTCCGCTCCTATCCTGAAAGTCTCGGGGTGATACGTCTAGCGGGGGCCGAGAAAAAAGGGGGGTCCCAAAACGCGTTTTCCCCATTCATTTTTCCATAGGAACCTTTAGTCGCAGCTACAGCCCGAACTGCTGAACGGAATTACACCAAATTTGGCAAAGAGGTAGCCCTTGGTTCAGTGTCGTGCCTTTTGCTTAAATGGTGTAAATCCGTTCAGTAGTTCCTGAGAAAATCAAAAGTAAATCACATATATATCTATGGCCGAGTAGGGTCCGCGTACCCTCCCGATCACGAGCTGCATGCTAATTGGCTGTCAACACTCCAAATCAGGAAGTGTTGGCAGCCATTTTGTCCCTCGGTAGAACCGAGGGACAGAAACAAGTGCGCAAAGCGCAAAAAGGGGGCAGGGTAGAAACACCCTGACCCCCTAGGTCTGCTCAGGGGGTCCCACAAGGACCCCCTGGGCAAAAAAAAGCATTTTATATATTTTTTTAAATCGGCGGAATGCGCTTAGGGTGCGCGGATCCCGCCGAGGAAAAAAAAAGAGAAACAAGTGCGCAAAACGCACAAAGGGGGCAGGGTAGAAACACCCTGACCCCCTAGGTCTGCTCAGGGGGTCCCACAAGGACCCCCTGGACAGAAAAAAGCATTTTTTAAGAAAACAAATCAGCGGGATGCGCTTAGGGTGCGCGAATCCCGCTGAAAAAAGAAAAAAAACGAAGCGCGGTCTCCCGTTGTTGTTAATTGGCCCCAGGGTGGCCCAAGTCCCGTGGGCATGCGGGGGGTAGGTTTATGTTTTATGTGGTGGCCAACTAGCCCACCAGGTACCTCCAGTAAGCGCCACGGAGCTGCGTTTCAGAGTGTTGTAAAAAGGGGCGTGGCCTCTGAACACCTCTCTGCAACGCAGCTCTCTGGCGCATACTGGAGGTATCTGGTGGGCTAGTTGGCCCCTAGAGACCCTCGGGATTGAGGAGGAATTAATTCTCCAACTTAAAACGCGCCACAGGGCGTGTTTGCAGACATGTCACCTCAGGCCCCACCCCTTCCTTCACCATTGTGCAAATATTCCTCTAAAATCAGCCGAAATACGAATTCCGATTTACTTACCTGTTATCAGGAGAGACCTCAGTGCTGCATCTTTGAGCCCAGTACTGATCCTCAAAAGTAATTTTAACCGTACTTACCAGTAACTTGAATTTCCTTCCATAGGCTAACATTGACTGGTTTCACTTGGAATATCTTCTAAGTGTGGAGTTTTGGAACTTTATAATATTCCTCTAAAATCAGCCGAACTACGAATTCCGATTTACTCACCTGTTATCAGGAGAGAACCCAGTGCTGCATCTTTTAGCCCAGCACTGACCTTGAAAAGTAATTCTAACCGTACTTACCAGTAACTTGAATTTCCTTCCATAGGCTAACATTGACTGTTTTCACTTGGAAATTCTTCTAAGTGTGGAGTTTTGGAACTTTATAATATTGCTCTAAAATCAGGCGAACTACGAATTCCGATTTACTCACCTGTTATCAGGAGAGACCTCAGTGCTGTATCTTTGAGCCCAGTACTGATCCTGAAAAGTAATTTTAACCGTACTTACCAGTAACTTGAATTTTCTTCCATAGGCTAACATTGACTGGTTTCACTTGGAAATTCTTCTAAGTGTGGAGTTTTGGAACTTTATAATATTCCTCTAAAATCAGCCGAACTACGAATTCCGATTTACTCACCTGTTATCAGGAGAGAACCCAGTGCTGCATCTTTTAGCCCAGCACTGACCCTGAACAGTAATTCTAACCGTATTTACCAGTAACTTGTATTTCCTTCCATAGGAATCCATTGTCTGGTTTTCAGCAGAAAAGTTTCAAAGTGTCGATTTTCACAAACTACAAATATTCCTTAAAAATCGCCTGTATGACTTAAACGCATTCTTTCAACTGTTTACAGGAGATGCACCAGTGCTGGATCCAGGATCCACCACTGAGTAAGAAAAAGTAACGATAACACTACTTACCTGCTAAGTGAATTTCCTCCCATAGGATAACATTGGTGATTCTATGTGAAAAAGTTTCTAAGTGTCAACTTTTAAAATACAATAATATTCCTTAAAAATCACTACTGTAACCAAAACGCTTTTAATCAACTGTTTACAGGAGATGTCCCAGGACTGAATCTAGGATCCAGTCCTGTGGTTAGAAAAGTAATCCATAAAGTAACTAATTACATTTAACTTGAAATTCACATTGAGCTCAATGTTGCATTGTGTTTGAAATTGTGTTGCCCATTGCAACAACTGTAACTACTGTACTTAAAAGTCTATTGCCTATTTGCAAAGTATTTAAACTAAAGTAATTCATTCTGAGAAAGTATATTTTGTAATGTAATGTATAATGTAATTACAATGTAATTTAAACAATAAAATATCTAAAAATAAATAGTTTAAAAAAATGTTGTAAATCAGTATCAAAAAAATAAATATAACAATTAATACATTTAAAAATTGTCATTTACAAAACCTTTGAAATTCACTGAAAAAAACCATAGGTTTCAGACATGTTATAGTTAGGAATTAGCATTTAAAAAACCTTTGAAATTCACTGAAAAAACCATAGGTTTCAGGCACGTTATAGTTAGAAATTAGCATTTAAAAAACCTTACAAATTCACTGAAAAAACCATAGGTTTTAGGGACAGTTATAGTTAGTTGGACATTGCACTCGTACAAAACCCGTGAAATTCCCCGTTATAGTTAGTTCAGGTAACTATAACTCGCGCCCCGCAATGCACTTCTGATGACGTCACATATTACATCACTCATGACATGGTCAGTGACATCACTGATGACATCACTGATGACATCTCAAATGACATCACTGATGACATCACTGATGACATCATCCATGTGATAATTTGATGCATCTTCTCACACCCTAATATAACTTTTGATACACCCACTGTAAATTACAGGCTGCCATTGTCAAAACCATAGACACTCCAACACCAATTACTATATACACACTCACTGATTCTTAGGTCTACACACACACATCTACTCACTCACCCGTACAGTCACTCATACTTATAGTCACTCAGTGCAGGACTATTATATGCACTCATACACCTATATAAACACTCACACACCGCCACTCATCCATAGAGGTACTCACACACCTAGTCAGTCATGCAATAAATTAAGCACACACCCATTTACTCATCTATACAGTTATACACACACCAGCTCACTTACTCATACAAATACTAGCACATTCTTACCCTCTTATACAATCACTGATACAAGCACACACTCATCCATACAGTCACTCTCACAATCACACACTCTCGCTTATAGCTATTTATATACTCCAACACACATATATACTGCCTTTCACATATGTAGTTACTCACACATGTACCACTGGGACATACATTCACTCACTAACACACTCTTACACACACTTACCCACCCATACAGTCAATCACAGATGCACTCTTGAAACCATCCACCCAGTGAATCACCCACTCACACATCTATGCACAGAGTCGCACACACCCCACCCACACAAACACTCAGGCACCCATACAGATACTCAGACAACCAATCAATAACTCATATAGACACTCATGTAGCTATTCACAAACCCATGCAGCCACTTACACAGCAACAGACAGACGGATACAGACATTCACCCAGTTTAGTCACTAACCCATGCATTCAGTAAGATACGTTTAATCACTCACTTAGAGTTAGTCACGCACCTACTACATCATCCATTCAGACACTTATACACCCACTCATTCTTCAATACGCCTTTCCCTATATATATTAAACATATTTAAACTTTACAGAAACACACAGTCACTGGATGATGTCATCAGTGATGTCATCAGTGATGTCACTGACCATGTCATGAGTGATGTAATATGTGACGTCATCAGAAGTGCATTGCGGGGGCGCGAGTTATAGTTACCTGAACTAACTATAACGGGGGAATTTCACGGGTTTGTACGAGTGCAATGTCCAACTAACTATAACTGTCCCTAAAACCTATGGTTTTTTCAGTGAATATATATATATATATATGGGGCCATATTTCCATAGGAAGAGCGTTTTTTGACTTGCCTATATCTTTGATGCCCGTTGACGAATCTTCATGACATTTTTCAATAAAAGTCTCATAGTGAGTCTTGTGCATGGTAAGTTTCAGGGTGATTCGTCAAGCGGGGGCCAAGAAAAACGGGGCTAAAAAAAGTGAGTTTTCCCATGTTAATTTTCATAGGACACGTAGTCGAATCTAGAGCCCAAACCGCTGGACGGAATGACACCAAATTTGGTAGAAAGGTAGTTTTGGTTATGCAGATTGTGCTTTTTGTTGTAAATCTGTTCAGTAGTTGTTGAGAAATAAAAACAAAACGTTAGTGATATCTGTGGCCGAGGATATTTTGTGGTGACATTGCGATTAATTGTGAAAAAAGACAAGCTTGTGCAGGGAAATGCAGAGCTCTGATTGGCTGCCAACACTTCAACCAGGAAGTGTTGGCAGCCATCTTGTGTCTCTGCTTGAATCGAGTCACAGAAAAAATGTTCAAAAAAAAGAAAACAGGTTTGGGTGGAAACACCCTGATCCCTTAGGCTTCTTGGGGGGTCCCACAGGTACCCCTCAGGGCCTTAAAACATTAGTTAATTATCTGCCTCTGGGTTGGCCAAGTCCCAGGGGCACTTAATAAAGGAGGAGAGGTGTACAGGACCCCCTCCTGGGCCTTATTGATGCCCCAGGGACCACCACCTCCCCGGGACTTGTTTTTAAAAAAATGCAGGGGAGGCCCTAACGGCCTCCCCTGCAGCCCCGGGGACCACCACCTCCCTGGGCTTACATATTTATAACTGGGGGCCTCTTGGACCCCCCCAGCCCCTGGGTCCGCCACCTCCCCAGTACTTTATACCTAAACAGTGCGGGGGCCGTGCGGACCCCCTGCAGCCCCAGAGGCCGTCACATCCCTAGGGCTTTAATTTTAATTAATGTGAGGGGCCACGTGAATATCCCGGCAACCCCGGGACAACCACCTCCTCAGGTTGAAATTGAACAAAGGAGGGGTTGCCGCGCTGCCCCCTCCCTGGACCCCCGGGACATAGCTGTTTGCTATGGCTTGGCTGGAGCTTTACCGCTCCCGCCAAGCCATAGCAAACTGTGCTCAGCTTCTAGCAAGTGAGAGCATAAAAATGTTCTTGCTTGCTAGATGCAGAGCAAAATTGCTTTTACATTGAGGGAGCTGCTTGTTTAGCAGCTCCCTATGTTTAAAAGCAATGCTGGCTTCCGCAGTAGATGGGGAGCCAGCAGGGCCAACGGGGGACTTCAGGCTCACCCCGCATTCCCCATTAGTGGTGCGTGGGTGCCCTGGGTGGGACCAGGGCACCCACTATAGAGGCTGGGCCCCAAGGGATGGGATCCCCTGGGCCGAAAAAAGGCCCGGGAGGGGGGCACGTGGCCTCCTCCCATTATTCATTTAAGATGAAAAAAATAAAAAAAGAGGCCAGTCCCCTGGGGATGGGGTTTCTGGGGCCGAAATCGGCCTGGGAGGGGGGGCCGCTTAGACCCCTCTCTATAAGTTTTTAAAAGAAGTTCTAAAAATGCCGTGCCCCAGAGGATGGGGTCCCTGGGGCCGAAATCAGCCCCGAGAGGGGGGACGTGCCGTCCCCCGCCCCCATTTAAAAATGGCCTGGCACCCGGGGATGGGTTCCCCGGGTAAAAAATTGGCCCAGGAAAGGGAGGCCACGTGGCCTCCCTCCCCTAATAAATAAAAAAAATAGAAAAAAAAACGATCAGGAAGTCATCACAGGCCCGCCCCCTTTCACCACCACTCTGCAAACACACCTCCTGGTGCACTGCTGTTTGGGAGATGAAGTCCCCTTGCCTCCAGAGGATGTTTGGGGGCCAGCAAGCCCTCTTGTTACCTCAAGTAAGTCCTACACAGCAGGATTGTTGAGAGGTCTTAGGAGGCCATGCCCCCTTTCTACGCCACTCTGCAAACGCGCCTCCTGGTGCACTGCTCGTTGTGGTATGAAGTCCCCTTGGATGCTGAGGGCTCTTGGGGCCAACAAGCCCTCCTGTTATCTACAGTAAGTCCCACACAGTGTGATTGCTGAGAGGACATCATAGGCCATAACCCCTTTCTCCACCACTCTGCAAACACACCTCTTGGTGCACTGCTGGTTGGGGGATGGAGTCCCCTTGGCTCTAGAGTGTCCTTGGGGCCAACAAGCCCTCCAGTTACCTCCAGTAAGTCCCACACAGCGGGATTACTGAGAGGTCTTCAGAGGCCACGCCCCCTTTCTCCAGCACTCTGCAAACGTACCTCCTGGTGCACTGCTAGTTGGGTGATGAAGTCCCCTTGGCTCTAGAGTGTCCTTGTGGTCCAACAAGCCCTCCAATTACCTCCAGTAAGTCCCACAGAGCGCGACTGCTGAGAGGACTTCGGAGGCCATGCCCCCTTTGTCCAAGGCTCTGCAATTGCACCTCATGGCGCACTGCTGGTTGGGGGTTCAAGTCCCCTTTGCTCTAGAGTGTCCTTGGGGGCCAACAAGCCCTCCTGTTACTTCCTGTAAGTCCCACACAGTAGAATTGCTTAGAGGTCTTCAGAGGCTAAGCCCCCTTTCTCCACCACTCTACAAACGCGCCGTGTTCTAAAGGCTGTTTCAACTCTTTATTTAATAGCAATTAAAGTAATTAAAAAATAATTATTTAAAATATATATATATATTATTTAAAAATAAGTTTCTAAACAAGCACAAGTTAGAAATAAAATTGATGTTTTAGAAGGATGAGTATATTTAACACACATTTCTTTGATTCTACTAAATAAATGGCAATACATATTATACTCAATGTAATCAAAGTACAACAGAGTTATAGCAGAAAATGAATTACTTTAGTTTAATAAACTCCAACAATATGCAAATATTTCATTTTTAATAAATGTAAAATTGTGAATTAAAAACATATATCTCAAAAGGCAAACTGTGAATTAATTCACCCGTTGTAAATCATTACAAAATATTTAAGTACATATCAAAACATTTGTCAAATTCTTTAACAACTTACAAAGTAATTATGAAAACCAATCCTCAAAAATAAACAAATGAAAATGAGTCAAAATATAATTTTAATTACAATCCTGCAAACATGGAATATAATTTAACATTGGAGTGAAATTGGCTATTCTTCATCAAGTACTGTGGAAGGAGGCAGATTTGCTATTCAAACTACAGTACATCTAATGTTGGGGAAAGTTCATATATTGTGTGTGGTTTGGATATAATACTCAAACTCTAGTCCAGCAAACCAGAAAAGTGCAACTGTTTAGGGACGAGGGGGTTGTTGAGATTTACTCTTCTAACTTTAGAACTATAAACATTGGGGAATGTGCATATAAATGGGGGAGGTCAGGTTTTCAATTCTAACTACAGTCCCACTAGCCCTAGATGAAAATGCATCGATTTAGGGGGTCAGATTTACTATTCTAACTCCAGTCCTACAAACATTCGTGAAAGTGCATACAGTTGAGGTGAGGTAGTTTTTGGTCACGATTACAATTTTAACTCGTCTCCAACTAACATAAAGGAAAGTGCATACAATTGGGGAAAGATTTGAGATTTAATAATTTAATTCCAGTCCCCCAAACATTGTAGAAAGTGTATACAATTTGGGAGGGGGGAAACAGAATTATTGTTCAAACATCAGTACAACTAACACTGCAGAAAGAGCCTATAAAGTAAGATTTACTCTTCTAACTCCAGTTCTACTAACATTGCGGAAAGAGCATATACTAAAGGTAGGGGGCAGTCATTCCGACAGTCAGTCAAAACATATGTTTATTCTCACCATAGTTCTACAAACACTGGGGACAGTGACAATATATCGGGGCAGACTTTCTATTCGAACTCTAGTCCCAAAAATATTTAAAAATGCATATAATTAGGATGGGGGTTGGAAATTTGATATTACAGCTTGAGACCTGCAAACACTGGGGAAAGTGCATGCATCTGGGGAAGTCAGGTATACTATTCTAACTCCAGGTCCACAAATGTTAATGGAAGTACATAAGCGGGTGAGGAAGTGGTAGATCTGCTCTTGTAACTCCAGTATAACTAATATTGGGGAAAGAACATCTAATTGGGTAGGTGTCATGTCTACTAATCTATCTACAGTCCTACTAACATTGAGGAAAGTGAATATATCAAGCGGGCCCCCCCAGTGCATTCTGTGGACATAGACTAAGCCCGGGTGTTTTGTGGCGTCCAAGTCAATTACCCACAGGGGGGCCCAATTGTACAACAGTGAGCGCAGGAGAGAAAGGCCATGGCTCGAGCCTGCACAGCACCTGCGAATCTAGGTAAATGCGGTGCAGTGGACACAAAAACGAAAGCACTGCGGTAGTGCAAAGCAACAAGAGACCTGCTCTGTGGCATTCTCCTGGGGAAGAGTGAGCCCTGGTGGACTGGCTTGTTAAGTTGTGGCTGGGACATCACTACACCTTTGGCAGCCTGGAAATCTGGCGACCTGGGGGCCGAAAACCCACCTATCCTTGTGGCTGCGCTTGTAGACTGAATGGACTGACATCGCCCCAGGTATCTGTGTGATCCTAACAGTGTGTCTTGTTCTGGGGATATTGAGGACAAAGCCAGTGAGGGTCTAGGATACAGGGTGTGGCCCTAGACTGCAAGTACCTGGGGGAAGAGCTATGATGTTAAGTGGACACCTAGAGGACCTGTGTAAACTTGTGCTGAATGAAAGTTTGTGCAATGCTCTAACTGTGAGGACACAAAAGACACACAAATGGTGGACAGAATACAGAACAAATCAAAACATTCACCTCCAGTCAAGCGAACTGGGTTAAATCCATGGTTTTTTTGGACACCATGCACCCCAGTTTAGACCCAGCCATATGCAAATCAGTCTTGACCCTGCTGTGAGGACAGCGACCCCCAGCTGTGTGCGGAGGCTTCCATCTGCCTGACCCTCCAAAATTGACTTGGTGAGAGGACAGGGATTATGAAACAAAGATGATTGGTGAGGTGTGACACATTGGTCTGGCAATGCCTGGAGGGGTTTTGGTCCAGGGATTTGCTCTGGTGAGGCGGTACTGCCTGATTGGAGCCTCATTGAGAAAGCGTGGAGTACACAACATACACCCACACATAGGCACATTTTGTAATGGGGCCCTGGTTGGCTGACTGCAAGGAGAATACACCAGGTCAAGTGAGGAAGTGGAGGGACAAAACTACCTGCTATAAGGAACCTCTGTGGGTCGCTGATCATGGGAAAAGGCAAAGGGGCAAGATAGGCAACAGCCAACAGAATCGATCAATATACTGTGTACATACCGGAGGCACAGATTGTGCCCCGGGTCTGTGGCCGGACCGTGGATATGTCAGTTCAAGTACCCACAGCCAAGGAGCTCATGTCGGCGATCCAGGGCTTCTGTGCTGTGCTGGAGGGGAAGATGGATTCCATGGCTATGGAAATCAATCATCTGCACCTCGATCTGCAGAAGGTTGTGGACCAGACCACAGTGGAGGAGAATGATGTGGACGCTCTGAAAAAAGAAGTCAAGTCGCAGAAAACTGTGGTTGAAGAATTGAAATGCGGCGCCACATACACAGAGGAGCGCTTAAATGATGCTGAAGGCCGGTCACAGCTAAGCAACCTACTCCAGGTGGGCTTTACGGAGCGTGTGGAGGGCCCCTCGGGAGACCTCTTTCTGGAACAATGGATTACAAAACCAACTTCTTTGCATTGGAGAGGGCCCACAGAGCCGGCTGGAGCCGGTGCCATGCCCCTGATTGCCCCACGGGCCATGATTGTTTGTCTCTTTAACTACTGCGGCCATGCCGATATCCTACAACATGTGCGCACATGCAGCCCCCCCAGATAAAAAGCCAAACAGATTTTCATTTACACTGATTATACCCACAGGGTCCAAACATTACTCAACAACTTCATGGCGGTGAAAAGGAGACTGAGAGACCACAATATCAAAATGAAGTCTGTTGTTTCCTTCTAAACTGCACGTACAGTACACTTTTACGAGTTTCCCCACGAAGTGATGGAATGGTGGACACTTTAGGGTGGAAAGATAGTGCTGGAACTCCAGGGAGACGTGATTCCTGGGTGGGCACGGCGCAGCGCTGTGCCGGTAATATGAGTAAGCCACTGGAGACTTCAGATGAACGAGGTGTCACAGCTGCAGATCGAACTCCTGCTTGCCCTGATGGTACCTTGAGGTCGGAAATGCCGAGGTCCATGCATCAAAGTGCATTTTCGCCAATTAGACTAGTGGCCGACAAGCAGAGCGACAGTACTGATGCTAGGTAGGACTCCGGATATAGGAAGACACCAGACACATCTACAATGAGAAGGGGGACATTTGATTCACCCTGACTAGAGGCTGTGGGGTCGGGGGACCTCCCCTGCTTGGTTTGCCTACAACAGGATCCCAACGACCTCAATGGCAAGAAGACCTGTGGTATGATGGTGCAATTGGAGCTGCATTCACGAAACAGTAAAATTAATTATTTGTACACTTATTGTGTGCTGTTAATTTGTTGCAACTTGATAGTCTAGGGACAGCACACCAAGAGTTGGAGGGACGCCTGGGGGTGGTCCACTTGATACAATTTGCAGGTAATGCATGTGTATTACTGTGTTGGACTGCTCTGTGGCGGGAGGTAGGGGAGGCCTGGCATCTCATAGTCAGCTGAGTACCGGCTGGGGGCTCATTGAACAGGGGTGACAAGGCTGCTCTGCTTTTACTACATTTACTACCTGCCCTAGTTGGTACACAGCTGGGGAGAAGGGAGGGAATTGGAGCAGTGACCGGCACCCTTCCCGCTATTACTTGTGCTGGGGAGGGAGTTCTGTATATTCTGCCCTTTGGGTGGTGGTATGAGGGGGGTAGTTGGGGCGTTGTTTATTGTTGTTTTTACTATGCTTGCTCTTTTGGGGGGAAGTAGTCTTGATGCTTGCCAATGTCAGGCTTTATCATCAGTGTTGAAATGGCCCAGTGGGAGGGCTCTGCGGACTAGTTCAATGGGGCAAGCTGGGTCTGGGAACTGCTGCAAGTTCCTATCATGGAATGTTAGGGGGCTGAATAGACCCAAGAAATGCCATAAGGTCTTTGCTTAACTTAAGCAATATTGGATATTGATAGTGTTTCTGAAAGAGACTCACCTGTGGGGAGACTGTTTTGTCATGTTCTGCCAGAGGGGGAGAGGTCATATATATTCCATCTCGTATTCTGGCTTTGTAAGAGGGGCCCTCATTTGGGTGGCTACCTGGGGTACCTTACCAAAGGGGATGATGGACGGACCGCTTGAGCTAATCAAACACTCACCCCCAGTCAACTGATCTGGGTTTAATCCATCATCATTCTTTAGCTCACTCCACCACCCCAGTTCAGACATGGCCATATGCAAATCAGTCTGACCCTGTGCCTCATGGGAACAGTCCAGCCCGAACTGCCAAGCCATGTCTTCCCTGGACCGGAAACAAGCATCCTGGGACCGGTTTCTGGCTATTCAGCCGTCATCAGCCAGGCTAGCTTGAATCCAGTGGCAAAGTGAGCAAGGGACCCACGTCTGGGCATACCCTGCCAACTTAGGGCGAACAAAGCGATACCAAAGGGGATGATGGACGGAGCGTTTGAGCAAATCAAACACTCACCCCCAGTCAACTGATCTGGGTTTAATCCATCATCATTCTTTAGCTCACTCCACCACCCCAGTTCAGACATGGCCATATGCAAATCAGTCTGACCCTGTGCCTCATGGGAACAGTCCAGCCCGAACTGGGGGGAAGTAGTCTTGATGCTTGCCAATCTCAGGCTTTATCATTAGTGTTGAAATGGCCCAGTGGGAGGGCTCTGCGGACTAGTTCAATGGGGCAAGCCGGGTCTGGGAACTGCTGCAAGTTCCTATCGTGGAATGTTAGCGGGCTGAATAGACCCAAGAAATGCCATAAGGTCTTTGCTTAACTTAAGCAATATTGGATATTGATAGTGTTTCTGAAAGAGACTCACCTGTGGGGAGACTGTATTGTCATGTTCTGCCAGAGGGGGAGAGGTCATATATATTCCATCTCGTATTCTGGCTTTGTAAGAGGGGCCCTCATTTGGGTGGCTACCTGGGGTACCTTTCCATAAACGGGTTTGTGTGTGAACTCGGATGGTAGGTATTTCATCCTACACTAGATGCCTACGACCTCTGCATGGTCAGTGTATACGCTCGCAATGTGGATGATGCAACTTTCTTTGGGGAGGTTTTGGCGGCGACACAGAGGTTTCTGCCTACAGAGTTGACTGTAGCTGGGGACTGCAACTGTGTGCTGGATGAGGATGTGGACCGGTGCCCTACACGTCAAGGCACTAAGCCTAACATGACAGAGGCCCTGAGACAAATGATGCAAATGGTGGGACTAGTAGACACCTAGAGTGCCAAACACCCACAAACACACATATACTCCTGCTGCATACCGGTGGTGATACCCATTGTAGGTTGGATTATTTCTTCTCACAGGCGGGGGCCATGCACAGAGTATTAGACACCACATGTTTGGCTAGACAAATATCAGACCATTCACCCCTACTGCTATTATACTCTTTGGTCATCATGGCCAGAAGAGTGCCTAGGGTTGCACTGTGGCGGATGCAGGAGGAATCCTGCTCCGGTCTACAAGAGAGCAATTGTACATGTCCTGACTAGTTACTTCACCCTTAACTGGGAGAGCACCCAACACAGTGTAATGGAATGGGATACTATGTAGCTGATGCTCAGAGGAGTGGGTATGACAAACATAACGGGGATCAGGCACACACCACAGAGGGACCTGACACTCCAGGAAGAGAAACTGGCAACTCTGGTAAAGGGCACTGGCGCATGATCCGATGATGCACCCGGCATAGGGGGCTGCAAAGCAACAGGTCCTCTGCACGTGGGAACGCCTGGAAAAAACATGTCCGACTTACTAATAGACAGCATCTCTATGCGGAGGGAGATAGGCAGGCCAGATGCTGGCTCAGATGGTACAACAAGAGCACCACACTGACCCTATCCTGCTGATTAGGGATCGGTTGGAACGGGAAGTTTATCCACAACAGGCCATTAACGAGACTCTGTTGGATCACAATCATGAGGTGTACAGGTTACCTGGCGCTACCCTGGTTTCTGAGGTTATGGCATATCTTGATTTACTGCCGCTCTCATGCCTGGAAGGGCCTGAGAGGACAGAGTTAAAGGGACCTTTGATGAAACAGGAGATATTAAATGCCATAGAATCCCTTAAATCAGCTAAGGTCCCAGATGGGGATGATTTATTTGCCAAGCTCTACAAGATTCTTCCTGAGACCATAGCTAATAGATTACTGCCTGTGCATCAGGAGGCACTGGAACAGGTGGTGCTCCCCACCTCCATGCATGCTTTTTAAATGTGTCCCAAAAATACTAGGGCAAATACTGGTGAAAAGCTTACTCCGCCACTTCCGGAGGCCAATCAGGATTTATTCCCCGCAGGAATACAGTTTGTAACCTGCAGAGACGGCACAGGTATTTCATGCACCCTGTCTAAATCAGGATCAATATGCCCTAGCCTTCCTTGATGCCCAGAAGGCTTTAGATTCGGTTAGTTGGGGACCTATGTGGGTAATATAATATATTGGATGTGTAAATTTGCTCTAAGCCCAGGCATTGGTCCGGGTGCGCACTGGATGCCTAGTGTCGGAGGTGATCCGGCTGCAAAGGGTAACCAGATAGGGATGCCCCGTCTCCTTTATTGTTCGATTTGGCAGTTGAACCAGTGGTATGCATGCTGCGACAGGTGTTACAGGGCTGGAGAATTCAGGTAGGACAAACGACCCTTGTAGTATCTCTGTACGTGGATGACGCTATGGTATACTTATGCCAGCCAGACATTTCAGCCCCGATTCTAATGAATGCAATGAGGGAGTTCGGTGAGCTCTCTGGCCTACATATCGGCTGAAAGGAATCGAAGCTGCCCGGCTCCCTGAGTCAGGAATACCCTGAAGCACTGATAGTGTTTGTTATCTGGGCATGCATGTAGTGCACGGGCACAGCAGCGCCACATTCTGACTATGGGCCGGGTGCTCACTAATCTTAAACCATCCATTAAATTCTGGAACACCCTGCAGTTCTCCCTGATGGAAAATATTGCCCTAATCAAAATGGTCGTGCTGCCCCGGTGCCTTTGTGTACTGCAAGGAACAATGCACGAGATTCCCCGGGGTGTATTTCGTGAACTGAAGAAGCTCCTTGTAGACTTATTTTGGGCAGGTAAACAGTGTAGGGTGGGACAAAGGAGGGATGGAGTTATCTGACTTCGAACTGTATTATCTTGCATCACACCTACAACACACTGTACACTGGTTCGATGGGGAGCCCAACTGGGAGAAGTCGCTCTTGGCCGGCACTATGTGGGTTGGAGACCTTTTGTCTCTACTACTGTGCAACAGAACACCTGGGATGATGCCACGTGTGTTTCTACTGGTGTGCCGATGGCCGTGGGTGGTGCTCTGCAGGGCGCCATATGCGCCGGAGCTGGAGGTGTGGCAAATCTGACCCTTTGCGCACATAGCTCAAACCATGGCTATCAATAGATGGTGGGAAGGCCACCTTAGGTGATCTTTATCCATCGGGCCGGTTTATTACTCTTCAGGAGGCAGCTGAGACATTTGGGTCTGGGAAAGGGTCAGTTTCCCCAGTATGGAAAAATAGCAGATACGGCAAGAAGGATATGGCCTGGGTTCCCTTATGCCCCTGAGTCTACACAGACTCTTGTTACATTGATGGCAATGGCGGGTGGTCATTGGAGGTTTATTACACACATATACCATGCCTTGCAGGCTGATAGACTCCAGACTCCCCTCAAGGTGGAAAGAACATGGCAGCAGCTTAGTGAGCTTCCAATCACAGCTGAGAAATGGCTTATGGTACATAAGAGGGTGCAAGAGATCTCTACCAATGCACGATTCAAGCTTGCTCAATACAACATAGTACATCTCATATACCTCTCGCCTAAGCGGCTACACTCCATATACCCCTCTACACATCCGGGATGTACACGCTGTGGGTACTCGCTGGCAGATCTTCTACATGTTGTGTGGTGATGTCTTCCGATTGTATGTTACTGGGACGAGGTCCTGGGACACCTCAATATCGCTTCAGGGTGGACGATACCTAGGGAATTGAAACAATGCCTACTAGGATTGGTTCCCATAAAAACAAAAAGAGAAAGCTTGGCAGGAAATTTGCACTCTTTGGTCTGACTGTCACCGTCATATAGACATTTATTGGCTAAGCGCAAAACCTCCTGTGACGACTGACTGGCTGCGACATATGTCTGAATGGGCTGGTGCGGGAGAGACATATATGAAAAGAGTGAGACGAGGTGATAGACTGATGGATGACTTGTAGGCGTGGGGTGCCATGATTCATGCATGACCTTTCTAATGATGGCTTTACTACCCCCACGACTGTGGCGAGTGAGGGGGACAAAGGGCATACCCAGACATAGTGCACCCGCCTCGCGGGTGAGAAAACCAGAACAACTGAACGGTTGCACACTGGTATTGAGAATTGGAACTACATAGGGAGACAGGCTGTAGCGGTTAACCTGTAAAGCCCATGTCCTATGGAATCTGGCATATGTACTGAGCTAAGCACTGGAAAGGGGGAAAGGGGTCTTACGTGATTATTTGGTTATTGTTATTTTCTGCTATGCTCCGAATGGAGTTTCCGATATTTTGAGGCACATATACTGTTTGATTTGGATATATGAAGTATTCATGCATGCTTTAACAACGCATGCCTTTACAACGCGGGCAATACAACGAGCGCATAATTACCACACGTTCCATTACAGCGCAAGTCATTACAACGACTTGCCTTAGGGAAGCGCTGGAGTTTGGAATAGTATATTTTACTATTCCAACTTGAGTCTGTGCAACAGTAGGGAAGGTGTTGAATCTAAAATCCAACAATGAGTTCCCTAAAGCAAGTCGTTGTAATGACTTGCGTTGTAATGGAACGTGTGGTAACGACGCGTTCGTTGTAGTGCCTGAGATTTAATGGCACTGCGTAGTTCTGTCTGCGTTGTAAACGCTATTTCCCGTTTGATATTGTTTAATGGTTGCTAAGGTTGCACATACTGTGGTAATATATGGTGTTGAAATGCAAATAAAAACATACCTTAAAAAATGAATGTATAACTGTATATATGTATTTATCCTAACAGGACCTGTCTAGAAATCTGTCAAAACAATTGTTTTTACACATGTGGATGCCAATACTAGGTTGAAGACAGTCATTCGCAAATCAGCCACAAGTGTCCATGAGCCTTTCACTGGTATTAGGCTAAATACCCTTTGGAACCAAGCTGCCCACATAGAAATATTCCTCTCTGTCTCTATTGTTTCCATTTTATATTGTCTCTTACTAGGTGAAACAAAAGCTTGCAAGACAAGGTATTTCCATGTCTCATAACGTACTTGAAAATATCTGATGGGATACATATACCTGCAGGGAATCATTGCCCGACATAACATGTGTATTTGTAAAGCACAGGTTCACCCAGAAGGGTACCTTGACGCTGAATAACAGATGTTTACTGTTATCCAACTCAATGGTACTCATTTTATCAACTGAAGAAGGATGAAAGGTTGAGTTGACCCAGAAGGATTTGAACTTGTGACCCTGAGGTCAATCACATGCCCCTACAGTGATGGATTAAGCCACTAAGCCACCAGACCTGAATGCTCCTTGCTAAGGTTGTATTGCATACACAGTATACAGAAGAAAATTATGTTTTCTACGTGGATACATAAAACCATGTTATGTTTATAGCAATTATTAGTATGCCCCAAAATTAGCTAGAGCAGAACAACTATGTTACAGGAGTAAAAGAGCTTTCAGGGAGTAGAGTATAAGGAAAGCCAGCAGAAAAATAGTTTCAACAATCATTCTAAAAAAATGTAACTGGCTGGAATTGTTTTTAACTAGCCTTATCACTACTTCCTAACATTCACAACATATTATGCATCCATATGTAAAAAGAAAACATCCCCTAAATGCAACCTAACACAGCACTGAAACCTCCTTGTGTCAAATGGAGACACTTCTGCCCTTTCAGTCATCTTAAAAACAGCTTTGCTGTGGGATTCATTTTGTCGAGCAGGGGTTAGGTGTGGTCACCTTTCGAGCTGAATGCTATATGACAACCACTGAAAAAAGATGTCAGTATAGGTAGTGGATGAGAGAGAGATGCCATCTTGGAGCTCTACCTCCTAGAAGTGTCTCTGAGGGGCAGATGATAGTAGTTATATGTAAATGTAGAATTCTGTGAGTCCTACTTTCTCTGCAGAATTAGAAACATCTGAGTCCATGGTAATATCACCATGAAGCTTTTTGTCCTGAAGTCTCTGCAGAAAATGGGCAGCTAGTAGCATGGACATGTCATCATGAAGGTGTCGTTGATGAGGTCTCCATAGAGAGACATTTCGAGGCAGCGACTTGGGACTACATGAGGGGTCTCTCTGTCTTGTCATTTCTGCCGAGATTGGGGTAGGTGTGGTAGATGGTGAATGACAAGTATATTGTTTTAACAATATGGAGTTTCATATTGAGTTTCAAGAATATTGAGTCCAAAATATTGTAATGTCAAATATACTAATCTAGAACATAGATGGTAAGATTTTCGTTTTTTTAATGTATAATTTCTTTTAATATTGTTGTAAATAATAATGTTTAGTCTAATATAGTTGTTTTAAATATATTTTTTCCTTAATTTATTATATTCGTTTTACATTAAATGTAGGTGTTATTACAATAATAATTGTTTTATATTTTTATACCACAGTTTGTAAAATGTAATGTGTAATTAGTTTTTTCACTGTTAATTAGTCATTTAGAATTTAGCAGCGTCCTATTGAATTTGCAAGGGGATAGAGTGGGACGTTATTTAAATGCTAAATTGTTGTTGTTTACTTTAATTTGTTTTTTATGTTAGTTAAAATTTAATTGTTAACTAATTAGGTCAACTATTTAATTGATTAACTATTATTTTAAATGTTTAAGTGCATTTTGCGATTTTTTATGTGTAATCCTAATTTGGTATAGTTTAATCACTAATTAATAATTAAGTAGCTGGCTGTTTAGTTTGTAGGATAGTGGGTTGGGAAGTTATTTAATTTATACATTTTTTGTTTTTTATAATTATTTTTTATTTTAATTAAATATTTAATTGGGAATTAATTATGTAAACCATTAATTAGTTATTTTTTATGGGAATTATTTGTTGTAATGTAATTAATTGTTTATTCATTGACAGGTGTAATAAAAAATAATCATTTGAAAATTATTGTCATATTTATTTCTGTTGATTTTTTTATTTAATTAGTATGTTATTTTTTATTTATAATTTATTTGAAATGTATTTTTGTTTGGTGTTGTTTCGAGCAGTGCAGAGGCAAGTGTATTTCTTTTACATATTTCTTTTGTTTTATATTTGTTAAATTAATATTGTATTTTTCAATGTCATTTTATTTTATTTATTTATAATGCACATATTTTTATTTTGAATATGTTTAATTATTTTTCTGTTGCTAGGTGTTAAAATATATTTTATTTGATTAAGAAGTTAAATGGTATAGCTAATCCTTCCTAAGTCCAAAACTTTCCCTTCTTTTGCTTACATTGGAGTGGGAATAGTAAATCTAACTCCTCCAAAGTCCAACACTTTTCCTACTGCTGCTAAGACTGGAGTGGAAATAGTAAATCTGACATCTTTGAAGTTCAACACTTTTGCTTATATTTCATTGTTGTTATTTTTCATTATTTTTTCTAAAAGATTTATATTATTTACAAAATAGACTTACAATTTAGTCAAATGTAATTTTCACTTTTTCTATTATTTTTTCTTTTTTTAATTCAATTCAATTCAATAAATCTTTATTCAGATGCATTCTATCATCCATAAAAGTATAGAAAACAGCATAAAATAACAATCATAGCAGCACACACATCGCACATGTTAAAACAATAATACAGCACAGATTTAAAAACAATATAGGCTTGCGTGCTCGCACAGCAGATTTTAAAAAAGACCCAACACACAGAACAACTTCATCATTAATAAGCAGCAATAGAAATCTAAAAGCTGGTCTGTATGACCAATATCATGACAATATGTCTTTAAAAGTGGGACTAAAAAAAGTCTGGTGTACTTAACATAAAATCTATAGAAAAACATATAATGAAGCATAGATTGTCCAGCTGGGTCATCACAAGGACATGGCTTGGTTTCAAAATTTTGTACATAACCCAAAGGAAAGCAAAGCAAAATATTTCATAGTACCAGATCTGAGGCGAAAGAGCAAAGAATGTCTCAGTGGGTACGAGCAAGCCTGATGTAGTCAGTAGTGCAGTCAGATTCTCACAAATAAAGATATTGAACCACACTAGTCTTCCCCTCCATGTCCCTCAAGCGCCTTAATTCCACACGGTCATAAATTGCTCTGGCCACAGCTTTTTTATTTACACCCTCACACGTTAGTGGGTCAGTAAACAAAGTTGCTAAGTCCATCCTTTACAAATGCAAGCCAAGGGTTTGAGAATCATTTATCTAGAGAGAGACAGTCCCTTATTATCTCCTTAGTTAAGACAGCCTCGCAATTTCACCAAATGGCAAGCCATAACAAGACTGGCCACACCCTAATCCAATCTACTATATAGGGTAGGCCATGTTCTGTGTGGCAAATAAAATGTGAGTCTGAAACTAGGACAGATAAGAGTGTGCTACAAAACCTATTTTCTTCATGCTATATGGCCATACAATTTGAAATCCCCCACGCCTCGGCCCCTTACATGGAAATGGGTAGACACTGCGATCTATATATTTGTACCATTGGCACAAGGGACCCACCCCTTTAAGTTATGGAAGACTACGTAACGACCCGTTAGCCAATTAAAATGTGGTAGTGCAGAGGGCAATATTAGAGGACCAGGATCCCTGGGCAGAAAAAATAGTGCCCAAATAAGGAAAATTATTAATACTACTCAGGCAATGGTTGCTAAAAGACATATTCGGTAGACAACCACAATTGGGGCCACAGGACATAATATGAGATCTTGTAACATTAATCTGGAGATCAAGGGAAGACATAAAATCAACAAAAGCATGGACCAACAGGCCCAATGCCCTGAGGGTGCGTGCCAAAAGCACTGCATCATCCACATAGAGAAGGGCAGGGAGTGTCTGCCTTTTATAACAGGCACATCAGGGGAGGCCTGTATTAAATGAGTGTAAATCATTAATATAAAGAATGAATAAAAGAGGGGCCTGCACGCATCCCTGTCTCACTCTGCGATGAATTCCAATGTCCCCAGACACCTCACTCTGTGCACTAATATGAACCCCGGCCCTCATATACTGATGCAGATAAGCAAGAAAATGGGCTAAAACTATGTCCAAACCTTGTGCAGCAAGTAGATGCCATAATTTGGTCCGGTTCACACAATCGAATGCTGACGAGGGGTCCATGAATGCTAAATAAAGGGGAGACTGTTTCTCTACTGTGTATTTTCTTAGGACCAGATTTAAATTGAGACACAGCTCAATGGTTCCTACTTTGTGCCTAAACCCGTATTGGCATTAATTTAGGTCAGACTCCTCTGACACCCAAGCTATAATCCTGTTTTAGATAAATCTGCCAAGCATCTTTGCAATAGTTTCAATATTTGAAATTGGCCGATAGCACCCGGGGGATGAACAATTTCCTTTTTTTAAAATAGGGAGTATTATCGAAGTACCCCAAGTATCAGGAAGAGGATAATAGGCGAGATTGTTAAGAACATTTTTGAGCAAGATAACCCATAGAGTGGTATTACTTTTAATAAGATCGATGGGGACCCCATCGGCGCCTGGTGCTTTGCCATCCACACTTTGACTGACAGCATCCTCTACTTCTTCTAAAGTTGTCTGAAAACAAGAAACTAAGCAGTAATCTATAGTGAAGAAAACAGGAGATAAGGGTGCTGCATATATTGTGCTAAAATGTTCCTCCACAGTAATGCTGACAATATGACAAGCAATTGTATTAGAACATTGGAATGTGGAGCACTCAATTGAAGACAATGGCGTGCTCTGTGCTTCTACGGGCCGGTAAAGGCCCACAAAGCAACATTCCAATGTTGTTTTCACAAAGGCCTCTCGGAGCCCGAGGGGATTTAAACCCCCTCGAACTCCGAGAGGCCTTTGTTTTATTTGTTAGAACATTCTGCCCTCTAGTGGCAGAATGTTCTAATAGCCTTATAGCCCTTCGTAGCTGGGCTATACCGGCTATTAAAGTCCCGCTCCCTTGTTAAAGTCCCTCGCCTTCGGATCGGGCCTTTAACGCTGGAGCGGGCCTTTAATAGCCGGTATAGCCCACTACTTCGGGCTATACAGCTATAGTAGTTGGTCTATTGATATGCTTTAGGTTGGCCACAGAGGCCCAAAATGACTTGCTGTTACCCAGTTGTGAGGCCTGAGCTAGTGCCTCCACTGTGCTCTAACAACCTCCTGCCGTCGCTTGGCAGTGGTTATTTTGTATTGCTTGCGCAAAGGAGCCACTAAGACAAAATCCCTAAGGTTAGAAATGAGTGCTAGCGGTAGAGCCCGATTTGCTGCAGAACAGTCAGAGTTGAACCATCTGGGAGTATCAGACATAGGCTTAGCAAGTTTCAAGAATGCCTTCCTAATCCCTGAGCGAAAGCTTCCATCACCCGCGAGCCTTGAGCCTCTACTGTCAGACACAAATTTACCAGCTCCAGATTAGCTTCAATTATGTGTTTTAGGGTTTGAACGGAGTCATGTAAGCTCCAGACCGATCTCAGGTTATCATGGCTAGGTTGCAAGTTGCATGTGCCAATATCCTGCGTAAACTCTCCTTTGAGATGCAGTGAAAGTGTGGCCTCAATGGGATTGTGGTCACTATAGCATGAGCAGACCCTCAAGTTTTTTTTGCGATTTGCAAACAAATTGTGAACTCAGCACTTTTGTAAAAAGGACGTGCTTTTTACAAAAGTGCCCGCAAAATCTGGCAACACTGGGCGGGATGCTGCTCGTATTCCAGTTGGTGCCAAGGTGCAGGTAACACCTTACTCTGCACTGCCAACCACACCCCTCATTAGATAAGTGCTTTTAGCAAGCCAGGCCGGATCTACGGCTCCCCCTTTGCCGCCACACAGTGGTACCATTCAGGGATGGGAGGGAGATGCCAATGTCATCCTGTGAGCTGTCATTGTTATTTTCCATGTGTACAACAAGAGTACGAAGTTCCTCTGTGATTCAGAATAGAGATGGAGAGATACTGTAGAGTAGAGTGAGTCACTTGAGACCACTGTTGTGTATGCAAAGAAGGGGGGGGAATGAACCATATTTTTACACCTTGCCAAAAATACATAAAGGCATTACCCCGGTTCCTGGTCAACCGATCGTTTCTGGGATTGGCTCTATCCTTGAGCCACTCTTCATTTTCTGTGATCACTTCCTACAACCGATAGTGAGAGATACACCCTCTTTCGTGAGAGACACCACGGACATTCTTAAGATCATCGAAGAAACATCTAATACAGGAGAGATTGACCTCCTCGTCACCCTTGACGTGGAGGCTCTCTACACGAATATTCCCCAGAGAGCCACCTTATCAGTTGTTGAAACCGCTTTGAACGCTCTGGAGTGGTCATCATCCACCCCTATCTCCTTTGTAATGGAGTGTGCTACCCTGGCTTTGACTGAGAACTTCTTTGAATTTAAACAACAGCTCTTTCATCAAAGTCAGGGTACATCTATGGGGAGCACTTTTGCTCCAAGTCTAGCGTGCCTCTATATGGCGGCGTTTGAAAAGGACATCGTCCAGAATACCACCAATCCATACCACAACAATCTGAAACTATGGAAACGTTTAATTGACGATATCCTGATTTTCTGGCATGGGACACGGTCTACCTGTGAGGAATTTGTGCGGTGGATCAATGATCAAAATGACTACCTTAACTTCTCCCATACCATCTCAGACACTACTGTACCATTCTTTGAACTAAATATCACACTTATTGCAGGTACTCTTAACACCACTCTGTACAAAAAATCCACTGATCGCAACAGCTTACTCCTATACACAAGCCACCACCCCAAAGCGCTAAGAGACAACTTGCCTTTTGGCCAATTTTTACGAATCAGACGTAACTGTAAATTGGTCTCTGACTACAGAAGAGAAGCCAACACTCTGGCATCCAACCTCAAGGCGAAAGGCTACCCAGAGAAACAAGTGAGGGATTCTTTGAAAAGAGCAAGGAATAACCCTAGAGAGACACTCCTCGAAGTACATCAGAAACCGATCACTGACACCCTCACTTGCGTTACATCCTTCACCCCAGATTCTGCCAGAATTAAGAAAATCATTCTGAAACACTGGAATATATTGAGTACAGGTAATCTACAACTACCCAAACCTAGGTTTGCATACAAGAGAATACGCAACTTGAAGGATGTCTTGATACACACGAGACCTAGGAAGCACAACACCGATACACAGAGGACTCTGTGGGGTCTCCCGGCAGTAACTGGACACCACCCTTGTGGGTCACTCACCATCACATCCAAAGAAATATCTCTGCTGTCTAACTTCAGATGGATTTTTTTTTAAAACACCAATTGCAACACCAAGCAATGCATTTACATGATCACCTGCCCTTGTGACCTGAAGTATATAGGGATGACCATGCGACCAGTTAAGACCAGGATAACCGAACATAAGAGCAACATTCGGTGCCAAAGGGTCACCACGAAACTATATACACACTTTAAGGAAGCACAACACTCCCTTGAAACACTACGCTGGATAGTGTTAGAAGCCCACCCACAGATCACTAAGACTGCATTGTTCAAAGTCGAACAAAGATGGGTACATAGACTTTCTACACATACTGCTGGACTCAATGACGACATACCGTGGGGCTTACTCACTTAAAACATAATGACTTGGGAGCAACCCTACCAGTTTCACTATGTGCACTCGTCAGGAGCCCCATTGACCACTATGCCATAAATTGTGTAGATGAGGTTGACTGGAGTACATATGCCTCCCTGCATACATATCCTTACTTCTATTCAACCACACTGTTCATGCATTTGACTCCTTCCACTTAAGGGCAGTGGTAGTACAGTCATACGGAGGAGTCATTACTGAGTCTGTTCGGTCATCATTAGACCGATTTGAGTTATGTGGTTCATGTGCACTGTCTCGCCATGCATCACCATACTTATTTTTATATTTTTAGATAAGTGTTCACCAGTAGCATACACACCTACCTGTGACCCATGTCCGTGCTTCTATCATGACACACGGGATCGTATATGTAGCTGATCCCTCTACCGCTCTAAGAGCATAGTTGCCGCTAAGCAGCAATACCCCATAGCCATCAGCACATCGCAACACTCCAATATGGCCGCTGTGCTCACCACCCTGTCCCCAATACGTCATACACAGCACCGGTAATCACGCGATTCACTGATTACCCATGTGACTCCACCCACGTCACCGAGGTCAACACTACATCTACGCTGCTCGCCGCTAACCAGTTACCATCCCGGTACCGGCGGCAGGGTAGGTCGCACGCGAGAAGCGTTTTTACGCCGGTGAGTGACTATCCATCATTCCTAGTCCCCGACTTGGAGGTTTACTTGATCGCTATTGGAGGTGAGTGCGTTTAGTATGGAACGGATCCATAACCCTGATCTACCCACTGTGGCAACTGACCATTTACATGATCACCTGCTTGTGTTTTACTTTGGGCGTTGCGGTCGTTCGCCCCGGTCGCTTGACGCACTTAGGGTGCATTGGTATCACCGATGTCCCCTTTGATGCTCATGCGGCACGGGTTTGCACCCCCACGCCCCACAGTGCACACGAAGTGAGGTTTATCCACGAGGGTCGGGTCACCGTCTGACGACCGGGACTCCTGACCCTTCACTCCTTTAGTGGTCTAGCAGCCTTCCGGGCAACCGGCCTAGACCTGCTCTTTGAGTGTCCTGCTATTTCCCAAACATGTTCAACTTTTATATTTTTTTCACAGGACCCAATCGGTGTCCTTTTCAAACTGCCGGCTACTGTTGCAAGTAGTTACTTGACGACAGTATAGGTGAGTTCCACCACTGTCCTGACTCCATGTGATTCTCCCGCCATGGGGTTTTAAAGTATTCTGAGTACAATTGAGCACACGATAGTGGTAACCATCACCAGTTCACTGTCCTGCACCGTATGATACAGTGATAACATCGTGTGTTTATGAATTATCCGCCAGCACTTTTGCTTTTAGAAAATAGAAAATGAATTGATGAGATACTGTATGATTGCACAAATCATGTATTTTCAACATGTTTCCCCCCCCCTTTTTTCTACCTTTATAGGTTATCAACCAGAGAACGTGGTATGTAGAATTCACTTACCCTTTTAGTGTAGATAGCGTTCCTTTGATCCTGAGGAAGTGCCCTGATCTAATCAACTCTTATGGCACGAAACATGTCGATCACTCGAGAGCAGGACACGTACAACTAGATACATTGTCACTAGTCCTTTGCCCCTCTCGCTCTTTTAAATTAGGCAGTTTACCTTCTTAATAAATGTTTGCTAGGACTAACTGACCTATTTTAGATTCACAACCCCCCACATCTACACAGACTAGGCCCCTCACCCCCAACGCACCCACCGGCAGGAACAAAAGATCCCCGATAAAGAGCCCCGGTCTGGGTGCCCGTCAGGTATTGCAGCGCCGACCTGACGAGGGGCAGGCTCATATGATGAAGCATGACACCTAGCTTGCTGGGTGTGTGAGAGCCCTAGTTCCGACAAGGGGAATTCCCCCCTTCTTTGCATACACAACAGTGGTCTCAAGTGACTCACTCTACTCTACAGTATCTCTCCATCTTTATTCTGAATCACAGAGGAACTTCGTACTCTTGTTGTACACAGCCTTGTTGGGGCATGTACGCTGGACCTCGGTAAACTTGCCCCTCAGTCCCTTCTTTTGTTTGATATTGTTATTTTCCAGCCAGGGATGTAAGGAGGTGAAGGAGTTGCAGGCTGCGGGGGGCAAAGAGGACAAGAGACGTGCCCCTCACCAGGCGGAAGACTAGGGCAGCGCAAGGAAGAGCGGAGCAGGAGATCAAGGGGGGTGCTGGAGGATGGAGAGCCATCATCACTGGACCCTCCCATGGACACCTGCGCCCCCACCATGGTGGTTGTGGGGCAGGACAGTGGTGAACAGTGAGGTGTCTTTTGTCATAGGCAATGAGGCAGTGGTGGGTGGTAGCAGGCACCCTTTAAGTACAAGTCCCACCTTCAGATGAGTCTCTTCCTGTTCAGCAAAGAAAGGCTTTCCATAAATCAAACACAGGCAGTTAGCAGCCTAAAACCCTCTAACACCTTTGTGTGCTGAGCTGCTCGCATACATGCGGGAAAATCAAGTGTAGCTATTCTCTTTTGAACTGAGCACTTTTACTACAGTAGAAAACAGCTTCTACAGTCTTACTCTAGGCCACATCTCCTTCAACAGATCACACTCCGGTAGATCGCATATTATTTTGGATGCCTCACTCGAAAATGGTGACTGCGCACAGCACCAGATCAAACATTCCAGAGACTTCAGTGCCCAAGCCCTATCTTTCCAGACGATATTTAAACCTTTGCTTCTCCTGCACACCCTTGCTTCTACCCCTTGGTAGACACAGGCCATCAGAATCAGGGTCTGCTAATTACCAAACTGCTGATGAGACTACCCATTTATGTTTGATGGTAACCTTTCAAACAATCTGGGAACCGAAATCTGGTCCGGTGATAAGTAATACTGTGGCAATACCAAATGCGAACATAAGAAACACTCTCAGACACTTTAAACATGCCTATTTCAAAGTGAAATACTCTGCTAAAACAGTTTCCATTGATTTAAGGTTGAAAAGGAATGATTGCACGTAAAATAAAGTGGCGCAATAATGTCGCAAAATTTCAATTTTTGTGGCGCAAAATTGCAAATCTGTGCATGTATCCTGGGGGGTCTGTATGAGGATATGACCATACCATGTAAAAATAGGTCCTCTAGATTACAGGCAAAAAAGACTTAGGGCCTTATTATGAGTCTGATGGACCGTCAAACCCACAGTGGCGGTGCCGCTTCCGCCGCACTAGTGGTCCGACCGCCCTATTACAAGTAGGGCAATTGGACCACCATGGGACCGCTGCTGCTGCCAGGAATCCGCGATCCCTGGCGGTCTTACAGCGGTCTGAGTGGTCTAATATGCTGGTGGTGCCTCAGCAGCACCACCAAGCATATCAGGAGTTTCCTCACCACCACAGTTTTAATGGCAGTGAGCCCGCCATGAAGAGTGTGGCAGTGAAAAAACAAAGGGGTCCCTACACCAGGGGATGCATGCAGGGGGGCCCCCCTGTTTCCATCCAACCCCAATTCCTGCAGGGCATGGACTTAACAGTCCATGCCCTGCAGGAACTGCCTTTGACCCTCCTATTGCAGTGCCTTTATCTCAGGCACCGCAGTGGGACCGGCAAAGAACCACCTGCCACAGACAAAAAAAGTAATAATCTGACAGGCGGTTTCTTATGGCTTTGGCGGTTTTGGAGTGGGGCAGCAGCATGGCGGCACCGCTCCATGACCTCCAAAGTCATAATAGGCCCCATAGTCTACTGTTGATGATCTGCCATGTCCCTTAAAAGTGGGAACCTCACAGCTGGGCAAGCCAGAAATAGCCAGCACATATACCAAATCAAGTGAGGCAAGAAAAGAAACTAAATCTGCACTGCGAGGGTCAGTAGTAACATAGGGCTCAGAATATAGGTCCTCATAATTAGTAGGCAGCTGCACAATAAAATTGCCAGCTAAACAGAGATACAACGTATGCCCTAAGCAGTCCAGGTCATCTGCTATTCCAGAAATGGATTTAAATAATGTGGGAAATTTAGTATTGGGAGTACCACTAAAATCATTATTATAAAAATTAACAATATGCAGAGTCAAAGCTATTTTAACTACTATGATTTGAAAGCTGCTGTCAATATACTCTAGGGTTGTGACACCCAGGTTGTCAACTCCCACCATGCACACCCACTACGTGATGGAATGGCAGGAACACTAAAACAATGAAAACCATCCTTGTATACAGGCACTGTGTCCCATGTTTCTTGAAACAAAATAATATCATGTCCCCTAATAAAACAAAGCCAATCCGGCAATTCAATCTTAGATCTAAGACCGGCCACATTCCAGCTTAGTATTTTGAGGGACTCAATGCCCTTATCCATAGTATTACTTCTTGCCCTATCGGAGGCCCCTGAGTTAGACCCAGCTGTGGGGGTTACTGGACCCATAATATGAGTATCTAATGAGAAATGTTCCAACACCCCATTCTCAACCTCAATAAAATGGTTAATATTCCTAAAAGACTCCCCATGCTCATCCATCCTAGGGGGCACCTGAATGGTTGTTGGGGTGTACTTTCTATGTCAGTCTCCCTTCTCCAGATACCTGAGTGTGGAAATCATATTAGTACAGGGGACACCACAAGAAGTACCTGAATTCTGAGAGTGGGAGCACAGAGAAGGGGTCAGTGGTCTATTAAAGAATCCCAGTGGAAGAGTAACAACCTCAGTATCAATTCGACTCTGGGACTTCTTTGTGCTTAATATGTCTCAAACACAATCAGACCTTCAAAATTTACAACAATACAATCATTCCCTGTGATACTTCTCACTGAGTGACCAAGCCAACCAACCCGCCTCACCATAATTACCTCGTTGGGCCCCCAAGCATTAAAGAGCTTATGCACATTTAACCAATGAGCCACCTTGTTCCTAAGTTCGTCCCAGGACTCCTGTTGACTAGTTTTCAGGGATGGGACCCCAGCCAGAATTAGCACATAAGGCATGATGAAGGTGGGAGGCTCAGAGTTACTTGACATGGGGCAATAACGGAGCTACCAACGAGTATGCGAATCGAATAAGATGGTCCGGGACTACAAACTGATTGACACAGAGCACCTGTGATGGAATTAACCCCAGTCTGCCCCTGTAGGAAAGCGCCTCTTTATGCATGGTTAGCCCCCACTATTTGCCTGTTGCCTGGTATAACTTCAAACTGTATGTACACTGGGTTCCTGCTAACCAGGTTCCCAGTGTCAGATCTCTTTTCCGAAACACTGTACCACGTTTGGCACACCTTCAGCTACCCCTGTAAGGGGTACCTAGGGCACGGGTAGCGAAGAGGGTCCTCTGGGACTGCAGCACTGGTTGTGCCACCCTAGGGCCCCCTCACCAAGACTATGCACACTGCCATTGCAGGCTGCATGTCTTGGTGCAGGGAAATCTGAAGAGTCGACATGGCACACACCGCTATGTGCCATGCCAACCGTACACTTCATAAAATATAGTCAAGTCACCCCTACTGCAGGCCTTTAGCCCTAAGGCAGGGTGCACTATATCCTATGTGTGGGCATATCAGCATGAGCGGATATGCCCCTACAATGTCCAGACCATTCTGTGATGCTGTAAGTGAGCAGAGAAGTCATAAAGAGTACATGGGCTGGATACTTGTCAACTCGAGCTTCCTAGCTCCATGATGGCTTCACTAATTTCTAAGATGCTTGGTACCAAACACCTTGTCCTAATAAATCCTCACTGATGCTGGTGCTGAATTTATTAATAAATTCACACAGGAGACCCTTTTAGAGGGTCCCCTGAAACCTAACCAATCACTAGTGAGGTCTCAGGCTGGTTTTCACCAGCCTGCCATCACCAGACATGTTTCTGACCTCATGGGGTGAGAGCCAGCGTTCTCAGAGGAGAGAAACAATACCTGTTCTGGGTGGGGGTGTTTCACACCTCCTCCAGGACAGGCTGGCCTTCCCAGGTGGGAAGCTTCAAAGGCAATGACGCTTTTGAAATCCAACACATGAACCTCCAGATATTGGGGGAGGCCAGCCCCCTTTCCTGCTCTACTTTAGGTGGGATGAAAGACGGGAAAATTAGTTAGATGAGGAGGACAGTCCCACCCCCCCTCAGCCTGCACCACCCCTAGGGCAGGCAAGGTGAACCCCTTTCCTGAAATTCCACCATCTTGAGATGATGAGAAAACCTACAATCAGGGCTAGGGTAGTGCTTCTTCCCATAGGAAGTGGTCACTAGAGGGTGTAGACACCCTAGAGGTAAGTAGCCCATTGGCTACTACCTGTCTCCCCTTGTAATGCCCCTAAATTCAGTATTTAGGTGGCTCCCCGAGACCTGAACCTCCGATTGATCGGACCAAAGAAGACCAGGACAAAAAAAGACCTGCTATGTGACAACAGAAGCCCTGTGGCAGAAAGAAAAAACCCCAAACCCTTCCAGCTGCAAAAATGACTTGAAAATCACCTCTGCTGTGCCATCTTGAACCCTTAAAGGACTCCAAGAACCCCGAAACATCTTCAGCCTGCGTAAACTTGCCGAGAAGCTCCCTTGGAATGAAGGTATCACTCCCATGCACACCGCAGGCACCGATCCCATAAAGTCCGGTTTGTTGACTTGCTGCTCCCTGATTACCTCGACGCAGCACTGAAGCAAGAAGAGGTACACAGCTCTACCGAGGGTCAGATCTGCCTATCCACCAGGTTTGGAGGCACTAGGATCTACCGGGGCCACAGCACACCAATACCCCAGGGTACCGGACCCTCAATGGTAAAAAACAAAAAGAAGAGTTTATTTCAGACTTCCAAAGAACCAGAAGCAAGCACCCGCATCAAGGGACATTGAGATACCCAAGACCCACTTCCGAGTGTCCCAGCTCTCACGAGATCACTTCTTCAATTTGCCTGCTCCTGACCGCGAGGACCCTGAAGACGCACGATACCTGGCTGACCTGTTTGCTCTGCCCCCAGCCCCAGCACCAACTAACCAGCTCAGCTCCAATGGTTCCCAGGCCCTTTCAACCTCCTCCCTCCAAGGAGACCCACCAGACTTATCTGTAAGTCCACCATTGCAGTGCATTTTAAAGCGGCCCACTTTGTCTTTGTGTACCAGTGTCCAAAATCCTCAGCACTCCATATATATATGTATATATATATATATATATATACATATACATATATATATTTAATTTACAGTACTAAATAAAACTATTTATTTTAAATTATATTATCGTTTTGTAATTTAATATTTTAAATATATTATAGATAATGGTATAACTAGGATTTTTTTAATGTACTAACCTTATTAGGTCTCGGCCTAGGCAGCGCATGCGCTGTCTGGTTGAGAGATGCTGTATACAGTATAGTGGGGGAAGCTCCGCCCACTTTCCGGCTATCTTTTTAATTGGCTGAAATTGTAAATGCCGCATTCTGATTGGTGCTCAGCAAGTTAGTCCCGCCTCCTGAAGGACATGATGTCATTTTTATCCCTCCATGGCTATCGGCCCCTTTACTTTCAAAACAGTTCTGTTTCCCTGCCTCCCCCCGTTCCCTCCCGCAGTCTGTCACTTTTCTGCCCACCACAACCCCCCCCACCCACTCCCGTTCCTGGCTTCTTGCACAACCGCAGTTTTGTTTACAATGCAATAGGTCTCGCGTAAATACGAGTCCTATTGCATTTGTAAATGCTTTTTTTTCCCTCTGATTGGCTGGCTGCATTCGCACTCCTTTTGCCTGACCTGTCCCTCTCGCATGCGTGCGATGCTATACATCGTACGCATGCGCTAAAAGTCTGCCTCTTGTTATAAAGATTTCATTTTGCCTATGTTTGTTTGGTGCGCACGTTTTTCTTTTTAGTTTGCCTGCGACCATTCTTAGCCCCCCGCGTTCTCTCTCCCCCCCAGGGGTAACTACCACACTCCCGTTTACGGGTTTTCCGGGGCCGGTTTTTCTTCTATGCCGCCGACGGTCTAACACATGACCGGTTTCCATAACTACGGGCAAAGGGACTTCTTGTCCCATTCGCCTTGAGACCAGACCACACTTTCCACTTGCTGGTTTCGTGCGGCTCCTTTTGTTTCTTTTCTATGCTGCGGCTGTTGGAACTTTCTTTCCTCGCACACCTTGGGATTTAACTACATTTCCCAGCGGCCCGACTCTTTTTCATGCTGTGGGCGTTGGTACTACAGCTCCCAGCACTCTTTGGGATGACACCACATTTCCCAGCGTCCTCCGCGGCCTTCCGGTCATTCAAACAATTTAAACACCGGCACCCTGTAGCTTCTTTGCATCTACCGGTCCGGACACCTGCCTCGGGAGACAACGGTCTCCTACTCACATGAGTACCCACGCTCCGGCTATCAGCTCGGGGCTGTCCTCTGTTTCGTGCCACCCCCCAGTCCCAGTGTGTCCGTCTCACGTTACTGAGACTTCCAGGGTCCGGCTACCTGCTCAGGGATCTCCTTCATCTCATGCCATCATTTCCAGTCCTAGCTGCCTGTAAATGCAGCAGCACTTTTCCCATCTCCAGACTAGGAGATGAGCTAGAGGGTAATCTAGCACTGGCTGCAGCAGGTACAGTTAGCCTTTGACTAAGGTCTAGAGAATAGGGAAAAGGAGCAGGCAGGAATGGATGCAAGCATGGGACTTGAGCAAGCTAGAAATACAGATGGGAAGTGAAATAATTCTTATAAAACTGATTTGCCCCAATCGTCCTATACAACTCGTGGACGTGACGTCCAGGGAGGGGATGCGTCTCAACTTTGGAGCCAGAAGACATATAAGCTTCTTGATCATGGGCAAGTCTGTCCATGTACTTGGCCCTCAATACCCCTGACTGACATAATTCGGTGTGTTTAGAAGCAGACTGATCACCACTCAGCAGGCTGTTCAGCCTGAAATCGCCTACTGCTTGTTATGCTGCGCTTCACCACGCTTTTATGCACCTGCTTGTCTGGGAGTGTTGCATGTGCTTTGCAGAGCTCTCTCAGTTTGCGAACCAGTTACGTAGCATTCTGTCCTTGTTAGTTCCGTTGGATGGTTGACAGAACAATCAGTAGTCGGCTGATGGGTGCTCAACATTTTGGACAGGTGGATTAGTGTACTTGCCACATACTTTGATGTCGCCTATGCATAGGTGAATTGGGCTCCTTGTCTGTTTTCTCAAAGTGTTACAATGCCTGCGGCATCGCATATTATGAAAGTGACAACACTTCTTATTCATGTAACTTTGGAGGGGAATGCATTTTGTTTGTATTTACATGTGAGGAGTTTGTAGTGCTGTAGGGTGTTGTACAAGAAGAGGTGAGGTAAAGTGCCTACTCCCCTTAATTGTGTTTTGACTGGTGCACAGCTGCCCAGAAGAGCCTATGTTGTATTCCAGGAGCCTAAAATACATCTTTTAACTGTCAACTAGTTTACTCCTGAAATGTTACTAGCACCTACACCTTTCCACCCTAGTTCTGCTATGTCAAACCGTATTTATTTAATTTGTTTGGTAACCACGTATATTTCTCTGGCCACACTATTTGAGTTTAGAAGACTTTGGCCATGTGACCCAAAGCTCACACATTTTTGTGGAAAATGTTGGAGAAATTTGGGACTGACGGGTAGAGCCTTGCTCTGGTGGGTGGGGGCGTGAGTACTACCTCAAGACCTGTCTGTAAGTTCATTGATTGTGAGAAGGTCCTATAGTGAGAACAGTAGCATTTTGCACAGCCGTGTGAGTATTGGCAGCTGGCTGCCAGTGTGCGTCAGTGCTCTTTAGATGATAGGAGAGCACAGACTTACTTCTTAAGTCTTAGATGTCTGTGCTGAGATGCAGTGTGGTTCATGAGTGAAGAGCTGGCTGTTAGTATTAGTGATGGGACACCTGCACACAGGAAACAAGCATTGGAAATGCAATAGGTCTCGCCTTTGATTAAGTTAAAGCCATTTGCTTTGCTAATGGTATTGTATAGCAAAGCAAATGGCTTTAACTTATTTGCTCTTATTCCTTCTTTATGTCTAGCTTCTTCTCACTTGCAGAAAACCATGCCTTCAACAAATCACCCTTACCCTCTCCTCTCCTTCCTTTCATTTGTTCCCCTGTGAATGTAGCCTTTTACTGACGTTTTTCTATTCCAAAGTGCAGCATCGGGATGGAGGAAAAAAGTTCTAAATACAAAGAGAAACAAGCATTTGCAATGCAATAGGTCTCACATTTACGCAAGTTTAAGCAATTGGCATTGTAATTAACAATGCCTTTTATTTATGTTTTAAAAAACAAAAATAATAGCCATAGCTTAAACTCTCGTAAATCCGAGACCTAATGCATTGCAAATGCTTGTTTTTTATGAGATTCTGCTCCACGATATTGTTGACTTGACATTTTGGTAGTTTGCTCGCAAAGTATGTAAACTCAACATTTTTGGAGGCAATATTTTTGCCACCATAATCTGGTGTCACGTTATTGTGGTTCTGGATACTTTGTCAGACTGCCTTGATGTCTGCAGTGTTAGGAGGGGCAGTGACAATTGAGTACTTTGTAGCCATTCTTCCTTTGACGTCCTCCCACGCACACACATGCATGCACACACACCCCCACACAAACACACACACACACACAAGAGTTATATGTGTAAGTGAGCTGGTTTTGCAGGTTGACATGCATAGTGCAATGTTCATGTCTGCAGCGCTACCCATTCATGTGAGTCATGAAACGTATGACCACTGACATATTAACTCCACCAAGGCATATACTATAGAACCCAATATTCCCAGGAATCTAAAAGGCCACATTAGAGCATACTTTAGTACAAACGAGGGCTCAACTGAGAATTATGCTACAATCTCAAAGGCATTTCGACTCATCATCGGGGTGCGACACTGATACAGAAATAGAAACCACACCTATTCCCACTAGATACTGAAAAAGCATCACAACGCGTCACACACAGCTGCTCTCTGCGGAGGAGTTCCTGATTTACACATTTAAACCCCCCATGGTCCCCAAGCAGCGACTGCGACGCCCATGTACAGCACACCGCTCTGCAGAACGCCATGGCGACTGCTGGGGGTTTGCCCCCGCAGGACCTGTTGCCATGAAATCGGCGCTGCAGCGTGTCCGTGCGGGGGCAGGAACGGAGCTGGCAGCCAGGGGTCGGCTGATGCAATCCCTCTGCTTGAGCAGCAATAATGTATGTACATTCACCAACTGAAACAGACCGCCAGCGTTCTTCAATAGTTTTTCAAATGCATCTATATTGTTAAATTAGTTACAAAAGCGCTACAATTTGTAGTCTTAAAATTAGGTTTTACGTTCAACAGTAATCAGCCATCGTTCTGCGAGTTTACTGGTGGAGAAACTGTTGTCAGTGAGTGCCTTATAAAGTGTGTAAAATAAAATAAACAACAATTTCATCCAAGCAAAAGCTTCAAATGTGTTTTTCTCTCAAATGAGCAGTTCCCTTCTTTTAAAGCATGAGGGACATTCTGGTGGCGTAGCATCAGTGCCATGGGCCGTAAAGCAAGCAAGGACAATGGTCCCCAGGGTCGGTATTAAATAAAGATATAACTGGACGCCAGGGCCGGTCCTAGGATTTGTGGGGCCCCGGGCAGAATAGGAACATGCGAGGCCCCTATAATTTGCATAAGATTTAACCTGACAGGAAGTGACCTCATAGGAGGTAATATCAATTGGACATTAATTATATGGCATTGTCTGAAGCCGCTTTGCAAAAAGCTACTTACTTAGTTTGGATATAAGTAAAATGGTTAGAAATAACATTAATAATCCTAATAAAATACGTTCATAAATTTTAAATTTCTAATAAGTGGAAATACATTAAATGAATTTAACTAAGTTATTGTTCTCTTGAATGGGATGATGTTTTTTGTAAGGTATGGGAGACTGCATAGATTTGATTTTGCTGCAGGCAATGTTTGCTTTAATATCATGAAAATCAACTGTAAAAATTCGCTCACCTGACCATAAAGCAGGCCAACAAACAGCCCAAAAAATGGCCTATAGGTCAGTCCAACCCGGCTACTGTGTTATACATTTATTGTGCAGACATTGGATCATTGTTTTTGCAGGTAAAGTAAAGGACATGAATATAGGGTCTGATAGGGGCCTGTTTCAATGTCTGTTTTAATTTACCACCAGGTAAAGACTCGAGGGAGCCAGTACATTTAAAGCCATAGTCCAGCCACTTTTAAATTGTGATTGTGCTCCTCTGTGTCTACCTCTTGCCTGGCTGATGTACTCACACCTATCTGCTCCCCCCTTTTGTCATACCCCTTTCATTCACCTCTGTGCTCCCTTTCCCTCAGCCTGGGTGAGCTGAGCGGTTTTCATTGTGAGGCACCGTCCTTCTATCTTTTGTTCTGTGCCCTGCAGGAAATTCTGCTTTTCATTCAAACAGGGGCAGGGCGCACTTCACAGGTAAGGGCTCTTTAATTACCTGTCTAATCGCTGCTATCCTCATGCAGATGCAGCCATTAGGCCCAGAGAGAGGGACCAGCCGGCGAAATTGATCAAAATCGAAAAAATAAAAACTCTTACTGGGCCCCCTGGGCCTCGAAACTCTGGAGTTTTTGAAAGTGCGAGGCCCCATGGCTGCGAGCAGGCGCGAGGCCCTGGGCAGCTGCCCACGCTGCCCATGCTTAGCGCCGGCCCTGCTGGACGCAGTGGGCCAATCACACCACTGGACCACACTGCACCTCCTGCAATGACAGTTGCACCCCTGCTTACGGGTCTCAAAGTTCCCCATTCAACCTGTCTCTCCCCCCTCCTCCCCATCTTCATCCCTCTTTCATCTCCCTCCTCTTTCTCTAATCCCCCTCTTCTTGTCTCTCTCTTACCCCGGTCTTGCCTCTCACTCTGATCTTCTTCCTCCTTACCCTCCCGATAACCTTAGTTTGACTCCATTCTTTTCCTATTCCCATGCCATTTTGCTAATAATTACCTCATTTCTCTTTCTCTCTGGTCCTTAACTCCTTCTTCCATTCTGTTACATTTTCCTTTCTTGCTCTCCTTCTCATCTTTCACATCCTCATATTCTTTCACCTCATCCCTTTCCTCTCCTACTTTTTCCTTTATCTCCTTCTCCCCCTTCCAACCTTCCCAAAGAGCAAACACAAAGCCAGAACCCAGGCAGACTCTGGTTGAAAAATTATGAAAAAGGGCAGTCTCTAATATAACTGCAGCTGGTGCGTGAGAGGCTGGGACGCCTCCCACTTCTGAAATTGGTGCCACTGCACCAGCTGCACCACTGGTAGCTACGCCCGGCACACTCTTGTAGGACCTGTTGCTATGACAGCCACACTGCAGTACGACGCCGAGAAGCTGAAAGGACTTGGGACATTAAGTGGCGGCTCCTACGCTACGGGCGGAGGAGAGTCACCCCACTGCTTTTTGAGCAGTGTACAGTAAAGGAAATATAAAATGATAATCACTTTCAGTTATTATCATTTAATGTTTCCTTTGCGGGCGGACGGGTGGGTGGGGCTGCTCTTCTCCCGGAGCAGGGCAGGAGAGGAGTGGTTTGCCCACTCCTAAGTGCGCAATGACTGTTTGGTCAGCCCTCTGGGCCACCCAAACCACTCATGCGCACTTTCCCCTTCTCCATGCAGGCTGCTTGATTGCTATCTGTTTTTATCTATGATTTGAAGGGTAGGATATTCTATGTATTAGGTGACTGTGAAAATTCATTTATTATTTATATGATTCAAAGTATCTGCAGAATCACTTTATATTATTTGATCTTTGTATTAAATACAAGTGTGACTCACAGAGAACTGTTTTTTATACCTAATTTTTAACTGTGATGTATACAACTGTTTTATTGTGTCCAATGGCTTTTCAAGCTTTTGATTGAGAAAAGGTTTTTTTAATTTTAATGTTATGTCTGTATGGTACTTATCTTCAATTTTTTCCTTAAGGATTTTTACATTAGTGGCCCTGGGTTGATAGGTGGGTTCCCACTACTACGGGTTTTTAAAAACTTAAGTTCCTAAGTCTATGTCTCAGGTCAAACTTAGTCGGGACATAAGTGCAGAAACTGGTCAACTAGCCATTGTTCAGTCTTCTAATTGACAGATAAAATCTTTATGAAGACCAATGTACAATTTTTATCTGTGTCTGTGTCATTACTCACAGGCACAACAAACTAGTGAGTGGCCTGTAGTGTTTGACACTTCTAATGTAACTCTTACCACAGGATGAAAAACTGCCTATTTGTAACATACTTTTCATAAGTAACGCCACAGTGTTTGGCCAACTACCAATGTTTCCACCAATAAGTTCTTAGGGGTTAGTGAATAAATCTGATCTCATATTTTTAGGTTCTTTTCCCCACACCTTACTTGTATTTTTCTTGGGGGTTATGATGGACTCAAGTTAACTTGCCCCAATGAGAAGCTTTTGGGCAAGTCAGTTGGGATTTCAGGGTCCACTGATGCAAGGAAATTTGAAGCAGTTCCTCTAAGCACTCATTCATCCATCACGGGATTATCCCCATATTTTTGTGTTGCGCTAGAGCACACATTCAAAATATAATGTATTAGCCAATTGGGCTTGAATAATAACTCTAAGCTGTCTTGAGTACAATTGTACTGTCACTTGAGTGACTTGAGCACTCGTCTTTGTTCCGCTTTTTCCAATTTAGCTATATTTGATCAATACAGGAGGATGAAATAAGTGTGTACCTTTATCTTGTAGGTCAGTGGTGACATGGCTACATTGGTGACATTTTCGTGCTGGCTACTTCATCCGTAGCGGTGACCCACTAGAGGCAGGATGTGGGTTCTCAGTAACACATCTCTTTTGGTCTTGATGTTTTGTCTGCTGTTTCAAGATCTGATTTGGATTGAGCTGCTGCTAATAAAGGTGCACTGGGTGCTGCATTCTGCTTTCTGTTTGTAATGCGATTCTGAAGCTTCTGGATAGAATTAGGCATGTCAACAACAGTAAGGACAAGACAGGAAACCCCATTACCTCTGATTTTTCCTTCCTTGTTCCAGGTATTGTTTCCACCTCTTCGCCCCTTTTTGGCAGCAGTTTCCGATTGAGGCTTGTATAGTTATGAATATGTTATGTTTTGTTTTATTGGTTTCTATAGCGCACTAATCACCCTGAGGGTATCCAGGAGCTTGGGCAGGTGTGTAGTTGTGTAGTCCCCAAAGTGTTTATACGAAGAGCCAGGTCTCCAGCTTCTTGTGGAACTCAGTAGGATGGGATAATAGGAGGAATTGCGGGTAAGAGGGTCATTTATGGGGCCTTGCAGGGTAGATGAGGTTATGAAAAAAATCTAAAAAAGTGTCTGTCAGGGAGGCACAGCCCCGGATAACTAATAACATTATGGTAAATGTTGGGGCGGAAAAGTCCTCTGCATGGTGATGGACTTGCACCCCTACCCTGACTGACCAACTATACTGATGCCCAGGTCTCTAATGCTGATTTTTGTTGTCATAGGCAAACATGAATCATGTGTCTGCACTATGACATAGACCTGTTTCACAGATTGCGGTCTTGTCAGACTGGGAGGCGCATCCAAATCGCTAACCTTATAGTGGTGAGAGGCTACTGCCTTCACCAGAAGTTAAGCAGCATGAGCACAGTGGTGGCAGCATGCAGTGTAGTAATCAGTAGGAGTGAACAAGTCCTTTCACAGACACTGGAGTGAGGCATACAGGCTCACTCATGTTTGGCCGACATTGGTTTGTTGTGCAGTGCTGCACAGCAGTGGTGTATCTGCACTGAGTGTATGTGTGCCTGGGAAGGGTACAATACGGGGATAATGAAGTACTGAGCAGTGTGTGCATAGTGTGTGCATTTTCTGGGTGTATGTGTGCCTATAAGTGGTACAATACACAGAGGATGTAGTGCTGTGCAGTGCATGCATGGTAAATTCATGTGCTGGATGTATATGTGCCTATGAGTGGTACAGTAGATGAAAGATGCAGTGCTGTGCAGTGCGTGCATGTTAAAGGTATGTGCTGGATGTATGTGTGCCTATGAGTGGTACAGTACATGAAGCAAACAGTGTTATGCAGTGTATGTAGATTGTATACATGCACTACGTGTATGTGTGCCAGTGGATGGTACAATACATGGAGGTCCCTGGGTTCCATTCTGGGAGACCCAGGCCTGCATGTTGAAACATGGAGAGGAGGTAGAGACATCCCCGCAGACAGATTTGGGTATTCCTGTAATTGGCTGGGACACACACTGGGGAGGGGAGAGCAAGGCTTCCCCACCCCCTGTACACATCAAAGGGTGCTGTTTGATTCAGTGAGAGGTCATAAGGGAAGGGCCTAGGCACATCTCAGAAAGGAGATGGAACTGATAAGAGAATTATAAAGAGTAGGGATGGGGCTCTGGGCTAACCTTCATATACACAAATGACTGTGGCTGATATCCAAGTGTGACCTCTAGTCACTCCCGAGGCCTGTGTTGTGGGGCTATCAGCTTTGGAGTCCCTCCTGCTGTGACAGACTGCTTTCAGGAGGAAGAAGAGGGCAGAGGAGTGGACACTTCAAAAGAAGTCGATCTCCAACCTAAACTTCAACGAGCCAGACTCTAAAATAAATTAGGTGTCTGGAATTGCATTATAAGAAGGCACGTTTGATACCCCAAAAACTGTCATGTGCCAAGCAGCCAGATGGGCTGTGTGAGGAGGGGAAGCTCTGCAAGACTTCTGCCTGTGACCAGGGCTGGGGCCCAAGGCCTGCTAGTCTCCCTCCTGGGTGAGGGGACATCACTCAGGGAATCTTAGCACCAGCTCCTTCCTGCTTACCAAGACCAGTATGCCCTGTGAGGAAGAGGACAGCTTTGAAGGGAGTGAGGTTCACTGTGGAGCCCTGTCGAGTGGACTCCCTCTGTGAGGTTTGAGGAGATGCCTGATGCTCCCATTGGGTCATTGCCAGTGTGCAGAACGAAGTCAGTGGTGCCCGTTTGTCAGAGGAGGGCCACCGTAAATTTGGTGGTGCTAGGGATCATCACCCCCCATTGCTTTAGGAACCAGAGACTTACCCAGTGAAAAGGAGCCTTTGAGAACCTCTGGTCGCTGCAGAGGAGCAACCACGTATGAAGACTCGCTGATCTCTGACTGCAACCCACTTGGGGCTGCGTGCAGCTAACTCACCTGAATCAACTGCTGCCGCTCGTGGAAGGGGTGGGTTCAGGAACTCCAGTCATTCTGATCCTGCGAGGTGCAGGTAAGACTGATTTCGGGCCATTTGGTCCTGGTTGAACTTGCTTCTAATTAGCGCTGCAGCACTGGAACACTATTTACTTTAAGAATAGACTCATAGTGCATGCTCCCGTGCTGCGCCCATTTTAGCCTGGTCAGTGCCCCTTGTTTGTGCCTTGTACTGCTTTTATTTGTTCAATTGTTGTGCCCTGTGCTGTTCTGCTCTGTTAGCCAGTCTTTGTTTTGTTAGCCAGTTTTGTTCTCCTGCACCCCGTGCCCGTCTCTTCCCTGCCACTGCTGCCCCTGCGGCCCCTCCCCCCTGCCGATTCCCGTTCCCGCCTACCTGCTGCACAGCCCTCCCCTTCCCTATTTAACGGCGCAGTCGCGCAGCGGATGTGTACAGGGGGCGTGCCGCTGGTGCGCCAAAGGCAAGCCCGTCGGCGCCCGTCCGTGACCCAGCCACGACCAGTGCCAGAACCCCTGGATCACCGGCCACTCACCACTATGACCCAGCTGCCCTCCTCACACTCAACCCAGGAAGGAACAAGAACTGCCGGCTGGCCTCCCAAACACCACCCACGGTCAATTCTCCTGCCGCCACTGCCGCCAGACCTTTGCCTCAGACCACACACCCCGACGCCATAAACGCCAACACCTCCGGCACCCTAAGCTGCATAATCCTCAACGTGCGCTCTCTGCACTGACACGCCGTAGAGAAATGGAACCTCCTTGACACCCTCTCGCCAGACGTCGCCTTCTTCACGGAAATGTGGACCATCGCATCCTCCGCCCCGGACATCGCCACCGCCATCCCCGACGGATACAAGATCCAGAGGAAGGACCGCCCACACCACCCAGGAAGGGGACTCACCATCGCGCACAAGAGCTCTCTCTGACTTTCCACCTTCAGCACGAGCGACTCCCTCTCCAACACCGAACACCTCCACTTCCAGACCCAGACCAGCCCCAGAACCACGCTTCGCGGCACCCCCGCTTACAGACCCCCCTGGGCCTCGCGCTTCTTTCGCCAATACTATTGCTGACCTCGTCGCACCCCACGCCATCGCCTCCACGGACTACATACTCATCGGAGACCTGAACTTCCACCTCGACAACTGTAGCGACCCCGACTCCACCACCCTCCTGGACAATCTCGCCAACCTCAGACTGAAGCAGCTCGTCACCACCCTCACCCACAAGGCCGGACACATCCTTGACCCCATCTTCACAGGTGGGACCAACATCCACGTCAGCCACACCTCGCAGGCCCTCTGGACAGACCACCACTGCGTACACTTCTCCTTCAACACCACCAACGCACACAAGCCTGCCCCTCCGCCCACCACGAAGGAATTGGAGCAAGGTCGCAGAGGAGCACCTCAACTCCACCCTCATCCACAACCCCCCTCTGCCACGACCGATGCCAACTCTGCAGCCAAGGAACTACACCGTTGGATCACCAGCTGTGCAGACAAGCTCGCTCCCCTCCGCCACCCCGACAGACAACATCCCCTGAAGGCAGCCTGGTTCACCACCGACCTCCAAGAAGCCAGACGCTCCTGCAGACGTCTCGAAAAATGCTGGAGAAACAGCAAAACCACTGAGGACCAGAACACCTACAAGAATACCATGACCGACTACCACCAACTCATAAGAGCCACCAAGAGGACCTTCATCCGGAACAAAATCCTCACCAACGGCAGCAACTCTAAGGAACTCTTCAACATCATCCAGCAGTTCACCAAACCCCCCAGCGAAGCCACGGATGTCACACCGTCCCAGGAGCTCTGCAAAAAGCTCGGCTCCTACTTCCACCTGAAAATCAAGGCCCTTAACAACAACTTCAGCGAACTGCCTGCAGAAACCTCTCTCCCCTCCAGCGACGACAGCCAGCCCACCATCATCACCTGGACACTGGTCACCACCAAAGATACCTACACAACCATGAAGAGCATCCACTCAGGAGCCCCACGGACCCCTGCCCGCTGCACATCTTCCACAGAGCTGCCGCCGTTATAGCACCCGAACTACGCCGCACCATCAACGCCTCCTTTGAATCCGGCAATTTCCCCGACGACTGGAAACGGGCAGAGGTCAAGCCCCTCCTCAAGAAACCCACGGCTGACTCGACGGACCTGAAAAACTACCAGCCCATCTCTCTCCTTCCCTTCATAGCCAAGGTCCCCGAGAAATTCATCAACGCCCAGCTGACCACCTTCTTCGAAGATAACGCCATCCTCGACTCTTCCCAGTCCGGGTTCCGCAGCAACCACAGCACTGAGACCACCCTCCTCGTCGCCACCGACGACATCCGCGTGCTACTCAACCAGGGCCACACCGTGGCCCTCATCCTGCTAGACCTCTCCGCAGCCTTTGACACCGTCTCCCACCACACTCTTGCTGCCAGACTCCACTACGCTGGCATATGGGAAACCGCCCTCGACTGGATCCGCTCCTTCCTCGCCGGCAGAACCCAAAGGATCAGACTCCCACCCTTCCTCTCCAAACCCACAGAGATCAACTGCGGAGTAGCCCAAGGATCATCTCTCAGCCCCACGCTCTTCAACATCTACATGGCCCCCCTCGCTGCCATCGTCAGACAGCATGGGCTCAGCATAGTATCCTACGCCGACGACACCCAGCTCATCCTCTCCCTTACGAAGAACCCCGAAGACACCAGACTCAGCTTCCAGGAAGGAATGAAAGACATCACAGCCTGGATGAGCAACAGCTGCCTCAAGCTCAACTCGGAGAAGACAGAGGTCCTCGTCCTGGGACCATCCCCCACCGCTTGGGACAACACCTGGTGGCCCTCCACCCTCGGAAAACCACCCACCCCGACGGACCACGCAAGGAACCTCAGCATCATCCTAGACTCCTCTCTCACCATGACCCACCAAATCAACGCCGTCGCCTCCACCTGCTTCAACTCCCTCTGCATCCTCCACAAGACCTTCAAGTGGATCCCCCCGGAAGCCAGAAAGACCGTCACCCACGCTCTCATAACCAGCAGACTGGACTACGGTAACGCCCTCTACGCTGGAATCAACAAATCCCTGCTACACAATCTCCAGACCATCTAGAACACCGCAGCCAGACTCGTACTCGGCACCCCACGACATGAGCACATGACCCAGCACCTGCGAGACCTCCACTGGCACCCTGTCCAGAAGAAAGTAACCTTCAAGCTACTCACCCACGCCTACAAATCCCTCTGCAATGTCGGCCTCAAATACCTCAAAGAGAGAGTCTCTTTCCAAGTACCCAAAAGAAACCTCCGCTCCGCCGACCTCGCCCTAGCAGAGACCCCACGCATCCACCGAACCAGAACAGGTGGAAGAGCCTTCTCCTACGTCGCGGCCAAGGCCTGGAACGAGCTTCCAGCCAACATCAGACGCTCACCTACCCGGCACACCTTCAGGAACAGCCTCAAGGCCTGGCTTTTCGGCTGACCCGGAGCTGCACTGCCCCCTCCGCCCCAGTGCCTTGAGACCCTCATGGGTGAGTAGCGCGCTTTAAAAACCCCTGATTGATTGATAGTGGGCTCTTGAGACTTGGACTACTAGTGGGGCATACCTTGGATGTTGCCAATAGTGAATCGGGAATAACCAATATAGCTAACACGAGGAGGAAGTGGGACACAGAACCACCAAGGAAATACTAGAGCCGTGACATCAGGGGGATTGTGTAGTTGTTTGTGAATGTTGTATTTTTCCTTTGTATTGGTAGCAGTAGAAATTAAATACTTGCCCTTTTTCATAAAAGTTAATATTTGGCTGGAAAATTATTTATTGCTGCTGTTGACGCAATTTGAGTTTTGAGCCTGTTTTTGGAAGTAAGTACGGAAGATGCCTTTAAAAAGTCTCTGAAGACGTATATTTTCCAAGCCTTTGATGCTCTCTGTCATGCCCTCATCTAAATTGTTTCCATTCAGGCCTCAGACTAGGGTCACACCGCTGCTTAGTTACAGCACCAGGATCCTCATTTCTGAGTGACAGTGCGCTTTAGAAATATCACATTCATTCATTCATTCACTCCTCTGAATCCACACATCCTCCTACTCCCAAGGGAGCCTTGTACTGCTTGGACCATGCTAACCTGAGAGTTAAATGCTGAATGGGTACTTGGCCCAGCTGCTCAGAATCCATACTAGGTCAGACCCCGGGACATCAGGAGTAAAGGGTCTGTAACCCCTGCTTGCCCTGTGGTCTCTGAAAGGGGTTCTGACAGCAAATATTCCAGACATTCTACTTGAACAATTAAAGAAAAGGTCAGTTTTTAACCATTTGACTACATTTGCATGTTATAATTGTGGCACAGCTAAGAGTTACTATCAGAGGCACCGATGCATCTTGTGCATTTAGTTGCCTGCTACCAACATTTCTGTCCTACTGTAGTAGATTTCTCAGTAAGACTACTGATGGATTCGGGATCCAGAGTCATCATCATTACGCTCTATGCATTTTTAGAGTACTGGAAAGATGAATTTCTAGCATAACCAGATATCAAATCTGAATCTTTGCAAGGGTTAAAAATGTATCTAATTGGTTACTTATTTCTTTTCTGGGATACTGAGTAACTTGTTTATGTCAACTACAGGGGAAAGAATATTTTGGGATGGGTACATCAGGCCATGGTTGACGTTGGTTTTATTCCTGGAATGGCAGAGCTAGTTCTACCCTTCCATGAGTTGCGTGAATGTTTTAATGTAAAACCAGGCATGTCAAAGACTGAATGGAAATGTGGTGATTCAAATCCCAACTAATTTACATGGACTAGTAAATCAATATCAAGAGTTGCTGAAGGATGTTTTAGGTCTACTGAAAGATTTCGAGTTTGAAAAAAAACTTAAAGAGGGAGCTATCCAAGTCAAACAAAAATTATGAAATGTTCCCTAAGGATATGACAAGAACTACAAGTTGAAGTAGTAATTGAACCAGTAGATAGTTCATTATGGCTTTCCCCAATTGTAGTGACAAAAAAGAAAAATAAGGAATTAAGAACTTGTTTTGGTCTTACAACACTTAATAGTAACATTTGGGTTGATGCACACCCACTAACCAAAACTGAGGAACTGAGGAACTGATGATCAATTTGAGCAACACTAACATTTTCAGCAGATAGGTCTGCGATCAGCTTATCATCAAATTGCTCTTGCCCCTTCATCTCACTGTTTGACAGCATTTATGACTCCAGATGGAGTTGTGCAATACAAAAGGATGCCATGTGGATTAGCATCAGCAGCTGCAGTATTTCAAATGGTGATGAACAAATGTTAAGTAACATGGAGGGAGTTTCAATGTTTCAAAATGATGTACTGGTAGTTGGAAAAGACTGACATGAACACAACTGAAGACTTGGTGAAGTTCTAGACAAAATGAAGATAAACGGTATCTGTTTGAGATATAACAAGTGTGCATTTAGGCAAAACTGTTTAGAGTATTTATAGCATATAGTTAGTGCTGAAGGAATTAGTCCCAAACATATTGAAGATGTCCCTAATACCAATAGCAGCAAAAACGTGAATTTTGTGCAAGGTTTCTTCCCAAATTTGCCACCATATCTGAACCAACAAAACAAGGTTACCTTAAAAAGGACAGTATTCTCTTGGACGGAACAACAAGAAGAGACATTTTCATGCTTTAAGTCAGATTTGTTAAATGCACCCCTTTGCAATGTTGTAGTCCAGGTTTACCAATTAGCATGACTGTTGATGGCAGCTAAAAAGGAATAGTTGCAGTGGTTACACAGAAAAGTACAAAAAGAGAAAAACTGTTGCTTTCACATCACAAGTACTAAAAGATTCTAAAAAATCATAATCAGTAATAGAAAATATATATTGGCTTAAACATGGGCAGTAAACAAATTCAGACATGCTCTGTAGGGTAGACATTTCACCATTAGAACCAGTCACAAAAGTCGGCTATATATTATGAGTAGACCTAAAGCACATTCTGAAAAACTAAAAGCTAGATTAACCAGACTCACTACTAAACTTCCAGGCCTCATTAACAAAAGAGCAGACTTCTTATTACATTTTCATTGCTAGATGAGGACATGTGTTACTCAGATAATGAGGAATGCATCATTGCTTCAGTAGATTTTAAAATTCGAAAGACGAGGAAGCAAAAGTTTCTCTTTAGTTATCTGCAGAAAAATACATACTTTATAAACTAAACTAAATTAAAAATGTATTCCACCTAGTTCAATCAAGAACAAATTACTTGACCTAACTTATAAGGCACATTTAGGATTAACACTTGACACGAAAAGTCTACTTAAAACCTATTGGTGGCCTAACATGGACTCCGATGTTGAATTCAAAGTCAAAAGACATAATGTTTGCAAGAACACTGACAATCATTTGATTACTTGATCCACTCGTATGATAAAGGTTGAGCTCACTGAAAATGTTTTGAAAAATTGATTTGGATTTTTAAGGTGTATTTACGATTTATGAAAATATATTTTGAACTAGTTCTCTCTGACAATAAATCAAAACGGATTGAAGAACAGTTCATTAGACAACTTAGTAGAGCCAATGTTATTGAATTGTTTAATGTTTTTGGACAAGAAGGATTACCCAAAGTTTTAGTCACCGACAATGGGATACAATTTACATCTAATGAAATAGTGAATTTTCTTAAAGAAACAGGAATGGAACGCAAATGATGAGCATATATCACACTAAGATAAATGGGCTTCCAGAAAGAGCAAATAAACTGAAGCAGGTAGGCTAACTCAGACCAATAGATGAAAGTAGATAGAGTAGTACAACATATGTTAATCTCAATCCATGCCACCCCTCATTTGACAACAGTTGGAGTTCAAGCTCTAAGGGGACATAAACCGTTTACACTAGTTAAACCAAAGGGGATTAATCGAAAGGGAGAAACCAAAAGATAGGTAGAAAGTAAAGAAAGCTACATTAGAAAGAAAGTATTTCTGAATCAGGATAACACATGTGCTAAATATACTTTGATGAAATTTGTGCAAATTAGACATTTTCAAGTAGGTAATTTAGTTAGAATCAAACTACCTAGAATAGTCAAGAAGGATCAAACAAAGTTTAGTACTAATAAAAGATGTATGTAGGTCAGCTGTTTGTTAGGAGGATGGAAACTGGTGAAACAAATCATCAGCTGTGTCATTTTCCTTTAATAGGACAAGTATGATGTGAAACAACAATTCAAAGTCCATCTGTTCAGGTCCCCAATTTTCACCTCACCCAGGGGAAGAGTAGCTGCAATCCAGTAAAGGTCAAGCACAGTAGTGGAGGATCCCCAACAAACACATCCTGTGTGGATGAAGGATTACAAGTAAATAGCACAGCAAGTTTTCGTTTATAAAATATTAGATAATTTCATCATACTGTATGTTTATAGTATTATGTCTATTGCTAATAATGTGGTTGAAAATTACCATATTTTGTGCGTGGTAAACCCCCAGATTTTATTGCCTTCACTACCCTATTTTTGCAGAGCCCTCTTTTGTTGGTATTAGGACTCTATGCACTTTACTTCTGCTAACCAGGGGTAAAGTGCTTGTGCTCTCCCTCCCAAACATGGTAAAATTAGCACGCACCTGATTGATACATTTAATTTACTTGTTAGTTCCTAGTACATGGTATTACTGGTACCCAGGGCCTGTAAATTAAATGCTACCAGTGGGCTGCAGCATCCATTGTGCCACCCTGTAAAGTAGCACTGAAAGGCATGTCTCAGGCCTGCCATTTCAGCCTGTAGTGCAGTTTAAAACTGCCATTTCCCACTGCTAAAATAAACCTTTTGCAGGGCCTAAACTTTCCTTTTTAATACTTACAAGTCGCCCTTAAGGTAGGGCCTAACTTTTACCCTGCGGGCCGTGGTTCGGCCCGCGACACCTCCAGGTACACCACTGCGGGCCGCAGTTCAGCCAGAGGCACCTCCTCCAACCTCTTAGGTACGCTGTGGTCCCTCATGGTGGCCCGCTGTGGTTTTTAGAGCATCTCGGGTGTACCCCGTGACTTTCACATCTGCACCGCCTCAGGCTGCGGTTCAGCCCGTGACTCCTCCCTCCTCATTTCGGGCCCGCCATGGATATATGCGGCGTCCTTCTAGTATTTCTGTAGCATCTTGGGTATGCTGTGCTTCCAGTTTTGGAACCGCAGCGCCCTGTACAACACTCTGCTTGGGCCCAAATTCTCTCACCTCAGGTCTGGGGGGCACATATAATGAACATTCCAGCAGCCATTCTCCTGCATGTGGGCCATCTTCCCGCTTGTCTTCTTCCCATGATTCTGCAGCCTTGTTCCCAGAATGCTTTGGGAAGGGTTGTCTAGCACCATTCTAAGATGGCAAACTTTTCTAGCTTTTTCACCACTACTTCCCTATCCAAGATGATGATTGCTCACTTCCTGTCACATCACTTCCTGTCTATGAGTATATAAGAGGCTGAATCTTTAATTTCCTTGCGTTGCAACACTTCATGCTCCTTCTGGTGGGTCCTCACTCCTGTTGGTGCATCTTCGCTCCTGATTGATATATCTACATTCCTGGTGGCGCTTCCTGTTTGTAATTGGATTCCATTGGTGCATTTGTTCTTGCCTGGAGTTTCCTGTCTTCTGGTCTGATTCTTCCTCGCTGGTATACTGGCTACACCCCGGGTTTCTTATATTGTTCTTGTCTAGAGTCTCCTGTCTTCTGGTCTGATTCTTCCTCGCTGGTATACTGGCTACACCCCGGGTTTCTTATATTGTTCTTGTCTAGAGTCTCCTGTCTTCTGGTCAGATTCTACCTCGCAGGTATATTCTGGCTACACCCCTGGGTTTCTTCTATCACCTCCTTTCCATTCCTGGAGTCTTCGCCTGCAGTAAGAGTTTTTTCCCTTTGGGGTTTTTTCTCTTTGGGACACCTTCTAGAAAGCACAGTCTGCTCTGGTGTTACATTGTCTCCAGCACCGTGGCTACCAGAAAGGGTTGCCCTTATCTCGGACAGGCCAGAATCTTCAGGAACCGAAATCAGGAACCATCCTAGCGTGCCAAAGTTGGTAAGAGAAGTTCAGAACGTGACAGATTGCAATACCCAAAACTCAGTTTTGGTATTGATACCATGGAGGTTCCCTAAGCATTACCTCCAGAAGGATCAGCAGAGGCAGAACAAGCCCTAATGCAGACCATTCTGCAACAAGCTCAGGACTTGCAGCAATTGCGAGATGAAAATCTAGCGTTATGTCAAGTTCTTGCAGCTAGGATGTCTGACGTGCCAACGGTATTAGCCACCATTCATCGTTATTGGGTGATCCAAATAAATTGAAAGAATTCCTGGATTCTTTGACAGTCTTCTTCGCCTTTCATCCAGCCCAGTTTTCATTAGAAAGAAATATGGTCGGATATCTGATCAGTGCCTTATCCGGTTCAGCACTGGTGTGGGCGATGCCTCTGGTAGCCACAGAAGATCCGCGATTGTCCTACTGCACGACCTTTATCTCTGCTTTCAAACAAATGTTTGAAAGACCTGGTTTGGAAACCTCAGCAGAGAAAGCCCTGTGCAATATCTAACAAGGGGACCAAGATGCCCTACAATATATAACCCGCTTCAGACAGCTAGCTGCAGAAACCACTTGGGTGGAACTCACTTTAGTTACTCTCTTTCGCAGAGGTCTTCATGAAGAAATCAAGGTCGAGTTGGTGCATTCACCTCGAGTGGATACTATGGCTAGTTTGATGGATTTGGCCTTATCTGTAGAACACCACCTCAATGAACGTCAATTGGAGAGGCATAAGGCTCATGTTCAGCAACATACAGGTACAGCACGTCCCACTACTCGCAGAACAGATTCTTCCCTGCCCGACACATATCCTTCAACAGAAGAGCCTATGCAGATAGGTCTGACTCAAAGACCCTGTCCGAAGCTGAATGGGAACATAGGAGAAAAAAGGGCTATGCTTATATTGTGGTTCTTCCGGTCATATGATTCGTAACTGCCTCACTTGTCCACAAAAGATTTCGGGAAACGCCAGTTCCCGCCCTCTGTAAGAAGGGAGAGAGTGGGCTAATCTGGCATACCTTCAATCTGTTCTACAAAAGAAACATCAAATTCTCTTTTTATCTTATCTATGCTCTTAGGACTACCCAATGGTACTGATGAAAGAGTGTTAGCCTTGTCAGACTGTGGAGCTAGTGGACTTTATCTAGATGAAACCCTATGGCTACTGGAAAGGGTCGCCCTTACCTCGGACAGACCAGAACCTGTAAGAACCGGAATCGGGAACCATTCCAGCATGACAAAGTCGGTAAGAGAAGTTCTGAACTTGCCACTAAATAGGACAGGGTGCATGGTATTTAAAACGTAGGACATGTAGACCAAAGACCTAAGGCTTTACATGTACTTGCAGTGCAAGACCTCCAAAGTCATTTTTCTCTGTGGCAAGGCTGGCTCTCCCACAGAAATGCACTGGGTTAAATTATAACTCGATATAATTCATAACTTCAATTTGAGATTAGCTAACTTCAATTTGAGATGAGCTAGAAAATTTATTCAAAGACTCATTGTAATAGGAATTTGAAATCCAACCTAATGGTCAAGTCGGAATTTAAACTATTATTTTTAAAATAACACTCTTAGAAAGTTGGCTTTTTCCTGCCTAAGCCAAATGTGCTTTTTTGCCAATGTCCAGCGTCACTTGACTGTTAATGGCTCTTGTGTGGTGCAATATGTATTGCTCCGAGACAGTGGACGAAGGACCAGGGTGGGAAGAGATGAGGGTCTTCCTGACAGCATTGCTCAGGAGGAGCTGTTCCCTTGCCCTGTTTGCACTTTAAAGGGCAGCCTAGGGCTGTACCCATCCGTTCCTGACTTCAGAAAAAGCCTACCCTGTCACTGGCAATTGCAGCTTACATCTGGGCCTGCCTGCCCTTTGTTTCGCTAGTCAAGTTGTAACCAAAGCTAAGGGAAAGCGAAGAACTGACACGACCCAGTTTTAGATTTAGACAAAGGGGTATCCCACCCACAGGCTGGTGCTGGGACAAAAATAGTAACCCCAGAGCCTGAAATCAGAATAATCTTGGGGCTGAAAAGATTAGGAAGGAGGACTGCCCTGCTGTCTGAAGAAGGAAGACTGTACCTGCATGCCTTGAACCCAGGACCCCAGAAGTGACTCCAATGGCCAGATGGCTGACCTCCTGTTTGAGCTATGGTGACACAACCAGCTTTCAGAGGTTTTTTCTTATTTCCATCTATTGGCTTCTGTGGGAGTGAGGCTTAACCCCAAAGTGCTGTCCTCAAGGTCCTGCCCCCTTGGCTGGAGTCAGAGTGTACATATCCCTGCTTAACTTAAGATTTTACCAGATCTGACGCAGAGAGATGCAGAGCTGTGGAAAGGAGTGCCATGCAGCTCCTAATTGGAAGCCTCACTGAATCCAACCCAGAGCGCCTCAGAGTGACGCAGAGCCTTGTAGAGCTCCACCATGCAGCTTCTCGCCGAAGGCTTCACTGGTTCTGGCACCGAGCAATGTAGAGTCCCGCAGAGCTGTGCAACTCTCGACTGAAAGACTCTCCGAATCCAACACAGAGCAACGCAGAGCCCCACAGAATCACGCTTCACAGTCCTTGCATCAAAGGCAGAAGGTAAAGCTTTCAGCAGGCCAAACCAGGCCCTGTATCCCACCTGCGCGCTATGGAGGTCAGCCTGAACATATAACTTTGTCCCACTCCGGCAAAATAAGATACCCACAATTGAAGTTTTGCACCTTTTAGCACTATTTTTACCTAAACGTTTAAAAACTCATAACTTCGGTTCTATTGATTGGATTTTTGTCATTTTGTTGTCATTCTATTTATTAAAGTATATGCTGTTTTTCTGAATAGGTTTGAAATTCTTCTTGTGTCGTCACTTTACTACTGTTTGAGTGCTTAATAGATACTTTACATATTGACTCTAAGATAAGCCTGATTGCTTTTGTGCAAAGCTACGGGAGGATTAAGCACAGGTTTATGTAGTAACTCTTGTGGTTCACCTTGACAAGAATTGTCTTCTAACCCCCTTCAACAAATAATCCCATTATTCACAATTGTATTCTTTGATTTGTTTAGTCTTTATCTTTAGTTATTGTTCCATTCTTCTAAAACGGAAAGATGTATGTCTTGTTGAGTCCGCAAGACCAACCCTCAAAACTGCTTGCCTGTTCACGAGCACAGTGAGGATTTGGAACAGCAATTGAAGAGTGCAGATTGACTTTGGTCTTGAGCGGTTGCTTATCGCTCTTCCCCCTGTAGTTCTGATTTGTATATATATATATATATATATATATTCACTGAAAAAACCATAGGTTTTAGGGACAGTTATAGTTAGTTGGACATTGCACTCGTACAAAACCCGTGAAATTCCCCCGTTATAGTTAGTTCAGCTAACTATAACTCGCGCCCCCGCAATGCACTGCTGATGACGTCACATCATCCATCCAGACACTTATACACCCACTCATTATTCAATACACCTTGGCATATATAGTAAACATATTTAAACTTTATAGAAACACACAGTCACTGCATGATGCAGGTGTATCAAAAGTAATATTAGGGTGTGAGAAGATGCATGAAATTATCACATGGATGATGTCATGGATGATGTCATCAGTGATGTCATTTGAGATGTCATCAGTGATGTCATCAGTGATGTCACTGACCATGTCATGAGTGATGTAATATGTGACGTCATCAGCAGTGCATTACGGGCGCGAGTTATAGTTAGCTGAACTAACTATAACGGGGGAATTTCACGGGTTTTGTACGAGTGCAATGTCCAACTAACTATAACTGTCCCTAAAACCTATGGTTTTTTCAGTGAATTTCTAAGGTTTTTTAAATGCTAATTTCTAACTATAACGTGCCTGAAATCTATGGTTTTTTCAGTGAATTTCAAAGGTTTTTTAAATGCTAATTTCTAACTATAACGTGCCTGAAACCTATGGTTTTTTCAGTGAATTTCAAAGGTTTTTTAAATGCTAATTCCTAACTATAACATGTCTGAAACCTATGGTTTTTTCAGTGAATTTCAAAGGTTTTGTAAATGACAATTTTTAAATGTATTAATTGTTATATTTATTTTTTTGATACTGATTTACTACATTTTTTTAAACTATTTATTTTTAGATATTTTATTTTTTAAATTACATTGTAATTACATTATACATTACATTACAAAATATACTTTCTCAGAATGAATTACTTTAGTTTAAATACTTTGCAAATAGGCAATAGACTTTTAAGTACAGTAGTTACAGTTGTTGCAATGGGCAACACAATTTCAAACACAATGCAACATTGAGCTCAATGTGAATTTCTAGTTAAATGCAATTAGTTACTTTATGGATTACTTTTCTAACCACAGGACTGGATCCTAGATTCAGTCCTGGGACATCTCCTGTAAACAGTTGAGTAAAAGCGTTTTGGTTACAGTAGTGATTTTTAAGGAATATTATTGTATTTTAAAAGTTGACAGAAACTTTTTCACATAGAATCACCAATGTTATCCTATGGGAGGAAATTCACTTAGCAGGTAAGTAGTGTTATCGTTACTTTTTCTTACTCAGTGGTGGATCCTGGATCCAGCACTGGTGCATCTCCTGTAAACAGTTGAAAGAATGCGTTTAAGTCATACAGGCGATTTTTAAGGAATATTTGTAGATTGTGAAAATCGACACTTTGAAACTTTTCTGCTGAAAACCAGACAATGGATTCCTACGGAAGGAAATACAAGTTACTGGTAAGTACGGTTAGAATTACTTTTCAGGGTCAGTGCTGGGCTAAAAGATGCAGCACTGGGTTCTCTCCTGATAACAGGTGAGTAAATTGGAATTCGTAGTTTGGCTGATTTTAAAGGAATATTATAAAGTTCCAAAACTCCACACTTAGAAGAATTTCCAAGTGAAACTAGTCAATGTTAGCCTATGGAAGGAAATTCAAGTTACTGGTAAGTACGGTTAAAATTACTTTTCAGGATCAGTACTGGGCTCAAAGATGCAGCACTGAGGTCTCTCCTGATAACAGGTGAGTAAATCGGAATTCGTAGTTCTGCTGATTTTAGAGGAATATTTGTATGTTTCAAAAATCGACACTTCGAAACTTTTTCAGCAAAAAGCAGGCAATGATATCCTATGGAAGGAAATTCAAGTTACTGGTAAGTACGGTTAAAATTACTTTTCAGGATCAGTACTGGGCTCAAAGATGCAGCACTGAGGTCTCTCCTGATAACAGGTGAGTAAATCGGAATTCGTAGTTCGGCTGATTTTAGAGGAATATTTATATGTTTCAAAAATCGACACAGAAACTTTTTCAGCAAAAAGCAGGCAATGATATCCTATGGAAGGAAATTCAAGTTACTGGTAAGTACGGTTAAAATTACTTTTCAGGATCAGTACTGGGTTCAAAGATGCAGCACTGAGGTCTCTCCTGATAACAGGTGAGTAAATCGGAATTCGTATTTTGGCTGATTTTAGACGAATATTATAAAGTTCCAAAACTCCACACAGAAGAATTTCCAAGTGAAACCAGTCAATGTTAGCCTATGGAAGGAAATTCAAGTTACTGGTAAGTACGGTTAAAATTACTTTTCAGGATCAGTACTGGGCTCAAAGATGCAGCACTGAGGTCTCTCCTGATAACAGGTGAGTAAATAGGAATTCGTAGTTCGGCTGATTTTAGAGGAATATTTGCACAATGGTGAAGGAAGGGGGTGGGGCCTGAGGTGACATGTCTGCAAACACGCCCTGTGGCGCGTTTTAAGTTGGAGAATTAATTCCTCCTCAATCCCGAGGGTCCCTAGGGGCCAACTAGCCCACCAGATACCTCCAGTATGCGCCAGAGAGCTGCTTTGCAGAGAGGTGTTCAGAGGCCACGCCCCTTTTTACAACACTCTGCAACGCAGCTCCGTGGCGCTCACTGGAGGTACCTGGTGGGCTAGTTGGCCCCCAGGGACCCTCAGGATTGAAGGGGATTTAATTCCTCATCTTAAAACGCGCCACGGGGCCTGTTTGCACACATGTCACCTGAAGCCCCGCCCCCTCCCTTCACCACTGTGCAAACGCGCCCCGTGGCGCGTTTTAAGTTGGGGGATTAAGTCCCCTTGAATCCTGAGGGTCCCTGGAGTCCAACTAGCGCACCATGTAGCTCCAAAAAGCGCCACAGAGCTGCGTTGCACAGAGGTGTAAAAGGGGCATGGCCTCTGTACACCTCTCTGCAACGCAGCACCCTGGCGCATACTGGAGATTCCCGGTGGGCTAGTTGGCCCCCAGGGACCCCCAGTATTCAAGGGGAATTACTTCCCCTTCTTACAACGCGCCAGGGGGCGCGTTTGCAGAGTGCTGCAGGGAGGGGGCGGGGCCTCCGGCACGATGCCGTTTTTTTTTTTTTGCTTCCTTTTTTTTTTATGGGAGGGGGGCTGCGTGGCCCCCCTTCCCTCATCCACTTTTGTCCCCGGGGACCCCATCCCCCGGGGCCTGAGGCTGTTCTTTTATTTATTATTATTATTTTTTTTTAAACGGGAAGGGGGCCGCGTGGCCCCCCTTCCCTGGGCCTGTATTTGCCCCGGGGACCCCATCCCCCGGGGCATGCCCTCTTTTTAAAAAAAAAAAAATATATATTTGGAGGGGGGCTGCGTGGCCCCCCTCCTCAGGCCATTAAAGGCCCCGGGGACCCCATCCCCCGGGGCCGGCCTTTGCGTCCTTTTTTAAAAAAAAATTTTTTAATTCCTTTTTTTTGGGAGGGGGCTGCGTGGCCCCCCTCCCGGGCCACTAATGGCCCCGGGACCCCATCCCCCGGGGCCTGGCCACACGTTGGGGACCGTGGGGGGTCCCCAATCCCCGCACGGTCCCGCCGGCTCCCCGCGTCCTGCGGGAGCCGGCATTGCTTTTCCATAAGGGGAGCTGCTGACATGCAGCTCCCCTTATGGAAAAGCAATCTGCTTTGCTTCATTGAAGCGAGAGCAGGTTTCCCTGCTCTCGCTTCAATGAAGCAAATCAAGTTTGCAATGACAGGACGGGAGCCGCCAGGCTCCCTTCCTGCCATTGCAAACAGCAGTGTCCCGGGGGTAGGCACCCCGGGACACTGCAGGAGCCGGCCCTGGGGGGTGGCGGTCCCCAGGGCCACCACAGGCTCCAGGAGGGGGGCCGCGCGGCCCCCCTCCCCACTTCTGCAAAGCCCCGGGAAGGTGGCGGTCCCCGGGACTTCGGGGGTCCGGAACGGACCCCCATTTTAAAATGTTTAGTGCCCCGGGAGGTGGCGGTCCCGGGCGTGTAGGGGGCTGGAGCCCCCACACAGGTATTTAAAATTAAAAAAGAAGCCCCGGGAGTGGCGGTCCCGGGGCTGCGGGAGGGCACAGTGCCCTCCCGCACCATTTTTATTAGAAAGCCCCGGGGGTGGCGGTCCCCGGGGCTTGGGAGCCTTAGAGGCCCCCCATTAACTATAAACCCACCTCCCGCATGCCCCCGGGACTTGGCCCATCCGGGGGCAAAATAGCATCGAGCGCGGGAGACCGCGCTCGATTTTTTACGGCGGGATCCGCGCACCCTAAGCGCATCCCGCCAATTTTTTTTAAAACAAAATGCTTTTTTCTGTTCAGGGGGTCCTTGTGGGACCCCCTGAGCAGACCTAGGGGGTCAGAGTGTTTCTACCCTGCCCCCTTTGTGCGTTTGCGCACTTGCTATTTTTTTTTTTATCGGCGGGATCCGCGCACCCTAAGCGCATCCTGCCGATTTTTTTTTAAAAAAATGCTTTTTTCTGCCCAGGGGGTCCTTGTGGGACCCCTGAGCAGACCTAGGGGGTCAGGGTGTTTCTACCCTGCCCCCTTTGTGCGTTTTGCGCACTTGTTTCTCTGCCTCGGTTCTACCGAGGGACAAAATGGCTGCCAACACTTCCTGATTTGGAGTGTTGACAGCCAATCAGCATGCAGCTCGTGATCGGGAGGGTACGCAGACCCTACGCGGCCATAGATATATATGTGATTTTACTTTTGATTTTCTCAGCAACTACTGAACGGATTTACACCATTTAACAAAAGGGTTCTTTCTGAACCAAGAACTACCTCTTTGCCAAATTTGGTGTAATTCCGTTCAGCAGTTCGGGCTGTAGCCGTGGCTAAAGTTTCCTATGGGAAAATGAATGGGGAAAACACGTTTTGGGACCCCCCTTTTTTCTCGGCCCCCGCCTGATGAATCACCCCGAAACTTTCAGGGTAGGAGCGGACCGGAGCGGGCCATAAAATTTGAAAATTTCGCGAAGATTCATCAACCGACGCAAGAATTATTTCAAATAGAATGTTGCGGATTTCCTATGGAAAATAGGTCCTAACTATAACTATCTACTGGCGACCGCCAGTAGATAATATATATATATATATATATGTATATATATATTGTTATTGTAGCTTCTTACCTGTTCACAGCTTTCTCTCCACTCTGCACCGTCCTGCATATGCCTGCACACAAGCACTCCACTGTGTAGCAGGATTGCTTTCTTCTCTTGTGCTTGAGGAGCACTGCGAGTCCTAAGCTGTGTGCCTTTACCCACCTATGCTCCACTATTTGAACATCCATCAGAAGCAAGAAACCCATCCCTCCGCTCTCAACCCAGCATGCAGCGATTATGGGTGAAGGGAAGCAGTGGATGGTCATTTGTCATGGACATGCACTGCCTCCACATCAGTGAGTATGGGACTGCATGACTCCAGAGTGGAAAGAGAATATAGGAATGGCATCGACTGCCGAGGCTGGGCATGATATTAGCTTTTCACAAACCCATGATATCTGTAAGACTATATGTTGGAAAACGAGGCAGTATCTGTGTGGCCTGCACAAACAACATGACTACATTTGTCCTTCACTGGGAACCAAACACCCAATTGTAGCGCCTGACTCTCAGAGGGTAGCGTTGCAGAGCAGTCTGAGGCTTTACTCAAGGGAGGTGGTTTGGGCTAGTAATCACCATTTGCAGGGGCTGATCCAGCGCTTACAATAAAAATAATTTCTCCTATCATGCTTTTTGGTCATCCAGGTGCAATTATTTCTCTAACACACACACATTATCCATATGACGGTGGGGCCCATAACACCGCATATACATTCACTTACTCATTTATTCCCTGGATTTCCTCCGTCATGAAACCTAGGAGAAAAACGATTCGCTGGAAGGAGACGGGATACCTCTTTTATAATGACACAATAATTCTCATTTTCTTGTAAGGTATTCCGCTCATTGGTCGATGGACCAATTAGTAGGAATCAGTTGATGGTGATTAAGACCAGCTCAATCACAATGAACTCTTTACCATTTCATTATTAATCATTATACTAAAGAAAAATCACTGAGTCATTTGTTTAAAGAATAATAAAGTTTATATAAAGTTTTGAATGCAGGAAATTTGAGATTAATCTTATTATTCAGATCATTGCATTTATCATCAATATAAGAATAGTTGAAATTGCATGGCACTTTTATTAGACGGAAAATGAGGTTATCATACTAATAACTCTATAGATCAACCTATCTATCTCTGTTGGAAATCCTATCAATTCTAATAGAAACCTATCAAATAAAAGTTCTCCTAAAACAGCATCTTATACTCAACTGGAAAAGGAAAATAACAGCAGCAGCATCAGCTCGTCAGCATCAGCAACCGCAAACTCTCCCATCTACAGCATCTAACTTCTTCAGCATCTCCCGCAGCATCCCGCAGCATTCTACTCCAGCCTTCTAACCCCTCCCACCAAGAGTAGGTCTTCTTACACCCTAATTCTAGCTTACAGCATAAAATGTTTCTTCTTACATGGCGCGATTCATTCTCATTGGTCAAAAACTCAGGTCCCTATACATTTTAATCAAACTTCCTGGTCTTAACCAGTTCCGTGTGGAATGCCCATGCAAGCATCGTTTCCCACAGTTCATGCACTTGCTCATCCGTTTCGATCAGTCCAAATTGTATCTTTTTCTGCAACAATTTGTATAACACAGTTCCTTCTATTGATTCAACCAGGCTTCTCACGCTTCTTGCTGATCATATTGGCACACATCTGCTTAGAAGGGTCACAGCAGCCTTGACCATACTTTCATCTTAGCCTCTCGGCATCAGCACGTGATCATCCCTTTTCCACAGCCTCTCTCCTCTATCACATGGTCGCATCCGCTCATGCGCACTCTAGTATCTCGCGGCCATTTTATATTGCTGCTCGGCAGGCCTAAGCGCACTATTTTTAAAGAAAACAAAATGTTATTAAAACAAAGAAATATAAACCCTTTCGTTTCCCTCCCGTCTTTCTATGTACCCCAATTAGGTATTACCTAGCAGAAGCAACATATAAAGCTGTCCCTTACTTACCATCGCTTTATTTTGCAACCACACGTTTTATTCAAAAGCACAAATCATGCATTTTATTATTATTTTAGTACGCAAAATATTATGTTATGTTAGAAACGTAAACAATTATTAGTCCATTACTTTGCACACTGAATTGCGTGTTACCATTAACCCTTTACATACATTGTTGGTTATTTACTTGAACGAACATGTTTATTAATATTGTACGAAAATATTAGGAGGTTAAAATTTTTATATTTACCCTGCTCCATCAGGGCGCAGAAATAACACTCAATAATTGATTGTCCAGTCTGTACTTTGCTTTATAAAAGTAAGAGTACATTTATTAAACACACACACTACTCAATACTATGCACCAATTTACAAATATACATAAGCTGTTGGAATTACTTTGTAAGTATACATAAGCGGTTGGAATTACTTTGTGACATTGCATAACATCTCCACCCCTCCCGCAGGGGGGTGGGGTCTAGTATCACAACTCCACTGTGTGCACATCATCTTGCCCCCTAATGCAGTAGTTGACCATAACCTGGAGCGCGGGCCCTGCGCACTGGCCTCATGCCAGTGGCGTCCCCCCCGTTACCTCAACAAGCATTTAAAAATGAGCATACCTGCCTTGGGGACACATAACCCTGACCGAGCATTTCCTACTGACCATAAAGTATGCACCTCTATATCTTAAGGGCTAGCAGTCGGGGTTCTTCCTCTCCCAAGCGCAGAAGCAAGAATACATGTTTAAGCAGCACTTTAGAATTACAGTACTCATCACCTTGGTTGATCATTTGAATGCATTGCAATTACAGCCCCTAAAGGCATCACAGTTGAAATCACAGGATTACGCATATACAGCCAGACACCCTAGCAGGACTGTCTGGCAACATAACCCCACTTGGCTTATGACATCTACTTACACCTGTGACTTACAGTCCCTTTAACAGAAGTACTCCTGGCAACTACACTTCTCCTGCAGTGCACCACTTCGCTTTAAAAGGAATCACAGGTAAAAGCATGGGATTATGTAAATACAACCAGGTCCCCTAGCAGGAAGATCCAGCAACATAACTCCATTAAGCTTAACATAACATCACTTTAACCCAGCAATTCACTTTATACATGTACCTTTCAGTCCACCTAAAAAAAGGAATAACCAGGTTAAATGCATTTCTGGTGCAATTACACCTCTCCACCACTATGGGATGCCCTTCTCCAGGCATCCCTAACTCAGCCTTTCACTTCTCAATGCACTTCTTCATCCACCTTCAGCTGTAGAACAAAAGTTCCAGCCTAAAAGGTGTTAAATGCTGACTGAGCCCTTGAGGGGTTATCCTTTTGAAGTCCCCATGAGACTTAGGGTGAGACTTTTCTTCGTGCTGGGGGGAGACTGCGCTTCTTCAGCAGCTCCCCCAACACCATTGCACATGTAGGGTGGTGACCCCGTCCTCCTGGGGCCACCACAAGCGGAGAAAACGCTGTTTTTGCCCTTGCAGGCCGGTCCTGGCCTGCAAGGCATTGTGGGTGCTGCTGCATATTATAGTAGCGGCTCCCCTGCTGCTTTGGAGGGAGCCGCGATCGTGCTGCAGCTTCGCCGCATCTCTGTGCCTTCGGTGGGGGCCCGGTCCCACCCGGACCCCCAGGTAAGTCCCACGGCGCGGGGAGCCCACCCCCGGCCGCTTCTGCCAATTTCCGGGGCCCGGTCCCACCCGGGCCCTCGTCTCTCATACGGGGCCCCGGTCCCACCCGGGACCCCCGCAGGATCTCCACGTTGGAGGGCAGCCCAGGGAGCTCACCCCCGGCTGCCCCCGCCGGCTCCCCGCCCGGCCAGCACCCTCGCGTGCTGCCGCGGGAGCCGGCAAGGCATTTCTGGCCTGCCCGCTCCGGCGGGCAGACGTGCCGGACCTCGGGGGGAGTGCGGCTGCACTCCCCCAGCCTCCGCCTGCTTTTCGGGGCCCGGGGATGGGGTCCCGGGCCCCCGGACATCTTCGGGTGGCGCGACGGTGCTCCCCTCCATCTTGTGGTCTTCGGGGCCAGGAGATGGGGTCCCGGGCCCCGCCTCCTCGTCACGGGGAGCGCGACGGCACTCCCCGGCTGCTCTGCTTCGGTGGGGGCCAGGGTGGGCTCCTGGCCCCCCATGGGGGAATATCTTCACGGGGAGCGTGACGGCGCTCCCCGACTTGACTTCGGGGCCCGGGGATGTGGTCCCGGGCCCCCTTTTGCCACTCTTCGTGGGGGGTGCTACGGCGCTCCCCCGCCTCCTGTCTTCATGGGGGGGCGCGACGGCGCTCCCCCGCCTCCGTCTTCACTTGCTCGGCGGGGGCCAGGGTGGGCTCCTGGCACCCCGTGTGGGGGACATCTTCACGGGGAGCGCGACGGCGCTCCCCGGCTTGGCTTCGGGGCCTGGGGATGGGGTCCCGGGCCCCTCTTGGGTCACCTTCACGGGGAGCGCGACGGCGCTCCCCGGCTTCCCTTCCTCCCCAGGGGTCAAAGGTCGCTCACCTTCCGGGGGCCATATCTCAGCCCCTGGGGGTCCGATCTGCCCCATTTTCGCGTCCTCTTGCTCCTGGCGGCGGCCCCCAGCCACTGGGAGCACTCTCCTTCGCCCTCCGGGTCTCCACGAGGGGGCATTCTGCAGGGAGCAGTCTTCACTGGCTCCCTGCGCCAGACTTTCGCCTGGCTCTCCTCCTGGGCCTCTCTTCTCCCTGCGCAGAGGCCCCTGCTTCTGCGCACCGGTCCTGGGCTCTTCTTCTGGCGCTGTTAGGGGCCTGGGGGGCAGTCAGGGGGTACCTCCTTCCAACTGCCCATTGCCAGGGTCCAGCCCCTTCCACCTCAGCCGACCACACCCCAGAGAGAGCTTCTCTTCCTGTGCAAGCACTTTTTAAAAGTTGAGTAGGGGGCTGGCAGGAAGTCTCTGTTGGTCCTATCAAACAGCGACACATCACTTCCCTGCCCCTGCTCCCTCCTTCTTGCCAGCCTCTGGGCTGGTTCAAAATGGCATCGTCCAGGGTCTCTGGCCACATGGTCTCTGAAACAAGAGCCCTTCCCTCCTTGGTGCAGCCTGGTGCCTGGCACTAGTGATAGCTGCTGATGGATGGGCCTGTAGCCCCACCCATCTTCTCTTCGTGGAGAGGAGGCCTTAGCTTGTGGAAAAAAAAGGTTATCAATCCAGCCAGCTGAGGTCAGCCCTCAGCCTGGCCCTGGTTATGACTGACTCAGAGAAATGTGACATTTCTGGATGACCCAAAAGCAGTACAAATATGACTTTGGACTCTGCAGAATACTTCTTCTCGCACCCGTTACAGTGGACTTTAGTGCGTGTCTGGAATCTGTAGGCCTTAGGAAAGTGACACTAGCCCATGGGCTCCACTTCCCCATAGGGGAATAATGAAGTGAAAAACACAGTCAAACACACTGACTTTCCCTGGCATGTTTCTTCCCAGTGTATAAAGCCTATTCCATGTCACCACCCAATTCTGCATAAGTCCTGCCACACCATTCACTTTGTAGCTGCTCCTGGACTGCGCACGGCAGGAATCTCCCCTGCGCAGCTCCCTACACGTGTGCACACGCATGTACACAGGTGTCTGCATGTAACCAGCCCGGTGCCCCGTACTCCAGCTGCTGCGCAGCGGCCTAGTCAAGCCAGGGGGACACCAGTAAAATCCACATGCAGTCTCTTTCATCATGAGTTCCCTGTGGGTGAGTCCCAACTTATGAGGCTCTCCCACAGTAAAAGCTCAACAAATAGGTGCTCAAAAAGCGAAAAATCCAGGCGGCCCATAGTGTCAGAACCACCTTCTAACACTATACTAATAGTATCCATGGGAAAAAGTCATCACCCTCATTTTCAAATACTTTCGTTTCTGTTCCAAATGTTTAGTTCATCAATTCTATGTGGAAGAGAAATTAATTGCATGATTTCCATTTGCAAATTTTATTGGAACTTGTAGTCCTTCTCTCCCTGCTTTCTCACTTCCGTCCAACTACCACTAGTGCCATGGCCGAGGACTATAAAGAGGCCTGCTATGAAAGCGCATATTCATTGTTTGATGCTAGATTATATTTTTCATTCCCACTCATTAAAAAAAAAGTACAAAAACAATAAAAGGCTGCATTCAAAGTTCTGTAGTCTTTAAAGAGGTATTGGTGGTTCAGGGTAGCAGTCTCACAGGGCTTACATCGCTCTCTCACCCCTCACAGACTAGCAGTCTCACACTACCGCCAGCACTCACACCCCCTCAGACAAGCAGTCACGCTGCTGCCAGCATTCACACCCCTCAATCACTACAGTGCCAGTATTGGGACAGTACCCTGGCTGTCTTCAGAGTAAAATCAGACTACACACAGCTCTTTCATATGCAGATTCAATGCCACTGCTTCTTTTAAAATAGCGAGATATGCTGCTGACAGACTACTCACCTCGGATGACATGTATGAGAGTGCCTCTAAATTTATACATGTAGCAATACACGGCGGTTGAAAGATTTACATGTTAGCTATTTATAATGTCTTTCCTAAGACTTATTGTAGCTGCGAATGTGCCAGGCCCAGGGCACGAATGTGTGTGGGAACCATGCCAGAAGACAACAATCATGATGTTGGAAGAGCGCAGATGGCTATTCGCTTCCTTGCATACATTAAAATGCAGTCTGCTATAACCTATATTGCCAAACGCTAACAATTTATTTTCAGTTATCATGATTTCTTATAATTATTTGCACTGTGAAAAGGAATGTTTTCAAGTTTTTAACCGATATTTTGGACTGCCTCAACAGCCTCTGCTTGAGTGACCGGGACTAATGAGGAAGCTGCAGAGAGAATCAACTTTATATTTTGGATAAAATTAAAATTCAATAGCTCTACCAGAGTGTAGCGTCCTCATCAGCCAGGGTACTTGCCAATGACAATGCCACACACGGAGCTTCTGCACTTCGACTGGGCACACGTGGCATACACAAGCAGTTTGCTGGACCATGACAAACTCTCTAAGAGAGCACTGTCGATCTTCGGGTTACTTATTCCCTATCTCGTCACCAGTTTTAGCGTCCTCCCAGCTCAGATACACCAATGACTACACCACAAACAGATGTTAGTATAACACGCTTTTATTCTTCTGCATGTAACCGCGAACTCCACATTCTAAACCTGCATCCAATTCACTATCCTCTAATGGGTATGCCATAGGTCTACAGAGTCCATCAGGAGCCACAAAGGTCCCATCATTACATACTCACATGACACTACATCTCCCCCTCTTTTAAATAAATTTTTAAAAAAATTACAAATATATTCAATTAGAGCTCTTCAATGAGTCTTTGTGGCATTGGTGATGGAGAAACAGCAGCAGTCGGGGGTTCTTCTCTTGTTCTTTTAAGACCCAGTCTCTGCAATGACATCAGTGCCTGATGAGTGATGAACCACATGTCGGAAATGCGAGGAGTCTTGCGTAATGGGCTTCCCAGGATGTTGGGCAGTCACCATGTGCCCTTAACTGGTCACAATATGAAATGGTTCAGCATCAAAAGGGGCATCAGACATTCATTTTCTATGCTGACAAACAAGCACTCGATCTCCTCTAGTGAACGTGACATCTTTTGCATGTCAACGCTTGTCTGCATAGGCCTTCATTTTCCTTGTATGATCCAAGTCTTTCATGCGTGTTTCTTCTTCGGTATTTGTTCTTCGGTTGGTCCATTAAGGTAACTTGGTCGTCATGGTTCTTCCGAACATCAAGGTTGCAGGGCTTTTATCTGTGGTCAAGTGAAGGGTTGAGCAGTAAGCTCAAAGAGTGGAATTTAAGACAGCTTAATGGATGAGCTTTTCTAGTACAGCACGCTGGACAAGGCCATTGGCCTGTGGCCAAAGAGGTGTACTCTTCTGATGCTTCACATTAAGATGACTGAGAAAGTCTCTGAATTCTCAACTGTTGAAAGGTAGGCCTTTGTTAGACTTTATGATCACAGGATCACCCCAGATCGCGAAGATGCTGTCTAATTTCTCAATGAAACATTCTTGAGTGATGTATGAGAGATCTTCTATCATTGTAAAACTGAAGTATTCATCAATGATCACCATCAGGTGATGTCAGTTGTCAAGAGGAGCAAAGAAGTCCATGGCAATTCTTTTTCATGCGTGCATTAGCAACTGGACATATGCAAACGGACATATGCTATAAACCGCGGGCCAAAATTAGCCGCCTCAAGTAATTGGAAGAGGTAGACTCAGCTAAGGTAATCAAATGCTTTGTCTATGTCGGCTAATAATATAGCCGCGGGGCGCCCCAGCTCTGGAGCCATCGCCATAGAGTTATGCACCCATCTGATGTTATGACAGGTGGCCCAGTGAGGCATAAAGCCAGACTGGTCTGGGTGAATTAGGTCTGATACGTCAGTAGGCGGTCTGCAAGGACTTTCCCTAAGAGTTTGGGTTCGAAATTGATGAGGGAGATAGGGCGATAGGATGAGGGCTCCTCCGGAGGGCGACCAGGTTTGAGGAATAAGACGATCTCCGCGTGTCGCCAATCCCGGGGTAGTATACTCCGCTCTAGGGCATCTTGTATTGCTGCCAATAAATGTGGGCCCAATGTATGCATGTGTGGCTTTAGGAACTCCATGGGGAATCCGTTAGGCCCGGGGGCCCGCCCTGGACGCATGGCGAGCAAGGGCCCGCTCAACTCGTCTGTTGTGATGGGGGCCTCTAGTTGGTCTCGCATGCAGTGGCGGCTCGTCGAGGAGTGCTGCGGGGCGGGGGAGGGGTAGTAAACTCCGGCATATGGAGGTAAGTAAATAAATAAATAAATAAAACAATTTACATTGCGCGCGCTGCATCGCCGAGTTGGCGTTGCAGCGCGCGCAATGTAAATTGTTTTATTTATTTATTTATTTAACTCCGTACCTCCGTATGCCGGAGGTTACTACCCCCCACCCTGCCCCTCCCCCGCCCCGTGGGATACTTGTGAAAACCTATGAATGTATGTGCGAGGCGTAAAAAAATAGTTCAATCGGGACTGCGAGCCATGCACTGCGGACATAAAGGTGAACTTACCCTAGACCAAGAACAATCAGCTCTGGTATCAAATGCTATCAAAAGGGGCGATTTCCAAGGTATCAAAGACTGGTCTGGGTTTTGTAAGCACAATTTTTCTAGTAAAGAAAAAAGAGAAAGGTTGGCGCCCCGTAATAAATTTGAGGGAACTAAATACTTTCCTCGTGTACAGACACTTCAAGATGGAAGGTATCCATCTTCTGAGAGACATCCTCCAAGAGAAAGCTTGGCTCATAAAACTGGGCATCAAGGACGCAATTTTTACAATTCCTATGGACATAGCGTCTCAGAAATACCTAAGGTTCGTATGGAAAGGAGTGACCTACCAATTTTTTTGTCTCCCCTTCAGCCTCTCCTCAGCACCTTGGTGCTTCACCAAGGTCCTGAGACCAGTGTTGGCCTCTCTTAGGAGAAGAGGAGTTCGACTAGTAATATACTTAGACGACATTTTGCTGATGCTTCAAATTCAAGAGGAACTGCTGACTCACATGAAATGGGCTGTGGACCTTCTAGAAGGTTTAGGATTTATTATCAACATAGAGAAGTACGTTATGACCCCAACACAAAACACCATTTCGGCCCAGCTACAACTCCCCTTAAAGGTGTCAAAAATAAAAAAGGAAGTAACTTATGTTTTATCCAAAAATGTAGCGAGCTTGCGAAAACTAGCAAGAGTAGTTGGTCTCCTATCCTCTTCGATTCAGGCAATCTCCCCAGGACCTCTTCACTACAGGGCCTTACAGAGACTAAAATCTTCAGGGCTGAAGAAGGGCCTGTGGTATTGAGACAGAGTTCCCCTGTCATTGGAGGCTCGAGAAGACCTCTTATGGTGGCGGAACAATCTAGACAGCTGGAATGGGAAAGCATTATTTGGGAACACCCCGGATCACACTCTGGAATCAGATGCAAGCAATCTAGGCTGGGGTGCCAGACTAAGAAAAATGGAAACAGGGGGGAAATGGTCCCAAGAAGAACTCACACTACACATAAATTGCTTAGAGATTTTGGCGAGCTTGAATGCATTAATGAGCTTCAAGTCAATTCTAAAAAACAGCGTAGTCTTGTTCAAACTGGATCAACAGCTTGGTAGGGGCAAGATCAAGGTTAATTGCAGATCTAGCCAAGAGGATTTCGGTACTTCTGCTGGAGTCAAAAAATAGTTCTAAAAGCAGAATTCATCCCTAGCCATCTAAACAAGAGGGCATATTGGAATTTGAGATTCCTAAGAGACTCGAGCGACCAGAAATTGAATCCAATAGTCTTGAAAAAAGTTCAAGACTTATGGGGCCCTTTCCAGGTGGATCCTTTTGCCAGCAGACTAACTTTTCAGATAGATCAGTATTTCAGCTGGAGGCCAGACCCCCAAGCTGCTGCAGTGGATGCTCTGGTTCAACCTTGGAACAAATGGAGATGCTACGCCTTCCCTCCCTTCGCACTGATTCAGAGAGTTTTGTTCAAAGTTCCAATGGAGCGTTGCTGCATCGTTCTAATTACATCCTTTTGGAATACTCAAATATGGTTTCCAGGGGTGATGGAGTTGGCAATAGAGGTCCCACGCCTTATCCCAGGAATTTAGACCTTCTCCAGGGACAAGAAGGAGAGGTTCACCCTCTTCTTTTAGAAGGAAACATGAACCTTCTTGCCTGGAGGATTTCAGGGGCTCAAGAAGATACTCTGGCCTTTCAGGGGAGGCTAAAAGCCTACTGGATGAGTCATGGGCACCGGGAACAAGGAAAAGATACCCTGGTGTATGGAAAAAATGGTGCAGTTGGTGCCTGGAACGGAATCTGGATCCCGTGGACGCTCCTGTAGTACAGGTAGCCAATTACCTAGCAGATCTATTTAATTCAGGTTTATGCTATAGAACAGTAAACTGCTACTGGAATTTCAGCAGGCCATTCACTGTTAAATGATTTTTCTATTGGTACCGACCCCTTAATAAGTAGAGTAATGAAGGGAATAAGACTTAAGCGTCCTCCAAAGGCCAAATATGATTCACTATGGAACGTTAATCTTATCTTCGACATTTTCACCTCTTGACCAGATAATTGTTATCTTTCCAGAAAACAATTATCAATAAAGCTAGCAACATTACTTTGTCTAATATCTTTTAGAAGAGTGTCAGATGTTAAGGCGTTGGAAACCTGTAATAGTGTAGTGTAGCTCCTATTTCCCTAATAGGCTCTGCGCATTGGAATAATATACCCTATAGGTTTAACATAGGACTGAGGTCGGTATGTCCCTATCGAGTATATTAAACTTAATTACTTGTGCCAGCTAGCTCAGAGGCCACTAGAAACTCCTTGACAACAAGAAGGGAGTAGTTTCTGGCAGCCGCAAAACATGACCACTTTGTTTCCCTTTAGAATCAGAACGTGTCCCAGAGTGGTGGAAACAATAGATAACTATTTCACTCAGCTCAATCGTGCATGCTTAGTTTTCTCCAAGTTACACAGAAAGAACAGACGGGCGTTTCAATAAAAGATTTATTGAACAGTCTTGTTTCTGGTGTAAGTAAAATGTGCTGTTACGATCACAAGACAGTATGCGAGATAGTTGTTTCGCGGACAATTGCTGCGTTATCGTGCGAATATCGCACTAAGTGTCCGTGGAAGTACTGCGAAGTCTGTACTATAAGGCTAGTTCTACTTTAAGCAGATTGAAGTGCCATTTTAGTTCGAAAAATGGGAAAAAGTTCAATTTTGGTAGAGTTCCAAGTTTTTTTGAAATTGAAGGCCAAATTGTTACTGCATCTCTGGAACACTGTATGCTGAATCAGAGTCAGTTTACGGGTCTGGTGTAAACATGAGATCATCTATTTCTATAGACAAAACATCATCCACTGAAGTTGGTGTCAGTTGGAACACCTCGTGTAGTAGATTAATTGCACAGAGATGTGAAGCATCGCTTCCAGCATAGGTTGCCGCAGCAATGTTCGCGTCCGTTGTTACCTGTGTGCCTGTAGATCTTTCTCGTACCTCAGCAGCAGCCGGAAGGGTCTGTGAGATCTCAATGAATGCTGACATCAGGATTGGTAGCCTCTGGGGACAACACAGAGCATGGGCCGTTATCGGGACCAGCAGAGTATCGACGTCCGTTGGCGTTGCTGATGGAAATGTTAGACAGGTGTCCAACACGCACATTCTTCACCGCATAGCAGGCATCGTAGAACAGGTAAGATGCAATCTTGCCAGATTGGTCTGAATGACAGGAACCACGTGGTATTCAGGTCCCGTAGATGAGTCATGCCCAATAGCTGTACTATTCGCTCACGGCACTTTCGTTCAAGGAGAGCTTTCTCCATTTCGCTCGGAGTGATGTCTGCAAATAGGCTGGCCATAGCGCAATAGCAGGAAGAGAAATAGAATTCCGGCAACAAGTGCTAGAATCAATGGTATGCCACCAAACACCGAATGTGCAAAGTTCGGGATGATACCGAGTATTGCCTGGAAAGGTGCTAACAGACCGGAGCAGATGCTCTTAAATACATGTACAATTCCTGTTGTATCAGACATATTGAAGATACGTCCTATCATTTCTACGAAATGTATAGGGCAGTTTGTACGTATTAAAGTCTGTATCTCAGCCTAAGTCCTTGCTACTTGTAGATCATAGGTTTCTTTGGCCGAGGTCAAAGGCACTGTTTGCTGTAAAAGCATGGCTTTCATTCTGCTCAAAGTATCAAATCTTATAAAAAGAGACGTTCAGCGAAGGCCACAAAGGCGACTCCCTGACTGTGTCTATTGGGGCAAACAATACTTGCATACAGCAAGTGACCCTGGAGTTGACCGTTACTAGATATGGGATGCCTGGCAACATGCCGCAGCAACTCTGATCATTCAACATGAGGTAACTCCCATTAGAAAGTTGTCCAAACGTTGGATTAATCACAGCAGCTGGTGTACCCTGCTGATGGCAAGACAAATTTGCCACAGAACCATTACAAGCCCCGTGTAAAGAAATGTCCTGACATATAAGTGAACCGCTCAGTGCACGTTTACAGTGTGTACCGCTCAAAAACACTTCACGATCCCCACTCCAACATCTATATGTATACGGTAAATCCCAAGATGTCTTAATGTATTCCTTACCCAACCTTTCATATTTGCCTGCTTGCATTTGTCTGAGGCAATATTGAAACTGAAAAGTAGTCACAGGTAATGTTATTTTGCCATGAATAAGCCATTCTGTAGCTGGTTTTTCTGCCACTGTAAATGGTAACTTTTCCAGTTTTTCAATGCTCAGCAATGTATACCTTGCTCCTCTTTGTGCCAATTCGATCTGTTTATCTGTTAGATTATATTCTGCAAACAGAGCTGACGTGTTGATAAAACGCCAAGGCACATAGCCCGCTCGCAAAGATTGCAGCGTCCAGCTTAATAACACAATAGAACGTAATTGAGACTGACCTTGTTGTAACATCGCCAAATCTTGTTCTAGTATGTCGATAGCAGAGGATACAATGCCATCCAATGAATATATTCTGGTGGACAAAGTTGTTAACCCATTGTCGACTACAGAGAGGGTTTTCTCTAAATTAATACGATCAAGTTCACGTATTCGTTCTGCGGCCTCCATCTGTGACACTTTCCATGCTTCATTATAGGCAGCATAAATGCCGGCATATATGAAACGTTTTTGACGCGGTTTTCTTGGTCCAAGCAAGAATTCCCTAAGGTCTGCGTCCTCTTTAAGTAAGGATAAGTGTTGTTTCACATCCTGTAGTGTAGACTTATGCAGCCAATCGAGGCATAATTTTCCTACACTGTATGTTGTTACTACCCCCGGATGCTGTCTTTGGACGTATCTTGGGTCTGGCCTATGAATAGTAAAGCCCTGAGTTTTATTCAGGAATCTTTCCTGACAGTTATTCGTGTCTGTGGGCCAGATCAACCATTTTTTCCAATCAGAATTAGATCTGTTGAGTTGTAATATATTGTCAACTGTCACCACTGCCTGTGTATCGTTATCACTTTCAGGTGTTGGTACAGAAGGTGTTTTCATCTCTTTGATCTTGGCTAATCCAAGACAAGATGTTTGTTGGATGGTTTCATTCAAAAACATTATTTGTTCAGGGATGATACAGGCTCTAAATAAAGCTTCTATCCCCTGCACTTGCCAATCTTTAGTACCCCAGACAGTTTTTGTGTCTATTGTGTCTTTCCATAAGTCGAAACCCTGTCTAGACAGTTGGGCAATAAATGCTGCAGAGTAAATCTGTTTTGTATTAGTTAACATAATTTTCAGTCCTGTTTTGTTTACATTTCTAAAGTAAAATGTTTCTGGGTCAGATGTATTGTAACCTGAAAAATATGGAAACTTACTAGCAAATGTTTTTGAACTACCTTTTGGTGGTGTAGGACAATGTTCCCATTGGTTAAACATAAACACATTTCTTGGGTATGCAGATTTATGCAAATAATGATGACCATAGTGGTTATAACAATACAGTTGTTCATAGTCTGATGAACCCTCTAAATATTCATTTTTAGAAAATGCAGCAGATTTTTCTAAGTCAAACATTATGTCGTTAACAGTCTCAAAGTCCCAATCATCTGAATAGGTACTGGACGTAATTAGATCACTTAGTGAAATTTTAAACAAATGTGGAATGTTCAATTGTTCCGTCGGGCCGAAGATGTCAAAATCTGTTTTGTCCCACACTATACCATCCTGTATAGGAACGGCTGTGATGTTCACTGATGACAAGTCTCTTGCTTCACGATGGGAAGATTTATGAGGTTTCAAAAGTACGTTTACATCTTTTCCTTCAGTGTTCACATGGATGTATCTGCCACTTATAAGCACGCTCACAGTTGTAACCAAAGCTAGCCAGAGCAGGAAAACAAATAGTCCAGATATAATCCAGAGTTGAATCCATGGAGAAACCAAATAAGTCTTTTTCATGAAGTGAAGAAAGTCTTGTACTTGCTGCTTGAGTTTGAATGATGCTGGCGTCGTTTCAGGTTCACTTGGATCTTCTGAGAACGTATCAAAGTTAATGAAATAGCCAGAAGCAGTTCTGTCAATTGTTGGAATTGCATCAGGATTTGTAGAAATCACTGGAACCAGTTGATCACTTGCTACATTGGTGTAGACAGGCGTATTTGGACGAACTGTTACTTGGTTTTCAAGAGGGATGAGTTCCATTGCATTGTTGCTTAGTCCTTCATCTGTTACAGCTGAATTCTCGATTGTTATCAGTCTTTCAGTCTGAACCTCTTGGATAGTAGCGAGAGGAGTGCGTCTGCTACTAGGTCGGAGTCCACGAGGCCTACTGTTTAGTATTGGCCACATACTGTGGTTTGATGAGGTCGATGGACACAAATCTTTTCTCCTTTCTTCCAGCAAGGGGCGGCAGAAGTACTGTTCTTGTTCCTTGAACTGCTAGGACAGATACTGGTTGTCTATAAGAAGGTCCAAATTCCTTCTTGTCCGCAATTTTTTCTCTGACTAGATCCCCAACTTTTGGAATCCAGACAGGCCTTGCTGGGACCGCCGGTTTTTCCCCAGTGGTGGTTGGCTGTAGGAATACGTTGCTTTGTTTCGTTCTTAACTCATTCAGTTCCTGTAAAACAGCCAAACGATCTTTGATATCAAACGGTATATTTTCCACCACTGTGCCTACGTGTTCAAGGTCTGGTACCCACATTCTTGTCCCAAATAGGACCTCATATGGAGTGACCCCCCCTAGAGAACTTCTTGGCAGATTGTTCAATGAGCGTTGGACCCCATTAAGGTGTTTGACCCACCTATCACCTGAACCTAATACCCTAGCTGGTATAGACTGCTTTATGTCCCGGTTTTTCCTTTCCACAACCGAATTTCCCTCAGGATGGAATGGAGAGGAGTACCGCAATGCAACGCCCAGACCGGCCATGGCTTCTTTGTAAGCCCTAGAGCTAAACGCAGGACCCTGGTCAGAATGTAGCGTGCCTATTGCGTATGTGCCGATAAAGACTCGCAAATCTTTTATAACAGTTCGAGCGTGCGCTGAGGCCATATCCATAGGAACCTAGATTCAGTATTTGTGGGATTGCACTTGTCCAGTAGGACGCAGGCGCGTAGATAGTCTAATGCTGTCTAACAGTGGTGTCTGTACTGGGTTGCCGCATTCGCAGCATGGTGTCTGGTGGCTCTCTCGCTGTAATTTACAGTCTAAGCAGTTGTTGATGAATATGTGAATTTCTGTATTCATTCCAGGCCACCAGTACATTTCTTTTAACGTCAAAATTGTTTTTGAGATCCGTGATGTGACAGACCCTCCCCCAAATGTGTTTCATAAATCAAGGCTGCTCTACGTTCCATGTTTGGAATTACCCTATCCCCCACTCCAGGGATTCGAGCAAAAGGAACGTTGTTCGCATCAATTACATAAGAGTACTTGAGTGGAAACTTTTTTGGTAACGCTGCACTGCTGCCCTTGCTTGAAGCATTGACAGCCAACATTATCTCACCGTCTATTTTTGTTTTTGAACGAGTGATCGCAGCTACGGAAGCCGTCTGAACAGCCCCCTTTGCGGCTTCATCAGCCAATGAATTCCCTGCAACGTGAACGCCATCACGTTGATGACTCAGTGTGTGGATCACGTGAGCCTTTGGTAGTTCGTTTTTCAACTGAACTACTTGTTCCCAAAGCATTTTGTGCTTTATTGTGCCACCTTTCGCATCTTTGAAACCATTTTCAAGCCAGTTTTGTATATAGTCATTATACGACTGAACACAGTAAAAGGAATCGCACACTATCAGTGTGGGGAATTCTCGATCTGTACTTTCAAGTGCCAGTTTGAATGCTTGTAGTTCAGCTCGCTGAGCTGTACAATCTCCTAGAGATTGAGTTTTTGTGACCAAAGGTCTGAAGATGCCATTTCGCATGCGACCTTTAACGATCGCACATGCTGCACTGTAAGCTTGCTTACTCCCTGTTGCGGGCTGTGCGGATCCGTCAGTGTAAATTATGAATTCGTACTGATCGAGAGGCAGAATTTCAGTAGGCAGAGGACATTCTTGTTCATATTGCAGGAATGCTTGTGTTTTTAAGTCTGGATCAAAAACATATTCAACATCTGTTGCAGCAAGAGAATTAACCCATTGTATCCATCTTGGATGTAATGCTTTAGCATTTGGAATGCTTGCTTTTGTGACCACTTCTAAAGCTGTTACCGGGGTTACGACAATAATGCGTTTCCCTTGAGCTAAGGCTCTTTCTTTTGCTACAGCGGTTTGAACTGCTGTCAGAATTTTTTCAGTTGAACTGAAGCGCATTTCCGCTTGTGTGTACAAATGAGATTTGTATGCGATTGGTATTTTCTCACCCTCATTGAAGGTTAAGTAGGTGAATCCGCATTGACCCGAAATTATTTGGATCACCAAATTTCGTTGACTTACGCGTGTTTGTAAGTGATTTGTTGCTAACATGTTAGCCTGGAGTGAACGCAAGATTTCTGTGTGTTCCTGTGTCCAGTTTTTGATTGAAAAATCAGGTTTGATTAATGCGTAGAGAGGTTTAACCCTTTCTGCGTAATTTAGAATGTATGTTCTTCCAAAATTTAGGAAACCCAGGATGGATTGTAAGTTTTTTAGCGTTTTTGGAGGTTGGAGCAGCGCACACTTTTCTAGAAAGTTAGCTGCCAAGCTCTTGCCTTCACTTGAAAGCTCATATCCTAGAAATAGGACATTGAGATGGGCAATTCTGGATTTTTTAAAGTTGAATTTGTAGCCCTCAGAGGCGAATCCCAGTATAATGGTGCACACCCTGTTCAAGTGTTTTTCCAGGTCATCGTCTGTCAGATAGATGTCATCGACATAGGACAATGCCTCATTGTCATAAATTTGTAGTAACTCCGTTACCCTCGGTGAGAATAACCCCGGGCTGTTCTTGAACCCTTGTGGGAGTCAACAAAAGTGACGCTGGGTCCCCATTATGGAGAATGCTGTTAAGTACCTGCTTTCAGGTGCTATGTTTTGACAAAAGAAACCATTTGAGATGTCTAATGTGGTTTTATATTTTTTACGCACAATGTTGTTCATTAATGCTGTGCTATGTGCATTTTGCACTGCAAATGTTTTAGAACAAGTGTTTAAGTGTCTGTAATCCAAAACTAGACGATATGTATTGTCTGGTTTGGAGACAGGAAACAAAGGATTGTTCATTTAGGAGGTGCATGTTTCAATCACCCCTTGGTATTCAAGTTGATCTAAGATCTCCCTGACCTGTTTTTTAGCTTCTTGCTTTGTAGGATACTGCCTTTGTGCAGTTGGTTCATGTTTCAGATGTATTTTATGGTGAGGTGAGTCCTCATCCCATCCTACATGATTTTTATATAATGCTGGGGCCTGGGCCACTGCCCATTTCCTGGCATAGGTATATTTTAGGTGAATTGGAATATGGTTGGAGAAGGCAGGCATAATAATGTCCTCGCCGTGTGGGCACTCCCTGACAAATTGTGGTGACCAGTCTTTTTCTGCTAGAAGTATGTCATAGTCCCTTGATAGCCTTTCCCAAAAAAGTGCTTTCACCTGTCTAGGTATGTCTCCCTCCATCCGGAGTGTTATTTCATATAACTTTTGTGGAGTACTAACCCTGGTGTCTACAGTCTCAACTGTAATGTACTCATTCAAGTCCACTATCTCCAGAAGTTCCTTCAGGTTCTGGCGAGCTATTGTGACTTCTGCTGCACTGTCCAGCATTGTCTGAGCCCATTCTCCGTTCTTGAGTTGTGTTCTCAGTATTCTCGGCATGTCTGATCTTTAGACCTGCTACTTACTTTTTGGAGATTTGAGGTTTTGCTTTAGTTTTTGGAGCGTGTTTTTCGTCTTTCGATTTCACGCGTTCTTCTCTATGTTCTGATCGTCCTCTTCTTTCCGAAGTTTGTGATGAGATCTGAAAGGGACGAGAGGAACGTGTATCAGTATCTTGATACCTGTCAGGTTTTCTCAAATTATCCCTATTCCTGAGGTTATACCTCCTTTCAGAGGGCTCCTTTTGAGGAGACCTACCTCGGGATTGAGAACGTTTCTCGTTTGAATTTTGTTTGTTAGTCTCCCACTTCTTTTTAGAAGATGTAGGAGTTTGTTTAATTGAGTCCTTCTCAGGACTTTCAGATAGTTTCGGCTTCACTGGTCTTCCACCCAAACTATCTCTGCCTAATTCTGCATAAGATTGTTCTATTATTCTGGGTAGCTCAGTTTGATGTTCTGTAACATCAAATTCCCTTAATTTTTGGCGGATCGCCACTGCTGCTGCCTCCCCTTTAATATTAGATAATATTATTGTTGAGACCTGGTCGAAATTTTTCAGTAATTTCATACCTAAATTTAGAGCAGGCTCTGCCCCGTATTCATTTTGAATTTGTTTCAGGACATCTGGTATTACCGCAATTGACGGAATGCCATGGGTTTTAGTATAGATGGCAGCAAAGACTGAGCCCCAAGGGGTGCAGTCTTCCAGTTGTGGTGTGATCCCCATCGGTAAACTGATTGTCAGTATTCTGTGTTTCTCATTCGGGCTAGTATTTGGAAATACTGCTTCTATTTGAGTAATTTTTTGAGCTATCCAAAATGGAATTTGCTCACGTTTAGTGGGCATTTTACCCATGACTGCGTATAGAGTCTGTGGTGTAATTTTTAGTGTATTCCCCTGTTGAGGAGTTTGATTTGGAAGTGTCAATGGTGGTTGGACTGTGAAAGTCCGCATGACATATTGGACCAATTGTCTGTAGATTTTTATTAATTCTTGTAGTTGAACAAGTAGTTCCTCATCTGACATTATATCCAGGTCAGGATGAGGTGTGTAGCCGGCTAGAATCGGCCATGTTGCTCCTGGTCTACCTAGTGGACCGAGCCTGGTAATGTTTCTGTGATGTTTTAGGGCGCCTTTAAACCAGAGCTGATGCTCCTGGTATGTTAATGGAATTTCAATATCCTCGAAAGGAATGTATTCCTCTGGTGGATCATCTTCTTTGTAGAAGTGAAACATGTGTGTTACTGGATTGGATTCAGGAAATATTACCCATGAATAGAATACCTCTGTCTGAAAGGATTCGTGTGCCTCTATCACGAAAACTGCTCTACCTCCTCTTGGTGGTAGGCCATGTTTTATGAGTTTTAGAGTGATGGCTCTTCTTAAATTTGGAGTGATGTCTATAACACCCTCCTCGGTTTCATTTAAACCGGTAACGTTAAAAACTGCTGCTTGGGCTGGATCAGCCGCAGCTCCACCGTTTCCGGTGGCATTGTCGGAGTCAGGCATTTTTGTTTTTTGAAAAATGTAGAACAAGTTTCAAGGAAACAAAGATAAGGTGCACAATATTTTGGAACACTGTATCCTTCAACGTTGAGCAAACCAAACAGCTAATATATAGGGTACTGCCCTATGTAGCCGTGGTGGATACTTAACCCTGCCCACTCCAGATGTCTTTTGGAGTATGTGGGTAGGGGTCTCTGAGAGAAAAAGCACGGCTGAGTTACTCAGTATCTAACGTTGAATTACCGCCTTACCAAACGTTGGGCGCCATGTAGTGTAGCTCCTATTTCCCTAATAGGCTCTGCGCATTGGAATGATATACCCTATAGGTTTGACATAGGACTGAGGTCGGTATGTCCCTATCGAGTATATTAAACTTAATTACTTGTGCCAGCTAGCTCAGAGGCCACTAGAAACTCCTTGACGACAAGAAGGGAGTAGTTTCTAGCAGCCGCAAAACATGACCACTTTGTTTCCCTTTAGAATCAGAACGTGTCCCAGAGTGGTGGAAACAATAGATAACTATTTCACTCAGCTCAATCGTGCATGCTTAGTTTTCTCCAAGTTACACAGAAAGAACAGACGGGCGTTTCAATAAAAGATTTATTGAACAGTCTTGTTTCTGGTGTAAGTAAAATGTGCTGTTACGATCACAAGACAGTATGCGAGATAAATAATGTACAGTGTGAGCAGTAGAAATAAATAATACTGCGATAGCATTATCTTTTAGTATATATGCATTTACATAAATGACACAGACTAAAAATGCGAGTACTCATACGATGCGTTTCTAACCTGGTTCTACCCCAATGTACCTAACCTAACCTAGGTGTAGGGAGAGGTATGAAGTAGGTGAAGTATTCCTTACTATGGTATACTAAGAGTATGTTAAGCCTAGTATGCCTAGTATGCCAAGAGTCCCTCTAGGTTCTAGTCAGCTCCATACCTGAAGAATGAGAGAGGTAGGAATCTCTTGCCAGACTCGAACTCCAACACCCCGCAAGGGAAGTCAGATCACTGGAAGCTGGACTCTCTGCGAGCAGGGATGACAGCGTCTTCTCAGTGCGTCAGGCCGGGAAACGGGCTCCTCTGAAGTCGAGGTCTCCTCTGATTTACAGGGGCTAGGGAAGGTATATTTATACCTGAGAAGTACCTAAGAATGTTAGCATTGACGTGTGTCGGACAGCGGAAGACGTCATGAATGAACCCCTAAGGAATAATGGTTCATGCATAATATATGAGTCCTTGAAGAAATCAATAGTCCTGGGCTAGGGAAACTCCCGCAGCCTAAGGGTCTGTTCTTCATGAACTCGTTGTGACGTTAGGGTGGACGGATGTCGGAGACCATGCCTGTATTTGGAGTGCACGGTTTAATGCCTAAATAAGGACTGGGATTTTATGCCTATATAAGGGCAGGGCGAATTGTGCCTATATAAGGACATGATACTGGAAAGCCCGTTTATGGACACCCTAAGAGGAATACAACAATAGAGTCTATTCCCCAGATGGAGTACTTTTTGAGATATGGAAAAGGACCAAAACTATGTCTGAAATTATTTTTTATCCTTACTTTACTGATTACCCCAAACTATGTGTGGTGAGGTGTATGAAAGTGTATGATCAGAAAATTATTATTTTAGACCTAATAGTGAAAGTCAATTGCTAATATCCTTTGTAAAACCCTATAAGACAGTCTCTTCTGCTACAATTTGAGATGGGTTAGAACAGCAATGTTGGAAGCAGGGATAGACTTATCCAAGCTTGGCGCATACTCTTCCCGTGGCGCTATGGCCAGTAAGATGTTCTGTGGTGGAGGTTCCCTTGCGGATATTCTCAAAGCAGCAGACTGGTCAAATGCTTCCACTTTTGTTAAATTTTACCTTAAACCTGTGGAACATATAAGCAGTATAGCATTAAAAAGCTTTAAACTTGCATAATGGTAGCCTCCGGTCTTGTAATGAAATGACGATTCGCAAATTAACATACAGAGAGATTCTTGATTTCATTAGAGACTACGGAGGCTAACATTATCCCTCCCACCTCTCCCTGGTGGATTTTTAAGAGATTTGTACTCTTTGTTTTATATATACGTAACGATTAAATTTTTACATCTTACTTTGTCTTGTAGTTTGAATTACTTAGCAATAGATATTACTTGCTCTCATTCTTTCTTTCCAGACACTGTGTCACTGTGAGTACTCTTTTCTTATCAAGTGCAATTAACTTGGAAGGAGTAGAATCTACAAATACTTTAGCTTGTCGAAGCTCTAAGAGGAAGATGCCTAGTTACCACAACATTTTGTTATGTTCTATGGAATGTTTTACTTATGGTGTAATACATGTTCTTTAAAGGGCTGCATGTGTGGGCAGCAATAAAAGTTATTGCATAATGTTAGCCTCCGTAGTCTTTAATAAAATCAAGAATCTCTCTGTATGTTAATTGGAGAATCGTCATTCTCCTTGAGTTCCAACTGATGATATCCTTTATTCAGATCCAGGCAAGAGAATACCTTTGCACCATTCAATTGTGTTATCATGTCCACAATGGCCATACCTGCATGTTGGTTTTCTGTCAATTGCTTTGTTCGCTTGACGCATATCCACGCAGATGCATACAGCTCCATCACTGTCCTTTTTGGGTATTACCACTATGGGAAAAACCCATTGAGTTGGACCAGTGGAACGCTCAATGATATTGTGTTTGAGTAAGGATTCAAGTTCTTTTTCAACAGCTTCCTGTAAGTGAAAGGCAATTTGTCTGTGTCTATAAGCAATAGGACGGACGTCCTCATGAATGTGTAATTGGGTTTTCGTAGTCTTTAGTTTTCCTAACCCATAAAACAACGAAATAAATTTACTTACTAGTTGGTGATAAGCATTCATGTTATATTTCACGGATATCAGTTCCATATCCGCAGCTATGCTGAAGCTGAATAAACAGGCGCTTAAAGCTGTACCTTAAAGGACATGAATGGTGGCTGGTGCTTTTGTTTTCTTATGCTTCATTGTTGCTACAAATGAACCATGACTTTTTAGTGGCAACGATACAGTCCACGTATAGACTTTAGTTTTCGATGTCGTAAGTTGGGGCAATGGATACAGTTCATTATATTTCTCCTCAGGCATGACATTTATTGATGCACCACTATCAATAATGAAAGGTATTGAACAATCATTGAGCTTTGGTGTGATCTTCAGACAATGTTTGAAAGACTTTGGTGCTTTGTCATTTGGCAGTCATTTACCCCAGCTCAATGAAGGCGGTTTTTCGCTCTGCCTCAAACTTAGCTTGTGAGGCGTTGTCCTTTAACCTTCGCCTATCCCATCATCATACCTTTAAAGGTATTTTACTATATAGACCACCAGGAGCTAGGAACCCCTTTATTACGTCCATTGGAAATTTGCTGGAAGATAGCATTTTCAAGGATGCTTACACCATTATGGGGGATTTAAATTACTACCTGGAGGCTCCCACCGAACCGGACACAGCGATCCTCATCGATATGATGAAGAGCGCGGACCTCTGGCAGCATGTTATTGGCCCTACTCATGTGGCTGGACATACCATGGACGGTATTTTTTTGAATCACCCAGATCTCCGGTTTACCTGGGTACTGCCTCTTGTCTAGACAGACCATGCTGCTGTTCAGTTTGAGCTAGCCCTTAGGGACCAGCGCGCGGGTGGGGCACGTATCAAGAGGCAGATAGAATTCAGATCCTGGAATAAAGTGGATGGGAACGCTCTACAGGAACTCCTTACATCGACGGCGGACCAAATGCCTCTGGGTTTGGAGGAAGGGACCATCGGGTTTAGCAAATGGTTGGAGAGAGCTTGCGGCAAACTAGCTCCAGTTAAAACCATCATTCCCAAAAGAGCACTCCCCTCTACTCCATGGTTTACGGAAGAACTGAGAAATGAAAAACTCAAGTGTAAGCGTCATGAGCGGAGTTGGAGGAAAGAATATAAGGAAACAGAGAAGAAGGTTTATAAAAATAGCCTTCTGAGCTATAAACAACTCCTGTTTACCACCAAACAAAAGTTCTACGCTAACCGAATTGATTCGGCAACAAAATCTCGGCAAAAGAACTTTTTAGAACAGTTTCTAGCTTGGCATCACCACACCCAGCTAAAGTTCAGTCGAGTCAGGAACTTTGCGAAGATATTGCCAAATTCTTCCTGAATAAAATGGAGGTCATTTTTTCGGCGTTCAATGGTCCAAACGCAGCTGGGAAGCCCACGGTAAAAGAGGAACATAAGCTCTTTAAAGCGTCCCCCCATATCCTTGACAAGTTTGAGCCATTAACCATGGACAATACTCGTAGCATGCTCGTGGCAGCAAGTTCAGGGTCACCTTATGACCCATGTCTGGGTGCAGTGGCCAAACTAGCGATGGAACCAGTTACCCTCGCACTTACGCCCATTTTTAATGCTATGATTGAAACAGGACATTTTCCCAAACTCTGGAAGGTGGCTTCGATTTACCCCTTCTAAAAAAGCCCAGCCTGGACCCCAAGGACCCAAACAGCTTTCGTCCAATTTCGCGGCTCCCATTACCAGCAAAAATGATAGCAAAAGCTATAAATGTACAACTTAGTGCCTTTCTCCGAGAGACCCAAGCCTTGGATCCCACCCAATATGGCTTTAGAGAGGGACATAGTATGGAGTCAGCTCTCATCAAGGCCACTGATGAGATTAGGAAAGCTGTTGATCAAGGTGGCAAGGCCGCCTTGATCCTACTGGATCTCTCCGCGGCCTTTGATACGGTCCATCACGATCTTTTGATGGACCGTTTAAGGGCATGTGGGATCCAGGATAAAGCATGGAAATTCCTACAATCTTTCTTAACAGATAGAGTACAAATTGTATCTCTGGGTGATCACCATTCAAAACCTTTTGCTTTGCCCTGTGGAGTCCCGCAAGGGTCATCGCTGAGCCCCACATTGTTCAATGTATATGTCGCATCCTTGGCCCCAATCATTAGTGCCTTTGGCTTTGGTCTCACCTCCTATGCGGATGACACCCAAATTGTGGTGTCTCTGCTTCCAGGACAGGAGGTGGGCATGGATAAACGATTCCAGGATTGTATGGAATCAGTTGGCAGCTGGATGGCAGAAAATTGCCTAAAGCTTAATTCAGGCAAGACAGAAGTTATACTATTTGGGAATGACGCCGATTTCTGGAACCCAAACTGGTGGCCGTCCTCCATGGGCTCTCTTCCTATACCCATGAAAAAAGTGAAAAAACTAGGAGTAATAGTAGATGACAGACTTAATTTCGGTGACCAAGTAAATGCAGTCTCTTCTTCAACTGCGTATGTTCTTAAAACAGTGAAAAAATGTTCTTAAAACAGTGAAAAAAATATTGCCGTTTTTACCAGCTGACAGTCGGCAAACAGTGGTCACCGCACTAGTCCTATCAAGGCTGGATTATTGCAACAGTCTCTATTTAAATATTCAAGAACGTTTTATGAACAAACTCCAAAGGCTGCAAAACGCGGCTGCCAGGCTACTTATGGGAACGCCCAAGTTTGATTCAATCTCCAAAAGAATCAAAAAATTACATTGGCTCCCGGTGAGGAATCGAGTGCGCTTCAAATCTCTTTGCACCGTATTTAAAGCACTTCAAGGAATAGGACCCGATTATCTACAAAAACAGTTTAAATGGTACATACCCAAAAGAAATCTTGGTTCGCTAGGAGCCAAGTTGGTTACAGTTCCAGCTACAAAAAAAGCAACGTGGGGAGGTCGAAGCTTTGTCTTCGGGGCAGCTAAAGCCTGGAATGACCTTCCTGTCCATCTTAGAAATGCCACAGATCTTTTAGCCTTCAGGAGGGGTTCGAAAACATGGCTTTTTGATAAGTAACTCTGCCTTTGCTGCTTTAGTTGAAAGGATAGGTAACTAGCGCCAGGACACCCTTGGGTAACCGTTGCGCTCTAGAAATATCCGTAACATAGCATAACATAACTTTGTCACATCGATTTTTCATGGGCCGGTATTTTCCCTCACAGGTGGCTAGTCCAACATCCTCATGCTTTTCTGAGGTAAACATTGATATGACACAACCATCTTCTTCACTTTCACTTGATATTGATACGAAAGAACTGTTTGATGAAGATTTAGATGTCAATTGATTTCATTTGGTGTCGATTTGCCTTCAGCTGATGTTGTAGCTTGGCCTTATGGGCGTGCATCAAACATCGCTTCTGCAAGGTTCCAGCTGCCATTTTGTCTTTGTGCCGTGATGCACTTACTTTTTTCTTCGCCTTGCAAACCATCACAAAATGGTTCTCCTTTCCACAGCCTTTACAAATCTGCCCAATGGCGGGTCATTTACCTTCTTGTGGAAACAAAAAGCCACACCTGAAGCACAACTTCTTATTCTGTGGAGAATTCACTCTGTGTCCTTCGGCCTTGTGCTTAGTCTACCTTTTTACATTCATGACTGCCTCACTCTGGACACCTCTGGCCTCCATGTCAGCAGCTTGTGGATCAGCATGATCTTCAGCTCTGGCACTCATGAGAACTCACTCCAGACTAGGAGTTTCTTTTAGCATTCATGGTCTGAACGAATCTGACAAGCATCCATCAATAACTTTCAGGTGTAAAGCTTCCTCATCATTAAATTAATTGAACTTAAAGTGTTTGATGAAAAAATCCAGGGCCATATGCATCAAACAATCGTTTTGCGATTCTCAAATAGCAATTTTTAGAGAATCGCTATTTGAGAATCGCAAAACGAGATGTAAATAAAAATTCACAAATATTTTGCGATTCCCTGACATTCCTTAAATGTGACTCGCAAATTGCGAGTTGCAATTAAGGAATACCTTCCCATTCATTCCTATGGGCCTAGAGGCCCATAGGAATGAATGGGAAGACATTCGCAATTTGCGAGTACCCATTAGGTACTCGCAAATTGCAAATGCAATTTCAAGGGTGCAAGGGTGTCAAAAGGACACCCTGTTGCACCCCTGAAATGTGCATGTGTGCACATGTGTCACACATACATGCCCTAAGGGCATGTATGTGTGCCACATGGCACTTTGGAAAATGCAAAAAAGTGCATTTTTCAAAGAAATCGCAAATTACCACCAACTTGAAGTTGGTGGTAATTTGCGATTCCTTAAGGCCAAATCGCACTTTTTTTGTGCTTCTTACATTGCATTTAATGAATCGCAATTTACGATTCCTTAAATGCATTCGCAAAATAGGGAATCGCAAATTTTGCGATTCCTTATTTTGCGAGTGGGTTTTTTGGTGTGATACATTGCACACTGCTAAATTGAGATCGCAATTTAGCTTGATACATATGGCCCCCAGTCTCTTAACAAATTTGACGATGGTCTCACAGGCTTTCTGTCATTCTTAATTGAAGAGGTAACTTTCTTAATCTACATTTGGCATTGGATTGAATTTGAGATTGATGGCTGCTTGATTTGACTGTATGTATGTATTTCAGCTCGCTGCATTTTCTTTATGACTTCTTTCACACCTTATGAGAACAAAGGGACAGGGTTTTGGACGTGTGTGGTAGAATATGGCGCCTACAACGAGTGTACGTGTTATCTGGCTATGGTGTGCGTAGGACGGTGCCAACTGGAGGGAGTTGACCCTGAACCCCCTGAGTTACAGACCAGAGGTCATACAAAATTACTACAAGCCTGTGCACACGTCAACAATCAACTGTGGAGTCTTATTCTTCGTGTCTTTTAGGGTCTCCCTTCTGGGTAGTTTCAGAACACGTCGGTCTGCTTTCACAAGGGTTGATGGATTATAGCCTTTCGCTCTGAATCTGGTTTTCATGGAGTCAAGACAGGAGAGGAACTCAGTGTCCTCACTGCAATTTCTCCTGGCCCTGGTGAACTCACCATAGGGAATGGCCCTGATTTGATGAGAGGGATGTGAACTGGTAGCATGGAGGATAGCATTGCAGGCAGTGAGCATGCGATGTAGTTTGCTGTGCAATGTACCGTTGCTGATGTAAAGCTCCACATCTAGGAAGACAATATGCGTGCTGCTGTGTGAATTGGACCCCCAGTGATTTGGAATTCATGTATTTGTAAAACTCCTGTAGTTTCTCTTCTGTCCCAGACCAGAGCAGGAGGCAATCGTCAATGTACCGACCCCAGTAGACTATGTGTTGGTTGTAGGTGTTGCCACTTTGGTTCCATATCCATTGTTCTTCGAAAAAGCCCATGAAGAGGTTGGCGAAGGATGGTGAGAACTTTGAACCCATAGCCACCCCTTGCATCTGTTTATACCAGTGACCCTCAAATATGAAGCAGTTGTTATTCAAAATGAGCTCCATCATAGACACAAGCATCCTTGTGTGCTGCCATTGGGTGGCGGGTCTCTTGCTTAAATACCAGTCCATGGCCCGCATACCAAAAGCGGCATTGATGTTAGTGTATAGGGAGACGACGTCTAGAGTCGCTAGAATGATGTCCTCCTGCCACGTGAGATCTGATAATAGGCTGAGGCTGTGTTTTGTATCACTGATGTAGGAGGGGAGATTCTGTACTATGGGTTGGAGAAACATGTCTACATATTAAGCTAGTCTTTCTGTGGGGCCTCCTATGCATGATACAATGGGACTGCCTGGGGGGAAAGGAAGGTGTTTGTGCACTTTGGGTAAGGTGTATAGGACAGGGAACGTGGGTCTGTTTTCTTGAGGTAAAGATGCTCATCCTCATTGAGGAGACCTTCAGAGTACTAGTTTCTAAGGTGTCTGTTAATTTGGATGGTGAGGGGCCCAATGGGGTTGGTGCTCAGCCGTTCATAGCAGCTGGTGTCCGTCAGTTGAGTCAGTATCTCACCATTGTAGTCCTCCTTATTCATGACCACGATATTGCCCCCTTTGTCCGCCTCTCTAATGATGATCTTGTTGTCCGTGGTCAGGAGTGTCAAAGCCTGTCGTTCCCCTTGTATGAGGTTATCTGTGGTGCGTGCTCTACTGGATCTCGTTTTTTGGTCATATTTGTCCAGATCCCCCAGAACTAGTTTATGGAAAACATCTATAGTGTTGCCTCCTGGTAGTACTGGAGTCCACTTGGACTTGGTCTTCAGTCCACTGGCCAGTGAATAATCTGTGTCAACATTCCAATGTGTGGCATGTCGGATGTTCTCAGTATCCAAGACATATATGACACTCATTTACTGTTATCCATCACTGAACAGGAACAATCTCCTGATGACATGAATAACCTCCTACGAGAACTCAATGTTGACACAGATTATTCACTGGCCAGTGGACTGAAGACCAAGTCCAAGTGGACTCCAGTACTACCAAGGGGCAACACTATAGATGTTTTCCATAAACTAGTTATGGGGGATCTGGACAAATATGACCAAAAAACGAAATCCAGTAGAGCACGCACCACAGATAACCTCATATAAGGGGAACGACAGGCTTTGACACTCCTGACCATGGACAACAAGATCATCATTAGAGAGGCGGACAAAGGGGGCAATATCGTGGTCATGAATAAGGAGGACTACAATGGTGAGATACTGACTCAACTGACGGACACCAGCTGCTATGAACGGCTGAGCACCAACCCCATTGGGCCCCTCACCATCCAAATTAACAGGCACCTCAGAAACTGGTACTCTGAAGGTCTCCTCAATGAGGATGAGCATCTTTACCTCAAGGTACACAGACCCACGTTCCCTGTCCTATACACCTTACCCAAAGTGCACAAACCCCTTCCTTTCCCCCAGGCAGACCCATTGTATCATGCATAGGAGGCCCCACAGAAAGACTAGCTGAATATGTAGACATGTTTCTCCAACCCATAGTACAGAATCTCCCCTCCTACATCAGGGATACAAAACACATCCTCAGCCTATTATCAGATCTCACGTGGCAGGTGGACATCAGTCTAGCAACTCTAGACGTCGTCTCCCTATACACAAACATCAAACCTGCTTTTGGTATGCGGGCCATGGACTAGCATTTAAGCAAGAGACCCGCCACCCAATGGCAGCACACAAGGATGCTTTTGTCTATGATGGAGCTCATTTTGAATAACAACTGCTTCATATTTGAGGGTCACTGGTATAAACAGACGCACGGGGTGGCTATGGGATCAAAGTTTTCACCATCCTTTGCCAACCTCTTTATGGGCTTTTTCGAAGAACAATGGATATGGAACCAAAGTGGCAACACCTACAACCAACACATAGTCTACTGGGGGCGGTACATTGATGATTGCCTCCTGCTCTGGTCTGGGACAGAAGAGAAACTACAGGAGTTTTACAAATACATGAATTTCCAACTCACTGGGGGTCCAATTCACACATCAACACAGCAGCACGCATATTGGCTTCCTAGATGTAGAGCTTTACATCAGCAACGGTACACTGCACAGCAAACTACATCGCAAGCCCACTGCCTGCAATGCTATTCTCCATGCTACCAGTTCACATCCCTCTCATCAAATCAGGGCCATTCCCTATGATGAGTTCACCAGGGCCAGGAGAAATTGCAGTGAGGACACTGAGTTCCTCTCCTGTCTTGACTCCATGAAAACCGGATTCAGAGCGAGAGGCTATAATCCATCAACCCTTGTGAAAGCAGAACGACGTGTTCTGAAACTACCCAGAAGGGAGACCCTAAAAGACAGGAAGAATAAGACTCCGCAGTTGATTGTTGACGTGTGCACAGGCTTGTAGTAATTCTTTCACACCTTCACCAGCAATATTCTTACTGTACTTGATAAGTTTCTTGTTATCTGCTTCATTAATCGCATCAATGAAATCATCAAAAGTCTCTATCCAGGTATTCCATCTGTGGCCAAAATTCACCTTTTTGGTAGTATCGAATTCCGGTGGTGGATTCAAGTAGGCAGCAGCATTGTAACCATTTATGAGACTGGCTGACACTGAGGGTGGAGTTCTTTCTGACACTGTTTGATGTCCACTAGTACCTGCTTCATCCATACTATCTCTAAGGCCCTGTGCTGTGCTGGCCTCTGAGTGATCTTGGCCAGCCAGTGGAACTTTGACCTTCCTCTTGGTGTCCATGGGAGACCTTTGCTTTCAGGGGACCTTGGCAGTTGTTCTGAGCCACCACCCAGTAGCTTTGGTGGTGGGCCACTTCGGGTATGGCCCGCTTCGGTATGGCACTCCACAATCACAACCCCGGGTGCTTGTTCTGGGGTTACATCACCCAGCGCACTGTCACAACGGCTCTCTTCGCTCTGCTCTGGGAAGCAGATGGCTGTTTTAGTATTTGAATTTGCTTGTAAGTGTCTCTTTGTCCCGTCTGACACCTAGTTGATCTCTGCCTTGCAGCGCTTCTGTTCACAGTGTGATTACTCCGTATGATGTATGGCTTTAAGTTGCGTAGTAGCTCAGTACCTCTCTTTGCAACCTTCCCATCAGGTTCTCAGTCACAGATGTGTAGACTTCTCAGTGAAGCTTTCATTAACTTCAAATGCTTTACATGGAATTGGGGCTGTGCTTTGACTCCACATACACCAAACGAAAATTTTGCACTTCGACGGGGGCACACGTGGCATACACGAGCATTTGCTGGACCATGGCAAAGTCTCTGGGAGAGTACTGTCGATCTTCGGGTTACTTACTCCCTGTCTTGTCACCAGTTTTAGCATCCTCCCTAGCCTGGATGCTTGCCAATGACTGCATCACACATGGAGCTTAGTATAACACTTATTTAGTCTTCAGGGCAGTGGGCAGGAAGACCGCCAAAAAAGCACGCTTCATCAGAGTCCTGCCCTCATCTAAATCAGGCCCTAAGTCTTTTGCTTTACTATTGGAATGGGGGTCTACACTGGAACCCTAAAATTCCAAAATAAGAAAATCAAAAAATGTTGAAAAAATTATTTTTGAGTCTAAAATCAACAGTGGATTTGTAATGCATAAATAACTTATAACCAAGTGGTACTGTCAAACACAATTTCAGGATCCCATCACTGTAACACCAATGTAGGAAAATGGAGAATTATGTAGTGAGGCTGGTTAGGCTTCACTATGCAATACTCTCACAAAGAAGGTCCTTGGATTCACAATAATAAATCCTTAGCTCAGTCCTGGTAGAGTGGCAAAGAGCCACCAGGAATTACTAGAAGAACGTGTCAAGCATTTCAGAGTACCTACATGGATGATAAGTAACTGACACTACTGAAAAGAAATCTGATACTAATTTATAAACATAAAGCAGATTTGCATATACATTTAGACACCAAAACTAAGTCATTCGGATAAGTATTACTGCAGTTATGGATTTTAGAAGCAACATTAAATCAGTGGAAAACAGTACTGCAAAATGTTATTATTGCTGTCAATAAGAAGATCTAGTGACAATCGGTCACTTGCAGGTCCATTTGCATGGAACCCAAGGAGGATAAAGGTGATGCAGATCCCAGGACCAAGCCACAGCAGTCAGTTTGATTTTACCTGGCTCGAGAAGCCTGGGTGCAGGGTTGTCCTGGCTGTCCTTGGTGTTGGAAGGACCTCTGTCATCTGTTTACTTGGGTCACTCAGTGTGGCACAAACAGTGCTTCAGGCCCTGACGACCCCTTTAACTCTCATGCCCTGGGCACCACTGGTACCATATACTAGGGGCTTAAAAGGGTGGTTAAAGTCCTTGTCAATTGGGGTTGCCAAGTAACATGAATCAGGTATAGGGAGAGAGCACTGGGGCCTGGTTAGTAGGCTTCAGTGTGCTGTCAGAGTCAAAAACCAGCATCTAGCAGTTCAAATAAGGGCAAAACTTGGGTGGAAACCTGCAAAAAGGCCTGTATTCCTATACAACTCCCCCAGCCATCAAGTCCAGGACTCTCAACTAGGCCTGGGCGGAATTTGCGTAGTCGCATTACGCAAAGTTCCGCGAAGATGTAAAAAATCTCCGCGAGCTTCGCAGCATTCCGCGAGCACGCGGAATTGCTTGTTCCGTCCGTTCGCGATGCGTTTTTCCTGTTCGGGGACGCTGTTTGCGTGCTCGGGGGGAAATATCTTGCGAACTTGCCCATGCGGTCACCAATTGGCGCAGCCATCTTGTTTCACTTGTCCCGCCCGTTCGCGATGCGTGTTTCCTGTTCGCAAACGCGGATGTCCGATGGCACGTCCCAATGACGTGTTCGCGATCGCACACTCTCGCGGGATCGCGCGGTCGGCTTCCAAAATCTCGTGGCGCACGCGAACGGATAGGAAAACTTGTCGGCGAACGCAGGGATCCCGGTAAGTCGCTACCGCGTGCGCAAACACGCATTTTGAAAGCGCGAACAAGGAAAAAATTCCGCTACGCCGTGGATCGCAGAATTTTCGGCAATTCCGCGTTCTCCGTGGAACTGCCAAAATTCCGCAAATTCCGCGAGCGGAGCGGATTTTACCACCCAGGCCTACTCTCAACCCAGCCCTGGGTGAGTTTTCCTGGCTTGTAAGTGAGGAAGGATGCAAGGAAAACTGGCTTAACTATGGCTGGGCCTACTCTTTCTCACATCATTCTGTCAAGGACGCTCCATCTGGGTAGTTTACCCACCTCAACAGTAACAGGACCCAATTTAAACTGGACCCACCTCTTCTAACTCTAGGGCAAGACCTAGCTTACCCACAGAGGTCACCCAACACTTGAGCAACCCCACCATGACCAACAGGGTCAGGGGCCTAATTTACTTCTGGCCATGGGGTCTGCCTTCCATGCCAAGTGCAGAGCTGCTATGAAGCCAAGCACCCAACAGAAGCTACTGACAGATGTCAGTGTCCAGAATCGCATTCTGTTCTCTCCACTGACAGGTAGATGGGCTACCTTAGAGGCAACTGTGGATTCTTGGAGCCTTCTAAGCTTTTCAGAGTGGGGGACTGCCACCTCCTGTGGCACACACCCTTTTTTCACTGGTCTTTCTGTCAGTTCAGGGGTGACACACTGGTTCTGAGCAGTTGGCTGACATTTCAGGACTTCTTGGGGGCCAGGAGAGGCCTCACCAGTGCCAACTTTGGGGTTCCCCTTACTGGGTAAAAATGCCCATGGCTTACTGGGTCTTTGGTTAAGAGTGGCCTTCCTTTATTTCATTTACTCGTTTTCAATTTCTGCTGGGGACTAAGACTCCTAACCTTAGAGACAGGGCCTCCAGGATCAATGGTTTGGAGTTCGCCCTGGGCGACCACCTTTTCTGGGATCAGATCAACCTCTGGGAGGTCATTGCCTAGGATACAATTTAGGGGATACCAGGCCTGACTACCACCCTACGCCAGCTAAGGGTATCCCCTCTTTCTAGGGGCACTAAGGCTTCAGGTCTGGTTGTGACCTCCCCTGGGACTACCCTTACTCTACTTGCTGCTCCTGGCACATACTGATCTGAGGACACTAACCTGTCAACCACTATGGTATGACTGACACCTGTGTCTCTCAGGGCAGTGGTGGGGATACCATTCACCTGAATGGAATGGAAGGGCTTGCTACCACCCACATGGATCACCAGCTTACCATCTGGGCCTTTCTCCCAGTTAAAAGCTCATCTGAGGTGTCCTCCCCAAAGGCTACACTGGCTATCACAGTGTTAACCTTCCTTTTTTGGGCAGGCTGCATCCCCTCTGTGGTGCCCTGGCTGTTGCCAGTTAAAGCACAGTTTATTATCCAAGAGTATTGTTGGCCCTGGGTCCCACTTACTCTGCTTGCCAGAGATGGGATGGGTCTTGATCTCCTCATTTTTAGGGTTCTGGGTTCCTGAGGGAGTCTCTTTGGTGGGCTTATCACTCCCTCCTTTCCCTGCAGTAGGCCTTACCCCCCTTCCTGAGGTTATCCTCTGAGTTTTCTTAGGTACTCTTGTCCTTACCCATTCATCAGCCTTCCTGCCCAACTCTCTAGGACTAGAAAGCTCTGAATCTTCCAGATGCTGATTTAACTTCTCTGAGATACAGTTAGTTAAAATGTGCTCTTTCATAAATAAATTATATAGCCCCTCATAAGTGTCCACCTCATTGCCTTCTATCCAGCCTGCCAGTGCTTTGACTGAGAGTCCACAAAGTCCACCCATGTCTGGTTTTGACCTTTATTGGTGTCCCTAAACTTCAATCTGTATTCCTCTGTGGTGAGTCCAAATACTTCTATCAAGGTCTCCTTCATATGCTGATAGGACTCATCCACATCCTCATTAAGAGTCAGAAGCTTATCTCTGCTCTTCACTGAGAATAACTCCCACAGTAGAGAGCCCCAGTGCTGGTGACCTATCCTCCTCATTTTTCTAGCCCTCTCAAAGGCTTCAAACCACTTGTCAATATTACCACCATCACTAAACATGGGGACACTCCCTTTGGGGATCTTAGGGCCAAGGGTTTCCTCTTTTTCCCTATTACAGTTGTTGCCATCAGTAACTTTGTGCTTCAAGCCCATCTTGACCCTACTTTCATCAAGGGCTAGTCTCCTTTCCTAGAGTTCAATCCTTTTCTCCTCTACTGATAGGCGCTCAAGCTCTTCCTCAGGGCTTACTACTACCACCTTACTAGTAGGGGGCCTGCTAGAGTGGCTTCTGTCACTTCCTACTGGTGAAGGGGGTCTGGGAGAGTGTGAAGAGTTTTGGTCTTCACCTTCTTCCCCATCATCTTCTGTTTGGGCTAGGGCATAATCGTCACATTCTTCAAGGTCTTCTGAGTAAAGACCCTCCCTTTCTAGTTTCTGTTTCTCATAGCAGTTGAGGGCTTTTTCAAGTCCTCCTTTTTAGCTGCAACTCTATAGCTAATGCCTCTAGCTTTGCACAAAACCCTTAGATCTCTGATCTTCAGGGATGGGATGACTGACAGGTCAAGATTTTTACCAGCCTCCATTGTGCCTAATCTTTTATCTGAAAGTTGGGACCATTTAAAAAAAAAAAAAAAACTTAAAGAACTTTTTCCTTACTTTCTAAGTCTTTTGTTTTACTATTGAGATGGTGGTCTACAAAGGGCCCTAAAATTCCAATTTAAGAAAATGAAAACATTTTGGAAAAAGACTGTTTGAGTCAATAGTGGGTTTCTCATGCAAAAATCACTTATGACCAAGTGTTACTATGAAACACAAGTTCAGGATCCCACCGCTGATACACCAAGGTAAAAGGTGGAGAATTATGTAGTGAGGCTGGTTAGGCTTCACTATGCAATGCTCTCACAATACCCCAAAGATGATCCTTGGATTCACAATAATAAATCCTTAGCCCAGTCCTGGTAGAGTGGCAAAGAGCAGTCAGGCTTTACTAGAGGAACATTTGTTAAGAATTTCAAAGTAACAACGTGAATGGTAAGTAACTTACATGGCTCAAAACAAATCTGACACCAATTTATAAAAATAAAGCCGATTTTCATATAAATTTAGACACCAAAATGAAGTTAATCGGACAAATATATCTGGAGTTATGGATTTTAGAAGCAAAATTAAATCAGAGCAAGACGGTACTGCAAAACCTTATTATTGTGGTCAATGAGAAAAAGGTCTGGTGACAATCTGTCAGGGAGTGGGGGTTTAGAGGTAGAGGGAGTGGAAGTGTCAGGTGTTGGTGGGTGTGTTGTTGGTGCATGTGTCTGAGTGTCTGATGAATTGTGTTTGTGTTTTGTAGGTGTCTGTTGTGTGGGTGAGTGTGTGCAGTGTTTTTTGGGTGTGTGTGATGTGGATGTGCTGGGTGTGCTGGGGTGGTGGATGGGTCTGTGGCTGTGGGTATGGTGTCTGGGGGTATGCTGGGGGTGGTAGATGGGTCTGTGGGTGTGGTGTCTGGCGCAATGCTGGGGGTGGTGTATCGGTCTGTGGGTGCAGGTGTGGTGTCTGGGGGAATGCTGGGTTTTGGGGTGGGTCTGTGGGTGCTGGTGTGGTGTCTGGGGGTATGTTGGGGAAGTGGTGAGTGTCATGTGAGTGGTTGCATGCTTGTGTGTTTTCTGGTGTTTCTATTTGCGTGCGCTGCTTGGGTCTGTTGAAGTGTGTGCGTGCGTATGTGTACGTGTGATTGGGACAGGCATGGGAATAGGGAATTTGGATGGGGAAAAGGCAGGAGGTGGGTTGGAAGTTTGGAATGGGTGAAAGGTTGTCGTGAGGGAGGAGGCCATAGCCTGAAAAGATCTTTGTAGGCCAGACATAGCACTGTGGATGCCCTCCAGGTAGGTCACCATCTGTTGCAGATAGCTGCCTTGCCCCTGGATGGCATGCAGTAGTACCGTCTGACCCAAAGAGATGTTTCTCAGGAGGTCAATAGCCTCCTCACTCAGGACAGCGGGGGTAGCAGGGGCTGAGGGGACTGGAGTGCCCTCTTAGGGGAGCGGGCTCAGTCAACTGGGTGAGGAGCAAAGGGAGGGTGGAGATGGAGATGGAACTTGGGGTTGCAGACAAGGGTGAAGGTGGAACAAATCCTGTGGAGTCTGCCACCACTCTGGAGTGTCCACTGGAGGATGACTCTGATGATGAAGCTGAGCTTCCTTCCTCCATGACACTCCCCACACCCTCTTGGTCACTGGGTCCATCCTTGTCCGTACTGTAACGAGCGGAACCACTGTGGCCAGCTGCTTCCCCAACAATGTTGGCCCTGTCTCCTCCGCTTGCCTGGGAAGATGCTGAAATTACATTTAAAATAGGTTTATTGCATGGGAAGAACACACTTAAAATACAACTTTGATCACAGAACATTAATAAAGTATACAAAAGACTCCAGCTACAAGGTATACTATAATGGCTTCAACATTAACATGAGCACATGCATGCATGCTGCATGGCCTGTAAACAGTTGCTCACAGTAAAGTCATAACCACAGACAGCTCCAAATGCATGAGTGAAGTTGTCTGATCTCCATCCTCATTTATCTAGTAGGATACTTGATCACCTTGTATAGTTTGGCTCTGTAGTATACCTTAGTAACCTGATGTCACCAAATAGGACGGCAATGACAAATTCTTCCTACAGATTCCATGTTGCAGCAATATGTACAGTAGCAGTAAAAAAGTGACATGGAAATGCTCATTTCACACTGTTGACACAATTGAAACTTTCTCTTATGTCCACTGTCAGAATAGTGTCATGAAAGCTGTACTTAAGTCACTTTGCTGTGTAGTACATGTAGAACAGAAAAGTAGACTGGAGACAATCTGGCCCAAATATCTGGGAGATTTGTCTACAAATATCCACAGCATAATGAATCAGCTAGGCCTAGGGACATCCCCAGTGCGGATTGGTACTGGTGAGAACACCATTCTTACATTGTATACCTAAAAGCCAATAGACCATTGAAGGTTGTTGAGGCTCAAGGGAATCTCCATTACATATAGAGGTGGTTTGACCTGTGTCCTAATGGGAAGGCACATCACAGTACCTTTGTGTCTTGCAAACACAAATCCAATTGTATTACTGAATGTAGACACTCACATATGATCTCTACATTTCTGCATGTTACTCCATGATGCATTTTACCAGTCAGTGAATGAACCTTGACAAATCCACATGTGCAATTCACATAACTGAATTCTCGCACAGCAATGGCAAGGAAATTCACATTGTGAGAAATTACTGAAAGTCTACCTGTTATGTCCTTCATTGCTTCATCATTTGGACCTGACTAATGACATTGAGTAATGGCTTACGGTATGTGTGACCCACCCACCAATGTCTACACACTCCTGTCTGTGGTAACACATGAACTGTATACCCATCACAAATTCCGATTCACAAATACAGATTGGCCTACATACACATTTATGATGGAATCAACCTATGAAGACACGTAGATAATGTATGAAACAGTAGTGCAGATGATACTACACCAGGGAAAGGTACACATGCCAACATGTAGGCACTAATACTGATGGCACCAGTGATGTTTGCTATCTCATGTTACTGTACATTCCCCACTTACCAAGGGAAGTATTGCTCAGTGAGGACTGCATCCAAAGTGCACTGTATGCTATGTCACATGTAATAGGGCTACCATTACATGAGACACAGTAGTGAGGGAACATCACTCCAGACACACGGAAGACAACCTTCAATTGTCACACACAACATCAAACAATAGAAGCTGATTAATCACTTTACTCAGCCATGTGTCTGCTCAAGACAGTAAATTGATAGTGGACTGGACTCTGCTGTGTTCCTGGTCCTAAAAACAATAGTTAAAGCACATCAGCATGCACCTACTAGCAGACCTACACAAACAATAACTCTTCTTCTGCGTCACATATAGGCCACCCCCAATATTGATGGGGAAATGCCTACCTGTAACACACAAAGTTGACAGTGTAACATGTATAACTCTGAACAGAACTTACCCCTTGCAACTGCTGTTGGGCCCTCAACTGCCCATCCAGCTCCGGGTAGGCCACTGCCAGTATGTGGGACATAAGGGGGGTCAGGGTCCAGCGCATGACCCGTCCACGTTGGGAGGACATCCCCAGCTGGACCTCCGTGATCTTCCGGGTCCGGCGTCTCAGGTCCTCCCATCTTTTCCTGCAACGTACGCTGCGCTGGCGATAGACCTCCAGGGTCTGCACCTTTTGGGCGATGGCTTTCCAAATGGATTGCTTCTGATGGGCATTGACCTGTATGGATGCAATAGATGAAGAAATAGATTATTACTGCATGTTTTAGGATATCTGTTTGGTTGACAGACATTTTGTATACACCTAGCACAAACATTAATCAATATTTAACACACTACATGAGCAATTATAAAATGCTAGGCACTACAAAGACATGAATACACACTTTTGAGGTACTCTGCTGACTATCCTCAACCCTGGTCATGACCTACACTGACTAAGCCAGCCCACTAATTTGTAGCCCAGGGCCATCTTACATGTACTGTGATGTGAGCTACTGTGAAACACAACACACCATTGTGACCTTTTGAAGGGTAAACTACTTGTGCATGACTGTACAGACACCTTTACAGCCAGGCCCATTGACTTGATGCACACGGTCCATACAGGCTGGTACCATAGTATAGACTACATCCTAAGACGTAGGTCATAATGAAAGGGATTGCATGAGTGTCACTGTGGGCTTCTTCTTTGGGGATGTGTGAACATGTGGACTTATTAATGGGACATCCATTTACGTCTGATTGAGTTTGTGTGGTATGTACTGCCATCACAGGGCACCCCTTTTGCAATATGTGGCACTGTTACAGGGATTACATTCAACATACCACTGTATGTGTTTGATTGGTTGATTGTAACAAAGCTTGTGATTCACATATCAAAATCACTTCAGAAGTAACCAACTATCTGCACTGTTAATGTGTCACATGTGCAGTAGACCTGTGCAATGCAAACATGACTTATGGAAAAGTGACAACAGACCTGTGGGAGTAAGGGGCCTGTCATAAGTAAATGACACTCATTGACAAAGTGGGTCAATGGAAAGAAGTATCAGGTCCGGGGGTTACCTCAGTTATCATTCCAAATGTAGTCCATGTAAAAGCAATCAGAGCCAATATTAGTTCAGAAAACTCATTTTGGGATCATCCAAGGATCTGCAGGTCTACAGGGAGATTACTCTGTGCATCAGTTGTACTGCCACAGTAACTCTGAGCTAGCTTGGGTCATTGTCAGGCCTTGCTCTCTGCAGGCTGAACATACTGATCCCACATGAACATCACATTTCCACAAATTTAATACATAAAAGTACATCTTGTGGCCATCCAATAAGTGACCTCATGGTTGTGAGGCACTCTGAGGGGGTCTGTGAGGTATAGCTATCTCAAAGACAACAGTTTGGCGAGGCCTGATGTGGGCTGAGTGATATGTGAGACTGTACACATAGCTAACATCATCCTCCACGACTTCTTACAGTATACATACACAGCTCATGCTGTAAAGCCTGTACATTTCTTTGCACATTTACCATGATCTGATTAGCAAATATATCATAGGCACCATGAAATGTATACATGCATAGATATATGCATGCAACACAAGTAGGATCTAGGGCTAATCACACATCACAATGGTGATGTTAAGTACATAAAGTTCAGTGCTCCACAATCGATTACACCAGTGGTTCCCAAACTTTTTCGACCCACGGCTCCTTTGACCCATTGGCAGTTGGCCGCGGCTCCCCAATATTTTACTTTTTTTTGGCGAGTGGGGAATGTAAGCCCAGCCTCTGGAGTACTTTCATTTTTCTCCCTAAAAATAATTGAAATGATGTCTGCTGAAGATATTATAATCATAGATGGAACAAAATAAAAATAGAACAGTTGTTTAAGAAAAAACTTTAATTGGTTAAGTCAGAAACAATACAAGGGAAACCCTTCAACATTGGGGTCTGCATATGGATTCGTGGGGGTAGAAAATACTATTAGGGAGTCAAATGAAAACCCAGGCCTGGAAACTTTGTGTCTACCAACAGGGAGCGATCTGGCAACGCCAAATTTTGCACAGAAGTGCACCAGACACTGCATTACGATAAGTTATCCTAGAAACACACCAACACATTGTGCCAAATCCACAGAAGTACACAACATCATTACAAGGGAAACCCCTACCAGACATTTCCATCTCCAAATGTTATGCTACTAATAAAAGGGGAGTAAAGCCGTAAATATACCACAAAACTTTCTATTGGCAAAGTACATGTTAAGAGAAAGACCAGCAACTCAGACGCAAAGGTGTTTTTTCAGTGGCGTAGGAAGGTGGGGGCGGGGGGACCCGAGTTGTGAGGGCAGCAGCCTCTCCCCCCCCCCCCACTACTACCTGGCAGTTTTCACCAAACTTACATTTTTATGTGAGATTGTTCCATGTTATGTATAGTTTCTGGTATACAACTCACAAAAGTGGTTTCCTGAAGACCAGTCTTTTGTGCTGTTGCTGTGATGTGCTGGTGGAGTTTATTGGCTATACAAATGCCAATAACGACAACATACTAGCCTGTGTAGTGCTAAGCATTAAAATATTCCTCAACCCTAAGCAAGTTCATTTATACAAATCACCCTCCATCCTCCTTACGCAAAATCTCTCTTGGGTGTTCCTAACTATTAGCCTGATAGCTCAAGTGTTTTGCTTCAAATAGTGTTCCATACTGATTCACGTGAAATCAAAATTTCGGGCAGCAGGGAAAAAGTATCTGTGCTGTGAAGCAGTTCTCTGGCAATATAAACATTTATATTAACAAGGCACCACCTCTAGGTTTGTGTCATGTGCACAGCATCGCCCTTTGGATTCCCCCTTATAAGGGGGGGTGCTCGGTCTTCCTCCGGCGCATTGAACATATTGCTTTTTTTCAACCTTATCCTCATAAAATACACCTCTCATAATAATATTTCACAATGCGCGTTACATTTCACTTCTGTTGTTTATAAGCACAGTTGTTATTAGTATCTGTTGTACCAGTACTCACAGAAGGATGAAAGTCTGAGGCAGCCCTGCTGGGGTTGAAACTTCTTGCATGCAGGTCATCGCTTTTTATCTCACTGGGCTAGCCATCTGGTGTGATTTGCACCAATGCAAGTCACCAAGTACATATAATTATTTCTCATTATTACGCAAAACAACATCCTCACTGGACTCTCAGATGGACTCTCAGATTATGCGTGTTAATAAAACTGCTGCTTTTTTAATTGCTTTGAAAATGAGCGTTTTGCGTGTTTTCAGAAGAGGGTAATTATGATAAAGAGAGGGGCAACTTCCAATAGAAGGCTGCCTTGCTGTGGTGTAGTGTGCTTTACTCTGGAGCCCCACTTACGCCAGCATGGCTCACCCTTCCTGGGAGCTGAGCCGTCCCTGGGCACACTGACTGAGTGAGCACTGCTCAAGTCTCGCCACTGGCTTGTCTTTCAGGACCAGCTCACACCATTACAGATTCGTCCCAGCTTCCAGTCGCAAGTTCCTCCTGGACTTGTAAAGTTTCCACCACCCTCACAGCTGTGCAGGGCTTCACACAGGTCAGCGACAAAGCCCCTCCTCACAACCTGCCGAGGACCATTGGGCTGCTCAGGGGGTTCGCTGAAGTACGAAGTAAGCCATTAACAACGTCTTGACAAGGTGCAGTAAAACTTTCAACCGCCCGTTTGATTCCACCCCTTCGCTAGGAAATGGCATAGGGGGTCTAACAGGGTTAATTAAGGAAAACTTTTTTCTTGCTCTGTGACTGGGTCCCTGGCACTTCCCTCACCCAATGCATTGATTTTTCTTTCTGTTTACAATATAATACGTTTGGTGTTCTTTTTAACAAACAACTTGAGCTACCTCATTTCATCACTTTTCAAGCACTGTAAAAAGGATGGCTCTGGGCTTTCACGTTCAGCTATAACGCCCGCTCTCAGCAGCCAGCCAGCCCTCTCCTTGTTTACAGTAGCCTTTTTTGCAGTAGTAAGTCGTGGCACCCCTGGCTAGTTTTGACGGCGCACAGGGGTGCCACGGCGCACAGATTGGGAACCCCTGGATTACACGATTGTCCTATGTAGGGACCACAAAATGTTACAACAGTAATCTGAATTCCCTCTGGGACTCAGAGGCAAATTGTAGCCTGTGGGAATGGAAATGATGGAGTTGAACAGAGTAAAATATGTATGTAAGATAGTTACCTGTTTCTCTGTAGAGCTATAGAGTTGGCCATAGAGGGGAAGGACCTCTTCAAGAAGTTTCTCCAGCTCCTCTGAAGAGAAGGCAGGGGTTCTCTCACCTGCTTGGTCTGGCATGATTGCTCCCAGAACCCAACCGGCAAACATCAGCTAAAGTGGGGAAGGTGCTGATAGCAGTAGTGTCAGGAGGCAAGTGAGTTATTTTTCAAAACCGCTCCACGTACGCGGTCATCAGTGTAGACGGACACAGCCATTGGCCCGCGACCATCACAATCACCAATTTTAGCCTATGGCTGTGTCCACGTGGGTGAAACTGCCCACTGTGCGGTCGACTTCCGCAAGCGGCATTAGGCTCCTAATAACCTAAATGCGATGTCAGGCATCCCCCAGTGTAGCGGATGGAAGTACAGTATTGATGACTGTTAAGTGTGTCATCACCACTCCAAATGAGTGCTAATATGTTTACATATGGACTACTCCATTGCCATGTGATTTCCATGACACAAATCATCTGTGTAGTGCACGCAAAATGTGCGCGGTGCACTGTACACCGTGGTTAACGGTTTTTGACCAAAAATTTCCTAAAATTAACATTATTGTGGTAAGAGTACATTTCTGAATGTATAATTTGCACATTTATGTTACAGACATATGTGAAGTCCACAATGAGGATTATCTGTGGATGTTGGACAGTAGACAATTATCATGTGGGTAATGTGAATGCTTTCTGAAGCAGTTATGTGTTGTCACATGACTTTTGGCTTACTCTTCATATATGTTACTCTGGACACTGTGACCAATGTTCAAAATTGTTTTTGTTCCACACATAGGTACCCTGGGAGTGGAAGGAGATAACAGCCTCCAGTGTACCGCCCTTTTCCAGACCTTCAGACCATGGAAGAAAGGGATGTCATCAAGAAGTTTTGTTTGAATAGGCAAATAATACAGGATTTATGTTATTAGTTGGAGACTGATCTCATTCCTCAAAACACTAATCCCATATGTATCCCACCTATTGTGAGACTTATGAAGTATTGCATTTTCTTTCCACAGGTTCCTTTCAATACACTGTGGCTATATCTGGTGGTATGTCACAACCAATGTTCAGGGGTGTACTACAAGACGTGCTTTCAGTAATGATGAGACACATTGACAGCTACATCCAGTTCCCCAGACGCGAGGATATAGCCAATGTGAAGGTTGACTTCTATGGATTTGGTTCATCCCACATGTGGTTGAAGCCATTGATGGCACCCGTATTGCCATAGTACCACTGCAAGCCAGGGAATACGTTTACCGTAACAGGAAACACTTCCATTCTATCAACATGCAAGTTGTCTGCTTACTGGATTTGTACATCTCAAACATCTGTGCCCGGTTCCCAGGATCAGCCCATGATTCCTTCATACTGCGGAACAGCATCACACTCCATCTTAAGTCACAACTACTACCGGAGAGGGACTCGCTTGTTGGTAAGTTTGATCTGTCCTAACTTTGTGCGGGTGATGTCAGGTAGTATAATCAGAAAGTGTGTAATTTATTGTAGCACTTTTGTCTGTCTTCCATCTAGGAGAATCATTGTATCCCAACCGTCCATGGTTGTTAACACGGCTGAGTAATCCAACTATGCCAGGGAAAGTCTGTTTGAATGAGGGCCATGGAAGAACACGTCGGCCAGTGGAGTGGGCATTTGGGCTCCTGAAGGCCAGGTTCAGATGTCTGGATAAGACTGGGTAAACCGGTCTCTACTCATCCAGTCTCTTTTGTAATTTCGAAGGAACCGGATGACCGCTTACATGCAGAGGGATTTACATATTCCCAAATTATTACACTGCAACGCCTGATTACATGGTACCTTGTCGATTCCCATGGCCTATACAGATGCAATAACAATATCATGAACGCGATTACTCATACATTATATCTTCTTTGCTGTTTTTAATATCATTCTGAACTTTCAAATATACCGTCAGCTGACACAGAATCCTTTTGAGCCCTGAAGAAGTCCCATGAGGGATGAAACGCATTGGCAAGCAATTGTGTTGTGCATTTTAAGGATTGAAGTGTTTTGAATAAAAAGGATAATATTTTCTACAATCAAGAAATACGACCATCTGTTGTTTTCATTTGGGAAGCTACCTACTTATATTCTGTTCTGTTCTTGAAATATGGTGTACTATTGCCTTCACATATTATTTGTGCTTCTCGGGTGCAGGGTTAATTGTGTGCATTTTTGTAGTGGTGGTTTTCATACCACCCTTTTGGGATGTATGTGGGTCACATCCTAGACCCAATGCACCGAGTTTTAGTGAAGAATTAATAGGCCATTATACGTAGTTACGTTTGGTGCTGGATCTTCAAGCTCTGACCCTCTTCTTTGTTTGTACATCCAGGAAGGTGTGTCAAATCACCGTGGCTTGCTGCATTCTCCACAACATCGCCCTGCGAGGGAACATCCCTTATATCGCAGAGGATGGAGACCATGAAGTGCCACTGGGTGAGGATCCTGAAATGCCAAATGATGATGATAGTGGTGAAGAGAAAGGAGCAGACGTGTCAAGATCTCATCGACAACTTCTTCTCATGAGTGTATGTTGTGAGATGTCTTGACCTTGACTATTAAAACAACTCTTGTTGTAATGATGTGAGGAGTATGTTTAGGGAAAATATTAGGAACCTAAAGCTCTGGCAAATTCTGGTGAAAGGTGCTTGTGGAGGAGGGTTTTGACAAATGCTCATTTTGTTAATGTTGCTTTGTTTAGCTTAGACGTTTGTCATAGACTGTGTTCTCTAGAAGTTGACACAGTGAATTGTGTCATATGTATGGTTTAATAGCTAATCTCTTTGTTTTGGTCTGTTTTAGGTACCTTTACCATTGCATCTTCATTTGGACATTTCAGAGTTGTGATATTAGCAGTATGCTGTTTGGATGTTGTTCCTGGGAATGTCTGTCACCAACTTTGGGTGTACAGACCTGTACCAAGACAGCTTGCACAGCGATAGGATGGAAGTTAAGAGGAATCCATTGGACTTGTTCCTTGTCGTGTGGTGGTTCTAATGCATACGTGAGCCATCATGTGCTCCAACAAAATGTTGTTGTGGGCCAAAATCATGCTAGTCTCACTTCGCATTGGCTAAATCCTCATTGTGTATGCAACTGTTGATGTGTCTCCTCACTGTAGGCCAATGTGCTTGTGACACATCACTGACATTTGTTTGTGACATTCCATCATATGCAGCAACACTGGATTGGGATGACCCTGTGATTAGAAACTGTTGTACTGCCATGTGTCTGTTTATTGGTTTAAATGATGTGGGATTTCTTTTGTGAGGTATACTATATGGCTCCAGCTGATGACATAGACCAATTTTATTTTGCCAATTCAATAGGAAATTGTCTGATGTAACCCCTCCTTCTATGTTGTTAAGGTCTGCACCTGTAGATGTGATCACTGACATAGAATATTTGAGTCATGTTTGAGGCCAACCATTTTGTCGTGATCTTAAGAAATGTACCCCCATTAAACAAGAGTTCACATGAAGATCATGAGCAATTGGCCAACAAGGTTGTTCACTAGGTTAACACTTGATTGGGTGGTTTCACGCTAGGTCACAAACAGATAAATCTTGTGAGTAGAGTTCCTTGGTTGGCTAAGGCTTCAAAACCAGACAACAATGATTGTATTGTTATTAATTTCAAAGATAGAAGAGTGGCAAATTACATCTTGTCCAAGTTCAGTTTTATTCACCTTGCACTAACTGAGGCCCTCCCGCTGGGCTATTTTTATAAACCCCAGGGTCGTCTGCCCACTCTTTTACCATCTGGACCTATTTTGTCAATCTTTAATAGATTTACTCCTCTTTTGCAATTGGACCTACAGGACTGACTTCCTGATGCGGCTACTCTCTCGGGTTTAAGTGATCCACTAGTTAAGTCTGTGTAACCTGGGATTGATGTTGAATCTATGCCTTGTGTGACTCTCAGGTGCAGTCCTATTCCCACTAGGGCTACTGAAAGCTATACCCAGCAACCACTATCTATAGCCTCTTGGAATATTTCTTGTTTAGCCAGCAAATGGAATAGGTACGATTGGCTTAAGTTCATTGAACGCTATGCTATTATATGCTTACAAGAGACATGGCTTATTGCCCCTATTTATGTGGATGGGTATGCTACCGACCACTCCAGCAGTTCTCAGTAACATGGGCTGGGCCAAGGGTGGTTTGACCACGTTTGTTTCTCTTACTTTCCCATCGAAGGTGCTATGGTCAAAATGTGATTCAGTATACTACCAGATGATCTTGTTCCAGTGTTCTGCAACCAGATTGCTGTTGATAAATCTATATTATAATGTTTTTGACCATTCCAAGGTTGATCTAGTGTATGCTCTAATCAAGGATATTGAGAAATGCACAAGTAATGTTCAAGGTGGCTGCGCTTTGGCATTGTTGTTGTTTTTTTACCCATTTTGTACGTTGTCCTCTTGGTGATGAATTCAACCTGTTGTTGGCTAAATTCAATCTTATTTTCTCCTTTGATGCTCTAAGCCTTACACCAAATACTACACCCACTTTTGTGAGGTGAGGTACTCCAAACCCCACATCGATTTTATTCTTTTTTCTAAATCACTAAGAGTTTGGGTTTTGGATTATAGCCTTGCTGATTACCCCCTTAGCGACCATAGGCTTTTGTCTCTCTCTCTACCCGGCTAACTGATTTCTAGAATCTCAGCAGCGGTTTATCCTCCGCTCTTATCATCTTTCAGTTATCGTGGGGTAATAAAAGCTTGATCTAAGGTCGATGAACCCTCCCTCTTAGTGCAGTTAGTGGTCTCCACATACCCCGACTTCATGGTCTGCTTATCAGACAGTTACATTCAGGGTTCGGGTTTTGCGCTCCTCAATAGCTTCGATAAGATCTGCAGTGCAGCACGCACTGTACGAAATTAAGGATGAGGTTTCTTGCTGGCGGTGGTGGGTGTCTTGCCATCCACGCCTCCTGGATTTTTGCATGGACGTCCCCTCCTGCGAGGGAGGGGGTGATCCATTGCTGCAGAGACAGGGGTGTCTGCAGGTATGTCTTCCTCTGACAGGGCTTCCCTTCCTGTGGCTGCCGCAGATATAGATGGTCTGGATGTAGTTGGACAACAGGAAGAGGTAGATGGTGGTGGAAAAGCCCTGCAGGGGGTTGTGTTGATGTCCTGCAGCTCCCCAGTGAGCTGGCCCATGTTGGTGTTGTTGGTGGCCAGCTCCTGGTGTATGTCCCTCTGCAGCTGCTTCGTCTCCCGGATTTCCATCAATGCCAGGCCCATTATGCCTTGGGACTCCAAGACTTGGTTCATAGTGGCTTGGGTGTAAGAGGCCCCAGTGGCCTCACTCAGCGGGCCCACAGTTACCCTCTAATGAACCCTACCCCCACAGGCCTGTGCCCTTGGCCCAGGGTGCACTCTCCCACTGGTTTCTGGATCCTCTGCGACTGCGCTGGCAATTCTCCCCTCAGAATCCAGGACTGGGGAGCACAAGATGGTTGAAACTGTGCTAGGTAGACAGGTTGGGGAGTCTGGGGTTGGCTGAGGTGTTGCAGAGATGTGAGAGGTGTTGGTGTGGGCACAGTGAGACTCACTGTTGCCGCCTGTCCAGACTGACCAGATATGCCAGGACGGTCATCCATGTCCACATCTCCGGGAGTGTTGTCATCACTGAGGGCTTCATCTGTGGTGGAGGGGGAGTCCGTTTGGTGGCCAAGCTCTGGGCAGGTGCTGTGCCAGATCGACCTATTGTGAAATAGAGAACATTGTTATTGGTGGAAGTGTGGTATCTACATTCAAATGTTTTGTGTCACAGTAAGTATACATAGACATAGGAAAAACAAAATAGGTAGAGATTACTATTGTGATATATTTTCGTAGTATTGAACTTCTTAACAAGATAATTGGAGACATTCAATACATGTATTGGAATTGAGCAGCTCATTTGATGTGCTGATATGTTGCATTTTGGATTAAGGAATGAACATGACTTCTCCCAAACATTTAAGGCAACACAGTGGAGAAGTAACATGCGTATTTGACCATTCCAAGGCCTAGCTGTGTACAATACAGGTGATCACACAACTTGGTTGTATATTTAGCATTAGTTATCATGTGAGCATTGTAGAGTCAATGGGTCACATGCCACTTCGAATTAGCTGACTTACCTTAATGCCTTACAAATATTTGAGCTACACACTTGGGATGGTGTTACTCATGCCATCAATAGTTTCAGTTGAGGAGGCAAGGACAAAATCTAGCTAAGTAGGCAGAAATATCTCTGAGTATAGCATTGTATGTAGATTGCTCAGTCCATGGGAAATGAACATCAGTTGTTACATGTCAGATAAGTAAGAATGGGCAAAAATCACTATTTCATCTTGTTTTCTGCTAGAGGAACAGGGCCTTATGGTAGTTGTAGTCATTTCAATCACTACTTCCCAACACTTGACAAATGGTTAACTCCAAGAGTAATGAACATCAGTTGTTACATGTCAGACAAGTGAGAATGGGCAAAATCACAGTTGAATCTTGTTTTGAGTAACAGAAACAGGGTCTCATGGTAGCTGTAGTCATTTCAATGTCTACTTGCCAACACTTGACACATGGTTAGTGTAGCATACCTGTTGCCAAAATGCAGTTGAGCTGGACCATACATTTACATATTGACATATATCATGGGTCCTGAGATGATGATTTAATAGTAATACACTTACAGACAGCATTCCAACATGTGGCATGTAACAGAGATTGATACATGTGATCTTATATGCAACAATACACATTGACACTGTCATTCAACCACCTCTGATACTTTGAGTATTGCATGTTAGGAAAGTAGATTGACAACACAGTAGCAAAAGCTGAGATGAGACCTTGAAGTGTTGTGACAGTTAGTGAGGTGTAACTTACCACACTCCACTCCCACAGGAACTTCAGTCAAGCCCTCAGAATGCAGGGTGGCCAAGACTTTCTCCTCCCAGGGAAAGAGTTGTAATGGGGTGCTGGGAGAACCACTGCCAGTCCTCTGGGCCTCCAGGTGTAGCTTGTTGCTACATCTCTTCCTTATTTCCTGCTTTGTGAGCAGGGTGGTAACTACAGCATTCACTCTGTTGACTATCCTGTTCCACATTTCCCTTTTCCTACTGAGAGAAGTTTGTTGGACTTGGGCTCCAAACAATTGTAGCTCTACTCTTATGATTTCATCCGCCATGACTGATGGATTTTTGGGGCGTAACATAACTATAAATGAAAGTGAGTGACAATGGGAAAAAACAACAAGGATTATTAGAAACAAAATGCAACAAAAGTGTGTGGAGAATGTTAAATGTGATAGGAAAAAAGTGCTGCCTTATCTGAACAAAAAAGTGTGGTGTCTGTCTTGCTGTGCTGCAGTGTAGTGAAGAGGCAAATGATCATAGTCTGGGATGGAGGTGTCTTTTATAGTGTGATTTGCAGGTGTGTCCACTTGGCTAATGGATATAAGCTGTGCAGTCTTTGTATCCATCCAATGGGCACTGTTCTGGTGCTTTGCTGCCAGCATACCATGACTGCCTACCACCATCAAGGAACTGCCGCAAGGGGACCACCAGTACAACTGTGTTTTCGTAATTGGCTCGTCCGGAAGCCCCGGCCTAGATGGTGAAGGAGTACGCATCGCCAGCATCGCAGTCTGCCGTGACCCAGATGGGAACCACTCCGTCAATGGCAGTCGGTGGTTCAGGCTGCATGAATCGTGATACGGAGGGCGGAACACCACCGGCTCAGCAGTCTTCTTGGGACCACCACTGGGGAGGTATGGTGGTGAGACCGCCAAACTCGTAATCGGGGCCTAAGTTCCCTGATGTTCTCATCACTGTGATGGCTCATAACTGAATCGGTATATCCAAGAAGAGAAGATGGGTGGAGCTACAGGTTAATCCATCAGCAGCTGTCACCTGGTGCCAGGCACCAAGCTGCTCTGGAGAGAAGGCAGAAAGGGGGGAAGGGGCTTTTCAGAGACCATGTGGCATGAGACCCCTGGAAGTCGCAATCTTAAACTAACCCAGAGGCCTGGGCACGAAGGAGGGAGCAGGGGCAGAGAAGTGATGTGTCACTGTTTGATAGGGCAAACAGAGACTTCCTGCCAGCCCCCTCCCAATTCTTTAAAAAAAGTTTGCACAGGAAGAGGAGCTCTCTCAGGGGTGTGGTCTGCTGAGGACGGCTGGAGCCTGGCGCAATGGGCAGTTGGAAGGAAGAATCCCCTGACTGTCCCAGGATGCAGAATTGCGCCAGGAAGGGAGTCCAGGACCAGTGAGCAGAAGCCTGGGCCTCTGCGCAAGGAGAAGAGAGGCCCAGGAGAAGAGCCAGGTGAAAGGCTGGCGCAGGGAGCCAGTGAAGGCAGCTCCCTGCTAAATTCACCCTCCTGGAGACCAAGAGGGCAAAAGAAAGTGCTCCCAGTGGCTGGGGAGCGCCACCAGGAGCAAGAAGAGGCCAGAATCGAGCCGATCGGTCGCCTGGGGGCTGAGATACGCCCCCCAGAAGGTAGGCGACCTTTGACCTCTGCAAGGACCGACGACGAAGCGTGTTGGGCTCCGCCGCCGGTCCAAGATGTGCCCCCGGGGTGGGTCAGGTCCCGGGGGCTGCCCCCAGAAGAAGTAAAGTCGGGGAGCGCCGTCGGGGGCCCAGGACCCCCAACTCCGGGCCCCGGTGATGGCGCTGAAGAGGAGGGGGGTGCGCCGTCGTGCAATCCCCCTCGCGAGTGAAGAAAAGCCGGGGAGCGCCGTCGCGCTCCCCGTGAAGATTCTTCATGGGCCCGGGACCCCAACTCCGGGCCCCGACGCGAGAAGCGAAATCAGGGAGCGCCGTTGCGCTCCCCGTGAAGGTGCGCTGGGGGCCCGGGATCCCAACTTCGGGCCCCGATGCGGGTGGCGAGGTCGGGGGAGTGCCGTCGCACTCCCCCGTGACCGGAGAAAGGCGGGGGGAGTGCCGTCACACTCCCCCGAGGTCCCGTTGGAACAGAGGTGGCCTTGCGTCTGCCCGCGGGAGCGGGCAGACCAGAACAGGAGTGCCGGCTCCCGCGGCGGCATGCGAGGGTGCTGGCCAGCTGGGGAGCCGGCGGTAGCCGCCGGGTTGGGCTCCCCGAGCGGCTCTCCAATGAGGAGGCCAGACGGGGTGCCTGGCTGGGACCGGGGACCCAAAAAAGAAGTAAAGGGGTGCAAGGGGCCCGGGTGGGACCGGGCCCCCGAAAACAGCCGGAGCAGTCGGGGTGGGCTCCCCGAGCTGCAATGACTCACCTGGGGGTCCGGGTGGGACTAGACCCTCCAACGAAGCCAAGACGCGGCCGGAGGCCTACAGCGCGGCTCTCCCAGAGCAGCGGGGGAGCCGCTGCTATGATATTCATGAGGCAGGAGAGTCTCGCCCCATAATGCCTGGCAGGCCCGGACCGGCCTGCAAGGGAAAACAGCCTTTTCTCGACTTGTGGTGGCCCCAGGAGGATGGGGTCACCATGACATGTGTGCCAAGGTGCAGGGGGAGCTGCAGGAACAACGCAGTCTCCCCCAGCACGAAGATCGAAAGTCCCCCCCCTAAGTCTCTGGGGACTCACTGGGAATAACCTCTCAAGGGCTCAGCCACCGATAAACAGCATCCTGGGGCTGGAACTTTTGTTCTACAGCTGTGGGTGCGTTTGGGACTGCACCAAGGTATGGAGGGTTGAGCTGGGGATGTCTGAGAAGGGCATCCCCTGGAGGTGAAGAGGTGCAATTGCACGAGAAGTGCATTTATCAATGCTATTTCTACTGAGGGACTGAAAGTCACATGTGTAATGTGAAGTCATAAGCAAAGTGGGGTTATGTTGCCAGACATTCCTGCTAGGATGTCTGGCTGTATACGCTTAATCCTGTGATTATAACTGTGATGCCTTTTAGGGGCTGTGATTGCAATGCATTACAACTGTTATCAGCGATGATAAGTACCTCATTTAAAGTGATGCCCAAACATGTATTCTTGCTACTGCATTAGGGGAAGAACAACTCAGGCTGTTAGCCACTAAGATATAGAGGTGCATACTGTATGGACAGTATGAGATGCTCAGTCAGGGTTATGTGTCCCCAAGGCATGTGTACCTATTTTTTAATGCTTGTTGAGATGATGGGGTGGGTCGCCACGGGGATGGTGCCAGTTGGCAAGGCCCTCGCTCCAGGTTGTGTCAACCCACTGCATTAGGGGGCAAGATGATGTGCATACATGGGAGTGGTGGTATTAGACCCCACCCTCCTGCGGGAGGGGTGGAGATATTATGCAATGTCACAAAGTAATTCCAACAGCTTATGTATATTTGTAAATTGGTGCATAGTATTGAGTAGTGTGTGTGTTTAATAAATGTACTCTTTCTTTTATAAAGTAAAGTACAGACTGGACAATCAATTATTGAGTGTTATTTCTGCGTACTGGTAAATGGCGATTACTAGCCTACACCACCTCCCTTGAGTAAGCCTTAGACTGCTCTGCAACGCTACCCTCTGAGAGTCAGGCGCTACAATAGGGTGTTTGGTTCCCAGTGAAGGATAAATGTGACATGTTATTTGTGCAGGCCTCACAGATACTGCCTCGTTTTCCAACAGGGTCCTTGGGGGCCAACAAGCCTGCCTGTTAACTCCAGTAAGTCCCACAGCGAGCGATTGCTGAGAGGACTTTAGAGGCCACGCCCCCTTTTCCACCACTCTGCAAATGCGCCTCCTGGTGTACTGCTGATTAGGGGATGAAGTCCTCTTGGATGCTGAGGGTTCTTGGGGGCCCAGAAGCCCTCCTGTTATCTCTAATGAGTACATAACAACAGGATTTCTGAGAGCTGGTCGGAAGCCCCGCCCCCTTTGTCCACCACTCTGCAACACGACTACTAGTTAAAAAAACCATAGAAATTCACTCAAAAAAACAAAGGTTACAGGGACATTATAGTTAGGAAATAGATTTTGAAAAGCCTTAGAAATTCACTTAAAAAAAAGGTTACAGGGTCGTTATAGTTAGCAAATAGAATTTAAAAAAACCTTAGAAGTTCACTGAAAAAAACGAAAGGTTACAGGGACATTATAGTTAGGCTCAGATTTCACTCATACAGAACCATTGAAATTCAGCAGTTATAGTTACCTGAACTAGCTATAACTTACGCTCCCACAATACACTGCTTATGACCTCACATATTACATCACTCATGACATTATCAGGGACATCACTGATGACATCATCCACAGAACCACTCACACACCTACTCACACCACCATACAACCTCTTGTATGCCCACTCACACACCGTACAACCACTGACATATCCATTCACAGACCTATACCAGTACTCACACACCCATTCACTCTTCCATAGAGCCACTCACACACCCACTCACTCACTGGTACAGCCATTCACACAACCATTCACTCACCCATACAGCCACTCTTACAACCAGTTACTCACCCATAACGCCAGTCACATAAGCACACCCATACAGCTACTCACACACCCACTTATTTACCTACATCACTTACACAACCACTCACTCACCCATTCAGCCACTCAACACAGCCACTCACTCACCCATACAAGCCCTCACACACTTCCTCACAAACACTTATATACCCATTCACACATCGATACAAGCACTCACACATCCCTGTACTAACCTTAAAGAATCAGAGTTCTGTGTTGCTTTAAACAAGCGCACACACAATGATGTAAAGTATGTACCATGTAGCCATTCATCGTCTATTCAAGTATAAGCGTCACCTTTCACTGGTGCCGCCGCACCACATACAAAAGGAACCGTGTAATTCGCTGTTCGTGCCCAAAGAGCAATCATTGCATTTTTAAAAATCTTATGACTAACTCACTGGCATGCACAATGCCATTCTAACAGTACAACACATGCTTCCACAACATTATTTAACGCACGCTATGAAGCAAAAGGCCGGATGCCTTGTTTAAGGACAGTTTCACTCTACTTTCCTTGGATCCACACCAAAGGCTGTAAAATATTCTAAACCATATGCGCTACTCTCCCGGAAGTGGGGGACAGTGTTGGCAGTGTTGTGTGTAGGTTGCCTGAAAAGAGGTGTTAGATGTATGGATCACACTGCTCTTAGCATGGCTTTACAACACATACATTCTATGTCAAATAGCCTGCATGTGTTCACCTCCGGTGTCTCCAATCCATACAAGTGTCAATAATTCACCCAAGACAGTGTACTCTCTTCCAGGCCCCTGGTAGTAACAGCATCATCTGGTGTTTTAAATACCAGCTCACCACAGTGATGAGGTAAGTAAGAACCACCAACTTTCAGAACAATGAGTATCAGAACATGCCATGGGGAGTTTTCGGTGGGGGTGGATCCAGTGACAGTGGTTACATGGGATTGAAGGTACAATCAGGCACTCCTTTCAGGTGTGATTCAAAGAATGGCAGGGGGTGCATGATGCCCTGGGGAAGGCTTAATCATGATCCCACTTTCCAAATCTTAATACATTTTGAAGTGACAGATAAAATCTCTATCTTCAAGCAGAAGCACTTCATCAGGTTTTCAATGTGCACTTCCCCATACAGACGGCAGCTAATGCTGATGTTGCACAGGAGGTCCCTGTCCACCTTCTCTTTCACAAGCACACAAGATTTCCCCAGGTCACCTCCTGCAGTGCACCTCGGCATCCTTACATACTCTGTAATGATTACTGCAGAGTATGTAAGGGCACCAAGGGGTATGCACTGCAGAGTGATATGCAGTGGTTAGAAACCATTGCATACCACTTGGTGGCAGCACCATTACGTACTCTGCAGTAATCACTGCAGAGTATGTTAGGGCACTGAGTGGTATTTGGCTGCGCTATTTTCTTAGCGCAAAATACACCTTCCCATCCATTTTTGGATGTGAGGGTGCATTTTGAGCTAAGAAAATCTGCAAATTCCGCCCACACCTACAAAAAATACAGATTACAGCAATTTCATAATTAATAAATTATTTTACTAAAACATACAAAAAAAAACATATAAAATCAAAAACACTACAATAATTTACATACTAATTAACACTTACAAATGATAGTACATACAACTATATTTCCAAAGTCAATATTTTTTACACCGTTATTAAAAACAACACTTAACATTATATTTATATTCCTGTCGATATTTTTGACATCCCAATATTCTTGACACAATATTTTTGTATCACGATATTTATTTTCCGATACTTTGTGCAAACCCCGCTACACTCCGACGCTATTACACATTGGCTATTGTAACTTGATAATTCCTTTGCATAGGGAGTTTAGGCTGGGTGAAGATGACAAGATTTTACAAAGAAAACCATTGTCAGTTCCCAGCTGCTTGCTTTTTTCATGGTGAACTCCATAAGAGCAATAGCGCTAATAGTAAGGAAAGTACAAATAATACAAGTGATGTTGATACTTATAGTAATAAATGGCTACTTTATAGTTCTTTTACATGGGACATTTTCCTATACACATTTATTTGAATAATTCCTCATTTGTTCAACCTTAGACATATGGAAGGCTAAATTGACCCTGCCTGGATTGGATCATGCAACCCTCATATCATATCCTGATCACTGATGTAAATGCTTGGTTTGAGGACAAGGAATTATTCATTCACTACACTAGGGGAGATGGTGGGGAGATTTCACCTTGTGATGTAGGCTTGGTGCCTGGAACATGTTTCAGAAACAAGTAATGAGAGATCTGGGATGTGTTACACAACGTGTTACATGTGCACTACCATTGCTGCAGAACCTATCTCTAAATAATACATGCTGCTATGCATTATGGAATTAAAATTATTGAGGTGGGATGTGATTAAATAACTATATTTGCATTGCTACCTGGCACTCTGTACTATTGAATTTACATCTAGATAAAAATGTTCTCTCTACGCTTGTATAACTGGCTTGAAAACTGTGCTTAAAGAAGAGCCTTCTCTGTCCAAAAAGCTTGAAAGAGTCGAATTTATTGTACAGCATCTAAGCCTATTGTCAAGAACTAACGTAATAACTAGGTGCGATAAACGTCAGGCCTCCCATTGCATCTTGACGAAACAAACCTACGAGAATGTAATGGGTGAAAAATGGTCTATTAATACCTAGACATACGAAATTGGATGGAACTGGATGGGATAAACTCCAAAATCTGCGTGTTATGTCCCACTTTCAGGGCAAACTCAAGATAGGGGACATTATTGCACCAGATAAAATCCTAGCCCAGGGGTATCAGATTTTATTGGGTGTGATAAATTATATATAGCTCACGTAATCAGGGCCAGAGTGTAATATATGCTTTATCTAAAGCTATGGTACACTGGCGAATGTGACTTTGTATAATCTAGCGGAGCGGGTAAATTATAAATACATTGGCTGAACTACTGGCTTTGACACATTTTGGAGCTCGTCTTTATTTTCTAGAAAGGAATGTGATAGGGTTTAGTTAGTGTTCCTCCGTAAAAAAAATGCCTGTAGAAGATCTTGTCTTTCAAGATGGCATACTATACTGCTGTGAAAAGTGGCACCCTCAGGTCATGAGCGATGCCCTCTGTATGCCCTCTGAATGTGGCACCGGGACTGAAATGCAGCCACAGAGAGTTCCCGGATAGGAATGATAGGGATGCCAATGAATACATACTGTACCGACTGCTCCTATTATCTGACTGGTTGATATAAATACAGACACACAGCCACGAATTTCGTACAGAGGTGAGATAACATGTTCCACTAAGCCTACGACAGACCCAAGACCTGCTGACCTTCAGGAGGCTACTCAAGACCTGGTTGTTCGACCAGTAGCAGCACCCCCCCCTTTTTTCTCCCCAGCGCCTTGAGACCCTCGCGGGTAAGTAGCGCGCTTTACAAATTCTGTGATTGATTGATTGATTGATAATGAAAATAACGATGCCATTGTGCTTCAAATATACTTTTTAGACAATGTCTGAAAAACTTTACAAAAAGCCATAAATTACAAATGCATTGGGATTGTAAATGTTCTGCTCATTCTTAAGATGAGGAAATCCCAAGTATTTGGTTTAGAATACGTTTTGATGATGACCTATCTTGTGGTAGGGATGGAAAAAGATGTCAATAGCACAATATCTTGTCACTTTCCAAATCTATAGTGCAGTTACAGGTAGGGTGAAATGGCAGTGCTAAACATCAGGCACATTATCAAATGTGCATATGTATAAGGAGCATTCATGCATCTTTCTTCTTTTGGACAAGAAAGCTGATTTCTAGGAAGGATGTAACTAATATTTATGAAATAATACCAAATTGTAGTGGAAGGAAGTAAAATATATTGGCTCTCATTGTGAAGAGGGGGACAAAGTCTGAACCTTGTGAAAACGGAGGTTTGCAAATGGATCAGAATTCTGCATAATGCATTTGTGAAAAGCTGGCTTAGTACATGGTGTACAGTTATGTAAGTGGGCACCCTGCACTAATCCAGACAACCCTTATGGCGAATTTAGTGGTCTTAGACAACCTTAGAAAGCTCTCTAAGTTGTAGCTGTGGAGAGCAGCCTTCAGGCTTAGTCCAGAAGGAGTGTAAAGCAGCTTGTTTTGCCAGAGCATAATCTTATTGGTATAGATTAAGTGAAAAAGAACCACACAGTGTATTTATAAAAATATGGATTTATTATAAGACACTCACTAACACATACAGATATCTCCTACCTGGAGATATACACAATGAACACAATACTTTGCAATAAAAACAGGTAAGTAGCACAGATATACCCTGGTTGCCAGGGGGAGACCAAACCATATACTAAAATAGTGGTATGTGAACCACGACTCAAGTCAAGACTATACCCATAAGACGTAGAAGTGCAGGGGGCCCAAGGAATCACCCAAGGTAAGTAACCAGGAACCCCACGGAGGCCGTGTGCAGAGTGGGAACACGACAGTGGGCTCAATACAAGTCAATGGGTAAGTCGCGGTTGCAAGTTTAAAGAAGAAGGACCCTTCCCAGTGGACCCTGAAGAAACCCCATGGGAGACAGAATGTTGGAGAGCCACCTCACCAGTGGATACCCTAGGAACCAGGATACCTACACCAAGGAAGCCGGGTGCATAGGTGTGAAGTGGCGTCGGAAACCGCCGTCGAACTCAGTGGAGGACTTCAGGAAGATGCCAGTGCTAGAGAAGGCGAAAGTGTCCGGTGGAACCCAAAGGTGGATTCAAGATGAGAAGTACCTGCAAGCAGAGGGGACAGAGGCTATGCCATTCAGGAGTGACCAGGAGGCACGGAAGATGAATGCCAACCGATGTCGGGTGTTGCAGGAGAGCAGACGGTGACCTTGGAGCTGCAGCTGTGTGGACCAGGCGACGCTGTAGAAGACCAGGAGCCGGTTACGAGCTGCCTCACATCAGATGTCGAGAGTTGAGGGGTCGGTGTCCGTCGGAAGCACCAACAAGCCTTGGCAACTGCAACCAATGTGGAAAGTGAAGGTGCAATATAGGCCAGCAAGGTCCAGGCGACTCGCCACAAGCAGGGGAGGCACAGAGTAAGGCACAGAGTAAGGTTCACAGTGAGGTTAAATATGCTCTGCTGATGCTAACCTGGAAGTGAACACTACACCCTGAACTCCTTCCTCCCTTCCTGTAGGTTAG